>CM071595.1:151033079-152283079 GCA_036435485.1 Saposhnikovia divaricata
TAAGACTTACACAAACCTCCATTATGACCTAAAATGTGTCGGTAAGACTTACCAGAATTTCGGTAAGACTTATAACAGCTGGCAGAGGTCGGTAGGACTTAAATCAGGCCAGTAAGACTTAATCCTGAAAAGGCTTCTGTCAGTAAGACTTAAATTAAGTCTTACCGAATTTTGCCTCCTTAAAGACTTAATCAACTTTCTTTCTTTAAGTCTTATTGATCCATTTAATTAGTTAATGTTTTAACTAATTCATATTTAATTGATACAATAATTAATTTAATTAATAAATTAATTCTAACAGAATTAATTCATTTAATTAAATCAACTAAATTAATTTATATCAATTATAAATGAATTTAATTAAATCAATAAATAATTAATTTAATTCTTACAAACCACTAAAGGTAGTAAAGAATTACCACTGATTTGTGTTGACGTTCGATGTACTGTCTGGTTCATGAACGACTAACTTCAATGACGCTTCTTCACTTTTGACTTTAGGTTGTGGTTTATTTCTTCTCTCAATTCTCTTGTACTGTAACTGATCTTCAAACTATCACTCGAAAAATCTCTGTCACTGTTCAAATGAATCCATTAACTTCAATGCTGTACTGGGGCTTGATCAGATAACTGAATCGTCTTCCAGTGTATGACATCAAAACTATAGATTGACTTTTCTTCTTTCTTCTGACAGATAATACTTCTTGAGATTCCTGTGACAGTTCATATGTATATTTACTTATTACAATTTGGTTTAAGTTGATTAGGATCCTCTAACTACAAATAGGCTGAGTCATATGCCTTTCAATATCCTTATACCACTACATCTGATCATCACTCATCAAGTTAGCTACTGTAGTATGTTCCAATTGTGGATCGTTGAGTTGTCATTAACCCATTATCTATATAGGGAAACCATGGATCTTGCCAAACCAATGTACTATTCCCATCACCTATTCTCTTTCTTGCTCCCTGCCGTATCACATCTTGAGCCTTAAGCATACTACGCCAAATATAGCTTGGGTTGCTTCCAAGTTCAGCATTCAAAAACTCAGAATGTGGATAATATCTGGCCTTCATCAGTGTTGTAATTACAGGATTGCAGTTATTAACTAATTGCCATGCCTGTTTCGCCAACATTGCAACATTGAATTCTCTTAGCTTCTTAAATCCAAGAACCCCAGCTTCCTTCACCGAACAAAACTTGTCCCATGAACGCCACCTTATTCCTCCACTCGATCTATTTTTCCCCCAACAAAATGCATTGAACTTTTTCTCAATTCCATCACATATTTATAGCGGAATTAACATCAAACTCATCCAAAAGTTTGGCACTGTTTGAGCCTGTTGAGTATTGAATACAGTAAAAGAATACAGAGGGGGGGGGGGTGAATGGATTCTTGAACTTTTCTTTGTTCTTGAATCTTTGCAGCAAGATATGTATTGAATAAGTGAGATATGTAAGTACAGATAACAAAGACAAACACAACACAATATCACTTTAATCTAATATTTTATTAGATAAAGATTTTGCTACAATCTGTGTATACAAATGGTAGTATTCTCAGCTTCGTTTTTCTTAGAGAGATATTTCTTGTGATGTATCTTGAAAAACTTATCACTCTGCAGCTAAGGAAGTGAGGCTGTATCCTTATAGACATGGATACACCTACTTACTACAAATAAGGTAGGTGAACAAAATACTTTCCAGTCTGTCTATCTCATTTGAGTAAGAGTCCAAACGGCTACAGATTTGACTTTGCAAAGCCTGTTCAGATCCACTTCTTTAGCTCATTGTCCCTTTGTCTTATCTCTCCAAGCTTCTTTGTAGGCTTTCCAATCTGCTTTATTGTACATAGTCAAATAAAGCGTCTTGGCTTGTTGCAGGTTTCTGACTTGTACAATTCTTCAGTATTTTGTCTCCAAGAATGTATTCGAGAAGTGGCTAAGTGATTGATTCGAGAACTCGAGTTGACTTAATCGATAACTCTGAGTTCTCGAATAGTGTTATATTGACATATCGAATCACTTCTCAAATATCTCTTTTCTCTGGGATTCCTTGAGATATCTAATAGAGCATTTTGACATATCGAATCCCTGAGATGTCGAATAGCTTCTTTAGTCCTTGAGATATCGAATAGATCATTGACTTGTTGACTCTTAGAGAACTCGAATGATGCTTTGACTTGTTGACTCCATGAGTTCTCGAATAGAGTAATAGACATATCGAATCTCTGAGATATCGAATAGTGTATTCAGAGATATCGAATAGTGTCTTATGAGATATCGAATCTCTGACTTCTCGAATGCTAGACTTCTCGAATAGACAAATGTACTTCTCGAATTGGTACTTAGGCAAATTCTTTATTTCTTCAAATCCCAACTGTGATTATTTGGCAGTCTTTATCTCCTTGCTTGAGGCATGAACCTTGGAACTTCTTTCAAGCATTATTCTTGACTTTATAAGTACAGTTACACAACTAGGATTTGATGCCTATTACAAGTACAGAACAAATAGAAACTCTACAACTAGAGGTTCCCTCAGTTAAGAGGTCATGTAGGTAATGCATAGCATTACACATACTTAGGCTTGTTATTAGATGTATTCAGGCATGCCTCTGTGACTAACAATCTCCCCCAAATTGTGAGTAAGACCCTTAGTCACAATTTCATGTCTGATAACAAGCCTAACATAACAGTACATGTATGAATTTTGATTAGCAATGTGGATAGAACTACAGGGTGAGTAATCTTACAGCCTATGATGAAGTACTAGCCATTGTCATTTGTTCCCCTTTCCATAGCTTTGGCTTGCAAATCATCATATGCTTTCTGTCTTCTTTCTTTCTCCTTCCTTGTATTCTCATCCATAGTTTTTATTATTTCTGCCATAGCATCCAATTCTTCAAGCAAAATTGAGTCTTTGAAATCTTCAACTACTGGTTTAATAATGTTTGCAGGATAGTGGTTGAGTAGATTCATTCTGATGTGGACCTGATCCCCATTTCTCCTCCTATACTTCACCACATAGGGGTTAAACTGAACTCTACACAATCCCTTTGCCCTTAGCTTTTCTGCTTCAGTCTCAAGTCTCTCAATATCTTTCTCCCTTGCTAGCCATTTCTCAAGACACTCTTTTCTGATTTTCTCCTTATGATCTCTCTTCATCTTCACAAAATCAATTAGCTCCAGCTTCCATACTCTTTCCACTTTATCTTCTGAGTTCAACAATGCAATGATTCTTTCTATGTCATGTAGTTTGCCCCAGTGTTGACATCCTTCTTGTTTGAATTTCTCCTCCCTTCCATCAGTATATTTGATCTCAAGGCAGTTATCAACAATGGCAACATGATAGATTCTTTGAGCTTGTAAGAATTGCAGTTGGTCTTCATCAAAATCTTCATCTAGTGGTTGGAGTTTTAAGTCTGGATAGATTGTCAGAGTCCTTGTCTTTGATAGCTTTGGTTTCCTTGCAGCTTGTTTGAATTTGATCCTTTTAACATGGTTGCCTGGCAGTAGCATGTGACCTTTGTTTGTGGACCATTGTAGTATTCCATTAGCAGTATGCTTTTTGAAATGTACAGATGGTTTCTTGACTTGAATTTTCTTCTCTTCTTGAGGTGGTAAAACAGTTGCAGAAGCCATGGGATTAGATTTTGGTAGGTCATTACTAACAGCATTCACCCTAGACTTAGAGTCTTGTGTTGTGGTGAGATTACTGCTAGCAATGCCTAAGGCTTGCTGTTTTCCATTCTTCCTCTCATAGACTTTGCCTTGGTCATCATCCTTCTTATCCTTGCTGTCTTTCTTCTTCTTCTTGTCCTCATCCCCCTTATCACTCCTGTGATCACTCTTCATCTTCATCATCCTTATTCCTCCTTGGCTTGGCCATTTCTGGAATTACACCAGTTGCAATGTATGATCTGAGAATGTGCAGTGCCTCTATCTCTTCAGCAGTACTTGTCCCATTCTTCTTTTGCAGTAGATCAATGATGGCAATAATGAGTCTGTGATTTCGAGAAGTGAGATCATTGGGAATGACCAATTGTTTAATCTCTTCAATTCTGGTGCCAGACTGATAGATGATGGTCCATGGCTTCTTAATCACTTCTGGCAGCCTTGAAGGTTGGCCATTCCTCAAGTCATCATACAGACTCTTATTGTTTTCATTTACATTCCTCTTCTCTATGAGCTCTATCAGTGCATCTATCTCTGAATGTTTCAAGGCATGTAGAGTTTTGTAGGTTAGATGCCAGATTCTGGATTTTGCTACCATCATTACTTCCTTGAGCCATGAGCTATCAACTTTTCTAGGTACCACAGTGAAGTAATCGATCTGATCCTTCAAGCTCCTTAGATACAATTGAGTGTCACCAGCCTGTTCTCTTGAGACTTTCAGAAACTCCAAGAATGCATCATCATGATAAACATTTGAGTTTGCAATTTCTTGTAGCTTGGCCTCAGTGACCACCTTCACTTCTACAGGCTTGGCACTTTTAGATATGGAGAGTGAAGGTTTATCAGATGGCATACTCCCTGCAACCACTGTGGTTGTGATAGTTTGCTTTTGACCACTGGAAGTAGTGATGTGCACAGTTGGTAGAGTGACAACTGGCAGAGAAGTAGGAGGCTCATCAATTTTGTCTTTTCCTTTTCCAGGCACATGAATTAGAGATTTTGAAGTTCTTTGATGAGCACCTTCAGTGATTTTGATGCCCTTTACAGGTGGTTTCTCCCCCTTTGTATTTGAGTTCCTTGATGTCCTCTTCTCCCCCTTAGGCTTGTTGTCAGGCACAGAGGCTGTAGTATTGACCTTTGGGGTTGAAGATTCTTCAGGTAGAGGGAGACCCACGTGCTTCATCATTGCAGACAACATTGATTGTTGATGCAGAAGAACATCATCTGTGGTGGTGGCTTGAGTGTTCAACTGCTCAGTTAGAGTTTGTACCTTGTCTGTAAGATGAGCATTGGACTGAGTGAGAGTAGCTACCTCTTTTCAAGTGCATCTACCTTACTGAATAATGCATTAGATTTGAAGCCAGACAGGGATTGTTCTTTAAGTCTCTGCACTTCAAATCTAGACAGCTCATGCACAGGAACCTCAGTTACCAGCTTGTCTCCATATTGATTTGCAAAGAGTGTCCTAAGCATGGCATTGGCATCTGTAGTCTGATCAGATAGAATTTGAAATTTGCTTCCTAGACCTGTGACTGTATCTTTAAGGAGAGCTAGACTATTATCCATCTTGGTGCAGGTGGTGTTGCAGTGTCTGATATCTTTGACCACACTGTCTAGTTGAGGAAATTTGGCATCAAAGACCCTCTTTATCTCTTCTACTGAAGTGGCTGTCTTGTCACTTACTTTATTGACTTCAGTTTTGACTCCCTTGCCAAGATAGTGTGCAGCCTTGAGAAAACCCTTGTAGGAATCATTGACAGCTTCGTACACTTCACTAGGGGACAGGGATTTTGCATTTGAACCCAGTGAAGTGATGTATTCCTCTCTAAGATATTGAAGTGCTTCACTGAGAGTTACATCATACTTTCCTTGCATCCAGGCATCTACATTGACATCTCTCTCAGCATCATCAATAATCTTGGCCTTCTGCATCTCCACATCATCCCTATGGCATAGTAGGATGGCTTCATAATCTGGATTTGAGATGTTGGAGGTGACAATGTTCTGGGCTATTTTGACAAACTCAGGAATCTGATCCACAACATAGCTTTGGAGAGCTTCAATGGACATTTGTGGTGGAACAGACCCTGATCCTGAAGCACTGTCATGTTGCACAGGCTTCAGCCATTGGGACAAAAAGTGAGAGCTAGAGCTAGGCAAGCTAGACTCCTCAGTTACAGATGCAACTTCTGTAACCGGATGAAAAGACTCTACTACTGTTGTCTCCAAAGAAGTGGGATGAGTTACAACAGTAGTTGACACAGGCACAGAGTCTCTAGTTAAAACTAGTGAATCCTCTGTGTTTGTGATGGTGTCATTAGGAGATGCCCCAGCATGCATTCCCTGACCATCTAAATGTGGTACCTGGGTGGTGAGCAAGGTGTCATGTACCAAGTCACTTGAATCCATTGGCTCATCAGGAGAAAAGAATTCTTGATGATCAATGCCTTGCTCCTCAATTGCTTGAGTTGCAGGCTCCAAAGAAATATGAGTAGTAGATTCTGGAAGAGAAGTGTGTTGTAGATTAGATTTTGGCAACTCCCCCTGAGAGATAGAGGGAGTTTCAATTGTGATGTGCTCTCCACTCAGTGTTGTGCCAGCCTTATCACTCCCATGTGCTGACTCTGTACAAGTAGGTGCATTGGGGAGAATGCTTGATTCTATAGATGCACCCTGTTGAGAGGATACACCTAGTGAGCTGTTTGCCCCTGATTTTACAACTTCAGCCATTTGAGTGACTGAAGAGGTGGTTTTAGACTTCTTTTTCTTCTTCTTTGGCCTTAGTAAGGGTGACTCAGGTTCCTCACTTGCTATGCCTAATTCTACAGCCAAGGCTGCTTCAGTTAAGATTTTTAGAGGTTCAGAAGCAACCTGTTTTCTCTTCTTTTTACTAACATCACCCTTTTGAGAGGATGATGCAGTTGTCTCTGTGTTTGGTAAAGTGTTTGGCTGAGAGGGTTGGTTAGCAGGCTTTGGGTTAGCATTTTGCTCTACTTGCTTGGGCCTAGCTAACTCAGATTTTGAGGCACATATTGGCATGTTGTGGGGGTAAGTCCTAAATAAACTCTCCATAAGGGGAGTTATTTTGAGCCTTACATCCACATCATTCCTAGTCTCCAAGCTACCAAAAATGAGTTTGGTCATGGATTTCGAATAGCCTATTCTATTTTTGTCTAACCCAGGCAATTCAATCAATTTAACATCTATGAAATTAAGTACAGATTGAATAAAGCGAGGGAAGAAAATTTCATTACCTCTCTTGGCTGAGTTCTTACCAAGTCTCCCATACAATTCTTGCATTATGATCAAACCAACATCAATCTTTCTCCCATATGCTAGAGCATATCCTATTTGTTGAACAGGTGTGCTGATTTGATTAAAGTTGGACTTCCTTGCTGTGAAGACTTGAAGAAGAGTGACAAAGACATAGCTCCATTCCTTCCTCAAGTACTTCCTATTCAAATTTCCAAGCTTGATTCTATCTGAGTAGTTGATAAAATCAAAGAAATCTTCCAATTCCTGATCAGTTGCTTGACTGTCATACACTCCTTGTTGTAACCCCAGTGCTTGATTCATATTTTCAGTAGTGATGGTGATTTCCTTGTCCTGAATCTTGCAATAGATTACGTATGAAGTTATTGCATTCTCTAGAGCCACGACCTCCACAGTAGCAATTCTCCAAAACTGTTCTAGTAAATCTAGATACAGAGTTGGGTTGGCTGAGAGTGCATCCTTGATGTATGATTCAGCCATCCATCGAACGAAGCACTTAAAGTTTGCATTGGGTGCTTCAACATCGTTGGTTATTGCTATGAAATTGGTGTGGGTAGGAATTGTAAGTTGGGTATTTTCCATTGTTACACAGAGAGATGAGAAGAGAATGAAGGTTGAAGAAGAAATTTAGCTTTTGACGTTAGGGTTTACAGAGGTTTTTGAACTTTAGCTGCCTGAGAAATCGAATGAAATGATTTGAACAGTTGTGGAATTGTATATATGTGAGTGACTTGAGTTGTCGATTAGATATAAGTTTTGTATCGACAAGTCAGTCATTCGAGAAGTATAAAACAACTATTTGATAAGTCAAGAAAGGCTTATTCGATATCTCAAGCAGTTTGTAACTCACAGCTGGCAGTTATTTAACTCGGAAAATAATTCTAAGCTAAATAAAATATGTTTTTATGAGCGAAATGAAATTTTGAATATAAATCCAAAAAGCGATCAAGTGTCAGCGAGAAATCAGCCTTTTCAAATGATTCGATAACTCAAATACAGTATTCGAGAACTCCATCATTAGAGAACTAAAATACTCTATTCGAGAACTCAAAGTGTGCTATTCGATTTCTCAAAAGACACTATTCGAGAACTCAGAAGGGTTCTTGATAGGCCTATTCGAGAACTCGAGCCATGACAAAACAATGAACCATTCGAGAAGTCTGACTTATCGAACTATACTTTTCACTCATAAAATTCAATTTTCACTATCTTTTAAAATTTACCAAAAATATTCACTGAAGAATATTCTACTAAATTAAACAGTGATTCTCTCAAAATTTCACAGAAATTTCAAGCTAAAGATGTATGATTTTCAACATATGCAGCATTGTGGAATATTTATAAATCATAATCCAGCCAATACTTACTTTAAAAATATTGAGCATTTGATAAAGTAAGTATTTACTGCTGCAACAATCTAGTTGATATATTCACTCAGCCAGAATTTGAAGAATTCAGCATTCCAATCTCACTAACCAACCTTGTGAAGGTGGCTTCATCTAATGGCTTAGTGAATATGTCAGCTAGTTGTTTCTCTGTGGGAACATAATGTAACTCAATGGTTCCATTAGTTGCATGCTCCCTTATGAAGTGATATCTGATGTCAATGTGCTTTGTCCTAGAATGATTGACAGGATTGGAAACTATAGAGATTGCACTTGTGTTGTCACACATGATTGGAATTCTTTCCAACACAAGTCCATAATCTCTAAGTTGGTTTCTGATCCAAAGCACTTGAGCACAGCAACTTCCAGCAGCTATGTACTCAGCTTTAGCTGTGGAAGTTGACACAGATTGTTGTTTCTTGCTGTACCAAGAGACTAACCTTTGTCCAAGAAACTGGCAGCTACCTGAGGTGCTTTTCCTATCCACTCTGCATCCAGCATAATCAGCATCAGAATAACCAACCTGATTGAACCCTGTGTCCTTAGGATACCATAATCCCAAGTTTGGTGTGCCCTTCAGATATCTAAAAATCCTCTTTATTGCTATCATATGTGATTCCTTTGGATTTGATTGAAACCTTGCACACAAGCATGTTGCAAACATGATGTCTGGCCTACTAGCAGTGAGGTAGAGTAGAGAACCAACCATGCCTCTGTAGATTGAGATATCTACCTTCATGCCATTACCATCTTCATCTAACTTGGTAGCAGTGGCCATGGGTGTCTTTGCAGGTGAGCATTCTTCTAAGTCAAATTTCTTCAATAGATCCTTGATGTATTTGGTTTGACTTATAAAAATGCCATCCTTCCTTTGACTCACTTGCAGCCCAAGAAAGAATGTTAATTCTCCCATCATACTCATCTCATATCTGCTCTGCATGAGCTTAGAGAATTTCTCACACAGCTTCTCATTTGTAGAGCCAAATATGATATCATCCACATAGATTTGAACTAAGATAATATCATCACCGTGTTTCTTGTAGAACAGTGTCTTGTCTAGTGTGCCTCTAGTGAATTGATTCTCAAGTAGAAATCGTGACAATGTGTCATACCATGCCCTAGGAGCTTGCTAAGTCCATACAATGCTTTGAGCAATCTGTAGACAAAGTGAGGGAATTGTGGATCCTCAAAGCCAGGTGGCTGTTGTACATATACTTCTTCTTCCAACTCCCCATTCAGAAATGCACTCTTGACATCCATTTGATAGACCTTGAAATTAGAATGTGCAGCAAATGCCAAGAAAATTCTGATGGCCTCTAGTCTGGCAACAGGGGCAAAAGTCTCATCATAGTCAATGCCTTCCTGTTGAGAGTATCCTTTTGCAACCAACCTTGCTTTGTTTCTTATGACTACACCATTTTCATCCATCTTATTCCTTAGAACCCATTTTGTTCCAACAATGGTTCTATCCTTTGGTGCAGGCACAAGTTCCCATACTTTGCTTCTTTCAAATTAGTTTAGCTCCTCTTGCATAGCAATTATCCAATCAGGATTCAACAATGCATCTTCAAGTTTCTTAGGCTCAACTTGGGATATAAAGCAACCATAGAGACATTCATTTAGAGTTGCTCTCCTTGTCCTCACTCTTGTATTTGGATCTCCAATTATCTGATCTGCAGTATGTGATCTATCCCATTTCCTTGTATGTTCAGATTGATTTCTCAGCCTTGATGTTGCTTCATCATCCAGATCATGATCATTTATATTTCCTCCCCCTGTGAAGTTTCCACTAATCACAGGTGTGCCTTGGATGCTTGTTTCTTCATTGTTGGTTGACACAGGTTCTTCATTCACTTGAGTTTGTTGAATTGTGGGCTCAAATTCAGTTTCAATCTCCTCATCAGAATCATCTAGATTGTCAAACTTCAAAGGATCTTTATCTTCATCATTGGCTTCTTCTAATCCAGGTAGTATGCTGTCATCAAATGTCACATCTGTGCTTTCCATAACTTTCTTTTGAGTGATGACATAAACTTTGTATGCAATTCTTTCCATAGAGTAGCCAAGAAAAATTCCTTCAAATGATTTTGCATCAAACTTTCCAACATATTCTGAGTTGTCTTTTAACACAAAGCATTTGCTTCCAAAAGTATGAACATACTTTAGGGTGGGCTTCTTTCCAGTCATCAAGTTGTAAGGTGTCTTTCCAGTTTTTTTGTTGATGAGGGTTCTGTTTTGGATATAGCATGCAGTGCTCACAGCCTCAGCCCAAAAACATGTAGGCATCTTTGCATCAAGTAACATTGTTCTAGCAGCCTCAATCAGAGTTCTATTCTTTCTTTCAACAACTCCATTTTGTTGTGGAGTCCTTGGAGCTGAGAATTGTTGAGAAATACCATTTTCTTTGCAGAATGCTTCAAGCATGGCATTTCTGAACTCTGTTCCATTATCACTCCTTAATGCAATCACACTTGCATTGTTGGCCTTTGCTTCCTTGTCAATTTTCTTTATATGCTCAATGATTACTTGGGGAGCCTCATCCTTTGATGCCAGAAATTCTACCCATGTATACCTTGTGAAATCATCAACCATCACCAGAGCATACTTTTTCCTTCCTAGTGACATAATATTGACAGGCCCAAACAAGTCCATATGAATTAGTTGTAGGGGCTTGGTTATTGATGTCACTGTCTTTGACTTGTGGCTTGATCTTTTCATTTTTCCCTTTTGACAAGCCTCACACACTCCTTCTTGACAGAATTCAAGTGTGGGCATGCCTCTTACTAACTCTCTTTTGACTAGAGAATTAATGCCTTTGAAGTTCAAGTGTGATAGCTTCTTATGCCACAGCCAACTATCTTCATTTGATGCTTTTTAGTAAAAGCAACAGATTTTATCCTTATTTGCAGAGTTCATATTGGCTACAAACAGGCTTCATTTCCTTACTCCAGATAGAGCAAAGTCACCAGTCTTTTTGTGGGTGATCAAACATTCATCTTTGTCAAAATTCACTTTGAAACCCCTGTCAGTAAATTGACCAACACTCAGTAGATTGTGCTTGAGTCCCTTGACCAGTGCTACATTTTCAATGATGACATTTCCAATTTCCAACTTGCCATATCCCAGTGTGTTGCCAATGCTGTCATCTCCAAAAAGCAACCATTGGGCCAGCCTTCTCCTCGTACTGTGATAGCAGGGCCATATCACCAGTCATATGGTTTGAGCATCCACTGTCCAAAATCCACATGACCTTTCTTTCACTTTCTTTGCCCTGCAAACACAAAGGTATTACTTCTCCTTTGGTACCCAAACAAGTTTGGGTCCATGTGGCTTAGCAACAGTCTTATCATAAACAGCATGCTTATCAATTTTCTTGATGTTAGTCTTATTGTCACTGTTAGAAGTCTTAGAATCAGGGTTCTTAGACTTAGGTGACAGAGGCACCTTCCTAACTTTAGGAGGACTTGAAGACTTTGTTCTTGTGTAGTGTGTGTGAACATTGTGACTGATGCAACCTTCCATGAATTGTCTTCTCAAATTAAAGCAACTAGTCATTACATTCATGTTACATGGCATACAATCAAATTTATCACAGAAAGGAGAGTCTCTATGTCATAAAGGCACAGAGCAATCATAGAATGGTTTAGCAACACTACCAGATGGTTTCTTGCATGCATGAGTTAAATGATTAGTGCTAAAACAATTTTGACAAACTTTCCTAGGGGCATTTGGCACATAAACATAATTGTTGTCCTTGTTAATCCCTAATTTGCCATTCCTGTTTTGTTTCTTTTTAGCCACTTTCTTCTCAAACTCATTATTCCCAGCTGAAACAAACTTCACAAATTTCTCAAGTATAGGTTTACCTCCTACTGACTCCTTGGCTTTGGTTTTGACATTCTCACTCTTCGAGGATGCTTGTTGTTCATTTGATTGTGCCTTATCTTCATCATCCAACATTTGCTTAATGAGTAAGGCATCCTCATCAATCTCAAGTGTTGGTGTTTTAAATACTGGGGTCTTAGCATTTTTCAAAACCTGAGGCACTTCCTCTTGAACAACAATGTCATCTTCAATGACTGCATAGCCTTTCCTCTTCTTGAGAGTGTCATAATCAAGTCCAATAGCAGCCTTAGGTCTAGCTAGATTTTTCTCATGGTAGGACTGCAATAGACTAGAGGAATTCTTGAATGTTTTCAATTTAAATTCATTTTCAGCTAGTTCATCCCTAAGAGCTTTCTCAACTTGACTAGCACATAGAACCTTATTCTTCATATATTCGATTTCTTGTTTAAGGTTTTCTATTTGCATAGCAGTTAGTTCTAGTTCCTCATTTCTTTTGTTTAACAGTTCATTCCTAGTAGACAGTTTAGCAATCTCTTCATTAGCAGCAGTCATACTAGTATGAATATTAAACATCTCAACAGATAGTTGTTCAACCATAGATTTGTATTCAGAAACAGACATGTCTATAGTAGTGAGGGATGGTACCTGAGAGTCTGATTCAGATGGTTCTTCCTTGGAGTTGGCCATCAAGGCATAATTGCAGAATTCTTGTTCTTCTCCATCACTATCAGAATCATCCCAACACTTCCCTTCAGCTATGTAGGCCTTACCCGGTGCATGCTTCTTTAGCAGAGCCTCATACTTAGCTTCAAGCTCAAGAAACTCCTTATCCTTCTTCTTAGGCTTCTTGCATTCACTGGCAAAATGCCCTAGGTCATTGCATCTATAACATCTCACAGATGACCTATCCACATAGCTGGTTTTGAATTTGTTTTTGTTTGCTTTCACAGGTGCCTTGCTCTTGTTGAATGAATGATTTTGAGATCTAGACTTGAAGGGCTGATTCCTCTTAAATCTGATGTTTGGGAATTTTCTAGCCATAAAAGCATATGAAGTGTTTTCCATGGTATCCAACTCTTCAAGAGTATAGAACTCATCTTCTTCCTTTTCATCAACAGGTTCAGTCACTTCTTCTTCAGTCTCTTCATCATCTACTATCTCTTCTATTCTCAGTTGATTTGTAGATGCCTCCAGGTTTTGAACGGATTTGTTGACAATCAAGGCACAGGATGTGTTTATCATTCTGCCTTGGTTGGCTTGGATAGCCCTCTTCTGAAGCAACTCAAGCTCATGAGTTTTTAAAACCCCATAGAGCACATCATATGTGACTTTGTTCAAATCTCTTTCTCTTAGAGATATGACCCTTTGCTCTAGATGGTTTGGTGCAGATAGTAGAAACTTCATGTTTAATTCCTTAGTGATGTAAACCTTCCCATTCATTTGAAGCTCAGTCACCAGCTTGTGAAATCTCTCAAACATATCAGTAATACTTTCTTTGGACTGTGCCATGAAAGCTTCATACTGTGTGACCAGTATCTGTTTCCTATTTTCTCTTACCTCCTCTGTCCCTTCACATAACACCTTGATGTGGTTCCACATGTCCTTGGCTGATGTGCATGATGCTATATTAGCAAACATCGACATATCCATGGAGTCTATGATCAGCAACATGAGATGACTGTCTAGGGCAACCTTTTCCTTCTCTGAGTCCGTCCATTTGGATGGCTATTTTGCAACATATGATCTAGGAATGACTATTGTGCCCACTGTAGATTCAGCAATTTCTTGTTGTGGTACAAATGGACCATTCTTGAGGATGTCAGGGTAGAGAGGATTGGCAGCTTTGATGAACAACAGCATTTTTATTTTCCAGAGGTTGTAATTCTCTTTGTCGAACTTAGGGACCTTCACCGTACCTGTAGTCTTTGGTGTATTCGAACTCATGATCGTTTTCTGTTTAGATTAAACAGCCTGCTTTGATACCACTTGTTGAGTATTGAATACAGTAAAAGAATACAGAGGGGGGGTGAATGGATTCTTGAACTTTTCTTTGTTCTTGAATCTTTGCAGCAAGATATGTGTTGAATGTGTGAGATATGTAAGTACAGATAACAAAGACAAACACAACACAATATCACTTTAATCTAATATTTTATTAGATAAAGATTTTGCTACAATCTGTGAATACAAATGGTAGTATTCTCAGCTTCGTTTTTCTTAGAGAGATATTTCTTGTGATGTATCTTTAAAAACTTATCACTCTGCAGCTAAGGAAGTGAGGCTGTATCCTTATAGACATGGATACACCTACTTACTACAAATAAGGTAGGTGAACAAAATACTTTCCAGTCTGTCTATCTCATTTGAGTAAGAGTCCAAACGGCTACAGAGTTGACTTTGCAAAGCCTATTCAGATCCACTTCTTTAGCTCCTTGTCCCTTTGTCTTATCTCTCCAAGCTTCTTTGTAGGCTTTCCAATCTGCTTTATTGTACATAGTCAAATAAAGCGTCTTGGCTTGTTGCAGGTTTCTGACTTGTACAATTCTTCAGTATTTTGTCTCCAAGAATGTATTCGAGAAGTGGCTAAGTGATTGATTCGAGAACTCGAGTTGACTTAATCGATAACTCTGAGTTCTCGAATAGTGTTATATTGACATATCGAATCACTTCTCGAATAGCTCTTTTCTCTGGGATTCCTTGAGATATCGAATAGAGCATTTTGACATATCGAATCCCTGAGATGTCGAATAGCTTCTTTAGTCCTTGAGATATCGAATAGATCATTGACTTGTTGACTCTTAGAGAACTCGAATGATGCTTTGACTTGTTGACTCCATGAGTTCTCGAATAGAGTAATAGACATATCGAATCTCTGAGATATCGAATGAGATATCGAACAGTGTATTCAGAGATATCGAATAATGTCTTCTGAGATATCGAATCTCTGACTTCTCGAATACTAGACTTCTCGAATAGACAAATGTACTTCTCGAATTGGTACTTAGGCAAATTCTTCATTTCTTCAAATCCCAACTGTGATTATTTGGCAGTCTTTATCTCCTTGCTTGAGGCATGAACCTTGGAACTTCTTTCAAGCATTATTCTTGACTTTATAAGTACAGTTACACAACTAGGATTTGATGCCTATTACAAGTACAGAACAAATAGAAACTCTACAACTAGAGGTTCCCTCAGTTAAGAGGTCATGTAGGTAATGCATAGCATTACACATACTTAGGCTTGTTATTAGATGTATTCAGGCATGCCTATGTGACTAACAGAGCCGATGTTTTTAATAATAATATCTTTCTAGCCTTTGATAATGATCGATTCCCCCATGTCTGCAACTTTTGGTCCACTCTGTCAAGTAAAAAGGAGAAGGTTGCAACTCGATTTCTACTAATAACCATGGGCATTCCCAAGTAATTCCCTGGTTTATCAATTTCAGTCACACCCAACTTAGCACAAACTTTTGTTCGATCATCCACATTAGAGAATACAACTGTAGACTTCCCAAAATTAATTTGTTGTCCTGAAATCAACTCATACATATTCTGAATACGTTTCATATTATCAGCTTCCACCTCCATATCCTTAAAAAATAGGTAGCAGTCGTCTGCAAACAATAAGTTTGAGATACTCGGTGCACCCTTAGCCACCGTACACCCATGTATGAGCCCATCATCAACATTTCTTCTCAACATGGCGCTTAAAACTTCTGCACACATGATGTATATATAAGGGGAAATTGGGTCTCCTTGACGTACACCTCGTGTTGGAATTACTCTTCCAAACTCTGATCCATTATGAATAAATCCATAAGACACAGTCGAGATAAATGTCATGATCCTATCAATCCACACCTCATGAAAACCAAATCTCATCATCATATTTCGAATAAATCCCCACTCCAATCGATCATAAGCCTTTGAAATATATATCTTTAACCCTCCCCATCCCTTTCTTCCTTGTGTATGCCTTCTCATGTAGTGATTCACTTCAAAAGCAATCATTGCATTATCGGTTAATAGTCTTCCTTCTATAAATGCACTTTGCACATCAGAGATCATAGAGCCTAAGCATGGTTTTAGTCTGCTAGCCATCACCTTAGAGAATATTCTGACTAACATTACAAAGAAAAATAGGACGCAACTCGGTCATATTCTGTGGTATCTTTGTCTTAGGAATCAGGCGTACCACAATGGTTAACATGATTAGGAAGTTCACCTGAATGCATAAATTTTTGACAAAACAAAACCACATCTCTACCTACAATATTCCAAAAAACTTGAAAAAAACCTGGGTTAAGGCCGTCCGGCCCTGGTACCTAATCAGGGTGCATAAAAAAGGCTGCTTCTTTAACCTCCTCAGGTTTGATATCCATTAACAAAGCCTCATTATCACTAGCAAATACCGTTTTAACCATTTCCCTATCACTCAGCCTCCTATCCATCGTATTTGCTATAAATAATTTTGAGAAATATTTTTCAATGACCTCCTGTATCTCCTCTGTATTTTACTTCCATTCTCCCTCATCATTCTTGATACACTACAATGTATTCACCTTTTTCCTCCCAGAAGCATAATTATGAAAAAATTGTGTATTTTTGTCTCCGCCTTGTAACCAAAACTGTTTAGCCCGCTGCTTCCAATACGTTTCTTGTTTTTCTAGGAGCTTCATATATTCCCATCTAACATAATTATACATCTAAATACCATGTTCATCTCTCCTTGTTCTCAATCTACGTAGTTTTTCCTGACATTTACTTAGCTCCTGCTTGAATTCTCTACTTACACCTCCCCCCCACTCCTGTAAATTATTGCAACACACGACAATTTTTTTCATTAGATCGCGACTTTCATCTGCCTGCCAACTACGTTTCACAATTTCCCTGCATTCACTTTCTTTAACCCAACTATTTTCAAATCTAAACCTCCTTTATTTAACCTCATAAACCTGCTTCTTCAAATTTAAAAACAACGGTAAATGGTCAGACGTGGCAACTTCTAGCACTTGAACCTCTGCCATAGGAAATAACTTTCGCCATGAGTCATTAGCAAGACCACGGTCTAGTCTTTCCTGAACCCATCCATGATTCCCCCGAGACTTTTCCCAGGTAAACTTTTCCCCCTTGAATCCCAAGTCTGTCAAACCACATGAAGAAACCGTATCACCAAACCCTACTAGTAAACTCATCGGGTACACTCTACCCCTTTTTTCTCATCTGCGAACAATATGTCGTTAAAGTCTCCTATAACACACCATGGGAGTGTTGACCTACCGGCTAAATCTCGAAGAATAGCCCAGAATTCTCGTCTTCTTTCTCTTTCAGGACATGCGTAAATTCCCGCATACCTCCATCTTCCAATATTATTGTTTTCCACCTCAAAATCAATGTAAGGGTTACCTCCATCCAAAATCGTACATCCTCCCTCATTTTTCCATAGCAAAGCCAACCCGCCACTATGTCCCTGAGCTTCTGTTCCCCACCAGCTAGCAAAATGCAAACTCTTACAGATTTCTTCTACTTTTTTTAATTTTGATAATGTTTCAGACATGAAAATAATACTAGGTTTAAGTTGTTGGGTAATTTCTTTTAAAAACCGAATTGCCTGTGGATTACCCAGCCCACGGCAATTCCAAGCTAGAAGACTCATTGTTGAAGGCCTCTTGCACATTTTTTGGCCCAACTAAAGGTGTTGAGTCTGTTGTAATTTCCAGCCCATTCACTAATATTTGTTTCCCACCCTCAACTCTTTTTCTTTTAGTATTTAATATTATCCTGTCATTTTCAAAAAAAATTTCCCTCCCAATATCATGCTCTTGATTTACCGTGCTATCCACTTTTCTGTTATCCAAACAAATCCCCCCCATTATCCGCATAATTTTTGCTAACCCTTCCATCTATCTCCATGAACCTCGCAACCACCCTGTTCTCAGCCTACACATTGGTTGATTTCGTTTTCCACCCATCCTTGTTAGTCGTCGTCGTCGCCGTGTTTCTCAGCCATTTGGCACCAAAACTTTGTTATTTTCCTCCCTTCATCGGGGCTCTGATGTAACACCCCTACATCCGGGGTCGGGGATCCAGGCTATCACTTTGTCCTTAATTCTCATTTTTAATAAACATTATTCTTAACCTTCAACTTATCATGCTGTGACCCCTCAATCAAACATAACATTCACAGATTATAGGCTCAGAGACGAAATTAAATCATTACTAAGTTATTACAACCATCTTGAAATAGTTATTACAACCCAAATTGTCATAGTCTTAAAAGTGCAAACTTAAAAGGGATTACCATCTAAGGCGGCATCTGCGGCTAAAAAGCGGTTTGGTTTTCAGAAACTTACACAAGTCATGCTTGCAAATAAACCTAACCAACCTAAGCTGTAAACCTATCCAACTTAGTCTGCTCACCTGTGGTAATGCTACCGAGTGCGGTCTCATCACCTACCTCGTAAATAGTCTCCTAAACTACTGACCGGTTAACACGCTTTTGCGGAGGGTCTGCTTGTTCTTGCCAAGCTTATCTGTTGTTGTGGTGGTATATATATAAAAGAAAACAAGAGTGAGCAATACAGCCCAGCCATATAATAATAGTTTTCAAAGTATATTTGTTATCGTAAACCATATGACATATCGTATTCTTGTATTGTACCATCATTAAACATTTTTCATTCCTTATCCAGAAATATAACGGGAAATATCTATGGTACTTCGAATAGTTCATTACTCTATCAACACTATCGGTAATTGAGCAGCTAGGATTTCATTACAGTGTTGCAATACAATTCTAATTGGAAGAATGGGATTATGCTGGAGCCTCTTCCACGATATCTGGTGATCAACCAATGTATCGTGTCTCTGCTTCTATACTAGTAGAAGGACGACGTTCCCTTATCGGGTTGCACCCTGACCGCATATGGGCTTTAATATTTGGACTCCGCCCGAGAGCGTAGCACCCTCTTCCTCCAATCCCCTAAAGAATCCTATCAATCATTGGAACAAAATTTAATCCAGTTCCCCAAGCACAAAGCTTGTTGACAGGTTTGGTAACAGTTCCATATCAAGCACATAGCTTGTTGATAGGCCTGATAACATTTAATTAGCTTTACTTCCATGAATAATTGAGGAAGTAACTTTGACATGTGGGTTGACTTAGTCAACAGATTTCATTTACTTAGGAAGCTCATTACAAAGCATAACTTGGGAGTTGGTCGAAGTTTTTGAGTACTTAGTCAAACCTGAGCCCCTCCTTACTAGGTAGGGTGTATTTCTTATTTGTTTTATAGATAGCGAAGGGAGAAAACATTAATATTGGCTCCTAAAACCTCGGGTTCCCGAGTTTTAATAAGTTCGAGAGTGATAACGACACTTTTCGATGAGTGCGACTGTTTGTAATTAATAAATGGGAACCCGTACTATTTTTAAATGATTTCCCGATGGACAAAAATATTTAAAATAATTCTTAAAAGCCTTAAATAAATTTTAATCAATTACTATGACTTTTAAATCACCTTGGATTATTTAATAAATATTTAAATAATATTTATTAAATAATAAATCATTATTAAACTATTTTTAAATGAAAAATAATATTCGATTTATTAATAAATATTCAAATAATATTTATTAATAAAATTAAAGGCATTTTTAGTCCGAATAATTCCAAGTTATATTGATTGGAATATTTTTGAATCGAAAATAAACCGTCCCCGGTGACTCCCTGGTTTTTATGTCCGTACCCGGACAAAATATCTCCGACTCCCTAGTTTAAGTAAACGATATGGGTGTACTCCATTTGAGAATCTTATCACGTATACATATGCATATATCTATATATACATACTTACTTAAACTGGTTTATAAATCTTAAGTAAATAAACCAAATATCGCTTGCCGATTCGCAAAGTACTTTTAAAACAGTTCATAGCAGTTATATCACAACAACAACAGTTTAAAAAGTACTTGAAGTCCAAGTTTTGAAAACTTGCCTGATAGTGTCGGAATAGTCTGGGCTCTAGTTCTAGTGTGATGATCTATAATAACCAATAAGGTTTGGTTAGTTCGTTAAACGATCCCGTCGAATCGACTATTCACATAAAGACACAACTTCGTAATGATACATCCTTACTACACATTTGGCTTATTATAAGTCAATGACATCCTTTAACCACTTTCGATAATTATTGGTTTCGTAACGACTTTCTCTAGGGGTCATTTTCAACGAAGCTAAAGTTCGTCTCGTATCGTCCCCTAAAAGGGTTTTTCACTTGCGCAACTTTGATTCGAAAAATTCTATAAAATCAAAAAATAAACTTTTTCATAAAATTCTTTTTCTCACTTCTTCTTAACTGTCCAGAGGATTTTATCAAAATTTCATAATTAAGAACATCTTTTTGATAGCTCAATTGTTGCTCTAAACATAGCTTCTTTCTGCAGTGGTTTCTCATGCGCATTCTTGACTTAAACATTTCTATAAAATCAAAATTTCGTATTTCTACTCCAATTTTTTATGGGATCTTAACCACTAACCAGGTTACTCCTCATAAAATTTTCATAATCAAAAACCATTTTTAAATGGCTAGTTTGGCTTTGTAAAGTCAGTCCATTTTAATGATTCGTCCGTTTTAACCGGTTTCACTAAAACGAGCATATCTCTTAAACCGTAAATCGTAATTACATGATCTTGGTGTCAAAACAAACTACAAAACCAGTTCTACTGGTTTATGACCAAAAACTTGCCAAGAAAACATTTGTTCAATTCGGCATTAACTGCTCAAACGATCTAATGAAATTTCGACATTATAACGGCTATAAACCGAACATTTCCAAATTCCATGAACTCCATCTAGCCACTTAAGGCAACCATACAACATCAAAATCATATAACCATCATCAAAGGTCTCTAAGACCAGTGGTAACATCCATTTATCACCACCTAAGATTTACACCTCATTAAAGAGTTCATAACTTTAAAAACCACTAAAACATGTCCAATCTTGCATCCAACTTCCATATTAACTTAAAAACTTAGAAACTTAAGATGGGTGTGAGAAGTTATACCTTCCTTGGAGTCTTACAACCTTGTCCAAGCTTAATAAACCTCAAGAACACCTTATATAGCCTTAACAATCTTTAACCTTCAAGATCCAAACAAGAGTTCATCTTGAGTTTACTATTCATCATGAACTTTGCCTAATTCTTTCACCATGCTAAACACCAAATTAAATCATGGGATTTTGAACGTACCTTAGTTATATGGTGGAGGGGATGTGGTCAAATTTTCGTGCATAATGAAGGAGTGGAGGTAGGGTTTTGATTTTTTTTTCTTCCTTGTCCTTGTTGGTGCCGAATGTAAGAAAATGGAGGGGGTGGTGTTTTTGCCTTGACTAGCTTTTGTATTTGAATGTTATAAAGATATAACATGTATCTCATCTTATATTTGCTGCATTCTTTTGTCAAAGAAGAGCCATACCTTCCCTTAAAATTCAGCCAAATAAAGCCACTTTATTCCATTTTTGGTGGAACTTGTTTCTTAAGTGAATAGTCTCTAGTTTGGTTGGTTTAGTTGGCTTGTAAGTGAGTGGGTTTGCATGGAATTACATGGAGCTTGTATGGCTAGCTACTTGCATGGGATCTACATGGCTTCTTGCCACCTTTGTCATTTTCCCATATTTATTCCTTAATTTCCATGCTAATCTTCATTAATCCTTAAAATGTTTTTGGTGTAAAAACTCTTTCAAGTAACCTTCCAACATTTTAATTTCCTTATTCTAGTTCCTTGGTTTCATGGTCATTTTCGAATTATATAACCCTTGGGCTTGTCATAATACTCGTATTTATCGATATCTCATAGAATGTAGGTCGTTGGTGAAGTAGGATTCTTCGAATTCTGACGACTTTTACATACACTTATTTCGCTTAAGAAATCATAATATGAACTCAAATCTTAAATATTCATCATTCATAAGTGGTGGTTGGGATCATATCCCATAAGTAGAGAAATTATTATTCATTCATGTCGTTTACAATAGTACAAAAAAACCAGGGTTCTTACATCTGAGCCATGTGCCATATGCCTTCACTATGATTTTATCCGGGTGTGCATACACCACTGAACAATCTCTCTCTGAATGTCCCAAAACTCCGCACACAAAGCAAAAGAGGCTTAGGTGTTCATATTTGAAATTCACCCAGTTCCATTCTCCACCCTCTCGATTAATCTTCATTCTCCGCTTAATTGGTTTCTCCACATTCAACGTGACTCGAATACGCAGAAACATTTTCCAAACTCCATTAACATTAGTAGGATCAGACTTAACAAACTTACCTACAAAATTCCCAATGTTTTGTAGCAGTTTTTCCAGAGATTAACCCCTTTGGCACATCATAAACTTGCATCAAGATATCCAAGTTGTTTAAAGGAACTGTAAGTGGATTTTCATTTTCCCCTAATATGTGATATAGCAACAAACTTTGTTCAAACAAACGTCCAGGGACCGCCTTCAATAACCTTCTACATATCAAACTTATGAAAGAAAATAAACGAGAATCGATGCTCTCCCAAATCATGAATTTCTATACCTTCTTTTGGCCGCCATAAGGATGCCATCATGTTCTGCATTACATTAAAATTGACGTTCTTCTCAGTTAAAAAATGACCAATTAATACAAATGATTGTTCTTTCACCGGTAGTTCCTCATTTGCAACGATTACTCCATTCTCATCCTCATCCTCTAGTATCATATTAGCATACATCTCCTCTAAATTACTTGCCATATTCGCATCCACCACTACTTGAGATTACTGACGTGCTATTTGTGACAGAGATTTAAACTGAAAACTTGTTATAAAACAAGACAGAAAAACTTGCAATACTGCAAGACGGTTCAAATATTACTTATGTTCACTTGTCACCGTATAAAAGAATGTTAATTTAACATAATAGCCGACCATTATTATTTGCAGGGACAAGGGGAGGGGGAAGTCGAATTACACAGCCATCAACTATCAGAAACTAATACCTAATATTTATTAAGTAACCAGCTCATCTAAAATATTAAGGTGTCAGAGGAAGGCCCCAACAGGATCTTATGCTACAACATATATTATTTAACACTCCCCATCAATCGTACGATACGTTTCGCTACGATTGACAGACGACAAACAGATAATGAAGACATGAAGGAGACGTACAACAAATAATGAATTAAATAAATGGGGGTGGAGGGACTCGAACCTGAGACCCCTCCTAAACCGAGCTCTGATACCATGTTAAGTAGCCAGTCCATCTAAAATATTAAAATGTCAGAGGAAGGCCCTAACATGATCTTATGCTATAACATATATTATTTAACAATATTAACTTGTCTAAATATACACACACTTCACAGTTATTGGGGGTGTTTGGGGAACTTTTTTCCAGAATAAGTCAACTTATTTAAGACAAACTTAGAGATTCCTAACTTTTTTCTGAAAAAAGTCAACTTTTTTTTACAACTTATAGAATCTCAAACATATATTAAATACTTGTATAATTTTTTTTTTGCTTTTCCTGTTATTTAAATGTATAATTTAATCTTTCATTGTTTAAATTATCACTTCTCAATTGTTCATTGTATTTCAATTCAGTTGAGATGCTTATGTATCATGAATTTAATATTTTCTCATTTATGTAATTTCTACCATTCTTACTATTCATTTGCTTAAAAAACGAATGTTCACGTTGCTTGCTTAAGTTTATGTTTTTAATGTTTCCGTAATACAAAAATTTGACGCGAAAAGCTACAGCCTACAAGGCTGCAAGTATCAGAAAACAAGTTACAACTGGCTTGGGATGTTTGCGGGTCGGGTCGGCCGGGTTGATGGCGTTTTTGCAATCCGACCCAATTAAATCAGTTTGAAATTTTTTACGCAATTCGTAAAAAATAATTTCGTAACCCAACCCTACTCATTGTAAATCGGTTTGGGTTGCGTTGGTTCGGTTTGTATGGGTTAAATAATTTTATAAAAAAAAATTTACAAGCCCGCAATGTATTGCTCATGTTGAGAATTTAAGTAAAATTAAATTACGTATAACTTACGATTTTATTGTTAATAGTTAATCTAATTAATATTATAATTTTAGTAATGTAAATTATATCGTAAATCAAATACATACACGCCAAATGTAATCATACATCTATAAATAAAAGTATGATATACTGTATAATGCATATTTGCATATAATATATAGATTTATATTAAATTATCAAATAAAATTAATATTTTAGATCGGGTTGGGTTGGCCGAAAAAATATAAAACCAATACCCAACCCATTTAAATCGGTTTGAAATTTTTCTAACCCAATCAAGTATCGGGTTTTTTTTATCGGTTTGAACGGCCGAAAAAAAGGTCGGGTTGAGTCGGGTTGGATCGATTTGATCGGTTTGGTGAACCCATGAACACCCCTGCAACTGGCATAGAGCAAACGAGAATACATACGTGTGCTGGCGTAAGTGATTCTGATTCTGTTCATCCAGACAAAATATATATTATATGGATATTGGAACTTGAAATATTTGGAACAGAGATTTATTATTTTATATAAACTCTCTCCAATTTTCCCATGTTACCCAAATATGGAGAGAAAAGAAATGTAAGCAATGGACCAATGGTATTGCTAAGAAATCTACCGCACGTAAAAATGGAAACTATGTCAGGCAGGCTTTGTTGATTGCCGAGTTTTCTTAAAATGTTGTGTATGAATTACGATTTAGTAGTAAAGAATGAATATAAGAATGATTGTTGAACTTCATAAACAAATAAAATTCTTAAATCACTATAAAATTATTATTTTATTATATTTACTAAGAATTTGCGGAGTTGCTCTTAATTCTTTGTAATAATTTGAAATTGTGAATAATTATTTATCTTTATAACATTTGTTCGTTTCATTTTATTTTCGCTATTGCTATCCTCAGTATGAATTACATTAGTTAATTATATGTAAAAAATCACTACGTCTACAATCTTTTTTCCTAAATTGTTAATTTTAATAAGCATTAGATTGATCATAAAAAAAGTTCTTATAATTTCAGGTAGCTATCCGAATTGGTAGATAATTTTGTATTTTAATTTGTAAGTGCAGTACAGAGTATTTGTAACAGTTTTAGGAGGCTGCTCCAGAAATAGAATGAGAGAATAATAATTAAAAAAAGGGTCCTGTTTCTAATTCTCTCACTTAATCGCCCGTGGTTTCAAGTTTACCACCTCTGTTCCTCTCTCTCACACCCACCTACACTTTTTTATTGTTTCTTGTTGCAAGTTGGAATACATATGTTAGTTGGTTCATATATAGCTTAATCATACTTAAGTTGTATCCTAAGTACAAGTTAAATATATTTAAGGTGTTTGCCCCAAACCTATATCTACTCCGTTTATGCACACGGTGCTTGATTTCTCAGCTTTAGTGGCTGCAGGCTAGTTAGAGTGTTTGTCAAGGGCTGAAAAGAGGAAGAAATTAACACAACTACTGCTCTTTTGTAAAGTAAGCTTTCGATCTATCTATGCTATCATCTTACACTACTCACTGCATCATGCATGCATTCCTTTTCCGAACCTCTCAGTTTCCTAGCTGATCAAAGTCTTGATCTATCCTTCTGCTCTATATGTGTATTTTTTCCTACTTCACTAGATCCCCATTGTTGGATTCTTCATCTATTTACTATCCAAGTTCTAGTTTTTTTTTCCCCCTCAAATGTTGTTGCTATTCATGAACAACACATTTTGTGACTGGTAGTAGTTGAACTTTAGCATCAACCAAATTCAATAGGATTCACAATTTATACTTGTCGGTTAGTACTACTTTAGCAAAGCAAACATTACGCAGCTATACATGTGTAAAACTTAAAACCATATGAATTGATAGATGTCAATACTCCGTTTTTGAATATTAGTACTAGCTAGTGACTGATGTAAATTGTAAATTAATGTAAAATCTGCAACTAAACTCTTTTGTTATTTATAACTACCTTGCGGGAAATGCATGATGCAGGAACGGGAGGGAAAATGATTCCAAGGTGTAAAAATCTTGGGTCATTACAACCTCAGTTTGTTGTGAATCATGTTAGCTGGTGCCTGGTGGTTCTCAATCTTAAGAGATAATTTTTTTTTTTTTTTTTTTTTGTGAACTAATGTGCGTTACATAAATTTCTTCGGATATTCTTTAATGCATTAGGTTGGTCATGTTAAATATGACTACAACAAATGTAATTTTTTAAGCTTCTAATAGCCGATTTGTATATAGGTAATATGTATCAACAAATCATTAACTATGTTATATTTAGTGTGTGAAAATACTACTGATCTGCTGTTTACTAGATTAATTCGAGGTGCTTGCTGACTCCACTCCTAGGCTCTTAATTAAGTACTTGCATGCTAGTATGTCAATGTGTTTATAAAACGGAGACAATTTATTTTGAGCTGCATTAAGCTTGAATATGGAATACCTTGGGATGATATGTGACTTCAGTTTACCCTTCTGATTTAGCATTACATTGCCTTTTTAGCATATTTTTTTCCCTTATATGCACACATATTCCAAAGCATTTCCAAAAGATCTTCAATTTCCCCAATATAGACAATAAACAATATATATACTTTATAATCCTGATCTTTTAAACTTCTGTGATAGCTTGAATATATATAGGTTGGACTGGACTCATCATCTCTGTAATGGAATCATCATCCTCACCAGGATCTTTAAAGAATGTTAAGGCACTTGGTAGTATGACACAAGTATTTTCCTGTTTAGTCGATGGCTGCAACTCCGATCTTAGTCGATGCCGAGATTACCACCGTCGACATAAAGTATGTGAACTCCACTCAAAGACCGGGAAAGTTACAATAAAGGGTCAAGAACAGCGTTTTTGTCAGCAATGCAGCAGGTTCAGAACCAATATTGTGTTCATGATCGATTTAACTCCCACCCTTGTCAACTTAACATTTGTATTCCTGTTGCTTTGCATCATCTTAAGTTCCCTTTGGCACTAGATTTTCCCTCGATGAGTATGCCTTCACATGATGATATTATGTGTAGACAGTTTTTAATAGAGATGGTTGTAACTTTTTTATTCTCGAGTAGTTTCTGAACTGATTTCTAGGTGTATCTGCATATTATGATTAGCTCAGATTTTTCTTTTTTCTTTTTTTTTAATCTTTCTATGATCTTAATGAGAGGATATCAAAATTTTGTGGCATTAGGAGGCAGGCATGAATATGCTGCAAAATTGCACAAAGTGTTTAGCTTTCCATGTTTCTTGTCATGTTTCAATACTGCTTCATATACATTGTCAGGTCGTAAATAATCTTATATATTTCCTTGGTAGTTATAATATCTGCACTCCTAACCTTTATTTTGTATTGCTAACTGAACTTGGTTTCCAGTTGAGGGGTAGACATTGTAAACCCAATACTCATTCATTGTGTTCCCACATTCATCAAGAGAGTGGTATGAGAACACTTGTAGAAACTTCACGCAACCATTATGTCTTATTTGCAAATTGCAATGTCAGAGTTCGAATGCTTAATATATATATATAGTTGTCAGATTATTCTCGTTAAACTTCAAGCAGTTAACATGATATTGTAAATTTCAGATTTCATTCTTTGGTTGAGTTTGACGAGGAAAAGCGAAGCTGTAGGAAACGCCTAGATGGCCACAACAGGAGGCGAAGGAAGCCTCAGTCAGAATTGTTGCACAGAACATCTGCAATTTTTCGTTCTGATCAGCCAGGTGTGTTGTTTGTTTCACTAAATAATCTTTCATTGAAGATTAATTCTGAAGATTTCTTCCTAAGAAAAAATCATTACACCAATAAGAAGACTAGTAGTTTATAATCGTTAAATTAAGCTTGTTCTGCTCATAGTAAATAAGAATTTTGTTTTATGATAGCCAGGCTCAACAATTTTATCATTCAGTAATCCCTTAATGCTTCCAACTGCTGCCGGTAGCTCATCTTGGACTAAGGCTGTCAAAACTGAGGATGATAATTTAATGTCCAATGCAAATCTTAGCTACATTGACAAACACGAATTCGGCCCTAGATCTGCAGCTCAAAACTCTGATTCCCAATTTCGGCCGTTAGGATTCACTAACAGTCTTGCACCTGAAACATCTTCTTTCTGTCAACAGCTTCTTGAACCCAAATCTGCTAATGGCATAAACCAGATAGAGTTCCTGGATAGGTTACATCGAACTGCAAATTCCAATGGTGCTTCCTCTCTTCTGTCATCAGAACAAATTGAAACCAGTGTTGCTGGTTCAAACCACATGGTGCACCCCAACCCTGGCCATTTTCCCCCGTCACCATCCTATATGCAAAACACGCACTTCAGTAGACTAGACCAGTACCAACATTTTACTCAAACCAGGCAACTAGTTACTGATACCGGCTCCAACTTCTTGAATAACGGCAACATTTTGACACCACATTATGAAGGTGCGAGTGAACATGGGCTTGGTGGATCCTCTGAAAGTGGCTCTCAGCATAATATGTCATTCAGATTAGACTGATGTTATATTATAATTTTTGTGGTTGGTTCATAATCGCCTTGTTAGATAAATTGATACATATTCAGATTCTGAATTTCTACGACAAGAACTCAATCCTAATGAGTGTTGCTTTTTCTGCTTCGGGCTAAATATATTTATAAAGTGAAGTTTTTGTAGGAATTAGCGTTGTCTCAACAAATATATAAAATTTCCCTATGTTGATTTTGTTTTTCTTCTTATTCAGGCTAAATCTATGTATTAACAGAAGTTTTCAGAAGGCATTTGACATTGTCTCAACAAATATGTTCACTTTCCTCTGTATAAAAATAAAAATGCAACGGCAAAGCAGTTTGCATGTTGTAGTATTCTACTAGATTGGATGTATACAGTTAGTGATGGAGTCTGTCAGCCTGTTTGGCAAGAGCTCCTTAAAAGGAGTTTTGAGATTTAAGTCCGTTTTGTCATGTTTGGCAACAAGGGCTTAAGTTTTAAGTTAAAAAACTTTTTTAAGCCATAAGTTCCAGTACTTATAACTTATGACTTATGGATTTTTTTTTAATTTTTTTTTTTCACAATTCTTGTAAAGCTCAAATATCATGAATTTAAATTTTTTTTAAGTCAAATTTCACTTTAAGCCAAAATTATTAAATCTCCATTTAACTTTAAGTAAAATTACACAAACACTTTCATTCAACTTAAAGTAAACAACTTTACTTTCTCCAAGTTAAAAAACATCCTCTGTGTCTGTGTCATTGGACTTGAAGTAAATTGATTTTTCAACTATAAATTGAGAACTACTACTGTTTTGGGCTAAAACAACTGTTTGTTATATGCTGAAGATTTTCCAATCTTTGTATACAGCTAGCTTCATACAAATTGGGTGTCTCCGGGAGTAAATTATTTTGGCGCACACAGAAACTTACAGCAATCAACTGTCCTACTACTTAAAACCGTATTACCCATATTCATTCGAAGGCCAGGCCCAGTTAAATTTCTAGGACTTTAACTTAAGACGTTTTTTTCTTGTTAAATTTAACTTAAGACATTTTAGTCATAAACGAAATGTCTACGTAACGAACACACAAATATTAATTCATATTATAGACAGTGTATTGAATTCCCCATATTCAAAAAATTCCGATTTTGAAGTTAATAATAATTTACAAAGATGGTTTAATTACATATATTTATGATTGAAAACAGTAAATTTCTTCAAAATTTTATTGTTGTATTACTATTCTCCTTTCTTAGAAAAAGGGCGTTATAAAGTGAAGAAGTGTAAGTTTCCTTTATTAAAAAATTTATAAAATCTATACTATTATATAATAGCCGGAACATTAAAAGGTTTGGTACCTGTTTTTGGTACCTGTTTTTTGTACTTCGTGAATTTACTTATTTACATTTCATTAAAAAAAAAATATATTCATTATCTATACTGTTAAAACACCTAAAATAAATAATAACATAATATAATTAATGGTAATTAGCCGATTGTCTTTTTCACATTTACTTTTAGTTGAAGATAATACCTTTTATAAACACTTAAAAACATGAATCGTATCATATATTCCAATCATTAATATTTTCTATCGAATTAAAACACGTTACATTTTTGATTTAAAACTAATCTTACAATCATTAATATATACTAGCTTAAAACCATGCGATGCACGGATTTTTTTTTAATATTATATGAAAATTTTTCATTAATTTGAATAAATTTTTTTAAAACATGATTTTTGGAGGTTTAAATTTTTAAATAAGATTATTTGATGATAATTATATAAATGTTATCCGTGATATTTCTAGGAAATGAGGAATTTTAGTTAGAAATTCAGAAAAGATGATGGATTTTAGTGGAAAAAGGTAATCGGTTAATTATTAGTAATTATAACTTTTTTTATTTTATTAAATAGAATGCCCATGATATAATTGGAAAAGCAAATGATTTGGTTAGAAAAAATTAAAAAGGTAACATATTTTAGGTGAAAAAGGTACTCCCTCCGTCCCACCCATTAGTTAACATATGGGTTCGGGCACGGAGACCAAGAAAATATATAAAAAAATGGATGAAAAGTGAGAAAATTGAGTAAAGTGGTGGGACCCATAAATATATAATGTATAAAGTGGGTATAGTGGAGGACAAAAGTGAGTAAAGTGATGGGACCCATAAATATATAATGTATAAAGTGGGTATAGTGGAGGAAAGTAGTGGATGTAGTTGATTTATATATATATATAATTTTAATATTTTAGGAAAGTTTTGAAATGTGAAGAATTGGATGGGACATCCCAAAAAGGAAAGTGTGAAGAAATGGATGGGACAGAGGGAGTAATTGATTAGTTTATAGTAATTATAAGTTAATTATGTTATTTTATTAAATACAATTGCAAGTAATGTTTTTAGAGAAAGAGAAATTAATGTTGTATATTTCAAGAAAAAGAGGGATTTTAATTAGAAAATATAGAAAAAATGATACGTTTTAGCTGAAAATGTTAATCAATTAATTGATTAGTATTATCATATTATTATTTTATTTTCATTAAAGAAATATAATTGAAAAATGAGAGATTTTAGTTAGAGAAAATTGAAAAGATACCGTGAAAATTAGAAAGGTGACATGCTTTAGGTGAAAAATGTAACTAATTAGTTTATACTAATTATAATTTAATTATATTATTTTACTAATTAAAATTGCTCTTAGTGTTTTTTAGAAAATGAGAAATTAATGTTGCCCGTGATATTTCTAGAGAAAAGGGAATTTAATTAGAAAAAATAGAAAGATGATACATTTTAGATGAAAAAGGTAATCGATTAATTATTAGTATTGCAATGCACGGGTTTCTTGTATTATGTTATAAATTTTATTTAATATTATAATTATGTTCTTATATAATCATTATTTTTAATAATTTTTTTAATTTTAATTTGATATAATTTAATATACTTATGTTTACGGATTATACTAATGTTTCCTTATTATAAATAATGTATATGATTTTTAATATATTTTATTAATAATTGAAAATTATGGTGTGATATTTTTAGGTATGTATATTAATGATTTTAAGATTTATTGTAAATTAAAAAGGTAACATGTTTTAATTAGAAAGGAAATATTTGAAAGATATGATACGATTGATCTTTTTAAGTATTTATAAAAGTTAATATATTCAATTAAAAGTAAATGTGAAAAAGGCAATCGACTAATTACCATTAATTATTATATATTATTATTTATTTTAGGTGTTTGAAAATTATGGTGCGATATTTTTGGGTATATATTAATGATTGTAAGATTTGTTTTAAATTAAAAAGGCAACGTGTTTTAATTTGAAATGAAATGTTATTAATCGAAATCTTCAACTTAAAGTAAATATGAAATTGGCAATCGACTAATTATCATTAATTTTATTATATTAATGTGAAAAAGGCAATCGACTAATTACCATTAATTTTTATTATGTTAATCGACTAATTACCATTAACTATATTATGTTTTATTTATTTTAGGTGTTATATTTTTCTTGAAAATTATGGTGTGATATTTTCGGGTATTTATTAATGATTGTAAGATTTGTTTTAAATTAAAATGGTAACGCGTTTTAATTCGAAAGGAAATATTAATGATGGAAAGACATGATACGATAGATCGTTTTAGGTGTTTATAAAAGGTAATATCTCGACTGATTACCATTAATTATATAATGTTGTATTTCTTTTTCTTTACAATAAAGGTAAATAAGTAAATTCACGAAATACCGAAAAACAGGTACCAATTGGAAAAACAGAGGATTTGGTTAGAGAAAATTAAAAAGGTAACATATTTTAGGTGAAAAAGGTAATTGATTAGTTTATAGTAATAATAAGTTAGTTATATTATTTTACTAAATAAAATTGCTCGTTATGTTTTTAGAGAAAGAAAAATTAATGTTGTTCGTGATCTTTCAAGAAAAAGAGGGATTTTAATTAGAAAATATATAAAAAATGATACATTTTAGCTGAAAAAGTTAATCAACTAATTATTAGTATTATCATATTATTATTTAATTTCATTAAAGATAATTGCCCTTAATATAATTGGAAAATGAGAGATTTTTGTTAGAAAAAATTGAAAAGATAACGTGAAAACTAGAAAGGTGACCTGCTTTAGGTGAAAAATGTAACTGATTAGTTTATACTAATTATAATTTAATTATGTTATTTTACTAATTAAAATTGCTCCTAGTGTTTTTTAAAAAATGAAAAATTAATGTTGCATATGATATTTCTAGAGAAAAGGGAATTTAATTAGAAAAAATAGAAAGATGATACGTTTTAGCTGAAAAAGATAATCGATTAATTATTAGTATTGCAATGCACGGGTTTCTTGAATCATGTTATAAATTTTATTTAACATTATAATTATGTTTTTATATAATCATTATTTTTAATAATTTTTTTTAATTTTAATATGATATAATTTAATATACTCATATTTACGGATTATACTAATGTTTCTTTATTATAAACAATGTATATGATTTTTAATATGTTTTGTTAATAATTGAAAATTATGGTGTGATATTTTCAGGTATATATTAATAATTTTAAGATTTGTTGTAAATTAAAAAGGTAACGTGTTTTAATTAGAAAGGAAATATGAATGATTGAAAGATATGATACGATTGATCTTTTTAAGTGTTTATAAAAGGTAATATCTTCAATTAAAAGTAAATATGAAAAAGGCAATCGACTAATTACCATTAATTATATTATGTTATTATTTATTTTTGGTGTTTGAAAATTATGGTGTGATATTTTTGGGTATATGTTAATGATTGTAAGATTTGTTTTAAATTAAAAAGGTAACGTGTTTTAATTTGAAATAAAATGTTATTGATCGAAATCTTCAACTAAAAGTAAATATGAAAATGACAATCGACTGATTACCATTAATTTTATTATATTAATGTGAAAAAGGCAATCGATTAATTACCACTAATTTTTATTATGTTAATCGACTAATTACCATTAATTATATTATGTTATTATTTATTTTAGGTGTTATATTTTTCTTAAAAATTATGGTGTGATATTTTCGGGTATATATTAATGATTGTAAGATTTGTTTTAAATTAAAACGGTAACATGTTTTGATTCGAATGGAAATACTAATGATGTAAAGATATGATACTATTGATGTTTTTAGGTGTTTATAAAAGCTAATATCTCGACTAATTATCATTAATTATATTTTGTTATTATTTATTTTAGGTGTATTTATTTTTCTTTATAATGAAGGGTAAATAAGTAAATTCACTCAGTACCAAAAAACAGGTACCAAAACTTTCAATGTTTCGGCTTTTATATAATAGTATAGATATATACCCGAAAATATTATACCATATTTTTCAATTATTGATAAAATATATTAAAAATCCATTGTTTATAATAATGAAACATTAGTACCTTCAAACATCAATCGTATCAAATCTTCTTATCATTAATATTTTCTTTCGAATTAAAACACGATACCTTTTTGATTTAAAACTAATCTTATCACACCATATTTTTAAATTATTAATAAAATATATTAAAAATCCACATACGTTATTTATAATAAGAATATATTAGTATAATTCATAAATATGAATATATTAAATTATAATTAAAATAAATAATGATTAGATATATTATATGATTAAATTAATTTACTAAAATTTCAAGGTTCAAATTCCATCAACGACATATTTATTTTAAAATTTTATAATATAAGTTTTAAAACCATTCATCCCATTAAATAAATTTATATTAAATAATTAAAATTAAAATTAAAATAATATATTATAAATAATGATTATATAAAAATATAATTATAAAATAAAAAATTAATTACATATAAAAAAATCCGTGAATGGCACTGATTTTAAGCTAATAAGTATGTTAAAGGTGAACATTGAAGAAAAGTTACTCCCTCCGTCCCTATTTAGTTGGCATATTTGCAAAAAACACACATATTAAGGAAAAATTAATTATGTAATTTGTTTCCATGTTTGCCCATAATATTAGCATTAAATGATGAGTTATGAGTGTGTACATTAAATATAAAGTCAAACATTTGGTATTAGAAATAAAGGGTATATGTGGAAAAATTGGTAAAACTATGTATTGGAACAAGGAATGTAACAACTATTTAGGGACAAATTTTTTTACAAATGTGCCAACTAAAAAGGGACCGAGAGAGTAATAAAAAGGGGTGGTACGTGGGCACTAAAATGAAAAATGGGCATGATAATGAAAGTGAGGGGGATGGGGTTGAAAGCGAAAGGGAGCAAATTTAAAATATGGAACTCATCCTCCTCCCCAAGAGTTGCTTTCCCAACCAGCTCTTTTTTATTCATTTACTCTTAATGATTAATTATTAATTTCTTCATCAAACAAAGACATCACATACTTAATTTCTAAATTATGAAGCTAACAAATTATTTTTTAGTGTAGATAGCCTAAAAATAGTTGCTTAAGTTAAATTTAAAATTTTTACAATTTCTATTCTCCAAATTGGCTGCATTTTCTAGTTTTTCCAAATTGGCATTGAAACGCTTTGTCAAACGTCAATTTTAGGTGACAAGATATATGTTGCCAAACTAAAGGGTCTTTTCTTTTCTGCTTTGTTTTGGCATTGGACAAGTAATTCTCGGACCAACTATAACTTAGTATTTTGTACAGGAGCTGGCAAGTTTATAGTTTGATGACAAAAATTCTGAATTGTTTAAAATAACAAAACATATCGATCAAGTCTTTGTGTATACATGTTTCACAAGTATAATGTGTGTGTATAAAATGTAATGCATAGGTGGGATTTGTGGCGGAGGCGGAAATGTTACAAATCTTGGAAACTTTCGAATTATTCTCAGAAAAAAATTAACAAATAGTTTTCTCATCCCGGAAAAAAGTTAAAATTTTCTCATTCTCATTTAGTTATTGTTGAAATCAATTTAAATAATTTGCAAATAAGATAACTCAAGTGGTTGGAGGTTATCTTTTGTGTCTTATATCTTGATTCTTGTTTCGATGTTTGCTGGTTCTTAAATTTCGTAGAATATATATAAATTCATTATTCAAAAAAATTTGAACACAATTAGAATGTAAAATGCAATATCCTAGTACATATGGAAATCACAGTCATCGTCCAAAGTTGCAAAATTCTTTTTTATTTTAATATCGTAAAAAAAGAAAATAGAAAAAGAAATAATAAGAAAAGTGGAGAATCAATGAAAGAGCTAGCTAGTGGGGATTGATTACCTGTCCCACAAACAAAAATTGGTGGGCGAAGGGCAAGATGCAATAGTCCCATTGATTGGACTGAAATGAAGTCTCTGTAGTGAATTGAATATTGAAGTTAGTAGGCTGAGGCCCATTATAGACGTGACTTACCTTAAAGACATCTTTCCTTTTTAAGAAACTGGTCCACGTGTCATGTTGATTGACGTTGATGCTGCTTACCTTTTTAAGGTTATTTATATGACTGTATTCTGTATTTGCCTTTTCTTGGCCCCCATATTCAACAACTCTATTCCATCATTTCACAACCGAATTTCTTATTGATATATATTTATTCATTGGTCCCCTACCAATCAGGTTCGGTTCATTTTTTATTACATCTAGTTCATCATTCCATTTTATTCTCATCTATTTTTAGTTGCTTTTCAAATTCTCCATTCCACACCTCTAGTACTTTCTCAGACTAAACTCATTTATGTTTCAACCAATTTTACACTTCTCTTCTTATTCTTTCCTTAACATTTCACCTCTCCAATTTTCAACTCATTTTACTCTCTCAATTATTTAATTGCACACATCTTATCTTTCGTAAGAATTATAATGATGCGATATTTAAGGTTCGTTTGACCTATCTTAAAATAAGTTATTTAATATTTTTAAGTGACAAGTAAATTATAAATGATAAGTGAATTAGAACATATAAGTGAGTAGAATCAACTTATATAAGCTCAAGGTTAAATGTTAAAGATACTCAACTTTCAACTTATCTAATATAAGTGTTGAATAAGTCCTCACGAATTATTTGCTAAACATGCCAGGTAAGTTATAACTGATTTTCGACGTAATATAAGTTCCTTTTTTGTAATGCCAAACACGCACTTAATTATATTGAGTAAGAAATCGTGTGCAATGTATAATTAGGTGTATGATATGAATCGAATAAACATGAATTTATACAAATAAGCATACTCGATAAGAAAACTTGAAAAGAGATTCGAAATGGATTCGATTTATTTATGAATTGAGTACGAACATAATTATTAACCTCAACAAATGTTAATCTGGACTTGATTTGATTAAAATAAACTCAAAACTCAGACAACAAACTTGTCTAAACAGAAGTTAAGTTACTCGATACCCATTTTGTGTAAACGGTGTCGGTTCTTAAAAATGGACAGCAAACTTACCTAACGAATTTGTTTAAGCATTTGTAGCAAACAATTTTACATATTTGTACATTTTTTTAATCTAAACATAATATGGTTTTGCATGTGAAAATATATTAGTTTAGTATCTATTAAAACACATAACTAGATCCTAGGATTACTCCAATTTATTTGATTCTCTAACATTTTCACCCATTTTAATGAGCATGGAAGATTTACATGTGAACAATTTTTTTCATTTTTGTTGTTTTATATAAAAATATAAATTTTCAACTTTTATACAAAAAAAAAAAAAAATTATTTATAAATAGCTCTCCGAACACATTAAAATCCACAAAACTTTTTTACATTAAATCTACATGAGCTAAATTACCTTAAACCTTCCACTTATTCGAAAATTTCAGATTCGCTTCCAATAATTCTTTTAAATTCTGTCAAATTTGTATAACAGAGTTTTTTTTCCTTTACGTTAAGGAGTACCACAATTTTGTCTATATTAATTACGTACAAATTAAATCTAACACGTGCATCACATTATAGAAATTGACTTGCATATATGAATTGATCATATATACCAACCTTAATATGTGTTTAACTAATCTGAAATAAGATGACTACAACACTGTACCTTTGAACAATTATGTAATGCTAGGTGTAGATAAATCAACATAAGATTATTTATTTGTAAAAGTGTAGATAAATCAACATAAGATTATTTATTTGTGGATTTACAAATGTACATTATTTCCATCTTTATCACTTCCATGGTCAAAATGGTTTATTATAAAGTAGACGGATGATTGTGAGTAGATAGACAACTATACTCTCAACTCTCAAAGTAAAAAAATGTGATGGTCCAAAATGCCTCATCTCCAATTTACATGGTTCAAAATGTTTCATTTCAAAAATTCAACCAAAAATATCTCGCAAATACGGAGTTTCATCACCCGTAACAGGTGATGCGGTAGTTCGTGCACCGCAATAGATTGTTAATGCGGTTTTTCGTTTGCCGCAACAGGATTGATACGGTGTACCATATGTCACAATACCACCTGATGAGGTAACCGAAATAGCTCATCATCCCCATTTTTTGAAAAAGTTGTTACGGTTCACGAGCCGTTGCATCTTTGGGGTAGAAGAGGGCCATCAGCTTTATAAATGAGATATTTTGGTATTTATCTCGTAAAAAAATGGGTACGACTATTCTCGCGTGGGAATAAGTTATACTAGCTTATTCTTAGTTATAATTATGTGTTTATAAAATTAATATTTTTAATAATTATGTTAATTTTAAATTTATATATATATATATATATATATATATTTAATTAATGATATGTATTATTTAAAATTTATATTATAAATTTTTAAATTAAATATGTTTTTGACGGGTTTCAATCTATAATAGAGTAATTTAAATATATAATATATCTTATCAGATCTAATTGTTTTAATTTACTAATTTACTAAAAATCTAATAATCATTATTTGTTTTATGGTTGAACCCGGATACAAACAATTATACTCATATTTTTCATATTACGAACGTATGCAGGTTTTTAGTATTTTTTATTAATAATTGGAAGATATAATATAATATTTTTGGATATATATATGAATGACTACAAAATTATATTTTAAATTAAAAGATAATTTGTGTTTATTAGAAAAAATACTAATGATTGAAAGATATGGTACAATTGATATTTTTAGTTGTTTATAAAAGATAATATATTTTAATTAGAAAATGTCGTATTTTAAGAAATGATGACAAAAATAAATCTATTTTTAAATGTTTTACGAAAATAACCTCTATCTAATAATTGGCCAATAAAGACAAAGCCAATTAATCACCTTAAACTTTACATCGAATTTGGAGCCTAAGAGCATCTCCAATAGGGGTTGCCAAGAGGTTGCCAAGTCCTATGTGACATGGCACCCTTGGTTGTCCACCTATTGAAGTATCAATGTTGCCAACAATTTGCCCACCAAAGTTGCCAAAAGTTGGCAACTTCCTCATTTAGTTAAAACACATACAACTTCCCAAAAATTTATTTAACTTTACCCTTTTTTATATCTCCCATATTTTAAATGTATTTATAAGATAATATAAAATTTATGTATGGGACCACATTGACAACTTTTAACGTTGCCAACTATTGGAGTAGATTTGTAATAAAAGTTGTCAACAATGAGATGGAGGAGAGAAAAAATGAAAAAGTAATATATTTGATGATGTGGTAGAAGTTGGCAACTATGTTGGCAACCTCTATTGGAGATGCTCTAAGGTCCCGTTGGTATTGTTGTTAGAAATAACAAGAGCAGTTTATTTTTGAAAAAGAAGTAAAATAGAGTTTGGTAAATTTTAAAAGTTGTTTTGCTGAAAAGTGTTTATGATTGAAAAATTGTTTTTAGAGAAAGCATGTTCCCATGCTTTTGAAAGAAACTTTTTTTTTTCAATTGTTGCGGGAAATAGTTATTGATTTTAACATCAAATCACATCAAAAATATTATTTTTAATAAATTATAACTATATATGTTTATATATAAAAAAATATTACCAAACAGTTATCTTATTTTCGTAACACTTATTTTGAAAACATTTTTTTCAACAACACAATTGTTGTGGAATAAAAACTAGGCTACTAGTATTGCGGCTAGGGTTTATGTATTTAATGCAAAGGTGTGTGAGCTTCGTGCTTTAATGGCTGCTCTTGTGCTCGTGGCTGACTCTGCCTTCACAAGATGCCTACGTACTTTGATGAATATCAAAGATCAAGCCAAAAATTGTAGTTCTTAGGTGAGGGGTCTGACCCTTTATATAGGCTGAGAAGCCTTAAAATTAAGGTAGGAGTTGGAGACTTAATAGATAAGTCACCTCCTTGAGGAAAGTTCTAGACTACTTCCTTGTAGGAGTCTGTTGCCATATCGAATTGGATGCCTTGGAGGCTAAGTCTTGTAGAGATAATGTCCTTATCTGACACTTATTGCTGAGCTGTTTATTACCCCTAATATTAATTACGAAATTAATATTATAATTGGGGTTTTGGGCCCACCTGGTGGGCCCCACGTTTGGACCATTCTTGGCCTAATTAATGCCACATTAAATGTGTCTTTAGGGCTTATTTTCAGCCCATATCATTTGCCCCCCAACTTCTAGGAAAACTGATCAGGTTTTCGTAGAAGTTATATTTGTCTTAATCGAGACTCGGGGTCATTTTTATCCCTTACCTGGGACTTCTTAATTTCCCTACCCTTACATGGGGGTTTTGGTTTACACTAGTGTTTCACATATATCGCCTTATTGTAAAGTGTGGAGCGACCGACACATTTACGACGATTGACCTTATTCGATGCTTTAACTTGTGCTTGCTTTTAGCTATTTCGGCACTTTTATAGAGCTTTTATGCATTATTAGCATAAAGTATTGCTCAATTTGTCGAGAAAATATTTCTATAATTTTTCTCGTATTTTTCTGTACATTTCCTAACATTTTAGGAATTTTTATGTACTCACAGGTATTTTCCGTAATTTTTCCTAATAATTTAGGAATTTTTATGTACCAGCAGGTATTTTCCTTAATTATTCCTAATAATTTAGGAATTTTTATGTACCCACAGGTATTTTCCGTAATTTTTCCTAATAATTTAGGAATTTTTATGTACCAGCAGGTATTTTCCTTAATTATTCCTAATAATTTAGGAATTTTTATGTACCCACAGGTATTTTTCTAAATTATTCCTAATAATTTAGGAATTTTTATGTACCCACAGGTATTTTTCTTAATTATTCCTAATAATTTAGGAATTTTTATGTACCAACATCTATTTTTCTAAATTATTCCTAATAATTTAGGATTTTTTTTGTACCCACAGGTATTTTTCGTAATTTTTCCTAATAATTTAGGAATTTTTATGTACCAGCAGGTATTTTCCTTAATTATTCCTAATAATTTAAGAATTTTTATGTACCCACAGGTATTTTCCGTAATTTTTCCTAATAATTTAGGAATTTTTATGTACCAGCAGGTATTTTCCTTAATTATTCCTAATAATTTAAGAATTTTTATGTACCCACGGGTATTTTTCGTAATTATTCCTAATAATTTAGGAATTTTTATGTACCCACAGGTATTTTTCTAAATTATTCCTAATAATTTAGGAATTTTTATGTACCCACAGGTATTTTTTCTTAATTATTCCTAATAATTTAGGAATTTTTATGTACCAACAGGTATTTTTCTAAATTATTCCTAATAATTTAGGATTTTTTTTGTACTCATAGGTATTTTTCGTCAAAATGCGAAGTGCAGGGACCTTTCTGTAAAAATATAAACAGCAGGGGTCTTTTTGTAAAATTTATAAACTCCAATATTCTTTCTGTCAGTTTGTAAACTGCAGTACTCTTTTTGTAAAGTGTACAGAACTTGAGGTACCAAATTGCATTTTTACCAAAAACATTAAAAACCTTCGACCACGCCTGGTCGAATTAAGGGCCTTTGTTTGTTTTGGTCGAAGGAAAGTTCGACTAGAGTTCTTGCTCGATTCGAGCAGGATCATGATCGAACCCTTTTTTTTTTTTGCACTCCTCCTTTTTTTTTAAAATATTAATAATAATATTTCTTTTGTCCGAATCTCGGATAATTTCGATCCCCAAATCGGAGGTGTTCCACTCGGATAAAATTTCACTCGAATAAAATCCGACCCGGATTTTATTATTATTATTTTTAATAATAATAATAATAATTTTTGTAATTTTGGAGGGGTCCTCAGACCTAATATTTTCTTAATTTAAGATCGTATTTTTGGCCTCATTTGCTCCCAAATTTTTTGAAATTCGTCCCGAATTGAGGTCATTCATGACTCTAGGCACATAAAAATTTTCATCATATAGCCCTTTTTTTGTATCAGAATTCGTGGTATTTTAGATCAGGATTTTGATTAGGAATGCTGACCCCTAGGTCAGGATTTTCGATCAGGATGCTGACCACTAGGTCAGGATTTTTCGATCAGGATGCTAACCCCTAGGACAGGATTTTCGATCAGGATGATGACCACTAGGTCAGGATTTTCGATCAGGATGTTGACCCCTAGGTCAGGATTGTCGATCAGGAATGCTGACCCTAACCCTTAGGTCAGGATTTTCGATCAGGATGCTGACCCCTAGGTCAGGATTTTCGATCAGGAATGCTGACCCTGACCCTTAGGTCAGGATTCTGATCGAAATAAGGGCCTTCCTAGCTTCTTGGTCGAACAGATTTTCGATCAGGATTCCTAGTCGTTTCGACCAGGATCTTGGTCGAAATAAAGGCCAACTTTGGCTTGGTCGAACGGATTTTCGATCAGGAATCCTGACCCTTAGGACAGGATTTTCGATCAGGAATGCTGACCCTGACCCTTAGGTCAGGATTTTCGATCAGGATGCTGACCCCTATGTCAGGATTTTCGATCAGGAATGCTGACCCTGACCCTTAGGTCAGGATTCTGATCGAAATAAGGGCCTTCCTAGCTTCTTGGTCGAACAGATTTTCGATCAGGATTCCTAGTCGTTTCGACCAGGATCTTGGTCGAAATAAAGGCCAACTTTGGCTTAGTCGAACGGACTTTCGATCAGGAATCCTGACCCTTAGGACAGGATTTTCGATCAGGAATGCTGACCCTGACCCTTAGGTCAGGATTTTCGATCAGGATGCTGACCCCTAGGTCAGGATTTTCGATCAGGAATGCTGACCCTGACCCTTAGGTCAGGATTCTGATCGAAATAAGGGCCTTCCTAGCTTCTTGGTCGAACAGATTTTCGATCAGGATTCCTAGTCGTTTCGACCAGGATCTTGGTCGAAATAAAGGCCAACTTTGGCTTAGTCGAACGGACTTTCGATCAGGAATGCTGACCCTTAGGTCAGGATTTTTTATCAGGATGCTGACCCTTAGGTCAGGATTTTCGATCAGGAATGCTGACCCTTAGGTCAGGATTCTGATCGAAATAAGGGCCTTCCTAGCTTCTTGGTCGAACAGATTTTCGATTAGGATTCCTGGTCATTTCGACCAGGATCTTGGTCGAAATAAGGACGAATTTTTCGCTTGGTCGAATTATTTTTCGACTAGGATTCTTGGTCGTCTCGACCAGGATTTTGGTCGAAATAAGGGCCTCTTAATGGCTTTCAGGTGTCTTCGACTGTGTGACTTCGGCCTATGGCCTTTCGGGAGGTGCTCGGTCGGGCGAGTTCGGCTGTTGCCCTTCGCGAGGGACTTCGGTTAGGGCTACTCGGCCTTGAGGCTTCATTGAGGTGCCTCGGCCTTGTGGCCTCGGTTAGATCGAATGAAATTTCTTAAGTTCCTGAGTTCCTTGTTTTTGAGCCCAAATTCTTTGCATTGGAGTCAAGCTAGAGTTCTTGGAAACCTTGTTTGGCACCGTGGCTTTCATATTTTTTACTACTTGTTGTTCTTGATTTAAAAAGGAGAACTCGTTCGGTGTTGGAGTCCCTTAGTTCTTGCCCCCTTGCTTCATATAGTGGAGGTCTTGCTTCTCGGTTGATCGCTCAAGAAGTTCACTTGCCACTAAGCACTCAACTTTAAGTCTGGTGTGCCTTGGCTGGTTGCCAATCCTCTATCTTACTTCTAGGTTTCCAACCTTCTTCTTATACTTGTAGAACCTTGGCTAGGTTTTAAGTAGCCTGATGCCTCTTGTCAGGTTCGTTTGGAGGTAGATAACCTTGTTGGCCATCAAGGCTTGAATCTTGAGATTTGAAGTTCAAGACCTCAAGTGTGGAATTGTAAAGGACCTCTTATCTCAACACTATCATTAACAGTTTCTGTACTTTGAAGGCATTATCAAGGGGCCAACCAGTCTCAAGATGAGCTTTAGGGTCTATCCTTCAGCTCACATCAGCTGGTGCTACCAACTTCGAATTGATGGTCGGGTCTTCAGGACCTGGAAGTATCCTTGAATATTTGAACATATTCTTTTCTAGCCTCAAACTCTTCATTGACTTGTGAGACTGCCAGCTTTGAGTCTCCACAGACTTTCAAGTTCTTGACCCTCAGGGCTCTTGTCAGTCCAAGGTTGGCTATCAGAGCTTCATACTTCGCCTCGTTGTAGGTTGTTTGGAAGTCCAACTTCAAGGCATACTCGAGTGTGAACCCATCGGGGCTTTCCAGAACTTAACCTGCACCACTAGTTTTTGTTTTTGATGCTCCATGAAAATAGAGCTTTTTGTTTTTGATGCCCCATCAAAATAGAGAATCCAATACTCCTTCTTTTCTTCCAGGGGTTTCTCACCTTGCTGACCTTCCTGGTCTATTACCTCCTGCCCCCCGACTTCTTGGTTGTCAATGGTATATTCAACCACGAAGTCAGCTAGAGCCTGGGCTTTGATGGTCGTCCTATGCTTGTACTTAACATCAATTTTTCCTAGTTTGATTGCCCACTTGATGAGCCTTCCATTGGCTTTCGGGCTATGCAATATGTTTCTTCAGCGGGTGTTCCATCAGGACTTCAACGTTTGTCTTTATCCAGGGTCCTTCAAGGACTTAAACTCTTATCTGCTGTAACCTAACTCTACCCTTCGGGGTATGCATTTGTTTGTTTTCATTCGTGTATTCTTTTATTTTCGGTACTTGGTCTTCTTTGACTCACACATCAGGTGCTTGGCACATAAATAAAATCACAATCAATGAATGGAAAACAAACTTGCATTAATAACTTGAAATGGGTTCAACCCTTACATAGAGTACTACTGTCCTACTTGGAGCAACATGCTCTGCAATGGTTTTAATGAACCTTATTTCTACTTCTACTATATAAATATGAAGCTAAGTCCTACTAGGATAACTTAAGCCCAATCGAGCCCTTGCAAGACTAGGTCTGCACCACTTGATTTTGTTTTTGATGCTCCATCAAAATAGAGCACCCACCACTCCTTCTGGTCTCGTCATTCTTATTCTGGAGTTCACTTCCTGCTCGGTGTACTACCTCCTGCCCCCCGACTTCTCGGTTGCCATTGGTACATTCAACCACAAAGTCAGTTAATGTCTTAGCCTCAATGGCTGTCCGAGGCTTCTGTGTGATGTCCTCTGCTGACCTTTCTTTGTGTTCCTTAGCACTGTGGACATCCATGTCTTCAATCGGAAGGACCTGCCCCCCGACTCCATCAGGCCTTAACGAGGCTACATAACAGCTTCGTGCCATCTTCTGATCACCTTTATGTTCTCCAACACCATTCCTGGTAGGGAACTTGATCTTCACATGATAGGTTGAGGCAACAGCCTTGAATGCATGAAGTCCAGTCCTTTCAAGGATAACGTTGTACGTTGAATCCGCCTTGATTACTAGAAAGTTCAACATTTGGGTGGCTTCCTTAGGTTCTTGCCCTATCGTCATGGGCAGCTGAATAGTCCCTTCAACTTTGGATTTTACTCCATTAAATCCGTATATAGGCATGTTATTGGGGGTCAACTGAGAATCAGTGTATCCCATCTTCACGAACGCATCATGAAACAGAATGTCAATGGAAGCTCCATTGTCTATCAAGACTCGCTTCACCTCTGAGTTTCCAATCACAGGAGTTATGACCAACGGGTCATCATGGGGGAACTTCACCCCTTCTAAGTCTGAGTCATCAAAACTAACCACTACCTCAGTTTTTTCACGCTTCGGGGCCTCTCCCACGATGTGCATCACCTCTCGGGCATAAGCCTTTCGAGAGTTCTTAGTTGTCCCGGCCGCAGTCGGGCCTCCTGAGATCATGTTGATTAGTGGCCCTCGGGGCTGTGGGTTGCGATCTTGATCGTCATCCCTTTTATTATAGTCTCTTCTCTGGTTACCACGGTCTTCACCCTTAGTGAAGTGCCTCAGCTTCCCTCTACGGATCAAAAACTCGATCTCATCTTTGAGTTGCTTGCAATCGTTAGTGTCATGCCCCAAGTCTCTATGGAATCTGCAATACTGATTCTGGTTTCTCTTTGCGGGATCACCCCTGAGTGGCTTCGGCCATCTGAAATCCTTATCATTCTCAATGTCCAACAAGATTCGACTCCTAGGAGTATTCAACCTTGCATACTCAGTGAACCTTGACCCTTGGTTCTTCTTAGGGGCAGAGTCGGAGTCCTCGCTAGTTCGGGGATACTTGTCCCTAGCATCATACTCTTGATCATCATAGTCCTGGTCTTGCTTTCGCTTCTTGGAGTCATTGTTACCTCCTCCTCCACCTACGGTGGTTTCTTTCTTCAAGCTATCCTCAGCTTTAATATACTTATCAGCCCTTCGTTGGAGCTCAGCCATGTTCTCAGGGGGATGCTTCGCCAATGATCTCTTGAAGAAGAGGTCAGTGGTTCCGTGCTCCAGGGCTACCATTGCCACCTTATTTTCCAAATCAGTGATATTCAGGGTCTCCTTAGTGAATCGCTTGAGGTAGTCCCTCAGATTTTCATTCTTTCCTTGCACCACATACATAAGAGATGCGGAGCTCTTCTCATGCACCCTTCCGCTAATGAATTGGCTAACGAAGGCGGCACTTTACTCCTTAAAAGAGCCAATAGAGTTCGCAGGCAATCGGCTATACCATCTCTGAGCCATGCCCGACAGGGTTTGGGGGAACGCTCTGCACTTTAGGGCATCACTTGCAGGCTGCAGCAGCAGTGCGTTCGAGAACGTCCTGACGTGATTTGCGGGATCACCCGTTCCATCATAAGCCTTAATTGTCGGCATCTTAAACTTCCTAGAAATATGAGCATTCATCACCTCCTCAGTAAACGGGGGTGTTGGATCATCAGGATCTCCTAGAGGCATCAGATCTTTGGGCTTTCCCTTGGGAATTTCCATCCTTGTGGTTGTTCTTCCGAATGAGGCATCAGCCCTTCTTTGTCTCCTTGAAGACCTCTCCAAATCAATGATGGGAATCGTTCCTGAGGTTGGAGGAGGTCGAGTTTGATTCTGTCTTGCTTGCTCCCTTGCTATGTCATCCTTTAGCCTTTGGATCTCAGCCTCATGAGCCTTAATCCTCTCCTCAGCCTTTGGTGGAGGTCCATCATGGATCCCTTGAGTCCTTCCTTGAGGCTCTCTTCTAGAACGTTGCCTCCTCGGGGCATCATCACGATCATCATCCTCAGACGATGAATCATCAGTATAAGGGCCGGAGTAGTCATCATAATCTCGGTCCCGGATTTGTAAGGCATGACCACTTGGTCCTGAACCTTGAGTCATCGGGGGGTAGTTGGGCAGACCGTACCTGGGATTAGTGTTCAAGGGGAGATCCGTAGTATGGATCTGTACCCCTGGTGGCGGGTTGTTCGGATCAACAATCTGGAGAGAGTTGGTCGCTTGTCCTGCCTGATTGGTCAGAGGCAACGTACTCTCAGCATGGGGGATCACCCCTGATTGCTGAGAAACTTGAGAGTGGATGATGACAGCTGATGCTGGGGGAGCCTGTTGAATGATCGTCCCTGATGCTGGGGGAGTCTGTTGGATGATCGCCCCTGATGCTGGGGGAGCCTGTTGGATGATCGCCCCTGATGCTGGGGGAGCCTGTTCGGTCAGGGGTGGAGCAGAGCTGAGTGGCACGGCCTCAGTTACAACTGGTGTTGTTCTTCGTGTTTGAACCATGGTTGATGTTGTCTTCCCACAGACGGCGCCAAATGTTGTGGAATAAAAACTAGGCTACTAGTATTGCGGCTAGGGTTTATGTATTTAATGCAAAGGTGTGTGAGCTTCGTGCTTTAATGGCTGCTCTTGTGCTCGTGGCTGACTCTGCCTTCACAAGATGCCTACGTACTTTGATGAATATCAAAGATTAAGCCAAAAAACGTAGTTCTGAGGTGAGGGGTCTGACCCTTTATATAGGCTGAGAAGCCTTAGAATTAAGGTAGGAGTTGGAGACTTAATAGATAAGTCACCTCCTTGAGGAAAGTTCTAGACTCCTTCCTTGTAGGAGTCTGTTGCCATATCGAATTGGATGCCTTGGAGGCTAAGTCTTGTAGAGATAATGTCCTTATCTGACACTTATTGCTGAGCTGTTTATTACCCCTAATATTAATTACGAAATTAATATTATAATTGGGGTTTTGGACCCACCTGGTGGGCCCCACGTTTGGACCATTCTTGGCCTAATTAATGCCACATTAAATGTGTCTTTAGGGCTTATTTTCAGCACATATCAACAATAATTTTTAACAACAATACCAAATAGAGCCTAAATAAAATGCCATAACTGTAGAACCCCTCTAAATTAATACTCTCTTCGTCCCATAATAAACGTCCTAATTTTTTTCAAGTCTTTGACACGCATTTCCACTTATATAAAAAACATATTTGTAGATATAATTTTCTCATTTCTTTTGTTTTGTATAAAAATAGAATGTTCAGATTTTTATACAAAATAAAAAACTCGAAAAAATTTGTAGATATTTTTTGATAAAATGCATAGTTTGTATTTTTTATGAGTATGAAAAATATGTATGGTAATATTTTGGCAAATTTTTTCTTGTTTAGAAATTTTAAAACCATTAATTATGATCTTATTGTCTTTAATTGATCGTTGTGATCTTAATATAATGAAAAATGTTCCTATAAATAGATAATATACAGTTAAATCTCGATAAACAAATACGTTAGGGACTGAAAAATTTATTCATTAATCGAGATTATTCATTTATCGAGGTCAAAAATACACTGTCTCTATTATGTCGGGACCAGAAATAATTATTCATTTGATGAGGTTATTCGTTTATCGAATATTCATTTATCGAGGTCGTACGTAATGTTATTGAATTTATAATTAATTTTTTTAACATTAAAGTGCTTATATACATATTTTAGTATATATTCTCTAATTCAAAAAAATTATATACATTATATATATATGTTTTTATATTTAATGTAAATTTTAATTATTCTAAAATCAAAATTTCTTTTATTTGATAATTCATATTTTTTTCGGGTTCTAACAATGTTAAGGATCCATGTAATTATAGTCGGTTGGGTTGGTAATTAGTTGTTGAACTGAGGGGGATGTGGTAGCAGGGTCCACTTGCTACAAACTCTAACAGAGGGAAGGACCACATCAGAATCGTCCCGGGCTTTTATAGCAACCCCATGTGCTTTACCTGTAGCACCACCTTTCTTGATGTAGTATCTGATATTATTGAGACCTACCATTCTACCAAGCCCCTTCAGTTTTTCACCAAATTATTCTTTCAATTTATAAATGTGCAATATGCACAAATCATTCATACATGATCCATGGAGCAATGTATACATACGTAGCTTTCAGATTTTCGAATTTCCCGATAAATATATGTTGCAGCATACTTGAAATTATGGTGCACTAACAAAATATTGTTACTATGTTAGTATAAGCTGAACTTATAAAATTATAAGAACCAATTAAGTAAAGATCTACTAGCATTCTATAAGATCTAGAAACTACTGCACTGCAATGCAAAGCATCTGTTATCTGAAATATCTATCCCCGATGAAAAGAGTAAAAATCTAGCTATCAGCAGTCAGCACAAAGAAAATTCTTGTACTGGCTTAACTTGTTTACACATGCATCTAACAACTAAACCCAATCTTTATATTTTCAGGGCTTTACACTACACTGCAGTACTACTGTCAATACATATGTTGACAGTCCAATCAACCACTAAACTATATACCGTATTTTTGCATCACATATAGGGGTCATTTATTAAATCTGAACCATAATTTCTGAACGAGCAGTATTTCTGAACGAACTATAATCTGAATGGTGAATGATTAATGTCATTTGATAAATAATATTTTTTAAAGTTCTGAATGAAATTTTTTATTTATAACACCTTTATCTAGTTAATGATACACGGCCTCAAAAATAATTTTAAATAATATAAATATACAATACAATAACGCAAAGCATTTTAATCATATTTAAATGTAAGTATATATATATATATATATATATATATATATATATATATATATGTGTGTGTGTGTGTCCTCCCAACAAAGGACATATATGCTAATTTTCACAACAAAAGATTATTTCCTCGATGAAATTTCTCCCGGGCATTAGAATTAATATCAAATCAAGATTAAAGTCATCTACTTAGAATTTTAAAATTGTTTTTAATATTAAATCTAAAATATTAAAATTTAACAATAGGGTATTGTCGTTATTTGGATTGGTTTATATATATATTTTTAAAAATTATCCTAATAAACCTAATTATTTTGAAAATACATTTCGGTTAAAAATTTAATAAAATAAAACTGTAAATATAATATTAAATATTAATAATAATACAAATATTATGTAAAATAGAAATTAATATCAACTATAAATAAAAAAATATTAAATCTTAAAAGTACCATAAAATATCAATACTTTTGTAATTTTTAACTAAATAATGTTGAAAACCACGTCCCGTTCAAAACAATAGTAAAATTTGTAAAGAATCAAGTTATGATAATAAAACTTGGCGTTAAGTTATGCGTAAACAACAAATCTGGACCAATCTACCTCCTTTTTCATAAGGCACTGGTTCAGAAGTTTTCCTTGTCTCGTTCAGAAGATTTTAAGTCGTCCAGAATAAAAAAAATCCAACCAAATGATCTTAACAGCTGAACGAGTCAATTCCATCCAGTTAAGTGATTAACAAATGACCCCTTAGTGATATATCTAGCTATTTAGTATATATGTTTTATATAAAATAAAAATTCGCCTGTATTTGATTAATTGTATTGTTAAAGTTTGAATTATCATATGAATGTTTGTGTACTCGATTATATCTTATTCTACTGATCTTCAATATTCGACAATTTTACAAAAATCGATTTTTAACAAGTTCGATTCGGCTTGGTTCGTTAAGAACTCGAGATCGAGCTCGAACACAAAATGTATTCGTTAAGCTAACGAGCTCGGGCCGAGCTATTAGCTTGTGCGGCTCAAGCTCATATCGAGATTGGCTCGAAATCGTTCGGCTCAAGCTCGACTCGTTAAAACTCCAAAAAAATTATATATATTCTGATTTTTCATAATATTTCTCACATTTTAAGTTTAAAATTACAATCCAAATATCGAAATCGCGAATCCTTTGAAAATAATTGATTAAAATTTGAGGTTGGGTTGATTCAGAACTAATAATTAGTTGGGTCAAGTGGGTTTGAATCTTTTTTTTCCATGTTTAATTTCACTATTCACGAGCTATTCGTTAAGGGTTCGAGATCGGCTCGGCTCGGCTCGTTTTTGTTCGATAAAAGCTCAAGTGTGACTCGTTTGTTAACAAGCTCGAGCTCGAACACCTTTTTGTGCGATAAGAAAGTTCGGCTCAACTCGATTCGTTAAGAAAAAAAATTTAAACTCGACTCATTCAGATCAAAACTCCGCTCAGCTCGGTCACAATCCTATTTGGAAGTAATATATACTAGCCTATAACCCGTGCCATGCAAAGCACGGACTATCATATATTATTATTATGAATTAATATATTAATTTTTTAATTTAATATAAATTTTAATTTATTTAAATAGATTTTTATTATTAATTTTAAATTTATATATGTTCATAATTAATTTAACATTATTTTTAAGTTTATTGTTAAAAATCTTAAGATTTAAATAGATATTTTTAAAAAATTATTTGGTGTAACCTAAAAGCGTAGAAGAAAAAATCGTAGGAAGAAGTGTGTGCGGGCGATGATTCTAATAGGGATATAATTGAAAACATTTATAATTCTAAAAAATATGTGGTCTTTTATTTTTAATAAGTTATATATAATGTAACTGAATTTGGAGTTTTAAACACATTTTTCAATTTTATAAAAATATGATTTTATGCCTTATTGGTGAATTTTGTTGTTTATAATAAATAGATTAATATTTTTAATATAAATTTTTAACTTTTAGTTTTAGGAAAGTATTTACAATTTTTTTGGAAGGCGTTAACCAACCAAAAAACTAACCAAATATACCTTGTTTTGCTTATAATAGTGTGCGATGTACGGTTTTTTAAATTTAAATAATATTTTATTTAAATTTTAATAATTATATACCTCATATATATTACTTAATATAATATTGGCATAACATCTAAATTATTAAATAATAATAGTTTAATTATATGATATATTGTTATATTTTATTATAATAATATAAATATAAGTGAAAGTATCATATATACTTACTTTCAAATTTTTGTTGATATTATCATATTCAAATTATGAATCCATAATAATCCCTAATGTAATATTTGTCTAAAATAAAATTTAATATTAATTTGTAATTGTGTGAAATTTTATTGTTTATTATATAGTTTTAGTTTGTTTTCACTCTGTTGATTTATAATTTGTTGTAAATTTGTTAATAAATATTTTATATTAAAATTATTTAAATTGATTTTGAAAATATTTTATTTCCAAGTAATTGAAAGAGTCTAAAAATATTGGGTGTATGTGAAGAATTTTAATTCAAATATAACTAAAAGAGTAAAACCAAACCAAACCAAACATACCCGGTATATCCCGTTTAGAACGGGGTCTGGGAAGGGTAGATTGTACGCAGACCCTGCCCCGACCCTGAAAGTAGGGAGGCTGTTTCCGTGCAGACCCCCGGCTTAGTGCATAGTGCATAAAAATGAGTGATGTTTTGTACAATACCTTAGCCCGTGGCATTATACACACGGGACGTACCTCGAGTTCAGTGTTTTTGCATGACCAAAGATGATAATATACTCATGGACCCCGCCGGAACCCACTTGAGGCAACCTCTAATACTCTAATACGACGTCTCCAATCAGCATTATCAAATGTCATATCACCTGTGAGATTCAAAGCTGCCATATCCAAACTCAATTGATCTTGCAACGTCCTACGTGGTCTACCTCTTTTTCTCTTCCCCTTAACCAAAATACTTTCAATCCTTCTAACCGAAGCTAAAGTACATCTGCGTTGGACATGCCCATACCAACGTAAGTGCCCCTCTCTCTGTTTCTTGGAAACAGACTCAAACCTAAAACTCTTCTAAAAGCATCATTCGGTATACAATCAAACATTGTGTAACCACAAATCCACCGCAACATACGCATTTCCGCCGCCTCCATCCTACGCTCCTGAACCTGCCTCAATGGCAAACATTCCGATCCATATAATAATGATGGCCTAACTGCAACTCTATAGAATTTACCTTTCAACTTAAAAGGTACACTCTTATCACACAACACTCCGGTAGCAGCCCTCCATCTTACCCAACCTGTTTTATTACGATATGCATGACATCAACACGAATATCCCCATTGCTCTGTATGATAGACCCTAGATACTTGAAACTATCAGTTGGTGGCACCACATCATCAGCAATACAAACTGCAATATCATCCGAATGATTGTCCTTACTGAAATTTGCCCAAAGGTACTCGGTCTTAGAACGACTTAAACGCAATCCTTTATTTTCCAATGCTGCACGCCATTGTTCTAAATTTGTATTAACCTCACGCTTAATCTCTGTTATTAACACAATGTCATCCGCAAAAAGTATACACCAAGGCACGGGAGTTCGAATGTCACGGGTAATCACATTCAAAACAACAATAAAAAGCAGGGGGCTCAATACCGACCCCTGATGAAGTCCTACCTCAACTGGAAAAAACTGAGTATCTTCTATCGGCGTTCTAACACATGTCCCTACCTCTGCATACATATCTTTAATGAGTCCCCATAACTAAAAAAGTATATCCTTAACTAAAAGAGTATGTAATTGAATATTAATTGGAGTGTAATAAAAAGAATTTGTTATTAAGTTAAATAAAATTTTATATAAATTTTAATTTATTTTTTCATTTTTGGAAGGTGTTAACAAACTTTTTGGCAAGGTGTTAACCGACCAACCAACCAATTATACCATGTTTCACTTATAATAGTATAGTATAGATAGATTTATGATTTGTTGTAAATTTGTTAATAAATATATGATATTAAAATTATTTAAATTGATTTTGAAAATATTTGATTTCCAAGTAATTGAAAGAGTCTAAAAAAGTTGGTTGTAGGTGAAGAATTTTAATTCAAATATAACTAAAAGAACATGTAATTGAATATTAATTGGAGTGTAATTAAAAGAATTTATTATTAAGTTAGATAAAATTTTATATGCATTTTAATTTATTTTCATTTTTGGAAGGTGTTAACAAACTTTTTAGGAAGGTGTTAACCAACCGACTAACGAACCAATTATACCATGTTTCGCTTATAATAGTATAGTATATGATTAAACATTTGGCACATACACATCTTGCCTTTCTTGTTTGTATATATATAGGGGGCTGCTCAAAGGAGACCCCTCTTATAATGAGACCCTCTTTATAATGAGTCCCCCTCATATTTTTTGTATTCTAAAGGGCCCCGTCAGGGGCCCCCAATACAAAAAAGTCTTATAATTCTACCCTCTATCCATTTCTCAAAAAAAAAAAATTTTAAAAAAATGATGATGTGGCAGCAGTTTATTTTTATTTTTTAATTATTTTTTTTGATGAATGAATAGAGGGTTGAATTATAAGACTTTTTTGTATTGGGTACCCTTGCGAAGCTCTTTAGAATAGATAAAATATGAGGGGACTCATTATAAGAAAGGTCTCATTATAGGGGTCTCATTTGAGCACCTCCATACATGCACACACTTTTGGAGACTTGAATCTTGTCCTGACGACTAAATTATTGATTTGTTAGGGCTTGATTTATTGTTTCATTGTTTGCATATGAATCTAATCACTAATTAGCATTAGCAGGGTTAACAAAATGGTGAATGCACGGAAAAGAAATTATTTGAATAATGATTAATTGGAATGATTAATTGAATTATTAATCAAAATCAATTCAATATTACTTTTTATATAAAATTATTTTTAATGCATAAAATGTAAATCTTAAATAAATATTTTATAAAATTTAAATTTAATATATTTTTTAAAATTTTGATCGAATTTGATCGCTTATTGATTGAATTTACCGCTTATTAATGAATTGTTCGTTTATTGGTAGCTTTTTACAAAAAACAATTTGTATCATGATTTTGTTAAAAACGTTCGAAAAGATACCGAACAGTGATTAAAATTAATCGTCGCTTTTTAAAATATTATTAATTAATTTTTAAAACCATATATTTATATATTTGGTTGGTGATTAATCAACATTTTTTAGAATACTGCTAATTAATAGTTAAAACCATAATTATCTTTGATTGGTGCAAGAGGCTGCCCTCCATTTGTTAGGCTCAACCGTTTAAGATCATGTCATGTCCTTTTACTTGTATTGTTGGTAAGAAGATTTTATACTTCATTAATAATAGGGTTTTTTTCTAATATGTCTCGTTTTAAAAGGTCATTTATAATTATGTCCCATATTTATTTATAATTATAAATCTATCCCAAATTATAAATATGTCCCATTTTAAAGTTTAACTATGATTAATTTATTAACCACACATTTGTAAAAGACAATTTTGTCCTCCTTTATCAATTACATTTTATTAAATCTAATATATGTACCTATAATCTATTAACACTAAAGTGGTGATACATGAAATTCCTCCATAAAAATTTGCTGCAAGTTTGTAAGTTTGTTTCTTGAGGAAACCAAGATTTTAAGTCCGAACCAAACGACCTCTTATACACGAGTACCTCTCAGCATTAAACTAATTATACATTTTGTTTGGGAAATTAGCAGGAAAAATAAAAAAAGTTTGGTTCAAGCATTGTGCCCTTGCGGGACCGGAGGGACGGAGGGAGGGAGGGAGTAGGCCGGGGTGGGGGTGGGGGTGGGGGTTACCGGGTGGGGGTGGGAGAAGGGTATTCTAGTCTAATTCAACATAAATATATGTATAATTATATGTATATAAGTTATATATTAGTTAAATTTAATTATAGGACATATTTATAATTATTCAATAAAAAGGGGTATATTTATAATTGACTTGTTAATTTGGGACATATCAAACTAATACCCTTAATAATATCAGATTTGAGTCGTTTCCGTCTGTTTAAAACAAGGAGCACGTTTTTATCACTTCATATTTACAAGAAAAAGGAAATTACAAAGTTCTTGTACAAATATTCCCTTTTTTTTTTATACAAATAAATAAGTCATGAGAAATCAAATCTAAAATTTATCATCAAATATGTATGTTGAGTAGCACTGTATGAAAAGAACTACATTATTTTTTCTGAGTCTATAGCATAACCAAAATTTTTCAAAAAAAAATAATAAAATAAAAATATGACACCACCACGCCAACGATGCCACGTCATGATGTCATCGACATGGTAGTGCCACGTCATCACTGCTGACGTGACAATGCCACGTGGCACTGCCACAGCATTTTCCACGTCATCAATGATGATGTCATCGGCGACATGGCACTGCCACGTCAACATTGATAATGTGACTGGTGACGTAGCACTGCCACGTCAGCATTTGGTGATGAATATTCTTTTTTTTTGTAGAATAAAAAAAACTGTTCTTTTTTTTTTTTGTATAGAACCAAAAAAAATAGAACTTTAGTTCTGTCATAAAATAAGAAATTAGTGGTTCTTCACAGTTATCCAAATAAAATGGTTTTCTATAGAACAATGGTCTATATATGTTATTATGATAAATTTTCTTAATTCAACCCGTAATCCAATCCTAATTTGTAATCACTTCACTTTCTATATATAATAGAGCAACACAGGGGTAAAATGAGCCAATAAACCCCCTGTGAAAGTACAGTTATGCCCTTACAATTTATAAAATTACATGAAATGTCACTCTTTTATTTAAATGGGAAAAAATGAGTTTTTGTGGTAAATCGAACCTAGAATCTCCTCTACACAAGTTATCCTACCAACCACTGTGCTACATGAACTTTTTTGTTTTGAGTTAAAAAATCTTTTACATAAACCCAACCTCGCCATTATCTTATTTTTACTATTATTTTAAAAATATTATATTTTAACTTTCACAATATGGTACACATCCATCCATTCTTTCTACATATAATAAGAGAACAAGGGGATTTTTAGGAGTTTTTTGAGCAATTAAATCCTCTATGAAATTACGATTATACCCTTACAAGTTATAAAATTACATGAAATTTCACTCTCTTATTTAAATGGAAAAAATTAGTAAATTTTATTTTTATGGTGAATCGTACCTAGAACCTCCTCTACACAATTTATCCTACTAACTTTTGTGCTGGATGGACTTTATTATTTTGAATTAATAAACCTTTTACACAAACCCGACCTCTCCATTATCTTATTTTTACTATTATTTCAATTTTTTAGTAAAAATAATGGTGACTCATATTATTTTAAAAATATTATATTTTAGGTTTCACAATATGGTACACAATCTATCTATTACTATAAATTAAACCACAACACAAGTGCAAAAAGTGTCATTTTAATGGTTGTGAACTTACGATAATATTTCTATATGTTTAAAAATTACAAAAGCACCATCCCTTTAATATTTATGCAAACAATATATGAAATTATGTTGGTATTGGGAATCAGCCCTCTCGTAATTTCGGATTATAATTCTATGCGACTTATATATCTTGATGAGATATTTAAAGAAATAAATATTAAGTAGCGTACTAATTTTATCTGGAAAGTATTGTATGATGAATATTATTCACATTGATGATATGTCTTTTTATAATTGTTCTAAAAGAAATTGTGTTATAACCTATACAATATATTTATATGCTATAAAACATCCTTTTTTATGCTCATTTGATCTATACATAAATAAAATAATACATAAATTAAAATACTGATATTATAATATGTATGAACATAAAAGGTGCAATTATATTCAAAAATATTCTTCAATCGTAAAATTATACAGAATTTATAGCAATTGCTAGAGGATGACCCGTGCCTCGCACGGGTTATTATGCTAGTGCATTATAAAAGATGATTTTAATTTTATTGCACACAAGATACTCCCTCCGTATCTTAATTCTTTGCCCATTTTGACTTTTTACACTGTTCATTGTAAGCGATTGACTACTAATTTACGCATAATTTATAAGATCAAATATAGTCATGAGTGATCTTGTTGGATTCGTATTTATGAGTACTTTAATACAGTTAAATTTTTATATTTAGTACTAAAACGAAATTGAAGATATTAACGATTAAAAATGTGCATTGGCATGCGTGATAATGATGAATGGGAATAGAAATATGAGACAGAGGGAGTATATGTGTGTGCAGATTACTGTAGGAAATTGTCAAAAAAGTGAAGCTAGCTTGCGTAAAAATCTGTCCAAAATTGTCAAAGATGAACCTATATAATCACATCACCATCTATCAGCTCATGACCAAGGAAACGTGTCAAATGTGCATAGGTTTAGAACAACAACAATAAAAAAAGGCACACAAATTTTCGTGGAACCGAGAAGCTCCTCGTTAACCACAAATCAGATGAATGCATCAAATTATTTCACATATTCTATGTACTGTTAATTAATAGTAGTAGTTCTAATTTTGGATGAATGTACTTTTCGCATGTTGATGGCGGCTTTATCCTATTAATCTGTACATATCTATTTGGATCAATCTCGTATTTATTTCTTTTTCTAAATTCATGTTACAATTCTTTTGGGAATGCCGTGTGGGTACAATTTTTGTAAAAGTATCGATTATGTATCCTGCATATGACGAGAGTAGTTAAGTAATTTTTTATGCTTTTTAAAGGGTGTCACTCAAGTCGGGCATTTGGTAGATGTAAAAAATATAGATATTTTATTAGCCTCAGTTAGGGATGTAAATGGATCGAATCGAGCCAAACTTTTAATTGTTCGTGTATCAATTTATTATAAATACATCAAACTCGAATTCAAGTTCAAACTTTTAATCGAGTCAATATTTTTATTTGTGTATCGATTCGTTAAGAAAAATTTTATTCACGAACATGTCTAACGAGCTATTATTCACGAACATCTCATAAATAGTGTTCATGATCTTGTGTTCACGAACACCTCAACCTTTTTTTCTAGAAAATTTTTAATGCAATTAAAATAAAAATAAAATTGGAGGATGAAACCTTGAAAATTAGAAAATGTTTCAAATTTAGATTTATCAACGAATCAAATTTGGATCAAGTTTAGTTAATACATAACGAACTAATGTTATAATTTATAATGTAACAAATGTATAATTTAATTATTATTAATAAAAATAATGTATAAATTTAACCAAAAAAAACATAATGAATAGACAAAATAAACTAACATATTATTTCGTAACACTTACTTATACAATTATTTACAAATTATCGTGGATTCAAGAATTCCCGTTAAATTTTAATGAAATATATTCAAGGACATATATATACATGAACCATATTTACAAACAAGGCTCACGGAGTATATTAATGAATTTGTTCATGAACTATATAATCGAACTTGTTCACGAACTTTCGAGCGGAACTATGTCGTGTTCTGGTTTAGCTCATTTACGAGATGAACCTCAAAACCGTGTTCATGTTCAACTCGTTTACAAATCGAATTGAACTCGAATCAAACTTTTTTCAAACTAGACATCGAACCGTTCGTGAGCGTATAGACTCATTTACAATCCTAGCCTCAATTATGTCAATTTAGACAATGCGGGTTTTGGTTCAACTTGTTCTAAACTTTAAGAATTTTTTTCAAAAATATTCATGTTGTATAATTTTTTTTTTTTTAAAAATATGATTGCTATCTTTGCAATCCAAATGCAACCTCATCCGCAATTTTAGATGGTATTTTTAAAAATATTTTCAAAAAATTGGACATTTTTGTGAATTTTTCCAAATTAATAACAAGTAATAAGTCTATTTATTTAAAATAAATAAAAAACATATCAAGCAACTATAGCTCGAATTTAGAACAACTAATAAACATTTAGTAAAATTTGACTTGTTAAAAAGAAGATTGTTTTGCAAATATTTGGAAAACAATCAAAAAACTGTTTCATAACATTTTTGACAAATTTATATAAAAAAATACTACTTGTTTTCTCATACATATAATATAGGAAATACTTACTTGTTTTCTCATCTATAACCTTTATTAATAAGCGAAATCCTATTTTAATGGTACCATCTTTTTGGTTCGCACTATATTTGGTTTCACACCTAAAATTGGTTCGTATTATGTTTTGGTTTTACCCCTAAAATCCTACTTCTCCTCGAATTTTATGTATTTTTTTTAATAATAGAATAAAAATAGAAATCCTATTATAATTACAATTCTTTTATTTGTAATTTTTTAATAGAATCCTATTTTTCCTAGAATATTATGTTTTTTGTTAAATATAATTGATGTGTTTTAATCAGTGTTTTAGTGTTACAGTGAATTATCAGAGTTTAGCTGGAAGCGGTCAGAGTTTAGTGTAAACTCTGACAGATGGAAGCTCGACAGAGTTTGTTAAACTCTGTCTTGAGGCAGCGTCTACTGGTCAACAGTGTTTGAAGATTTATTATGGAAGCAATATCTTTGAAGATTGGATAGTTGTCAAAGAGATTGAGTTGACTAAGGAGACGTGTAGCAATCGTGATTGATATCAATTGTATAGCTAATTTATAGGAGTATCAATTATCGATTGTATAGCAGCTGTATATCTTATAAATACAGTTAGGTTAACCCTAGAAGGGTATCGTGCAACGAATTATTTTTATTGTAACCTAGCAGCTCTTTGTGATATTTTACATCACGAAGAGGGTTCTTAATACCAGAAGTTTTTAAGTGCATAAACGTCTTACTTGTTAAACTCTCATACGAATTTGATTATTAATTGTGTATTCGGCCTAACAAGTGGTATCAAAGCCAATCTGTTACTTTATTACAGGTTAAGATCCAAACACAACAATAATCATGTCAGCAATTCCTCCACCAACACCTACTGTTTCTGAAAAGGCTCCTACTACTGTGAGTCGTTATGAACCAATCAGGGTTCCTATTCTCAGGCCATTAGAGTATGCTATGTGGAAGGTCAAGATGACTATGTTTCTGGAGGCTACTGATCCAGAATATCTTGACAGGATTTATGAAGGCCCTCACAATCCTACAAAGCTATCTGTTGCAGCTGCTGGTGAAGAAGCTAAAATAGTTCCAAAGGAAAAGAAGGACATGACTCCTGAAGATCTATCATCAATTGCTAAGGATGCAAAGGTTAGGCATTTACTGCATAGTGCTTTAGACAATGTTATGTCTAACAAAGTGATTACTGCACCACTGCAAAAGAGATATGGGATGCTCTTGAAGTCAGATGTCAAGGAACTGCTGCTATTAAGAAGAATAGGAGAAACATACTCACACAAGAGTATGAGCAGTTTGAGGCTAAACCTGAAGAGACCATGACAGATACATTTGATAGATTCTGTAAATTGCTTAATGATCTGTCATTGGTCAACAAAGAGTATGATCTCGAAGACTCTAATCTTAAGTTTCTTCTTTCTCTACCTGAAAAGTGGGATGTGAAAACAACCACTATTAGAGACAACTATGATCTTGCTGAAACAGAGATTGATGAAATCTATGGGCTGCTCAAAACTCATGAATTGGAAATGGAGCAGAGAAACAGGAGATCAAGTAGGAAGGCAAAGTCTGTTGCTCTTAAGGTTGAAGAGAAGCCTCAGAAGAAAGAGGCATCAAGAAGGAAAATGAAGGGAAAAGCTTTGGTCATACACTCAGAAAGTGAATTATCAAACTCTGATTGTGATTCAAACTCTTCTGAATCATCTGACTCCGAGGATGATGAGGAAGAAATGAGAAAAATGGCATATAAGTTATAGGGATCAGACTTTAGAGAATGAGAGGATAAAATCTGAAAATTCTGAACTTAAGGTTAGAAATAAACTTGTGGAAGAAAAACTTGAAAACATGCAACAAGTTCAGAAAGAGAGAGATGATGCTGTTTCTATAGAACAGGATTTGCTTCAGAAATATAAACAACTAGAATCTGAGTTGGAGGAAGCAAATAAGAAAATTAGGACTTGGATTAATTCTGGAAAGGACACTCAACAGATTTTTCAAACAGACACTGTTGGTCTAGCTTATAATGAGGGAGATGAACTTAGATTTCAAAATAAGTTAAAATCAGACCTCATTTTGTACATGGAACCAGTAAATTTTTGTCTGAAAGTGAAAAAGAAGCTGTTAAAAGTAAACCAGTAAAAACTAGTGTTAAACAGGTTAATATTGGTTCAATGACAGATAAACAACTCAAACATAAACTGAAGGAGTTAAAATCTGTTAAGAAACAGAGAGTGTCAAATAAGAACAGAAATGGAAAAGTAGGCATCACTTCAGGAAATAAACCAATGCTTGCTAGTTATGCTCCAAGAAAGACATGTCATACTGTGGTAGTACTAAGCATCTTGCAAATTTCTGCAAGAAAAACAAAAATATAAATTCTTTACCTTCCAAGTCTGAGGTAAAGAAGGATTTTGCTAGAACTAAGCCACAGACTTTATGCACACACTGTGGAAGCACTTGGCATTCCATTTATACCTGCAGAGAATATCATGCCATCTATCATAATTACTATGAACTGAAACCCAATCTGAAATGGGTTAAAGTTGATACTGCAATTGTAAACACTGATACTGTTAGCTCAAACTCTGATAATGTTAATTCCGCTGCAAAAGCTAACAAAGTTAAAAATGTCAAAGGATCCAAGCAAGTCTGGATCCTTAAATCTAACTCTCATTAATTGCTTGTGATTGCAGGGCAACAGGGAGGCAACCCTAGTCGTGGACAGTGGATGTTCAGGACACATGACTGGAAATAAAGCCCTGCTATCAGACTATGAGAAGAAGGCTGGCCCAAAAGTTTCCTATGGTGATGGCAATGTAGGAAAAACATTGGGATATGGCAATATTAATCTTGGAAATGTCATCATCAACAATGTAGCTCATGTCCCAGGACTCAAGCATGACTTGCTGTCTGTGAGTCAAATCTGTGACAAGGGATATCATGTAGATTTTCAACCTGAATATTGTGAAGTTATCAGCAAATCTACAGGAAAGGTTGTTCTAGTTGGTCATAGGCACAACAACATTTATGAAATCAAGCTCTTAATAGACTCTGTTGGAAAAGCTGTTTGCCTGTCTACAAGAATGTCTAGTGAAGAGAGTTGGAATTGGCACAAGAAACTCTCACATTTGAACTTGAAAAACATCAATGAATTGATAAGAAAGGATCTTGTAAGAGGACTCCCAAAGGCTCTGTTAAATGTTGATGGCCTATGTGATTCATGTCAGAAGGCTAAACAAAGGAAGTCATCTTTCAAGAGCAAGACAGAATTTTCAATCACTGATCCCTATCATCTTCTGCATGTTGATCTCTTTGGTCCAGTAAATGTTATGTCTATAGCAAGAAAGAAATATGCTTTAGTCATTGTTGATGAATACACTAGATTCACTTTGGTGTATTTTCTAGCAAAGAAGGATGAAACTACATTAACTCTGATAGAGCATGTGAAGCTTCTGGACAAAGGATCAAGTAACAAAGTCAGAATCATCAGAAGTGATAATGGAACTGAGTTCAGAAATTCAACAATGGAAGAATTCTGCAAGGACAATGGAGTGAAGCAAGAATTTTCAGCACCTGGTACACCACAACAAAATGGTGTAGTTGAAAGAAAAAATAGAACCTTGATTGAAGCTGCCAGAACTATGCTTGATGAATCAAAATTGCCAACTTATTTCTGGGCAGAAGCTGTTCAAACTGCTTGTTTTACTCAAAATGCTACACTGATCAATAAGCATGGAAAGACACCATATGAGATGGTGTAGAAAAAGAAGCCAAACCTGAAATACTTTCATATTTTCGGGTGCAAATGTTTTGTTTTGAAGACTCATCCTGAACAGTTGACCAAGTTTGAGCTAAAGGCAGATGAAGGAATTTTTGTTGGCTATCCACTGTCAACAAAGGCATTCAGAGTTTACAATCTGAGAACTAAAGTGATCATGGAATCTATACATGTGTCGTTTGATGACAAGAAGATAACTGGACTTGAAGACAAAGATGAATATGATCAACTGAACTTTGAAAATGAAGATTTAAACTCTGATGAAGTAAACTCTGATGAAACAACTCTGACAGACTCTGTTGAAACAACATCTGAACCTCTACTGGTAAACACTAGAGAAACTTCTCAGCCACAACAAAGGGAAGAACCAGTTGAGGGGGAGCATGATCAAGATGAAGACTCAAACACTGATACTGAGTCAACTGAAAAATCTGGATCAAACTCTGATGATTCAAATTCTGACTCTGGGCAGTCAAGTTCAAGGGGAGTCTCAGAAAATGAAGAAAGATCACAACAAAATCAGGAGAGCATGGATCAAGGGGGAGGATCACATGCTGACAGAAGTCATTTGCCTTCTGCTAGGAAATGGACTAAATCACATACACCTGATTTGATAATTGGTGATCCAGATGCAAAAGTGAAAACAAGAAGTGCTACTGCAAGTGAATGTCTGTTTCATGCATTCTTGTCTAAAAATGAACCAAAGAAAGTGGAAGAAGCTCTTCAAGATGCTGACTGGATAACAGCAATGCAGGAAGAGTTGAATGAATTTGAAAGGAATGAAGTTTGGACCCTTGTACCAAGGCGAAAGAACAGATCTATTGTTGGTACTAAATGGGTTTTCAGAAACAAGACTGACAGTGAAGGTGTTATCACAAGGAACAAGGCTAGACTGGTAGCAAAAGGCTATTCACAGCAGGAAGGAATAGACTATGATGAAACATTTGCTCCAGTTGCAAGATTGGAGGCAATCAGAATTTTTCTAGCATATGCCTCTCACAAGAAATTCAATGTGTTCCAGATGGATGTGAAAAGTGCTTTTCTGAATGGGAAGCTTGAAGAAGAAGTGTTTGTTGAACAACCGCCAAGATTTGTGGACCCCAAATATCCAGATTATGTCTACAGGCTAGATAAGGCACTATATGGACTTAAGCAGGCACCGAGAGCATGGTATGAAACACTTGCTCAATTTCTTCTAGAAAGTGGATTCAACAGAGGAACAATTGACAAAACTATGTTTTATTTCAATCAAGGAAGTGACCTCCTTTTAGTTCAGATATATGTTGATGACATTATCTTTGGGTCTACTAATGATAAACTCTGTAAGAAGTTTGCCAAGCTCATGCAGTCCAGGTATCAAATGAGCATGATGGGAGAGCTTAGTTACTTTCTAGGCCTACAGGTGAGACAAACAGATGATGGTATTTTCATTAATCAAGAAAAATATACCAAAAATCTTCTCAAGAAATTTGGTATGCTTGACTGTTCATCTGCATCAACTCCCATGGCAACAGCAACTAAATTGGACAAAGACACAGGAGTTTAAGTGGATATGACAAACTACAGGGGCATGATAGGATCTCTTCTTTACTTGACAGCTAGTAGGCCTGACATCATGTATGCAACCTGTCTTTGTGCAAGGTTTCAGGCAGATCCTAGAGAGCCACATCTTACAGCTGTGAAAAGAATCTTCAAGTATCTCAAGGGCACCATATCATTAGGTCTGTGGTACCCCAGAGAATCAGATTTCAAGCTACTTGGGTATTCTGATGCAGACTTTGCAGGCTGCAAGATAGACAGAAAGAGCACTAGTGGAAGTTATCAATTTCTTGGTGACAGACTTGTCTCTTGGTACAGCAAAAAACAGAAATCAATTTCCACATCTACAGCTGAAGCAGAGTATATTGCAGCTGGTAGCTGTTGTGCACAGATCTTGTGGATGAAGAATCAATTGCTGGATTATGGATTGAGGTACAGTAAAATTCCTATTTACTGTGATAATCAAAGTGCTATTGCTATGACAGGTAATCCAGTACAGCATTCAATGACCAAGCACATCAGCATAAGGTACCACTTCATCAGAGAACATGTGGAAGAAGGGAATATCGAACTACATTTTGTGTCTAAAGAACAACAGCTTGCAGATATCTTCACTAAACCATTGAGTGAAGCTACATTTACAAGACTGGTCAATGAACTAGGAATGGTCTCTGGTTCTGACTAGGAATGTTGGTTAGATTCAAATTTTACTTATGTAATGTATTACTCATATTTCCTTGATTTGTTAAGTGCTAAGTGAACTCTGTTGATTAAATACTTTATGCATACTCTGTTAACATGCTTTTTCTGTCAAACTCTGTTAAACTCTGTCAGCATGCCTGTATGTCATACACTGGTAATAAGTTGATAAACTGTGTGAACTCTGAGTTGATTTTTGTCTGAATGAAAACACCAATGAAGAAATATGTATGCAGCATGATTCTCAGCAATTAATCATGAATCTTTCTGAGTTATTGTGATCTAATCTTAGATTGTACAGACAATTAACACAGCATGATACTGGTTCATATTTAAAGCATCTTTTAGTTTATCTTGTCCTAGACTCTGAGTCTATAAATACTGTGTGCATTGCCTTTCATGAATAACTACTGATGTTGATGAACTCTAAACTCTGATTAGTTATACACTGGTAGATTAAAAATGCTTACTGCAATACCCCAAACAAAATGTATATAGGTTACTATACTCCTTTGAGATTATGTTGGATACTAGGATGACCCAGGAACCTATTGGTATATAATATGTGCTAAAATTCTCTGATTTTTGGTGACTAGTCAAATACTAGGATGACCCAGGAACTTATCAAAATGATAAGGGCTAAGATTTTGAATTTTTGGTGACTGGTTCCAACCTCTAATTACTGGAATGAATAGAATTAAAAAAAATAAAAATTTAGAGGGGGTATAAAATAAATTAAATATTACTGTATATAGATTGATTACTACAGAGTTTAGCTTTCATCAAACAGTCAGTGTTTACTATGACAGTTTGTGCATCCAGTGTTTATTGATTTAGTTTATGGATTTTATGAAAAATTAGATGCTCTAAAAATTGATTCAGTAAACTCTGCTTCACACACACATATTTTCACAACTATGCAATTTATGAAAGGGTTTCGGTGATAAAGTTGGAGAATTGACAAACGTTGCTGATTCGTGGTTCGTACTCTAAGGTAAATTTTCATTTGGATAATTTGAAAATTTTGGAGTAAATAGGGCTTTTCACAACTGTTAATAAATGTATTGTTGATTTGTGGTTCGTAATGTATTCGAGAAGTGGCTAAGTGATTGATTCGAGAACTCGAATTGACTTAATCGATAACTCTGAGTTCTCGAATAGTGTTATATTGACATATCGAATCACTTCTCGAATAGCTCTTTTCTCTGGGACTCCATGAGTTCTCGATTAGAGTAAGAGACATGTCGAATCTCTGAGTTATCGAATGACACTTTGACTTGTTGACTCTCAGAGATGTCGAATAGTGTTTTCACAAATATCGCCTCGACTTGTCGAATGCTAGACTTCTTGAATAGAACAAAACACTTCTCGAATTGGTACTCTGTTCTGTTCCTGATTTAATTGTGATTATTGTTGATGAATTTGTTCCTTATATGATTACTTTAATTAGTTTTCATATTCTTCTCTTTGATTTAATTCCTTTAAGAACAGTTCATAAACATAAAAAATTGCAGAACACACTGAATAAGATTAGAGAAACAGAATTTTTCATTGATAATAAGAAAGAGATTACATGTAAGAATTACATCTTTTTGCTCTCTCTATCTCCTAATCTATTCAACAGGAAATAAAAAGTGAAATCCAAACCACTCCATTGTTAGCAAACATCCCAGATCCCATCTTTGCCACTTTATTTGGGTGGAAGTTGAAGGGATAAGGTTATTTTTGCTGACATATTCATTAACAATGGTTGGTGGTGTTGGATGAGGATGCCTTCGAGGAAAGCCATGCTAATGTTGCTTGGAGAGCAGCATCGATGTCGATCACTCTTGCAGGCTTTTCTCTCTCGATCTCTTCCAGACGTAGATATGTTCTGATGAATTTAGGTGATAAACTGTCAGAGTCTACTACAGTTTATTATGCTCGATTTTGTCAAATGCTGTTCAATGCTTGTGTACCTGGTCTAGATATTGCTGATACTGATGAAATTCAGCCTTTTAGAGTCAACAAGAGAATATTCTCTGATATGACTAATAAGGATGTTGGTAAAGAAAACCTACCTGCCTTTGTTCTGCCACATGCTTTGCAGAATTTTCTCAACCAACCTCAGGACCAACCACAACCTGAACCACTAAACATTGATCGTACTCAAACACCAAACACTGAATCACCTACATCACCTACTCACTCAGCACCTACAAAACAACCTTCACACACTCCACAAACAAACTCTGAATCATCACAATCTCCACCACAATCACAGTCTAAAGCAAAAAGAGTTAAGAAGGCAATCACTGAACGACATGCAAGAGTTAAGAAGGCAATAGAGACACAAATGAAAGCAAAACAGACATCTCCTGGAGCTGTTTATACTAGAAGAATGAAAAGAATAAAACAAACGGCAAACAAAACTAAGTCACCCTCAGTGGTAGCAGAATCTAGTGAAGAGGATTCAGATGAAGTGCCTCTAGCGAAAAGAAGAAAACTGGTAATCTCTGATTCTGTTGATGACAATGTTGAAGCTCCAGAGGTAGTTTCACAGCAACCACCTACTGTTGAGGCTGAAAAAGATTCAATGCCTGAAGAAGTTCAAATGCCTGTAGAGGACAAAATGCCTGCAGAAGAGGATACTAGAGATGGATTTTCTCCAATGAATGATATTCTTGATTCATTCATGCCATTCTCTGATCCTATCTCTGATACTGGTGCAGCTGATCAACCTACAGTTGTTCTTTCTGAAACTGTAGCATCACATACTGAATTACTCTCAGATGCTCACCAGATTGCTGAAGGATGAGATGAGATTGATCAACAATCTAAGGAGATAAACTCTGAGACTATTGTGCAATCTGCAGAGGATGTTGTACAGCCTATTGTTGACTCTACTACTAAACCTGTTGCAGAGGATGTTATTGGCACCGTTGATGCATCTATTCCTATTCCTCCATCCTCTCATCATGTTGAAGCTAAGGTTGGAGATGAAACTGAAGGGAATACTGAGTCAAGCCCTTCTCAGAGTTTACCAGTCCAGACTGATGCTAAGGTTAAGGATTTTGCTGGTCCTTCAAAACAAGCAGATGCTGAAGAAGAACACCTTGAACAATTTTCCAATGACTGGTACAAGAACACTTGTATCTTTCCTCCTGCAAGAGCAGCTGAATTTGTCAAGAGAACCTCCAGAACAATTACAAATCCAGAGATTCTATCTTGTCTTAAGGCTACAGTTGTACAAGTGAAGACTCTCAACTCGAGGTTTGATTTATGCCTGATGATGTCAAAAAGAGGGAGAGAGTTGCTAAAGACAAATGCAAGAAATCTCAAACTCTGATCAGAAAGGATAAAGCTGGAGATGGAGGAGCAAGTAGTAAAGGAAAGAGCAAAACTGAAGAATTTCAAACTCTGAAAACTAGCAAGTCTTCTAAATCACAGTTTGTTGGGATAAACACTGATACTCAAGGTACTTCAAAGACCAAGAGTTTGCTATTACCTTCTAATCCATAGACTGATGAAGAATTGGCTGCTAAGTTGTTTATTGAAGAGAATGAGGAAGGAGTTACAATTGAGGACATTGAAGCTGAAGAAAAGAGTTTACAAGAAGAACATCTCAAGGCTTTAAAGTCTGGTAAGTTAAAAAGAGGAAAAGCTCCTAGGCCTGTTGTTAAAGGTGTTGTGATCAAGGAAAGGGCTGATGTTAGTCAAAGATCTCAGTTTTCAAAGGAAACAAAGGCAGCAGAAGCTCAACTCAAGCTGAAAGGCATTGAAGGAGAAAGTTCACAGAAGAAAGTTACAACTTTTGTTGCATCACAAGTTTTGACCACACCTTTACAATCTTCTCAGTTGAAATCAATTTTTGGGAAAGGAATAATTCATGATCCAAATATATTATCTGGAGTTTCTATGAATATTTCTGATGGAAGAGCCTTGTCTGGTAAAGTTGGAAACAATAAGGGTGGACTAGGTTCACACAAGGACAAAAGGCAATATACTGGTCCTAGATATCCTTCTTCACTGGCTGTTCCAGGTCGTGGTGTCACTCAAGAGAGTTTGGACAGACTGGAATCAGTATAGTTAGTTCATCAGAAGAGTTTAAAGAAGGTTTTTCTCTTGTACTTCATGGCTGATGGGACAGTATTTAGAATTGGTGAGAATGATATTGGCTTGAAATATTGGGAAGAACTAGAATATGTTCTATATCTTTTCAAGGTGAATAGTCAAAGGACTCAATCAGTTGCTAATGTGCTCAGACAGAGGATGCTTCAGAATTTGGCAATCAGAGGAGAGAAGTATAATAACAGATATGTTCCTAAGTACAGGGATTACAATGGAAATCTTATTGAAATGAAGAAAGATACTGCAAAATTAAAGACTGATTTGGGAATCACAGTACTTGACTTCAATTCACAGTCAGAAGAAGTCAAATTTATCAGACTAGGAAATGAGATGAGAAGAAACAAAATCTATGATCTTAGAGCTGCTATCTATCAGACAGATGAGAGTGATCCTCAGCTCAGAGAGATTAAAGAAGCTATGGAGATTGAGCTTGAAAATGCAGAAAGAAGATTGCTCATAGAATATCTCAGAGCTACACCAGATCTTGAAGAGATTAGAGATTAAAGTCTGTAAGGATTTTCTTATTCTCTGTAGATTTTGTTAAGTAGAAGTTTAAACTCTGAATTTGTATAAACACTGTATTTGTCTATTTGTTTTGACATCATCAATTACTGTTATTAACTTGTGCATTTTTGCTAATGAACAAGTTGGGGGAGATTGTTAAATATAATTGATGTGTTTTAATCAGTGTTTTAGTGTTACAGTGAATTATCAGAGTTTAGCTGGAAGCGGTCAGAGTTTAGTGTAAACTCTGACAGATGGAAGCTCGACAGAGTTTGTTAAACTCTGTCTGGAGGCAGCGTCTACTGGTCAACAGTGTTTGAAGATTTATTATGGAAGCAATATCTTTGAAGATTGGATAGCTGTCAAAGAGATTGAGTTGACTAAGGAGACGTGTAGCAATCGTGATTGATATCAATTGTATAGCTAATTTATAGGAGTATCAATTATCGATTGTATAGCAGCTGTATATCTTATTAATACAGTTAGGTTAACCCTAGAAGGGTATCGTGCAACGAATTATTTTTATTGTAACCTAGCAGCTCTTTGTGATATTTTACATCACGAAGAGGGTTCTTAATACCAGAAGTTTTTAAGTGCATAAACGTCTTACTTGTTAAACTCTCATACGAATTTGATTATTAATTGTGTATTCGGCCTAACATTTTTTTTAAAACAATTAAAAATAGAATCCTTATGATTATTATATATCTTTTCTTTATAATTTTTTTGCTAGAAAATGACTACGATAAAAACCATCAACGAATAGAGTGTAATACACTAACGAATACAAAATACAATCTAGGATTACTTGATATAAATTTTTTTAAAATACCAACGAATACGTAGTCTGATTGTATAACATTTTATAAAACACCAACAAATCTATAACCTTTATTTATAAATTCCTGTTTAATGGTACTTTGTAACAAATTTGGTTCCACCCTTATTTTGGTTTCATCCTAAATTCCTACTTACCCTAAAATTCATATTATTTTCTAAAAAAATTGTTTGGAATTCTTTTATAATTATAATTCTTTACTATAATCTTACTGAATTGTACAAAAAACGTATGCATTAAAATCATAACCATGTATGTTTTATTTTCTTGATTGTCTTAAAATAATCTTAAATAAATAATAAATAAAATCTATATCTACAACCTTCATTAATAAGCAAAACATCTTTTTAATATAATATTTTGTACCAAATTTGATTCGCACCATATTTTGGTTTCATGATGTAACGCCCCCAAATCCACTACTTGTAGACTTAGGTCGCCACTTATCGTCAATACCTGTCTTATTCAAAAATACAATACAATGCATAATAAACATGAAGGTTTTATCGTACAACAGTGGTTCCATCCCACAAGTCCAAGCATCGATAAGTCTCAGAATTATTACAACATATAACTAGTACACATGATATCAATACACACGTCGAAAGATATGCTAATAGTCTTCGATAGCGTCGTCGCCTATGAGATAAGCACACTAGTCCAGCTCAGTGCTCTGGTGCATTTTCTCCTTTCCCTTGAAACGAGAGATTTTGCCTTTTTCCGTCTTCACTGAAAAACAATATCAACAACAAGAATGAGCAACTAGGTGCTCAGCAAGTCCACTGACTCGCTCTCTCACTAACAAGGAAGGTGGAAAGAAAACAACTCTGTTTATGAAAGATACTCGTATGCAGGAAGAATGCCATGGAAATACTTACGGATAAACTCAAACAACTTAACTCTGAATAAAGAAATTGGAATTTAATCGAACCGCTCATCATCATGGGATCTGATGAAACCATGGTAATAAACAAAGTCTGAATAATAATTATAGTGCTAGAGTAATAGAGTTAAGAAAACAAATCCCAAAAACATCCAAGAATATCGCCTAATTTAGAAGAAAACAAAAGTAGATCTAGATCTCCGAATGCTGTCACGTCCTTCCGAGAATCCGTCTCCAAGTCTGACTCTCTATCTTCGGCTTTCTCTGTGTTTATGTAGGGTGTTGGTATGAATTACAATGATAGGATATGTTTATATAGACCCTAGAATTCTTGCCTAACAAGAAAAGTCCCAAAAATACAATTAGATTCGAAATAGAATAAAACATCAGAATTTTTCAGGATGTCCGGGCGCTCTCAGTGCGGTCCTAGCGCTCTCAGCGCGGCACTCTACTGTTTCTGGCGCTCTCAGCACTGCAACATTCTGCCGGTTTGCTGAATTTGCTCTAATTTCTTCGTTCTTGCTCCGTTTTCGCCCGTTCCTTTTGCATTAGAGTCCGTCTTCATTCCTTTGACTCATGAACCTCCATGGTAGCTTAAAACAAGATTCCCTTCTTCATTCCCATGCTAAACTTCAACTCCAAAATCGACGAAAATGCCAACCCTAGCCAAAATAGCTAAACCTGCACAACAAACGAAAACACATCAAAAAACACCACATACTTGAGTCCAAGTCAATCAATTTAAGCCGATATGGAACGCTCCAAGTGGATATAAAATCCATTTATCAATTAGGATAACTGTACCGAAAATCAAATCAATAAACTTTCAATATTTGGACTTTAATATAATAGTATATATATATATATATATATATATATAATATTTTTTAAAATTTTTACTTTTCTAGTAGTCTAATTTAACTTTTTTTTAAACAGTAGTCTAATTTAACTTCATAATTATAAGATGTATCATATTTTAATGCTATTATTTCAAACCCCATTCAAATTGAAGTTATTAAATAGTTTCTCGTAGTCTCCTCGACCGTATTTATTCGTCCATAGACTATAAAAAGACTAATCTTACAAAGCATTCAAGTCAAGTTAATGTTACAAATTGAAATACATATTTATACTATTCATCCTTTAGCTGGAAAAGGTAATCAATTAGTTATTAGTAATTATAATATTATTAGTTTATTTTATTAATTAGAACAACCATTTTTTTGGGAAAAACAAATTTAGTTAGAAAAGTTTAGAAAAGTAATAGCTGAAAAAGGTAATTGGTTAGTTATTATTTAGAAGAAAATGAGATATTTTAGTTAGAAAATATAGAAAAGATATTACCTTTTAGCTGAAAAAGGTAATCCAAAAGTTAATAGTAATTATAATATTATTAGTTTATTTCATTAATTAGGACGACCATATTTTTGGAAAGAATATATTTTAGTTAGAAAAGTTATAAAAGGTAATAGATGAAAAATGTAATTGGTTAATTATTATTTAAGAAAGGTATTGGGAAGAGCTTCGTGTAAAATTTTGAGAAAAGATTTTTATTTGACTATTTTTGTTTTTTATAATTAATAAAAAGACTAATCTTACAAAGCATTCAAGTCAACTTAATGTTACAAATTGAAAGACATATTTATACTATTATTCCTTTAGCAGGAAAAGGTAATCAATTAGTTATTAGTAATTATAATATTATTAGTTTATTTTATTAATTAGAACAACCATTTTTTTGGGAAAAACAAATTTAGTTAGAAAAGTTTAGAAAAGATATTACCTTTTAGCTGAAAAAGCTAATCAGCTAGTTATTAGTAATTATAATATTATTAGTTTATTTCATTAATTAGAACGACCATATTTTTGGAAAGAATATATTTTAGTTAGAAAAGTTATAAAACGTAATAGATGAAAAAGGTAATTTGTTAATTATTATTTAAAAGAAGTATTGGGAAGAGCTTCGTGTAAAATTTTGAGATAAGATTTTGTTTTGTTCTTTATAATTTTTTTGACTATTCTTGTTTTTTATAATTAAGTAAAATAATTAAGGGTAATAAAGTAAAACAATTAAATAAGGTAAGTACTGTACCGTACCAAAACTTTTAATGTTTCGTTTTTTTTGGTTATTTATTATTTAGGAGAAAATGAGATATTTAAGTTAGAAAAGATATTACCTTTTAGCTAGAAAAGATAATCAGTTAGTTATTAGTAATTATAATATTATCAGTTTATTTCCTTAATTAGAACAAACGTAACCATCATATTTTTGGAAAGAAGAGATTATAGTTAGAATAGTTAGAAAAGGTAATAGCTGAAAAAGATAATCGGTTAGTTATTATTTATGAGAAAATGAGATATTTTAGTTAGAAAATATAGGAAAGTTATTTAACTTTTAGTTGGAAAAGGTAATCAGTTAGTTATTAGTAATTATAATATATTAGTTGTTTCATTAATTAGAACGATCATGTTTTTGGAAAGAATAGATTTTAGTTAAAAGAGTTAGAAAAGGTAATAGCTGAAAAAGGTAGTTTGTTAATTATTATTTATGAAAAGTGTTGTGAAGAGCTAATATTTGATAGTTTGAGAAAAGATTGTGTTTTGTTTTTTAATAAGTTAGTAAAATAATTAATGATAATAAAATAAAACAATTAAATAAGGTAAGTACTACACCGTACCAAAACTTTTAATGTTTCGTCTTTTATAATATAGTATAGATTGAATAGCAAAAATAACGTAATTTTCTTTTGTACCTTTTATAATTTTTTAAAGTCTTTTTTGTAATAAATAAAATAATTGTTATAAAATTTAATAAAAAAATGATCAATTTAAATAAATTATCTCGACCCGTGCTTGACACATGATATCATCTACTCCTCCGTCCTATTCATTTCTTTACACTTTCATTTTTGGGATGTCCCTCCAATTCTTTACATTCCAAAACTTACTAAAAATAGTAAACTTTTAATAATATAAAATACTATTACACCCACTACTTTCCTCCACTTTCTCAATTCTATTATTAAATATTTATATGTCCCACCACTTTACCCACTTTTCATCACTTTGCCCACTTAAATATAATAAACATTGGTCTCCGTGAAAATTTCATTTGATAAGAATTCCACAGGACGGAGGGAGTTGTATATATAATATATAAAATGTTATAGTTCCCAAATTATATAAAAAATTGTTCAAAATTTCACGTATCACATTTCAATTGATCATATTATAATTAATGAAAATGGCTCCCAGTGTATTTACATTATAAATATCATCAATCAAAATAACACATAATGTCGTACCTTTATTACATTATTTGGGGAAAAAAAATTATTATTCAATTTGGAACCATTAAAACTACTCATGTAATATATATGCCCCCTATCCTTGATATTTGTTCATTTGAATGATATATAATCGATTGAGGCTAATAAAATTTACTTGAATAATCAATTAGTTGTTTCTTAACTAAGCAAGGCCGTAGTTGTCTCTCTCCTTCATGTGAGAGTTTTTGATTTTTTCTCTCCTTTTTCCCTGAGATTGTGAGAGGTGTGTCATTATGACCACTATGAATGATATAGAAATGCGTCTGGCTGACATGGATATTGAGAACGAGGAGAATGAGGAGTTGATTATTGAAGAAGGTGTAAACGAGGAGATCAACAGATTTGAATTGTGCTTGGTGGGAAGGTTCCTCACGGAGAAGAGTATCAATATTCGGGTGATGAAATCGAAGATGGCGGACATCTGGAAACCCGCTATGGGAATCAGCATCAAGGATCTCAAACCGAGATTGTTCCTGTTTCAATTTTATCACAAAGATGATGTACAGTGGGTGGTTAATGGAGGTCCGTGGAGTTTTGATAATGCATTACTTGTTCTGAATACTATTGGGTCAGGAGAGGATCCAACAAAGGTGCCTCTTGTAGCAGTCGATTTTTGGATTCAGATACATAATCTCCCAATGGAGTTCATGTCAGAGGCCATAGGCAAACAGCTGGGTAATTTTTTCGGTACATTCCTGCAGTATGATTCAAATAACAATTCTAGCATATGGAGAGAGTTTATGAGATTGAGAATTCGGGTGGATGTACGTAAACCTCTAAAAAGGAAAAAGAAGATATGCAGGAGGGACAGAACTGAGGTTATCGTTAATTGCAAGTATGAGAAGCTTGGTGATTTTTGTTTCATATGTGGGTTGTTATCCCATACAGAGAGATTCTGCACAAAAAAACTAGATGCTGGCTCTACGACAACGATCAAGGAATGGGGTATCTGGCTTCGTGCTCCTCCACGAAGGGCGGCAGGTGGTGGCAGGAGTAAGTGGTTGAGGGAGGAGGGAGACGAGGATTGGGGCGGCAGAAAAGGAAAAGATAATTACAATCAGCAAAATTTGGACATTAATTCAAGATAAGAGAGATAATTCTGTTAATGTTGCTGGAAAATCGGGGAAGACAGATATGATGATTATTAATTCAAATTCTATGGAGGGAAATAAGACCGCTTCGTTTTATGATGGGATGGATAAGGATGAATTGGATGGGCTTAATGTAGAAAATTTAAAGAGGCCAAGGAATGAGGCCCATGAGTTTATAAGCACAGTGAATCAGTCTGGTGTCAACATTAAGGACTCTGTTCTTTCTAATATTGATTGTTCAGAGGCCTCTTCTTCTTTATTGGCTACGCTTGCGAGGCAAGCTAGCCAGGCACCGTGAGTTACATTAGCTGGAACTGTAAAGGGGTTGGGAACCCTCGAACAGTTCGTGCCCTTAACGATCTTATTCGAGATCGTAAGCCCAGTTTTATTTTTCTTATTGAAACAATTTCATTTGCACAAAAGATTGAGGAGCTTAGAATAAAGTTTGGTTTTGAGCATTGTTTTTCAGTAGATAGAGTTGGCATGAGTGGGGGCTTAGCTGTTCTGTGGAAGCATCCTATTCGTTGTCAAGTTACTAGTTATTTGCAGAATCACATTGATGTAGTTATGGTAGAGAACAATTTGGAGTCATGGCGCCTATCCTGTTTTTATGGGTATCCTGACAGAGCTAAAAGGAGGGATTCTTGGGAGTTGATTCGAAGGTTGACATCGTTGTCTTCTCTCCCGTGGTGTATTTGGGGGGACTTTAATGATCTTCTTTATACTTCGGAAAAAGATGGCAGCAATCCTCACCCTCAGAGTTTGTTGGATGGTTTTGGTAAAGCTATTGAAGATTGTCACTTGTCAGAGCTAGGGCTTAGTGGAGGAAGATTTACATGGGAGAAGAGTAGGGGAACGAATGCTTGGGTTCGAGAGAAGCTTGACAGGGCTTTTGCCAATGTGAGTTGGTGGCTAAAGTTTCTGTTGTGTAGTCTCAAAGTTTTTCATACTTCTGTTTCGGATCATAATCCGATTTTGTTGGAGCTACTTCAGGTTAATGTATCGAAGAAGGTGTTCAGATTTAGGTTTGAAAATATTTGGCTGAAAGAGGAGAGTTTTATTAAGGATGTGAGTGTTGTTTGGAAGGATTTGCCTGTTACGCATCTTTTACCTAAGTTGTGGGAAAATTAGAAGTCATAAGGCAAACCTTGATCGTTTAGCTGATTGCACTGATGAAAGCAGTGTAAGGGAATATATGTGGGAGAAGGAAAAACTAAATAACTTGCTGTTTCAGGAGGAAATATACTGGAAACAGCGGGCGAAATTGTTTTGGCTTGCTGAGGGGGATGAGAACACTAGGTTTTTTCATTCTAGTGCTTCTGCAAGAAAGAGGACGAATAAGATTACTGTTCTGAATAATGCAAATGGAGATTGTGTTAGTGATCAGGAGGGTATGGCTGCTATTGTCGAAACATGTTTCACAGACTTGTTTGCAGGCGAATTAGAGGACACTGAAGTACAGCAGGTAGCTGGGCACAGACTGGTTACACAGGAGCAGAATATGCAACTAATAGAGGATTTTTCGTTTGAGGAATTCACCACTGCAATCAAGCAGATGCACCCTGAGAAGGCCTCAGGCCCGGATGGTTTAAACCCAGCCTTTTTTCAGAATTTCTAGCCTGTTATGGGGAAGGAGATCTTTGAGTATTGTAAAGAGTGGTTGCACACAAAGAAGTTTCCAGGTGAGTTAAATAGTACTAACGTGGTTCTTATCCCTAAAAAGGAGAATGCATCTTGTATGAAAGATCTTAGGCCAATTGCGTTATGTAATGTGCTTTATAAAATCTTAGCTAAAGTCTTGGCTAATAGATTAAGAGAGGTGTTGCCGGGATTAATTTCTGAAAACCAATCTGCATTTTTAAAGGGGAGAAGTATAACGGATAACGTCCTTGTGGCCTTCGAAGTAATACACCATATGAGGAGAAAAAATAGAGGAAATGAGGGTGAGGTTGCTCTTAAATTAGATATCAGCAAGGCATATGATCGTGTGAATTGGAAATTTCTTCGACATAGAATGCAAGTAATGGGGTTTTGTGGTACATGGATCGACTGGATGATGATGTGTGTTAAAACTGTGTCTTATAATTTCTGTCTGAACGGATCGATGGTGGGACCAGTAGTTCCAAAGAGAGGGCTGCGACAAGGGGATCCTCTATCCCCTTATCTGTTTTTATTTTGTGTTGAAGGGCTATCAAATGCTATTGATCAAGCATCGGCAGCTGGGAACATTCATGGTAGTAGAATATGTCCTCTTGCTCCTACGATTTCTCATCTCTTATTTACAGACAACAGTTTTTTATTTTTTCGGAGTACCACGGAGGAAGCAGCTAATGTCAAGTCTCTTCTGATTAATTATGAAAAGGTTTCGGGACAATCAATGAATTTTCAGAAGTCAGGGGTATTTTTCAGTGCCAACGTTCGACGTGATAAGCAGCTGGAGATTTCTAATATATTGGGGGTGCATAATGAGATTGTAGGAACGAAGTACCTTGGGCTTCCCTCTTTAATAGGAAGGTCTAAAAAACGAGTTTTTGGGTATTTAAAGGAGAGGGTCAGTAAACGTATTCAGCAGTGGCAAAGTAAACCAATATCCAGGGCTGGGAAAACAGTGTTGATTAGAAATGTCGCTCAGGCAATCCCATCCTACACTATGTCCAGTTTTCTGCTGCCAAGAACGCTATGTCAAGAATTGGAGAGACTTTTCAATAATTTCTGGTGGAGATCTAGTTCAGCAGGAGGTGGAACAATATGAGTCTGCCAAAAAACAAGGGTGGACTTGGCTTTCGAAATCTTTATGGGTTCAACTTTGCATTGCTTGGTAAACATTGTTTGAATTTCATGAACAACCCTGATTCACTGGTGTCTCGTTTGTATCGAGCAAGATACTTTCCTAACTCTCAGTTTCTTCAGGCCGCAAAAGGTAATGATGTGAGTTTTATTTGGAATGGTATATGGACTGCAAGAGAAGAATTACGAAGGGGGTTCAGGTGGGTACTAGGGAATGGAGAAAGTATAGTGGCTGCTAGAGATCCGTGGCTTAGAGGGAAGAAAACTTTCTGTGTTGAAAGTAGTCATAGGTATGAAGGCAGGTGTGAGTTGGTGTCTGAGCTTATTATTCCTAATTCGAGGCAGTGGAATATCAGTTATGTGCAAGAACATTTTGTTGAAGAGGACGCTAGAGCAATTTTAGCGATCACTATTCCTCAACAGGTGAGGCAGGACAAAGTTGTTTGGGCTGATTCATCTAATGGAGTTTATACGGCCAGGGCAGGCTATCGTTTTTGGTATGATCAGATGTTTGGTACTTCGTCCATCCCTCAAAGTAATGGCTGGAAAAGAATATGGAGGCTGCAGATTCCTCATAAAATGAAGATTTTCATTTGGAGATTTTGTCGTAACAGTGTGCCAGTGCGTAGAAGATTGAATGCTAAAGGTGTCACACTTCCTATAACTTGTCCAATGTGTCTACATGACATAGAGCACTTATTACATGTCTTTTTTTACTGTAATTTTGCCAGACATTGTTGGGATCATGTTAATCTGAGTTATGACATGAGGGCTGTAGAGTTTGCTCCAGATTGGTTGCTCAGCAAGGTAAACGATGCATCTTCGGAGGAAGTAGTGAAGGTGTGTACTGTGTTATGGGGGATTTGGTACTGGAGGAACAAGAAGGTCTGGGAAGATAAATCTGTCACTCCAGCATTAGCTATGGATGGAAGTTTCAATTCAGTTTCTGAATGGCAAAAAGCAAGGAGGAAGAAACCAGGTGCTACACAGAAGGATGACCAGGGTCAAGTGAACAAAGAATGCAGGTGGTCACCACCTGAGGAGGGTGTGCTGAAATTGAATGTAGACGCGTCTGTTTTTTCGGGTGCGGAAACATTCTCAGTTGGCATGGTGCTAAGAGATCACTTGGGCAGCTTTTTAGCAGGTAAGAATCTAAAATTATTTGCCCCAGTTTCAGTTGTCGAGGCAGAGGTTGTAGGGGTTCGAGAGGCGTTGTCCTGGATTAAGGACATGCATCTGCAAAGCAAGCGAGTTATGATTGAGACAGACTCGTCACTCACAGTACAGGCCATCAAAAGTACGGAGCAGAATTATCTTGAGGTTGGACCTGTTGTTGATGACTGCAAGCTGCAACTTCAACACTTAACGGAGGCCACAATTCACTTTATTCGGAAACAAGCTAACAGGGTAGCTCATGAGATTGCTAGGATTCCTTGTTTAGCTAATTGCCAAAATTTGTTTACGTCTCCTCCTACATGTTTGTTGGAGACTTTCTTGTTTGATATTCGGAAGTAATGAAAATCTTTCTTTGTTTCAAAAAAAAAAAAAAAAAAATCAATTAGTTGTTTTCTTACTAGCTACTTGTTTTCGCTAACAGTGTTCTTGAATAAAATGCAGCATAATTGTCATAATAAGAGTATTATTTTTATCCATTCTTATGTTATTTTGAGCATAATCAATTATTTGCCTTTTACAGTTGAGCATTGTTTTGCACTTGGCCACATTTGTGTTGAGAGGTTTTATGTTATACGTAGTCTAAATTGTTTGACAATTTTTATTCAAAAAGGTTGGGCTAAAACTGGTGTATTTCTACAATTTTCATTTTTAGAACTCAATTTAATTAAGTGTAGCCTAAATTACTTTCTTTTAACCTATCTTAAAATAAGGACACTTTTAAAGTAAATTTAGCAGATATTCTGAATGAAATATCATCTTTAAGAGCTTTAATTTATTTTTATAGAAGAGTTAATGTTTCCTTTGTTTGTAATTTTGATGACATATATATATATATGTACATTATTGTACATGTACAGGAGTCAGGAGTGAGTATATACAAAAGCCCCGTAATTATACCATTAATTCCATAGACATACTGAATTCACGCAAATACATAAACCATGCAAAATTAACAATTTATAGCTTCCTGACTTGAATGAGCATCTCTCATTATCAGCTACGTAGTTCGATCATTTTTTTTCCTAGTTTTTTCACGATTCAAGCTCAAAAAAGAATCAATATAATTAGAAAATTAACGGCGACAAGCATCGTTGAATTTCTAATTACTGGAGGCCGTACGGAATATTGCATTCGATTGACAAGATAGATACAAGCATGTTTAATTTACAGAGTGCAAGAAACGGGCGAAATTATTTGAATTATCGAATGTTATGTAATAACCGAAATAAGATTGAAAAATATTAAAACGGAGATTAATTAACGATGATTAATTTCAATTGATTTTTAAACACGGAACAAATATCTTCGTATATATTCTATAACCATGGTTCTACAAATTCCCGATTCAACCGATTAATTCCCGATTAATCCTTTGTAAGGTAACCAATCGATTCGATTTTTAAAATCTGATTAATCCTATGAATTTATTTAAAATGATATGTTTAATTGTAAATTATAATAATATATTAAATATTATTATAATATCCGATTAATACTTCGATTAATCCTTCCGATTAATCCCCGATTATTCGATTAATCTTAAATCGGTACCTCAACCGATTTATACCGATACCGATTTTTACAACCTGTCTATAACGAATATATCGAGAATTCGAGCCTCTAAATTTCAATCCACATGCATAAAGTTCATAGAAAATCTTGTTATGTAAATTGTGCGGTGAGTTTCGGTGCAAACAAAAATATGAAATCCGGGAGAATAATTGCTCAAACACAAAGACGGAAATAAAAGATAAAAAAAAAAAAAAAAAATGACAGCTGCAAAAGAAAAGTACAGTAAATGGATTAATCAAGCAGCTAGTAACTTTTTCACCCATCCTCAACCACCACTCATGCAAGCAAATATCTACGATGATCAGTAAAAACCCATCTCCAATCTCAACCGTCCAATATCACAAGAAAGACCTAGTTTAAACCTACACCTCACAAACACTTGAATAAATCCTAGTATCACCATTTTCTTACACAGACTACTTGTCATACATAGTTGTAAGCATATGTGAAATGTCTATATATGATGTGTACATGAACATATATACATTCACCCTTATACATATAAAGAGTGATTCAAGGTTATGGAAAGCTGAAAGCAGAAAAACATAAAAGTAAGAGAGCTAGCTAGGTAAGCAAAGCACAAATATACATACACACATATAAAAGATTATCAGTGTGTGCGTTTGTGTGTGTGTTTTTGCAGTGATAAAAGAAGAAACTATACTTACATACATAAATAAAATCTATATAAAAATGGGTAGAGGTAGGGTTGAACTTAAGAGAATAGAGAACAAAATCAACCGTCAAGTAACATTTGCAAAGCGTAGGAGTGGGCTTTTGAAGAAAGCTTATGAGCTTTCTGTGCTTTGTGATGCTGAGGTTGCTCTCATCATCTTCTCTAATAGAGGAAAGCTCTATGAGTTTTGCAGCAGTTCAAGGTATAATTATACTATCTTTTATATATATATATAGAGAGAGGCACACACACACACACACATATGTATGTGTTTTTATTTCTTGGGTTTGGACTGTAGATCCAGATTGTTGGGTTTTGATGTTTTAATTTTTCAAGAAATGTGAAAATTTTACTTTCTCTTTAATTTTTGCAGTTGATGGGGGTTTTTACCATTTTCATGAATGTTTCAGTGCTTTTAGAACTTTGTGCTTGTTTTTTTGTTAGATCTGCAAGAGGAAACCTGGAAAAGAACACACATCATTTTAATAGATCAGTAGTAATGCCAGCTATATATAAATTTTATTTATTTCATCTCCTAGTCTTGATTCTTTATATATATTTTTTGAAATCACATATATATTACTGTGCTGTTTTTTCTTAGTTTGGTTTGATACACATGTACATGTTCATATTTTAAGTAAAGATTGAATTTTTAGGGTTTTTTCTGGTTTTTCTGCCTTGCTTAGTTTTGTCTAGTAAGGTTCTGATCTCACTCTTTCCAACATTTTTCTCTTTTTTCCCTTCATCTTTAATCAGTGGTTTTGTTTATATATACTAGTACAAACCAAATCAAGTCTTAAATTCACCCCTTCCCCCTTTTGTTCATCTCTCATGTTCTGATTAGCTAGATCACATATCCTATTTTCCAGTTTTATTATATATATCCTTTCCCACCCAAAATATATATACATCATTTCATATATATATATATATTTACACATTTTTGTTTCATTTATATCAAAAAGCTAGGATTTTTTTGAATAAAAGACTTGATTTTTGGTAATTGCTTGAATAAAAGATGTGATTTTTCAACTTTGTTTATTTCAAGGACATTTGATCCGTGATGCAGGTACTATTCATTACCTTCTTTGATCCCAAAGTTTATGTTTGGATCTTGAGGGACATGAAGTGCTCTCACTCCCTCTTTTACATACATCTGTTTTATCTAGGGCTTCAATTTGTACTGTGGATATTAGGGTTTCTCCATCTCTAATAATTGATCTATTCCTCATAAAGGACTGTCCTTAATTATCTCTCTGCAGTTGAGTTTGATTTTACTTCCATCTCTAAATCACAAATCTGTCAGTCAAGTAGCTACTTTGAGAGTAGTCTCTCTTTGTCACCCACTTGGTGAATACCAACTAATTGCATCTTATGAGTTGTACTCCACAACACCAATTGGATCTTCCATCTCAAACTAAAATGCTCTAATATCTCTGTTGGATATGTATATGCAAGTGAGCAAGTCACCCATATTATCCAAGAGATAGATGATGTACCACAGCTTTTGTATTAAAATCTTGTTTATAACAGCTGCTGCATCAAACTCTCAATTGTCTTTTCAAGAATATACTTGACTAACTTTTATCCTCCCATGAGATTTTTTTGCTAAAGAAAAGACAAAAGACTTGTCATAAGGGTCATTTTGATATATCTGAAAGATTAGTATGGAAAAGTAACCACATCACTAGCAAGAAGAAATCAATAATTACCCACATCTTGCTACTGTCCCAGTTAAATGAATTAATTCTTCACACAATTGTGGCATGTCTGATCATTAGAAGCTTATTAATGTAACTAATATTTTCTCATTACACATAAACACATCATTTTCATGTATGTCAATACGTTATACTAATAATTGTGTACAATCATATTTAGTACTGTTTAGTCTGCTCACAAAATGGTAGATGGTGAAGAAGGAAAATCAAGCAAGAGTAAAATTTACAATTTCTGGCTTTCTGCCTTTTGGGTATAGCTGGTTATAATAAGGATTAAATGGCTTCACCATATTCATGTAAATCAAACGTACTAGTTATAGGCTTATCCGTGTATGCTTGCTGTGTATTATCTTTTTAATTCTATCGGGCATATAAATACTAATCTTTAAATTATTTTAGCAGCATGCTCAAAACCCTTGAAAGGTATCAGAAGTGCAACTATGGTGCACCAGAGACAAATGTATCTGCAAGGGAAGCTCTGGTAACTTTTATCCCGGCAAAGTTACATACCAATCTATTTCAAATTTATTCTGTTTCTGTTAAGCTACTGTTTACACATTTATTTGTTGCTAATTTGAAAACAGATAGGTCTAGATAACTCTAAAATTTTAAACAGTATATACTTCTTATGAATAGTGTTCAGTTGTATAAGCAAACCTAATCAGTTTGTGATAAACATTGAATAAACAGAAAGAAGATGGCATCCATAGTGTTATATACAGACCACAATGCTAGCACTCAGGAACAAATAATTCAATATTGATTGCAGATAAGACGTTTACTAGCTAGAAAGGTTTAATACAATATTACTAGAAGTTGGCCGGTGAGCTTCCTAATTAATCACAGGTCCTTTTTTGAACTATTTAGGTCCTCTGCTACTTTACCAGGAAGCCTTCTTAGTTCTTACTATCTTACAATGTCATAAAGAACTTTAATACCATACAAAGTTTCACGTCTCGACTTCCAATTTTGCAAAAAGCAAGTCCCTTCCCTTTGCAAATTTATCAAATTTATTCCAACCTTAGTTAGAAACATAACTATGTCTTTTTCTCAATAGAAATAGCTAGAGTATACGGATTGAGTGAAAGCTAGGGCTAAGTTATAACGTTTGGGGAAGATTATTGCTGCAAACGACTCTATATAAGATCTGTTTTAGAGTTATCGATTCCTGATAAAAATTTTTTATATATATTAGCAATGCTTAAATAAAACAGTAGCATGGCTCCAAGTCTCCAACTACATGTATAGTATAGTAGTACTATATATATATATATACATGATCCTCCATTTCTTATTTTTATGTAAGGGTTGGATTATTGCATCACTCTATATATGTTTAGCAGGAGGTAGCTAGTCAGCAGGAGTACCTGAAACTCAAAGCACGTTATGAAGCCCTCCAGAGATCTCAGAGGTAATTCCTGATGCTCTAACTAAAAATCACTCACATCAAGTACATACATATCTATTTTACTATTGTTGATAACTTGGTTTATTTAAATTATAAATAGGAACCTTCTGGGTGAGGATCTTGGTCCTCTAAACAGCAAGGAGCTGGAGCAGCTGGAGAGGCAGCTTGACATGTCACTCAAACAGATAAGATCCACACGGGTACATAATATTGCAGCTTAATGAAACATAGAACTTAATAATTTACCGGTTCTTTAGATTATATTATGTAACCTCTGCTACCTCGTATGCAGACCCAATACATGCTGGACACACTCACAGATCTCCAAAGGAAGGTACAAACATTTCAGGCATAAGTAATTATAATCATAGAATTTCTTCAGGCTCAACAGAATTTTAGGTTTTATTATGTTATATCTTCAGGAACATGCACTAAATGAAGCAAACAGGACCCTGAAACAAAGGGTAAGTATCTGCTGTACTCCTGAGTACAATTCTGCGCGCATTCCAGCCCAGTACTCATTTTGCTATGCGTTCACGTTTCTTGAAAATTTTGTGCTGCACTAATTATTTTTAACAATTAGAAAGCTGTTACTTCAAGCTAAGGTACACATACATATAGATATACTTTGATAAAACAAAATCAGATTCTTGCCTCAAAATAGGTATAATAAGCAAATAACTAAGAGGATGACACTGATCTTTATATGTATTGCTAATCTGTTTGGCCAATTAAAAAAATTTATGCAGTTGGTGGAAGGACACCATCTAAGCCCATTTCAGTGGACACAAGGAAATGTACAAGATATGGGGTATGGCAGACAATCTCATGGTCAGCCTCAAGGGGATGCCTTCTACCATCCTCTTGTGGACTGCGAACCGACTTTACAAATGGGGTAAGCTAAGCTCCCCCCTTATGAATCTTCATCATACCACAAACATGTGTCCGATCATCCCCGGCCCTGAAACACCATATATTAAAATATATGCAGGCTAACAAAAGCATGTGATGAATTTGAAAATTTACAGATATCAGACTCATGAGGCAATGACTGCGGCTGCAGCTGCCGCCGTGGCTGGCCCCAGTGTGAATAATTACTTGGGAGGATGGCAGTTGTGATCAAATGATGGATCTGAAGAAGAAAGACAGACAGACATGCATCCATGCATTCTTATATATGTATATGTATCTGCTGGTTATAAACACCATAATAAATTGTTTTCGTTTTTGTTTTCATTTGGATTTCCGTTTGTAATTTATGCAACTTGGACTTCTTATTTTGCGAAAAGACATATAATTATGGTTTGTATAAGTAAGGAAGTGTTAATGGACCAAATCCATATATATAGAGACAACCCTCTGTTTATGCTTTGTGTGTTAAAATCATATATGTATGTGGTCAAGCAATCTACACTTGTCTATATTAATCTACCTAATTTGTAATTAAACTGTATTTGCTTGCTTGTTTGTTTGTACCCTTTCTTTTCTTGATATATTCTTTAATAAACATTTCCTTAGTTACTACAATTTGAGATATATATATTTTATTTATTATTCCTCACTTGAATAAGGTTGTTACCGAAACTTAGTATGCATGAATGAAGGAGGCCCACGATATATCCAAACCAACTCACAAGTCACAAAAAGTTGAATGGGCCTGGTATAAAGGAACCCATCTACCAGTGGATCAGGCTATTGACCCTATGGTATTACTTACATAGCCAACAAGAAATAGATTAAAAATAAGATAGATTCTACTGCCTGGGATGAAATGGGCGGCCGCAGTGAAATTAGGCAGTGAAAAGAGTTTTTATAGTTGTACTACAAAATATCTTGTTGTTGCCGCCTTTGAAAATATCTTGGAATGATTATCACTTCCTCCTACTGAGAAACAAAGTCTACATGACTTCCACATTGACAGACTTTGAGTGTACTAGTACACATCTTCCAATGTTCCATATATAGTAAGTTGTTTTTTTAATTTGACAAATTTTTCATGATTATTTTGTACCAAAAAATCACACATCTATTTCAAATTATTATTATTATTATTATTATTATTATTATATTATTATTATTATTATTATTATTATATTTAAAATTCAATTTCATTTTGTAAAGGAAAAAAAATCCAATTCCAAGTTCCAAGACGAGGGCGTTGTTAATAAGCATAAGCATAAGCATATACATTCTCTAGTCTACAATGTCAATTTTGGATAATCACTATACTTAGACTATACTAGTATTATTTCTCCAACATTTTTTTTTTTGGAAATGAAGTATTACTCCTACAATTATTTCTATATATATTTAAAACATTATCCGTACAAAATAAAGGGGAATGAATAAATTAACGACACTTTGTGGTAGCTTAAGGCAAGGGAGGGTAGGGTTGACGTGGAGTGAGAAGAAGGGATGGGGAGGAAGAAGCTGGAAATAAAACGGATCGAAGACAAGAGCAACCGTCAGGTGACTTTCTCCAAGAGAAGAGCCGGTCTTTTTAAGAAAGCTAAACAACTTTCTATTCTTTGCGACGTCCAGATTGCTTCTCTTATTTTCTCTAAGACTGGCAAACTCTATGAATTTTCCAACTCCGATAGGTAAACTTACTTGTTTCTTGCATTTCTTTTCATTGCTTTCTTCATTATATGCGTCTAGCTATAAGTATTCATTCAATTTTCATAATTCGGTGGTTTGTACCATTATGACTATGATTATAGATTTGTATGTATTATTTGATATGTGCTACTATGGTTATTGATCGAGATGTATTATTGTGACCGGTGATTTGTGCTACTCTACTCGGTGAATTTTGTAACATTATGACTATGGTATGCGTTCGTTACTATGCCTATTGACTTTTATGTACTATTATGATCGGTGATTTGTGCTATTCTAATCGGTGAATTTAATTTGTGTAGATTTTCATTTACACTGTACTTGAAGATTTTAGACCAATATTTGTTTTTTTTTTTTTTTTGAAAATTGACCTTACATTTCGCCCAAATGCTATAAAATATGTTAATTTTGTTTGTGTCTTTCGGTGAATTGTATATTTGTGATTTTGATAGCTCTCGTGCAAGGCCTAGGCCCCCAATATTTATGTAACACCTTAATGTAATTAGAAAAACGTTAGAGCTTTCGAAACTATTCCCAAAATTGTTTCCGAATGCTGAGTGATCATCATGTAATTGGTTTTCATTTGATAAATGAAATGGATCTCTCGTGCATTAATATGAATCCCACGAATACGTGACATTCGGAAATATTTTTGGAATCCTTTTCGAGGTATGTAGCATTACTTATGTACTTATGGATTGAGAATTATTCACTGTATTTTAAAAAAGGAATAACATTTTGTATGAAGTTAAATTTGGGCGTGATGAGGTGAAACCAGTGTCCGGATCCTCTGTCCCCTTCTCCATGTCCCTTTTGTTTTCACTGCTCTTTTAGTATTAAAAAAATGTCCATAAAAATAAAAATATTATTTTCATTAAAATGGGTTCCGCCAGGACACTCTTTTAATACTAAAAAGAGCAGGGGATACAAAAGGGGACATGGAGAAGGAACAGAGGATCCTACTCGTGAAATCACACATGGATTCCTATAATTAATCCCATTATTTTAGGCATTTCATAGCAAACGTTAAAAGTTGATAGATTCTGGAGTTATGAAGCTACAGGGTTATGATGGATAAAACTACCTCAGGGGTAAAAACTATTCAGGGATATATTAGGTTATAAATTTTTATTCTATGTCGTTTCAATGACTACAATTTTAAGGCTCCAAAACCGCTTACATAATTGTTTGTAATTCAATTTGGGATCCGTGACAAAAAAAGTTTATTGTATTAGTAATACAAGATTAAGATATTAGGTTCCTAATTTAGCCCAATTTTTTATTATATAAGAATTCAAAGTCCGTCGATGACAAATTACAAAAGATATCCAAAATGACTTAATAGCATAGTATAGATATTAAATAATATAATTAAAAAAACAAAAATTAAGCCCAATCTAAAATGTGTATATTTTCCCCAAATTATTTACCAACAAACTAAATGACAAATTATCTTTGATTCGAATTTGATTATTTTGAATATTTTGTGCATTAGACTAGTTTTTGTACCTTTTGCTGGTTAACAATTTAACACTTCACAATATAATAAATGGAGAGTTGACCTGAAAGGATCTTTTTGGTTGTACTTGTAATCTAGGACAATCAAATTCAGCTGCACGAAGGCATCACTATGCTTTCAATATCATGTGATGACCACTTTGCACGTGAGATTGTATTATTAAGAAAAGCCTTGAAGCCATTTCTTTGTGAGCTCACGCCCACTAAATTTATAATACTAATGCTGTATATTGCTGGACACCTTATCTTGGCACATGTAATTTTAATCAAACTTTTTGATTTTGTCAAAGAGAAAATACATTAAATTATCAGTTTATCCACTCTTTTTGATCACTCAATTAGTCAATTTAACCTATGATACATGTTACTGGTATGTGAAGAAGTAAAGGTGTTCAATAATTAATAAAGTATTATAATAAAAATACTCACCAATTTGATAAAAATATAAAAAACCCATGTTCAGAAAATATTAGTTATCATAAAACAAATTTGATTAGAACTTTAGTCTGTAGAGAGTTGAGGATATAAATTCTTTTTACATCTAAAATAGGCTATAAATTTACCCTTAGCAATTGGCATAGTATTTTAATTTAAATCTCAGTAAAGGCCAAGGGCTATTTGCCACACTTTTTTTTGTCTAGTACTATTGAAAATAAATGAAGCACATGTTTGCCTGGTATTATTGAAAAAAATGAAGCACAAATGCAAAAACTACAACAATTAAGTAAACCTAAGCAAACCAGTTAAATGTTAGACTAACAAGACTTGTTATAGACTTGTTACACCAGATCTCCACCCTCTTTTTATTGAAAATTTAATGTCTATAATTATTCAAGTTTTATTAAATAAAAAAATTAAATACACATACATATATACAAATATATGATCACTTGTATTTGTTACGTGATTATTTTATAACATTTAAACGATCATTTATAATGCCATTAATTGTTTTTAATAATACTAGCTTATATACCGTGCAAAGCATGAGTTATTTTTTAAATATTTTAAATTTGATTTTAATGAATAAATAAATAAAATATAATAATATGTAGTTGATATAATTTTAATTTTATTTGTAGTTTTAGAATAAATATAATAATTGTTAATTTTAATATGTTTATAATAAATGTTAATTTTAATATGTTGTTGATGGAATTCGAGACATAAACTTTTGTGTAAAATAATTTTTAGTATTTGAAAGGGATAACCAATAATGTGTGAACCAAATCACAAATCATATCCATTTTGCATATTATAGTTTATTATTATATACTGTATTATATATTTGTTTATTATTATTTAAAATTAGTAAATATTAAAAGATATTGAGAAAGAAAGGTGTTAACGGTTAACCAAATTACTAATTATATCATGTTTTTTAAATATTAATTTTAATATTTGTTGATGGAATTCGAAACACAAACAACCATTGTATAAAATAATTTTTAGTATCTAAATGATTATGATCAATTTGACTTACCGTTGTGGTTGAAAGTGATAACCAATGATGTATGAATCGAATTACAAATTATATCCCTATTACTTATTTTAGTTTATTATTATATTTAGTATCATATATTTGTTTATTAATATTTTATTATATTTAAAATTAATTAATACTAAAAAATATCCAAAAAGTAAAGGTGTTAACCAAATTACAAATTATATCATAATTTGCTTATTATAGAATAGTATAGATACTATATAGTTATATTTTATATTATTTTTTAACTTGTATTGCAATTCAAAATGTCACCGTAAACACCTTTAATTCCATAAATTTAAACTGTCACTATAATACTACACTAATGCAATAGTATTTGACACAATTTCCTTCTTAATCTAAGCCACACATTAAAGGTTAATCTAACGGTTGCAATTTAGTCTAAGAAATCTACAATTTAACTAGTTTTACATAGAAAACAACTATATACATATAATTATATTTTGTAGAGCGAATTTCGTATTTTTAATATGGCAACCACCTCGACTTAGATTATTGATTAATTAATAGAATATCCTTGTCACATTGTCTCTCCTTTCACTCGAACAAGATTTTCACATACTAAAAAATGAATGTACTAAATCATATTCTTATGGGAGTCGGTATTCGTACTAGTTCCTACTCGACATGCTGAGCACAAATCCATTATAAAGTAAGCGCATATCAATTGTTTGAAGTTCAAAATTTTTAGGGTGAAGTAAGCGCAAATCAATTGTTTGAAGTTTAATTCTTTTTACAATTGGCTTTGGTGCTCTACATATCCATCATGAACACAAACTCAAGCATTTCTATAGTAATATAGTATTTTTCAATAACATTTTCAGTTGAGAGGTGAGGCCACAAAGTTTATATCGGGTTACAATACAATATATATATATATTGGCAATATTGGCAATATTAGTTCATTTCGATAATATGCTTTTTCATTGTTTGTGATGTGATATATATATATATATATATCACATCACAAACAATGAAAAAATATATTATTGAAATGAACTAATATTGCCAATATAATTATGGAGAAAAGTGTTATGTGCGAGAAAATTTTAACATATAGAAGAGTTAATTAAGCTTATAAAAATATCATAAAGTTAAGTAAAGTAATATAACAAGGAGAATACTGGCAGAGTGGCTGTTTGCTGTGCGAGTGATGTAGAATTGCGTTTGACAAATTTTTGAAACCACACCCGCACCACGGAAGTACCAAAATTACACAGACCACATCATAAAAATATGGTGCGATGCGGTTAAAGAATATTTATTAAAAATTTCAAGCTAACATATTTATGTGGCTAAGCTCATATCTAGCATTAATAAGAAAAAGATTGAATTCATATGTATTAATAAAAATTTGCCACAAATAAATAAAGTATAACTACAACTTTTAATTTAAGGGTTTGTTTCCATATAGAACAATCTTTATATTGAAACCTTAGAACCATTATATATATTATGTTGCAAAACATCATTTTTCTAATATTTTAACATAATCACTTTGTAATATAAGAATAAAATATAAGTTATGTAATGTAAAAAATAATTTCATTTTTAAATAAATAATAAAGTTTAGGAAAAAAATTAATGTAATTATAATGGTTCAAACCGCACTACTATAATAAATTGCAATCAGCACCACACCTATACATGGCCACGGTTCGTGAACCGCCGGTTCCGGTTTGTAAAAATCTTGAACCGGAACCTAAACCTTAACAGGATATAAACCGCCGATTCCGGTTCAGACGGTTCAGGTTCGGGGTTTGACCCGGTTTTGACCCGGTTCAAGACCCGGTTCCGGTTCCGGTTTGAACCTTATATATACATTATACTTGATACGTTTTTTTTTTCGAAATACGAATACAACAAACAATAAAATTTATTACAATAATTTTTAAATGTTTTAGTAAATATATTACAATAAATTTTAAATGTTTTACAAGAATACAACAAACAATAAAATTTATTACAATAATTTTTATAATCTATACTACATTAATACATAGCCAGTCATTATTAACGGTTAACCACCGGTTTGAACCGCCGGTTCGAACCGCCGGTTCACCGGTTTTAATACACACAAACCTGAACCTGAACCTTTAAAATAAATAAACCGACGGTTTAGGGCCGGTTCCGGTTCGGACCGGTTTTGACCGGTTTTGACCCGGTCCGGTCCGGTCCGGTTTTCCGGTTCCGGTTTGGCCATGTATAACCACACCATACGGTTATCATAAAACTCAATCCGCAATCGCAACACAAAAATAAAAAAACCACACTTTGCGGTGTGGTATGGTTCGTTGCGGTTGATTTTTATAGTTTGGGCGGTTTGTGGAACACCCCCACGGGCACTCTTTATTTAAACTTGAATATACGTGTTGGACACATGGCATTAGGACATGAGTATAGACACTTGGACACTTATTATAGGCCAAAACATGTAAGTATCACCATCTACTCTAAGTCCGACACTTGGATATGTACCCATGTTGGGCACTTCCAGCCTATGTTACTCAGACTCATATCCGAGTATCCGACATGCAAAATATGAAAACTGGGGACACGAAAACACTGTCGTATATTTGGACACGAGTACGGGGACACACCATAATATATTAATCAAGAAATATGTTAAGTAAGACATTTTAACAAAAAGTAACAAAAAGTAATTATAAAACTTAGATTAAACATGATTTTGTATAGGAATTTGCAAATTAGGCGTCTTCCTTACTTTTTTCTCATTCTTGCTTCTTTCTTCCTTACGTATTTATTTTGAATTGTAAGTTTTAATCTTATTTGATCTTCGAATTGGTCTAAGTGTCCACATTTTAGTCAAAGGATCCGACACGGAATCGTGTCCGAAAGCCCAAGTGTCCGAAACGGATATGGCAATCTAAACAGAAGAGTCGGAGTAACATAGCTGCCAGCTGAGTTTGGCTAACAAGTAATAGGTTTTAACCTGGCAATTTCTGTACTTTATGCCTTTATAGTAAGTATAGATGTATCTTATGACGAAAATTATTTCACTTCTTTGTATGCGAAATCTTTAAATATTTCTGCTCCATTATTGGTTACTCAGTTTCTTTCTTGAACTGCTGCAGTTTAGCTGCAATCCTTCAACAGTTTCATGATGTCTCTGATGCAGACCAGAGGGAAGCCACTGGAATTCATGAATCTAAGGTAACCATATTCTAATATTAGCTAATTTAGTCATCCAACAAACGTAGGCATTAACATGTATAAAATGATTATATATGATCAAAAATCGTTTCGTAAAGGAAGGCAAAGAAAACTTACTTTATTATCTGCTATGAACTATCATAACCTTAATTCCTGGATGTTCGACAATATAGTTGAACTGCATTATAAATTACAATTCACTAAACTCTTAAAACAAGAATGTGATTTGTATACAATTTATTGCTTTAGTTTCTTGCTCGGCGTCACCAAGCACTGGCTGACCTACATTATGTCGAGAGTGCACCTAGGCCTACTTCTAGTTACCACAAGTATCCGCTCTAGTTTGAAAGATTATCTAGCTTACCTGGTCAGGAGTTCGTATAATTCGTAGTCGTCTTTTATCCAATGGTTCGATAATCTCACTCATTTTTTTCTTTTTATATTTTCCTACCATACATAAGGTTTCGCAACTAAAAATTTAACTTTTGTGTTTCATGGGACTTATCTTATTATGTATAAGCTATAATGAGGTAGTATACAACTAATGTTAGTATAATCAAACTCAAGTTAGTAGTTATGACTAACTCCGATTCACTTTTTTTCTGTGTGACTGTATATTGAGTTATTCACTTTTGTTTTGTTCTTTCAATTTGAGATAATAAATTTGTACACTGCATCAAATAACCAAATTAACTATGACCAAATCAAGAAACAGCTTATTACAATCAGTTCCTCTCATAAGTCTAGTCTTTCTCTGAAACTCTCCGAAAGTTTGATTCAATAATATGTGGCGGAAGCTATGATAAAGTGAGGATAAATTGAGAAAAATATTAGTACTCTGTTGATTCCATGGAGGCATAGAATACTATTGATCTTCTACAACCTGTTGATTACAAGTAATACCTGGAGATATGCATCAAAAACTTGTTGATCATAAATAATACCAATAAATAGGCATCCAAGATTTGTTGATTCAAACGAATACTGAAAAAGGGGGAGAAACAATGTTTCTATTTCAAAATTCAATAATAAACTAGTTCAAAATCAAAAGAAAGAGCAAATATATATGGTTCATAAAACCCTAGAATGGAAGGCCTAAAAAATTAACCCAAAACTTGTTTTGGGATAAATGGATGGTGGCGTAGTAGCCACTACTGATGTTGTGTTCTGTGCTGATAAATATAAGTAGCTTATCTTTTTATGTTGTCACGCCACGGAGCATAGCTTAGCCTTATGCTGTTTCCTACTTTTGTGTTGTTAGGTAATAGTTACCTTATCATAACTTGGGTTTGGTCGGTAAATGATAATTGACACAACTGATATACTAAAATGCCAGTATTTCGTCTATTATTAAATTTGACAATGTGGCATGTTTATTTATGATAGAATTTAAATTATGCAAGTAATCAGGCGAAAGGAGATCTCTTGCAAAGAGTTGAAAGGCAAGCCCCCTGTTATCTGAATGTTAATAGGTAGTTAAATGTTCATTTTATGCTCATTACTTAGATCTCTATTTGTTTAGGGACCTCGCTGAACTAAATCCAGACCAGCTAACTGTGGCAAACCTTGTGCAACTGGAGACAGAACTGGAGACAGCACTAGTTCAAACAAGAGCAGCAATGATCTCTGTCAATGTATGAGCACCTGTACTCCATATCTATGTGGGTAAAAAAAACAGTCACTAATTTAAAGGATGTCCACTAGTTCGGTGTGTTCTTTAGCAAATAAGCCAACTGCTGCCAAAACCAAGAATAGTTATCCTTAGACAGCCGGAAGAATACTACAATGCTTATTTGAAATATAAAAATGCTCATATAATTGTTGCAAGTAAAGAGCTTTCTTTCTCATTGGTGGTCCTTAGTCAAGCCTGATTTAGGTGTTAAAGTATATCTAAATGTGCAAAGGTAGTACTAACCTTTGCTTTAGAGTAAAGTCTTAGGTCTGGATGTTACGTGTTTTAATGCTGTAATTGCTTCACATAGATAGGTGTTACAGGGATGAGGCGTTACGCCCCGGGCCTAGCCCTGCACGGAACTTGCCAGCCTTCGCTCGGCAAGTCAGCCCAGCGCCCCATGCAAATGTTCTACTTTTAATAATAGGGGATAGCTTCAAGTGTCAAAATTTTCTCATTCTGTTGCACAATTGTGAAAACCAAATGATGACCAATATCTCTATTAAAATTTTCTTGGTTTTTTAATCCAAAATCTTCAAAATTGTCCTATTATTCCTCTGCTTTCCATTTTTCTTATATATTCTTAGCTAGTTCTCCTGTTTCTAACCCGCAAAATATAATGCGCTATCTTTACCGACACTTGGCATAAAAATTTGCATTATGCGAGTATGGCCTATGCTCAAAACATGGCGAATGGGTCATTTTGCATTTCTACTTAGAAACTAAATTGGGCCTTCTGAACAGTTTGCTGCTCTTCTGCTATAACAACTCAGTACTTTCACTTTAAATTGATTTACTTCTTAACCATCTTCTCAACGTCCAGAAAACACCAATGTGATACCACTACTGGAGAATTTGGTACCTTAATTATGCAATCTGCACATTTCCATAAATACCCTTTTAACCACGCTTATATGTTAAGGCCTAGGTTCTTAATCCGGCATTGTGAAGAATCTATGTTGAAATTTGTGACACATCTGAAATCAGAGTTTTTGTTTTTAATTCCGCTATTAGCCTATGTAGAACCGGGCGTTCCTAATCTTGAGAATATTGTCACTTGTTTGTAGTCATAATTTTAAGCTTAAATTAAGAAAATATTTGGAGACCTAAGACAAACGCACCAGTTATTGTGGCAGACTGTGTAACCTGTGGTGTTGGTGATTAACTTGGGAAAGAGTTCACACTATTTTCATGCCTTCCGATTTCATATGCTGTACTTAGATAGGCATGAAATTTATGTAGTTGTTTGATTCATCTTCAAATTGGTGAATTTCTCTTGCTGGGACAGACACAAACTATGGTAGTCAGTCCTTTAGTTGGCCTGTTTTTAGAATCATTGTTAACGAGGAAATGCTATGTACGGTTGGAAAAATGAAATAAAATTATGATGAAAATTCAAGGCCAAAAAAGGATGCAAGAGGTAAGAGTGAACAAAAACACGGGACTACATATATTTTATGATGAAGTTTGCGAGGACATGAGAAAGTAGAAAGTATCATTTCATCTCAAAATGGTGGTTTGCACTCTGGTTTTGACATTTGTTGGCTAGGAATAGAATAGAGTAAGAATTAAAATTCTTTTACTAATTTAATAGTACAAATTTCATTCCCTGCCCTTCAAATTTCATTTACCCCAAGCAAACAATACATAAGTTCTTAGTCCATATCTGGGTATGTTCAACATGTGTAATGTGCCTAAAAATGCAAGCAAAATTCATAATTACTAGTGCATGCTACACCTTGTTTTCATTCGTACGGTCTGGTTAAATCATTTGATTTATTTATTTATCTTGCAGACACAGCTGATGATGGAACCAATTACAACTCTCCAGGAAAAGGTACCCCTTGTTGATCTTACATATGGTATGTTTATACTTGTGGTGTAAGGTTACAGGTTACTTAACCTTGTTGGTTATAATGGTCCGCCAAAGCTTCTTGGCACACAATATCCAGGAAACCAGATTTAGTGAATCACTTGAACTGTTGAACATCCTTTTCTCCTTCCATATTACTAGTCAGCCACATAGCATCTGGCATTTATGTCACGAAACTCCTCCTACACGTTCTACTTTCTCCGTCTTACTAAACTGAGCATCCTAATTCACTCCTCAAGGTCGAGTTGAGTAATATAACTCTTCTATATGCAATTTATTTTAGTACGATACAGTTATGAAAATGATGACCATAAGAAAATACAGTTTCATTTTATTCCTGAGTAAGTGCAGATGTTATCATAATATCTATTAGATATCCTATTGCTTAATTAATAAATTAGGGAACAAACATATTCTTAATCATAAATTTTAGAAGTAGGAGGATTCACCATGAAAACAATACTAGGCCATTTAAGCAGGGACATGGGGTTTAGTTAGTACTGTAGTACTCAGAATGTATTTTTCGTAATCTGTAAGGATGATGATATGTAGGTACTAGTTTCAGTATGTTTTATGTATTGCCGTGGGAGAGAACCTTATCTTTTCTTAATAATAGCTAAACTAAAAGCAATGTAGCCAAGTATCTAGCTGCTACAAGCCACCGGAACAGGGTACTTTGACATTATAATACTGTTAAGCTTAATTAGTTAACAAAAGGAATTCTTATGATTAGTAGCTTTGCTTACCCATTTGTAGGAGAAGTCGCTGAGAGAAGAAAACGAGCTCCTGATGCAGCAGGTAGATATCCAGAGCCAATTGTTTGCCTAGACATCGTTTTTGCATTATCCATATATACAAAATAGAGACAAGCAGCACTAGTCAAGAATTTACTAACCTTTTTGCAATTGCAGATAGCTGCAATGGAAAACACTCATGTTGTAGTGAAGAAGGACGATGACAGAGCGCCAGCTATAAATTTTTGTGACCTTGCAAATAGGGATCATGCACCACGGAAGGAAACACTTATGTTGCTTTGTTAGTAAAATGTTACATCCATCAATCAAGAACCGCCTGCAGGTAGACATCTGATCTGAATCTCAGGCACAACGAAAGCATTAAACAAATGTTTCTATGTGGTTATATAGTATCCGTGTTACTGAAATTCACTTTATCCTGGCATCTACGTGTCTTTTGTTGGAACGACAAAGCACTGTATCTTACGTTTTAATTTTCTGTTTTGAAAAAAAATGAGATTGCTTTTATTTATTAAACACTGTTGTTAGGAGGTGTTATGGAAACATGGCTCCTTAATAAATTTCTCCTGGACTCCACAATAGTAATGCCCCGTTTGTTTTCTTATCTATTCTGTCTAGCTAGTGTTTGATTGGTCTTTTCAATAGTAAAACGCTGTTTGTTTTGTTTACCTATCCTCTAATGCTTACTTATAAGAGATCTATTGAATAAAAATTTATGTTTTGTTTTTCAATATGCATTCTGTTTTGAACCCTAATGAGGCAAGTATTATTAAATTTTATTTTTATTTTCTTTTGGCAACAAAATCTTACTTGCAACTTACAAGTCATTGCTGAAGTAAAGCCAATATGCCTTTGGTCATTTCTTTGCTTCTCGGGTGGCTGGGACCTGGGGGCGGGGAAGTGAGATCAGGTTGCGCTGAGCCAAAGTGTGATAGCAGTCTGCCTACCAATTTGCAAGCACCTGTAAAAATGTAATTAGTTCCAAAATCTTACAATTGAAGGCTTTGTTGGATTTTTCTTTAAAAAAAAAAAAAAAAAAGTTCCTGTTTCGAGCGTGACCGAAAGCTGCGTAGTAAGGATCATTCCCAAACGGAATGGTAAAAAAGTGGAAGATGATGTGTGCTAAATTTGTAGAAATATTTAGGTCATACTAATAAGTGCACATATGTTGCAAAGGAATAATGCAAAAATAGATGAGGAGTAAATTTACTATTTAGGATAATGTAAAAAAATGAGAGTGACGATTCAAAATAGTAACTGTAAAGAAATGAGAGGGACGGAGGGAGTACAATGTAATAAAAACTAAATGGACTCACAAATTTGATGTTTGTTCTTTGCCAAGTATTCTTCTCAAACATATACCATAATAACCAACACGAAAATATATGAAAATGAATATGTTGTGGAGGACAGAAGCATGGTGAAAACACGCACATAATAGCCTAGGTATATATATAGGCAAACATTTGAGAAGAGAACTTAACGTTGACGGCATGCAAATAAATAATTTGAGAAAAAGACTTAAAGCCGAAGGTAAATGCACCCAAGTTGTTTGAGCCGTCGACGTATAGGACGACAAGGCTGTTGCTCAGCAACTACAAACTTTAGGTTAAAAAACGCAAGTATGGACAAATAAATTTGACTTTTTATAGGGAATGCTGCCCAGTTCACACTCTTTGAGGTCCCTTCACCGCCTATGTTTACTGATAACCCACCTACAACTGTACAACATACACAGCTCTCATTGACGACACCTCTCGCCCTTCTGCAAAAATACTGTTTGAAAATATGAGAACTCATGTATAATAATATATATAAAGAAATACTAATAGTATTGCTGGAATTTCAAGTATTTTCACAAAGATAAAACAAGTATTGGTATATAAAATAATTTTTCCAAACATTTGACTGTGTATTAGCCGTACAGTTAAGATTATTATTTTTAATTGTCTTTTGAAATAAAAATAATACAATTTGCATAAAAGAAAACATCCTAATCAGGAGGAAAGCCGCATCCCAATTCATTTTTAATAAAAAAAAGTGGATTGTTAAGGAAAAAAAAATCATAAATTTCAACAATAACCAAGTTTGATATATGAAATCCAGAGTAGAATTAAAAAAATTTACAGAATTTAGCATACAAATCTTGTATATATCTTACAACAATTAAATTTAAATTTGAATTGGAAGGTAGTGAAGATACAAGTTGTGCAGCTCTATGAGTAACACGTTGGGAAAAATAATTTGCAAAACAATTTTCTGAGGTGAATAAATTAGTAAAGAGGAAAACGTCATTTTCTTTCTCTACTCCGTTGGTTAGTCCTCATCTTCTTGTCTTGTACTCCGTCCGTGCTGGCCATTTATTTACGTTTAAGTGAGAATATTCGGGCGCGTATTTTAAAATATATATAAAGTATAATTATATAATTTAATTTTAATTTTTTTTCTAAATAAAAATTTAAATATTTATTTTTTTAAATTTTAAAATTATAAAAAAAATTATGAAACTATAATTTATATTTAAAACACTCTTAAACAAAGGGTTGGAGGGAGTAGATATTATATCCTTATATATAATAAGCATTAGAGGGATTTTATCCAAATTTTTGGTCTGATCACTATACTACCAAAATCATATGATCCGTTGAATTAAAAATAGACGATCAAGATTAGATCACATTAAAAAGAAAATTATAATCTAAAAAGGATATAAATAGAAAAGGTTGTAGTAGAAGTGGATTTTAAAAAGAAAACTATAATCTAAAAAGGATATAATTATAAAAGTTTGTATTATAATTAAATTTTAAAAAGAAATTATAATCTAAAATATATATAATTAAGGTTGTATTAGAATTGAATTTTATTTATTTATTTGTTAGTATTAAAAAGAAATTCATATTTATTATTTGGGCTATATCTTGGGATCTAGAAATCAGATTTAGATGATTTTACAATCCACGCGAACCTCATAAAATTATCTTTAATTTAGTGATGTTTTAATAGTTATTATTGAAATGGAAACACTAAGAATCTCAAGAGAAAATATAATTACGAATTTTTTCATTAATCCTATTCAATAACAATTTAATATGTAAATTAATAACATATAAAATTAATAAAATTAATATAATTATAAATACTAAAAAAGGAGCCGTACAATGCACGGGTTATATAATAAGCGTAAAGGGATCTTATCCATAATTTTGTTGAATGTATATTTTTAAAAATAGACGATCAAGATTATTTCATATTAAAAAGAAAATTATAATCTAAAAAATATATAATTATAAAAGTTTGTATTAGAATTGAAATTTAAAAAGAAAATTATAATATGAAAAGGATGTAATTAAAAAAGAATACAATTGAATTTTATTTATTTATTTTAATAGTATTAAAAATCCATATTTACTATTTGGGCTTTATCTTGAGATCTAGAAATCAAATTTGAATGATTTTACAATCCATGCGAACCTCATAAAATTATCTTTAATTTTAGTGATGATTTAATAATTATTATTCAATTAAAATACTCAGCATCTCAAGAGAAAATATAATTACAAATTTTTACACTAATCTTATTTAATGTAGAAGTCCTACGTTGATAATGATATTCAATGTAGAAAACATAATTATATATGATTTAAATTATTGACATATACATTTTCGTATTTCAATATAAATACACTTTTTAGTTTATAACATATTAAAATATAAATTTTATTTATGCTAAATTCAACGATTTTCATCTATTTATTTTGAGATCTTTGTCGCACAGAGGACAAGATTACCGATTATTAAAGTTTTCGACAAAATCACTCTTACAATTATTATTAAAATTGTATTTGATTGTTAGTAGAATTATCTTCGAATAATTAAAAGGGTATTTTGATAATCAAAACGAATTATAAGTAGAATTCATAAATCAAATAAAATTTTCAACGTAAAAAATCGTTAATTTCTTTTCTTCTTTGTTTCTGCGTAGATTTAATTAGAAAAAAATTATTAAACCATTATTAAATTAAAGATTATTCTGTCAATTTCACGTGGACTGTAATCGTCCAAATTAAATTTTAAGAACTCAAGATAGAGTACAAATATTAAATCAAACGTGTAAAATCTATATATATATATATATATATATATATATATATATATATATATATATCAATTTTTTAAGAACAATCTGATATGTAAATTAATAACATATAAAATTTAAAAAAAAAATATAATTTTAGATAATTTTTTTTAAAATTATAATTTTAGATATTAAAAAAGGAATCGTAAGTTGTTGCACGGATTATATAAGCTAGTAAACAAAACACGCACACCGACCTCGCGCACATCCGTCCTTGTCGCTTTTGCTTTTGCCTCCAAACACTCATCCCCTTTGCTCCTGCTCTCCTATATACTAGATCTCTTTCTCATGGTAAATATTTCCTAAATAAATATATTATTTTCAGTGTTGCAAATTTCGGTAATCCGAACGATTTTTACATATATAAAAAAGTAAGTGAAGAAGTTGATGAAATACTACAAAGTACAAACAGGTGTAGCGCTTGCCCCTGATGTACCCAATGACTAATCAATGAATATATATAGAGGGGAAAATAAAATAAAATTAGTGTACTCTCAATATTAGTGAATAGAGGGTAGATTATTATGCATTTTTTGTATTGGGATACCCCTAGTTTGATCATTAGATTGGCTTGAAATGTTTAATTTGGGTTTGATTTCTAATTTATATTCTAAGTTAGTTTCTATTAGAACAAAACCAAATGTACTCTCAATATTAGTGAATAGAGGGTAGATTATTATGCATTTTTTGTATTGGGATACCCCTAGTTTGATCATTAGATTGGCTTGAAATGTTTAATTTGGGTTTGATTTCTAATTTATATTCTAAGTTAGTTTCTATTAGAACAAAACCATATATACTCTCAATATTAGTGAATAGAGGGTAGATTATTATGCATTTTTTGTATTGAGATACTTCTAATTTGATCATTAGATTAGCTTGAAATGTTTAATTTGGGTTTGATTTCTAATTTCTATTCTAAGTTAGTTTCTATTAGAACAAGACCATATATATGGTCTTGTTCTAATAGAAACTAACTTAGAATAGAAATTAGAAATCAAACCCAAATTAAACATTTCTAGCCAATCTAATGATCAAACTAGGGGTATCCCAATACAAAAAACGCATATCAATCTACCCTCTATTCAGCAAAAAAAAAAAAAAATCATTGTTCACTATGCTGACGTGGAAGTTACGTCATTGCGAACAATGAATTTTTTTTTGCTGGACGTTGGTTAGTTAATTTAGGACATTTTTTGTAAAGGTGCCCTGGCGAGGCCCTTATAATAGATGAAATATAATATATTTAGTGTTAGTTTCTAGTTTCCATTCTAAGATTGGTTTCTATTTGAACGCTAGCCTATATATATATACTAGCCTATAACCCGTGCAAAGCACGGTCGATTTAAATTAGCTTTGTTTTCATTATTTTCTTTCTTTGAATGTTCAATTTTGTTTTTTTTTCATTTATTAGTTTCTTTTGTACTTTTTTTTACAATGTTATTGACGCGTTAGTATTTACATTTTTTAATCAATTTTTATGCAAATTTAATTGAATTTCTTCAATTTTTTCTTATTTTTGATCTGCAAATTTTGAGATTGTAGCAAGGTAATGTCAGGTGTAAGAACATCATTTACCTTGGTTACTTAATGAAGATCAGACTCCAACAAGTTAAAATGACATAAATGTTCTTAAACTCACATCTAAGAGATAGCAAAATGTGCTTTAATTGTATTTTAATTTTCCTTTAAATTATGGGAAACATGCTCAAAATTATCAGTCGTGCATGTTCAATTCTTTTTGTATGAAAAACAATCATATTCAATCAGAACGAATTTGTGCTCTTGTCGATCTACAACACAATATTCGATAATATACTTGCAAGGTTATTTTCCATTGACAATAAGAATGCTTTATATAGAGCTCAAGAACAACCTCATAATTACAAAACATATGAAAAAATATTCACAACTAATTGACAGGATAGGTAAAGATATTTACAACTAATTACCGGGATAGGTTCTAACTTAAATTCGGAAAGATATCATATCACAATCAGGCAGACAATAACTTGTAATTTACAGCTATGATGATTAGGAATCTGCAATACGCCTCCTCAAAATTGCCGTTCCATCAGCAATGGCTATTTTGGACCTCAAAAACTGAAATCGAGTACGATGTAAAGCCTTTGTGAGCAAATCAGCAAGCTGGTCCTTTGTGCTAATATGAAAAACTGAAAGTAGACCCTTTGTAACAATATCACGCACAAAATGAATGTTGACGGAGATATGTTTCATGCTAGAATGCATCACTAGATGCAAAGACAGATGAGTAGCTCCTATGTTATCACAATATAGGACTGGTGGACTATGCAGTGGAAGACATAATTCATGAAATAAGTTCTGAATCCATCTAACTTCTGAAGTTGCCGTAGCTAGTGACCGATACTCAGCCTCTGTTGACGATCGTGCAACTGCACGCTGCTTTCTAGAAGACCAGGATATAGGATTGCCACCCAAGAAAATTAAAAATGCTGACGTGGAAGACCTATCATGTGGATTTCCTGCCCAATCAGCATCGGAATAAGCACGCACCATATTTGAAGTATTTCTGTGGAGAAGTAAACCATGAGTAATAGTTCCCTTCCGATATCTTAAGACACGTTTGACTGCAACCCAATGTTCCTCTGTTGGTTTTGATACAAATTGTGCCAACAGATGAACTGCAAAAGCTATATCAGGCCTAGTGAAGGCGAGATATTGTAATTCACCAATAGCTTGACGATAAATCTTTTGATCACATAACGGAGCTTTAGATTCACCTTTCCACTCAACAGACGCCATGGGCGTGGACAAAGATTTTGCACCCTCCATATGATGCCTATGCAAGATATCACTAATATACTTGTGTTGAGAAAAAAATAAACCTTCTTTACAGGCCAGAACTTGTATCCCTAAGAAGTATGATAATGTACCAAGATCCTTCAAAGCAAACGATTCACCCAGCCTCTTAATAATCTTTGCAACTAAGATATCATCACTATCAGTAATCACAATATCATCAACGTATACTAGAACAAATATGTGAACTGAGTTATGATGAAAGAAAAACAAGGAAGTGTCTTACTTGGACTGCATAAAGCCAATTGCAGGTAGTGCAGTAGCAAGAGCAATATGCCACTCTCTTGAGGATTGTCTTAATCCATATATAGTTTTTTGAAGACGAAAAACATGAGAATGATACATAGGATCAACAAAACCCGGAGGTTGATGCATAAAGACTACTTCAGATAATGTACCATGAAGAAAAGCATTACTTACATCAAGTTGTCTAATATTCCAGTTGTGCATTAAAGCAGTAGACATAACCGAACGAATTGTTACCGGTTTCACAACAAGGCTGAAAGTCTCTTTAAAATCCAAACCCTGACGTTGATGAAATCCTTTTGCTACTAAACATGCTTTAAACTTCTCGATTGTACCATCAGGTTTGCGTTATAAATGAAAAACCCATTTACAACCAATAATATTCGTGGCTGGAGAAGAAGGAACTAATTCCTAAGTTCCATAAGCAGCTGTCTTGCAACAATGCAAAAGGACTACGCCATTGCAACACTGTAGAAGGAAGGCGATTATAGAGATAAGCAGCTGTCTCCATAGCATATGACCAAAATTCATAAGGCAAAGAAGCATAATGTAGTAGCGCGCGTCCCATTACAACAATTTGCCTGTGACGCCTCTCAGCTGTCCCATTCGGCTGAGGAGTATGAGGAGCAGAAGTGTACCAGCTTATGCCATGAGTAGATAAATATCGTTTGAGTGCTATAAACTCACCACCGTTATCCGAGTAGAAATTTTTAACTTTAGTACCAAATTGTTTCTCTACCAAGACATGATATAATGGAAATATTTCAGAAAATTGTGATTTTCGCTGCATAGGGTAAAGCCAAACATACTTTGTATAATGATCAACAAGAATTAAATAATAGCGATAGCCATCAATAGAAGTAACAGAAGTAGGACCCCAAACATCTGCATAAACAAATTCTAAACAAGAAGAACTAACAAGAGAAGTTTATTTAAACGGCAACTATTGGCTTTTATTAAGATGACAAGAAACACAAGATAAAAGGTTCTTAGAAGAACTTGAACTAACTGGTAATTTGAAATTTTTAATAATGTTGGTACATTAATTAGGATTAGGATGTCCTAAACGATGATGCCAACAGGTAGTGGATGCTCGTACTCCCATGTGCGAAATTGGCCTAGAAGACACACTTGGAGGAGGGTCAAGTTGATACATTCCTTTGTCACACTTGCCTTGCAGCAACTTCTCCCCTGATTCCTGATCCTTCACAACAAAATTGTATGGATGAAACTCAATAAAAACCTTATTTGCCTTAGTAAAATCATGAACAGATAATAAGTTTCTGTGAGCTGATGGAACAAATAAAATATTAAAAAGCAAAATATTTCGTGAAGGATGAGACATAGTAGTACTTCCAATATGAGAGATATGCAAACATGAACCATCAGCAATTTGCACTTCATCTGTTCCAATATATTCTGAATGAATGGAAAGATTATTGAGATCAGAAGTGAGATTATGTGAGGTTCCAGAATCCATCAACCATTGATTAGAACTACTTGAATGAGGCGGAGTAAATTCAGCATTAGCAGTGTATTGAATCTTATTGCACTGTCTAGCAACATGGCCTGAGATTCCACAAAACTGGCACACAACAGAATGACGATTTTGATTGTTAAAGTTGTTTTGACTCTGATAACCACCTTTGTTCTGATAGTTGTTATGCCCACGTCCTCTTCCTGAATTGTTGTAACGATTATCACGATAATTACCTCCTTGACTATTATTTGAGAGATTAGAATTGGAGCCGTAGTTCTTAAAATTTTTGTTTTTGGAGCGCGGTGTCAAGGTAGTATATGTTGCATTATTTGCTGTGGCTACCAAGTTTGTAGCAGTGGCCTCATACCTTTTAACTGAGCCCTCATATGAAACAAGAAGATCATGCAATTCCACAAAGGAGAGAGGATGTTCTTTAGCACGAATCGGGGCAGCTATTTCCCTATAGGCTGCACCAAGTCCCGTTAGGACATACAAGGTAAAGTCATCATATGACACAGGTTTGTCGATGATTGCAAGTTCATCCATTTTCGACTTAATATGTTGTAAAAAGTCTGAGACAGACATGTTGCCAATAGTCGATAGAGCCAAGTCTTCCTTTAGTTGAAGAACCCCAGTGCGTGATTTAGTCGCGTATAAGTGAGACAAAATAGACCATACCTTTTGTGAGGTATTAGCAGCAGCCACCAATGACATGACTTCGGCTGAAAGCAAACCAAGTAAAGCCGACATAATTAACTGGTCTTGCCGGAACCAATGAGTATAATCATTAGTCCAAAGTCCGTCCTTACCAAGCGAAGGAGGAGGAGTTGAGCCATCTAAATAACAAAGAAGGTTATAACCATTGAATAACAAAACCACAAGATTTCGCCGTGAATGATAATCTTTTGCCGTGGGGGCTAAGGGAATCTGTTGATGAGAGTTAATAGCAATTAGTTGCTCACCAGTTGATGAAAGCAAAAATTTTGTTATTGAAGTAGTTGGGATTGCTTCAGTTGCAATTTTGGTGGTTGGTGTTGAACCGTCAGTGGTGGAAAATGGAGTAAAAGAGGAATTTGTCATTTGATGTCTTTAGAAAGGAAGGCTCTGATACCATAAAACAATTAACAAAATAGAATGGCTTGCAAGGTTATTTTCCATTGACAACAAGAATGCTCTATATAGAGCTCAGGAACAACCTCATAATTACAAAAGATATGAAAAAATATTCACAACTAATTGAAAGGATAGGTAAAGATATTTACAACTAATTACCGAGATAGGTTCTAACTTAAATTTGGAAAGATATCATATCACAATCAGGCAGCAAGGTGCAAGGTAGACAATAACTTGTAATTTACAGCTATGATGATTAGGAATTTGCAATAATATACTCATATTATTTTTTTGACTACGGTTCTCATGGCATAGTCCAGTACCTTATGCTTCATTTGTAAGGCATTAGAGAGATAAGCGTGTTTCAATTTTATTTATACAATATAAACAACTTACCTATAGTGTCTAATAATAATTCAAATTTTAGGAAAGCTGTTTTAACAAATCTTCCTTACTTTCTGACAAACTGATAAGTATTCTTGGAACATAACCCAAGTTCTAGTTGGTCATGGACATGTAGCAACTTAAAAATACAATACATTTGAAAAAGGAAAATGAAATACAACACTTTAGTTGGTTTGTCTCTCATTTTCTCTCCTCCCAGGTAACCTAGAGCCAGTGGCCAGTGATGAAATAAAAATTATGTATATATAAAACTTAAATCATTTAGTAGTAGACCGATCCCTCTAGCAACATTAAATAATATGTATATCACATCTATCAAATATTCACATTCTATGTTCTAAATGGGTGAAGAGTTAGAAGTAGATGCATCAATGGAAAAATCACTTTATTAGGCTAATAGTTCCAAATATTATTGTCGGACAGAGTCTGCAGCGAATGCTGAATCTTCATGACAACATAAACAAATTCCCTTGCACTACACACAACATCTCCTGAAGGTGGAGTGCAATTACTTACAGCCAATGTCGGTGAGGTTTGTTGTGCAATTGTTGGTTTCCTAACATAAGAATTTACAAACAAATCAGTAAGAATAGGTAAGGGACATGTAATACATATATTTGTAGTCCTAATTACAAACCTATACTATGATTCAAACGGTTCACTGCTGCAATCACCTTCTATTTAAAATGGAAAGTGTTCAATATTACGTAGAGGCACATACATTTAATGACAAAGGAATTTATCATATCATGCTTGTTTTATGCATTTTTCTTGATGCTTCTTGCCTGAGTTAATTCGGGTTCATTAGTTTCACATTTCATCCTATGATTTTTTTTCTTTCGCAAGAGCTTTATGAGATTCAAAGATTATAAGCACAACTACAGGGAAATACAATTTATAAAGCGGAATAGGGGTCATGACTAAATAATGATGTTAACCTGAGTGTAATTTATAGCCAAACCAAATAAGTCTCAAAAAAAAAAACTTAATAAAACTTAATGGCTCAAAGGCATAATTCATGATGCATAACTTTTATTTTTATTAAATTTGGCTATTTTATGGTTAGTATGGTGTTTTAAAAAGAGACCACTTCAGTGTCCTATCCAGTTCCCTTGTTATATAATTCAACTATTTGACAACAATAAGTAGACATTTGATAAAAAAAAGTAGACATTTGATAAGCTCATAAGCATAATCATACCTTGAATTTTATCTATAGTGAAAAACAAAAATTGAACAACGGGAAAATCCAAGGGGTTAATTCATAGAGGCAAAATTGAACATAAATTTAGGTACCAATGGAATAATCATGTAATACTTGTTGTATGTCTTTTGCTTGACGTTTCTTGTTTCGTTGATCCCGTTGCTCCTTAGTTTCTGACTCCTTTCTTTTGCATTTTTTTTCTTATGCTTGAGTTTTGTGAGATCCAGACCTTATAAGCATACTAAAGGGCAATTAAATTCAAACAGCATAACTAATAAGGCCATACAATACATATAATATGTCAAAGTCATTCCTCTAATTTTTGCAAGTCAATTTCAAAAGAAAGAGCAAAAATAACAATAAAACATACCAATTTGAAGAAATAAAAAAGTGAAAAATCTGCAGCAAAAAACTGCTAAAAAGGAAAAAAAAACCGAAAAAGCAAAAAACTGCTAGAAAAAATTTGGAAAAAAAAACAAAAAGCTGTAGCAAAACATGCCCAATTCTGCAGGGTCAAAAAGGGAGAATTATGTAGGAAAGAAATATGGCATAAACACCAAAAAACTGTAGTAAAACATAAAGTTGTAAGTAGAGAGGAGTTAATTATTTATCCTGATTTTAAATAATTTAAAATCTACAAAAACAAATATACAATGGCAAACAAAATTATATAATATGGACAGTATAAGGTAAATGTACCTGAGGTTTAGGTATGTGGTACAATTTTGTATATAAATGCATCGAGATTATGGTATGTGGTATAATTGTCAAAATATCTTGCGCTCATATCCATATTCATCAGTTTCAGAATCATTGTTTCTTTTCTTTTGCAGCTGTCTTCTCGACTTCCAATTTTGAAGGCATATATGCGGTTTCAACTTGACAGTCTTATACACCTTCTTCGGAGAGTAGAGGTTACCTTCTTCGGAGAGTAGAGGTTATAACCTCTACTCTCCGAAGAGGGTGTATAAGTAATACAACTAAACAAATACAAATTTTACATAGACATTTTTTAACCTTAACCCTATACACCATACATGTAGAATACGGGTGCTTATGCAATTACCTAAAATCTGAAATTGGTTTTTACCCCAAGTTCATGCATGCCTAGTTCTTCAAACAAAAAAAACTTTACCGCAAAACAAATCATAAAACATTTGCAATAGACTTTCCAATTAAATGCGAAACTTCGTATAGATAAAATCAGCTAGCATGTAATTGTCTGAACCTGGCATTTGATTACTTAACCTACATGCTTAATTTTTTAGGTAAAAACTTATCTCCAACCCCAACCAAAATGAATTTGCAATTGATTTTCCAATCAAATTGTATATGTAATTGACTTAAACTGGCAATAATATCCACAGAGACCGCATTAAATTGCCCCCATTTACTTAAAAGTTATGTTGTCATACCTTACTGCTATGTCGTGCCCTCCATTTATTAAAGTCGTAAAAAGAAGGTTGGTGTTCCAGATTTCTTTGCTCCGACCGTGGAACTGTCATAACTTTGAATTTGTCAAATCAATTGGAGATTGAATTTTAAGAATTAGAACTTGATCCTAAACAAAAGCAGAGCTCAAAATTGAAAATAGAAATAATAACATGGTTTAAATATTAATTAAAATTAAATGACTGCAACCCTCACCATTGTGCACATTTATTTTACTCTTTAAAATCGACACTCTTGTTTTTAGTCTTGTTTAGTTTCAACCCTGAAGTGAAGAATGACGGAAATTTGTGGAGCTTCTTCTGTTTTACACTAAAGTGAAACTTGCTGATTAGAGAGTGTGGTTGTTTGTTCCTCTATGCTAAAAGGGACGTAAATTGGATTCCCTAGCTAGTAATTGTTAGTTGAGTAAATAATCTTATCTATTTCTTTCAAATTTATTCCATTTGTATTTCTAATGAGAGACTGTAATATTAATCATGATCAATTCCTTTAATCAGGTTTCTAGCTTCTGTGCTTTGTGCCATTTTTGTAAGAACCCAGATTTTGGGTGGGATTAAAACTTTTATGTATTTAATGATGTAAGAATGAATAGTGGTTATGACTGCGATGTAACGAAGATCTATTAAATAAATGGAATGGATTTGAATTCAATTACTTATATGTCATGCAGAATACTTTTGTTTGACGGCATAGATAAGAATGATCTATCTCCTAAGAATATAAGTATATTACTTCAAGTAAGATTATTCGTATGTCATCCAAATCAATATCTATTATAAGTCCAGCGGTTCCGTAAAAAGGTTAAGAAGCACTCGAGAGTGAACCAGGTTCATTTTCCTAATTATAGGAATTAAATAAAAATAAGTGATGAATAGTGATTTTGGTGGAATTTGGAATATTATTATAATAATGATATACCCGGTATTCGGAACGGATTTCTGAGTTCGTATTAGTGATCCAGGAAGAAAATAAGTGTATGTAAAAGCTGTCGGATTCAGAAAAAGAGCACTTTTATTTTCTCCGAGAGTTCCCTGGACACTGATAGCCTTAAGTATTTAACGAATGGATTAAAGGAATATAAAATGGAAAGTTAGAATGAAAGATGGGGAATGAAAGTATTGATATTAAAGAGGATTCCCGGTAAACCCTAATTAGAAATCCGTGAAATATTCTCACGAACGATAAATCGAAACGGGTAATAACCGGACACAGAAACAAGCAGAGGAAGCAAGAGTCTTGTGCAAGCTACTAGTATAAATATCTAGTAACTAAACTAGAAGCAAGGAACTAGCAACTTAGAAGAAGAACCAAGTACTTAGCAAGTAACTACCTAGTTAAGCATTAACCACCACAAAACCAACACTTGTCTTGCCATTTGAGCATCCAACACCTCACCACTTTATTAAAGCAACTTTTGCAAGATATTATGTTGTAAGTGGATGAGAGTAAAGGAGATTAAAACACAAAAGATCAAAGAAACCAAGCAACTCTCTTCCCCCCCCCCCATAAACAACCATTCGGCCCTTTCCATTAATTCCAAATCCAAACTCAACCTTCCCACCATTGTTTGTTCTTGAAATAATTAAGGTGAGTCTTACATTTCATAAAACTTATCTCCTCAAAATCTTAGCTTCAAACTCATCCATTTCCATTTTCAAATAAATCATTCAAGAGGAGCATGAATAGTGTTCTTCTTGAACTAACTTTGTTTTCTTGATTTTTCATGGTTGGTATAGCAAGCATAATCACTCCTAAGGACCATACAAGGCTTAGTAAGGCTATATCACTATCTAAGGAAGGTATAAAGCTCTTGAAACTCTAACCCTTGTTTGAGATTTAAGCATGTTTTTGATAGTTATAACTTAGTTATGGTTATGTTAAAGTTATAAGCATGATTATGTATGGATTTTGGATTAATGATGTAAATAGCTAGATGAACGGAAAGGCATTGCTTGGCCTCAGTTCATGTATATAAGTCATGTATATGTTGTTTGGGTTGGATGCTATGTGTATGGGAGGATTCGAAATTGATAGATATTCGATTTACAGCCGTTATAATGCCCGATTTTACCATACCATGTTTTGTATGCCAATTTCCATGTCGAACCCCTACTGTCCAGAGACCTTATCTGCCATGATAGGATAGGTAATGCTCTAAGCTTCGTTTTGATATAAAGATCACGTGAAACGGACTTACGGTTTAGGATTTATGACCAAATTACTAAAAGTAGTTCGAATCCGTAAACGAAAGTTCGTAACTGAAATTGAACCCTCGTAAGCTATGTAACGTCATGGCGAATCTTGGTAAATAAATACTAGGGGTAAGAAGGAAGGTGTGAAAGAAAACCGTATGTCAAAAAGAGCATTTTTCGATTTATTAAAAATGTTCGAGTCAAGGTTAAACGCGAACGAACCCCTAAAAGACGACTCTTTTATAACTTTGGTAAAACACTTAGAAAACGGGCGATAAAACTCGGAGTAAAATATTGGTTCGTAACGATCAACCTTAGAACTCATATGACTTAAGTATGTCCCAAGTATAAGTGCAGTGACATGTCGTGTTAACGAACGAATGTCGGGTCGGATCAGTGATAATAAGTAATCCACTAAAAGGGGTATAACGAGATAACTCGAGAGCGTGTTTCGATTTAAGTATAACTTAACTTTTATATGCTAAGTGATTAATCCCGAATGCCTTGGCTATTTATAGATCACCAGGCTGAACCGGGACCCGCTACCACTACCCCTTACCGTACTCGACTACCAGGCAAGTTTCAATTCCCTTCTTTTAGGCTGTTGTTGTGATTGAATAAATATATATATATGATTGCTGATATACATATGCCATTGCATGCATGCCTACTTTCAAGTTGAATTGATATACTTGTTCCCTGAATGTTATTGTTGGCTTATAAGCTAGATAGTTATATATCAGTTATAAGCCGGTTATTATAAGACCCTCATAGAAGGGCGTATACATCCTTATTCATCAAATATAGACCGGGAGTCAATATTTCTTGATATATCGAGATTACCTCGGGAGAAAATATTTAAGTAAATATTTTCTATTATTCAGGCAACGAATATTATTTGAATATTCGTTCGGGATTATTTATTTAATGATCCTTACTTCAAATAATTATTTGAACGTAATCATTCGACGAATAATATTTGTCAATATTCATTCAGAGTCGAATTGATTATCGATTATTGTTTCGAATATTCCTCTAAAGATGAGAATCCTAAATGAATATTATTTGGATATTCGTTTAGAATATTATTTTATTAAATAAATATTACTTTTGAATATTCATTTAAGATATTAAGTACTTGATGAATATTATCTTCAATATTCATCTGAAGCTTGATTTATTTATCGAATATTATATCGAATATTCCTTTAAAGCTTGGATTACTAAATGAATATTACTGGATATTCATTTAGAATATTATTCATTAAATGAATGTTACTTTATCGATATTCATTTAAATTCCTAATTAATTATGAATATCATTTTGAATATTCATCCAGGGTTCTATTTAATCATCGAATAATATTTTAAATATTTTAAATATTCCTTTCAGGACTTATTAAGTAATGAATATTATTTTGAATATTCATTTGATTATTTAATTGTGCAATAAATATTCTCTCGATATTTCTTCAAGAATTATTTGGGAAATACTCTGATTAAAGATATTCTTTCATATTCCTAAATAATCTGTAAAATATTTTAATTCAATAAATATTCTCTGAATATTTATTCCATGCTTAGAATAACCTCGATAAGGTTTATCTTCTTCGATTATTACAGAAAATATTTCGGAGTCATATTTTTATTAATCTTATATCAAGAAAGGTTCTCAGACATCATTCTTCTTTGAGTCTATCTCCTTAATAATAAGAGAACCTTACTTGGAAAAATGTTATTTATCTTGTCGACTTCCCGGTCATAAAGTATTCCCTTCACCCGCAACTCGGGTGCTGTTGACTTATTAAGTCGTTGCTTACCTTCTCATCTTTCGAGGGGTAAGATTACTGGAACAAGTTAATATCCGTTACCAATTAATAGCTTGGGAGTTATTGGTAAATTTTCCTTTCCAACTAGATACGACTACTTTGTGGAGTCTTATCAACAAGTATTATACTTGGGGAAAGGGGGACGAACGTTACATTCAGAATCATGAATTCTATTTGAACTAGGAGTCGTGTAAGAGGCCGAGTAGCGCCGGTCCATCCCCTTTGGCCCAACCGTTGGCCGGGGAGAGCTAGTAAGGCGGTATACAAGTAAAGCCGTCAGTTCTTCCTTCTACCGGTAGTAAATCTAAATTGAGCTGTACGATCTCGACTGATCATCAAGATTGGAACAGCGGGCGCGGTGAATACTCCATCATTGGTTCATCATCCAAATTTATTTATTTCCTGCAACATGATTACTGTTGGCAGAGTTGGAAAAGTGTCATAACTGGAATTGCAACCTTTTCTTGCAAGTTCCTCTTCTTAATAACAATAAGAATATCTCGCTTACTTTGATGTAGCAGATATTTCTTCAAACAAATACTTTCAGTTACCTTGTAACTTCATCGTTCATATTGTACTGGCATCATTTCCGTAAATGCATGGCATATGGTTTAAAAGATAGCTTTGAACTGTTTTAAATTATCGTTCAGTTATATATTTGTTGGTGGGCTTTCGCTCACCCTTGCTTTGTTTATATTATGTCACAACAACAGCTAGGACAGATGGCTCGCGTCAGGCGCACTCGGCGCAAGCAGGTTACCCGACCCACCGGACTACCCGCTGAGATGCTAGCCGCCATTGCTGAGGTAGCATAGTTAGACAGCTTTTGTTTCCTGTTTAACTATATGTATAATTAATGTAATCAACGGCAAAACTTTTAAACCTATGATGTTATCCTTTTGGGATTGTAATAACTTTTATTCGTAAACCCTTTAATGTAAGACTTATTTCAATTTCATCTCTGGGACTATAACTGTTGTGTGTGTGAGTGGTAATTATTGTGGGGTCACAGCATGTGATTTATTTATTATGGACTCAAGTCAAGTATTATGAATGGATGTAAGACCGTAACCACCAGATTCCTGACCCCGGATCTGGGGGTGTTACAGAGATGGTATCAGAGCGAGAGTTATATATCCCAAGAGATGATACGACGTTATATAATAATAAATTCAATAATATAATAAGAACCCTTGCCAGGTTCACCTAAAACCCTTACGGGAACTTTTAAGTATCATGATAGTAACATAGTTCGTCTTGTGTAGGCGAGCGACTTGTCGGCCCAGGAGGCAGCTGCGAGACAGCATGATGAGGACATGTTCCGGACTAGGGACCCATACTATGAGCACTTGCCTGAGGAGGATACTGAGCCTGAGGAGGAGGACGCTGAGGAGGTCCAGGTTGAGGCTGATACTGATGTGATCGAGTCTGAGGAGGAGGACCCTGAGGAGGTCCAGGATGATGCTGACACAGATGTTGTTGAGACTGAGGGGGAGGAGGACCCGGAGGGGATCCAGACAGGACAGGATGCTGAGTTAGTGGTTGAGGATGATGATTATTGGGTTATGACTGAGTTCAGGACTATGGGAGATGACACTGACATGACCACGGATCAGGTGGTGCCGGTGGACGAGGGTGTTGAAGGAGATATAGATGAGCCAGTAGTTGGTGCTGTAGGGAGTTCTGGACTTTTTGTGCCACTCCTCCCTGTTGAGAGAGCCCCTACCCCACCACCACTACCTGTGAGCCCGTACCCCGACGAGTTTGAGGAGCTTACCCCAGAGCCCCAGCAGGCAGAGACTGCCGCTCCAGCTGAGCCATCCACCCCACCTCATGCCCCGATAGGAGGAGTCCCAGTATGTGTTCACAACTTGATTGTGAACGGGCTTTATAGAGAGTTGTCTGTGGCAGATGCCAGGTTGGCAGAGTCTAGGAGTGAGTTAGCAGCAGAGAGAGCCGCCCGGATGAGGGTGCAGGGCAGGAGGACTATCAGTGACAGAGTTGGGTATAGGGCTGTGACCCGCATCGAGCTGAGGGCTCGGGTGAGGGTGCGACAGTTGCCTACTGATGGGCATGGTAGGGTAGACAGAGCAGCGGCTGAGGAGGTTTTCCGCATCGCCATGAGGAGGGTTCGGAGGATGTTTCGTCGTGGCGGCTGATTTCAGATGTAGTGATGCAGTGGTCTAGTTGTTTAGTCATGTCGGACATAGTAGTGCCGGCTTTTGTAGGGATGGTTTTCTTGTACTTGTTTTCCCTTTTTGCAGACTAGACAGATAGACAGAATATTTCACTTTTGACTTGTTGTTGTTGTTAGGATGGTTGTACTTTAAACTATCGTTGTAACTCGGATGTTGTACCTTTTCGGTACCTGGTATATATTTGTTTCCATTTCAGTCATTACAATTTTGTTGGGATGTGATCACGAGTTTATTAGCATATGTATTACTTTTCGATTAAGTTGCCATGAGATATAAAACTGTGGGATTTTAAACCCAATCATGTAAAGAAATGTGCAAGGAAAAATCCTCTAAAACAGATCAGTGAACCTAATGTATAACTTTCCAAATTTTCAGTAAAATGCCTCCAAGACGAATGGGCACTAGGGCTAACCCCCGCGAATCTACTGACCAAGAGAGTCACAACCAACACGAGGAAAACCGTGGAAGTAGTGAGGAACAAGATCAGGACTATAATGAGCAAGAAGATTCCCAGTATGGAGCAGAGGATGAACCCCTGTACTCTGAAGAATTTGAAAGGGAAATAGAGGGTGGAGAAACTGAAGTAGAACAGGAAGGGGAGAACCAGGGCGGAAACCCCATGGGCCAGTTTATGGACCTACTTAGGCAGAATTTGAACCAATACCCCCAGCCACCACCAAGCAATAACACTTCAGTGGCAAATTCCTTTAGGGCCTTTAAGTCCCTTAAGCCCCCAGAGTTCCACGGATCGGCTGATCCCGTTGAGGCGAGGGCCTGGATCAAAGAAATGGAAAAGTCTTTTGAGATTCTGAGTATCAATGAGGCTCAGAAGACTGTTTTTGCTACTTACCTACTAAAGGGAGAGGCCAATTATTGGTGGGAAGCCAAGAAAAACATGGAGACTGATGCTGTCATAGCCTGGGAAAGGTTCAAACAATTATTCCTGGAGAAGTACTTTCCGAAGTTCATGAAAACCCAGATGGAACTTAAGTTTTTGGAACTGAAACAGAACAATATGTCCGTGGCGGACTATGAGGCCAAATTTACTGAGCTATCGAGATTTGTGCCAGAGTTTGTAGACACAGAAGAGAAGAAAGCTAACAGGTTTCACCAAGGGCTGAAGCAGTGGATCCAGAATAGGGTGGCTGTTTTAGAGATTACAGATTATGCCACCTTGGTGCAGAAGGCAACCATTGTGGAGGCTGGTAGTGATCAGATGCAGAGAGAGAGAGAGAAAGGGGGGATAAAGAGAAAGCATGTTAGTATGGGCGGAAGATCCGCTGGAGGAAAACCCCCAACCAAGTTTAATCGAGGAGCGGTTTCCCTACCAGGGAGGAATGTGGGGTTTAAACCATCTGCTAGTGTAAGTGTGAGCCAGGGCGGCCATCAATCAGGAATGTCCCGTTCCAACCCTTCTCGACCTCTATTGCCATTGTGTGCTACTTGTGGGAAGAGGCACTCCGGGGTGTGCAACCTGAAGCAGATAAACTGTTATAAGTGTGGGCGAGCTGGGCATTATGCCACCTCTTGCACCACGGTCATCCCTAACAGCACAACCTGTTTCCAGTGTGGACAGCGAGGGCACATGAGGAAGGATTGCCCAAAGAGCAAACCAGCAGCATCAGGAGCAAGCAAGGTTGCCTCAAATAGGCCACCAACTGCTAGGACTTTCAATATGTCAGTACAAGATGCCGTGAGGGACACATATGTGATAGCAGGTACTTTTTCTCTTAATTCAGTCAGTGCAAATGTCTTATTTGATTCAGGAGCAACTAAGTCTTTTATATCTAGAGATTTTGCGCATAAGTTGAAACTTAAAACCCAGCAACTAAGAGATTCCTTACAAGTAGAAATAGCTAATCAGGAAATCGTACCGGTTAATCAAATTCACCCCGATTGTAAGCTAGAAATAGGAGGACGATCCTTCTATGTCGATTTAATTCCTTTTAAGCTAGGGGAATTCGATGTCATTTTGGGTATGGATTGGTTGTCTCGCAATGATGCGCAGATAGATTGTAAAGGGAAAAAGGTTAAGTTGAAAACCCCAGGGAAGAAAGAAATAGTGTTTAAGGGGATGCGACAGACCCAGAAAATTCTGACCATGGCGCAAACCAAGAGATTGTTACGAAAAGGGAACGAGGCTTATTTAGCCTACGTTATAGATACTCAGAAGGAAGTGCCAAGATTGCAGGACATTCTGGTAGTTAATGAGTTCGAGGACGTGTTCCCACAAGATCTTCCTGGACTACCACCTGATAGGGTAATTGAGTTTGCCATCGAATTAGCCCCGGGGACGGCGCCAGTTTCGAAGGCCCCGTACCGACTAGCCCCAGTAGAAATGAAAGAGCTAGCTAAACAATTACAGGAATTGTTGGATAAGGGCATGATAAGGCCCAGTGTGTCGCCTTGGGGCGCACCAGTGTTGTTTGTTAAGAAAAAGGATGGAAGTATGAGGTTATGCATCGACTACAGAGAATTGAACAAGCTAACCATAAAGAATAAGTATCCATTGCCCAGGATAGACGATTTGTTTGACCAGCTAAGAGGAGCTGAATACTTCTCTAAGATTGATTTGAGAACAGGATATCACCAACTGAAGATCAAACCTGAAGATATCCCGAAGACTGCATTCCGCACCAGATACGGACATTATGAGTTCTTAGTTATGTCATTTGGATTGACCAACGCCCCAGCAGCCTTCATGGACCTAATGAATAGAGTGTTCAAGGAATATTTGGACCAATTCGTGATAGTTTTCATTGATGATATTCTCATCTACTCAAAGACAGAGGCAGAACACGCTGAACATTTAAGGATAACCTTAGAAATACTCAGGAAAGAGCAGTTATATGCCAAGTTCTCCAAGTGTGAGTTTTGGAAAAATGAGGTACAATTCTTAGGGCACGTGATCAATAGAGAAGGAGTGTTGGTTGACCCCTCCAAGATAGAAGCAGTTTCAAACTGGGAACGGCCAACTACTCCAACCGAGGTGAGGAGTTTCATTGGACTGGCCGGATATTACAGGAGATTTGTCCAAGACTTTGCGAAACTCGCAGCGCCATTAACTCGACTTACCCGTAAAACCGAGAAATTTGAATGGACTGAGAAATGCGAGAAGAGTTTCCAAGAGTTAAAGAAGAGGCTGGTGACAGCCCCAGTGCTGGCATTACCTGATGGAAAAGGAGATTTCGTGATTTACAGTGATGCTTCGCATAAAGGACTGGGATGCGTGCTTATGCAGCACGGCAAGGTAATAGCATATGCGTCTAGGCAATTGAAGGATTATGAAGTCAGATATCCCACGCATGATCTAGAACTAGCAGCCATAGTCTTCGCCTTAAAGATTTGGAGACACTACCTGTATGGGGAAAAATGCGAGATTTACACAGATCATAAGAGCCTCAAATACATTTTCACTCAGAAAGAGCTTAACATGCGCCAGAGGAGGTGGTTAGAGTTAATCAAGGATTACGACTGTGAAATTCGATATCACCCGGGTAAAGCCAATGTGGTGGCTGACGCCCTTAGTCGGAAAGAGAAGCTCAAGATGATAACTTCAGAGAAAGAGCTAGTGAAGGATTTTGAGAAGTTGGAAATCGAGGTTAAGTTACCCGGAGAGGGCCAAGAGAAGTTGATGGAAATTAGAATCCAACCTCCATTGTTAGAAAAGATTAGACTGTGCCAGGAACGGATGATGGAGGAAGAAAAGAACTCCACAGAAGAGCTAATGACCGGGGAGGAAATTAAGTGCGAAAGAGACAAGGAAGGGATCATGAGGTACACATACAGGATATGGATCCCGAATGTTCAGGAGCTCAAGGATGAGATTTTAAATGAGGCACACAACTCAAGATACTCAGTGCACCCCGGTAGCACTAAAATGTATAGGGATTTGAAGGAGTATTACTGGTGGCCCAATATGAAAAAGGACGTAGCAGAGTGGGTAAGCAGATGCTTGACCTGCCAACGAGTGAAGGTAGAGCACCAGAAACCCAGCGGACTTCTACATCCCTTAGAGATTCCAGAATGGAAATGGGAACATATAGCCATGGATTTCGTAGTAGGTTTACCCAGGACCAAGGCTAATCATGACACCATATGGGTAATTGTAGATCGACTGACGAAATCGGCTCACTTTCTCCCGATCAACGAAAGGTACACGGTCGATAGACTAGTGGACATCTACTTAAAAGAGATAGTGGCGCGACATGGAGTCCCAGTCGCAATAGTATCCGATCGAGATCATAGATTTAACTCCAGGTTTTGGAGGAGTTTTCAAGAATGTGTAGGGACCCGGCTGAACATGAGCACAGCCTACCACCCCCAGACAGATGGGCAAAGTGAAAGGACCATCCAAACGCTAGAGGATATGTTGAGAGTCTGCGCGATAGACTTCAAAGGAAGTTGGGATGATCACTTGCCATTGGTTGAGTTCTCCTATAATAACAGTTATCATTCAAGCATTGGGATGCCACCTTATGAGGCCCTTTATGGAAGAAAATGTCGATCTCCCTTGTATTGGGATGAAGTTGGAGAGCGAAAGATGCTCGGGCCCGAAGTGGTCCAACGAACTAAAGATGCAGTGGATCTAATCCGAGGCCGGTTGGTAGCAGCCCAGGATCGACAAAAGAAATATGCCGACTTAGCTCGGAAAGGCAAGGAATACGAAGTAGGGGACTTAGTGTTCTTGAAAGTGTCACCTTGGAAAGGTTTAATGAGATTTGGGAAGAAAGGAAAGCTGAGTCCTAGATACATTGGACCATTTGAGATCTTGAGACGGATTGGGGAACTAGCTTATGAACTCGCATTGCCCCCGAATCTACAGCAGGTGCACAATGTGTTCCATGTTTCGATGCTGAGGAAGTATAATCCGGATGCTAAGCATATTGTAGAGTATGAGCAAGTGGACATGCAACCAGACCTGACCTATGTGGAGCAACCTGTGGAAATCATAGACCGGAAAGAACAAGTGCTCCGAAACAAGGTCATTCAGCTAGTCAGAGTTTTGTGGCAGAACCACAATGTAGAAGAATCCACCTGGGAACTTGAAAGCGCAATGCAAGAAAAGTACCCCCACTTGTTTTCAAACTGATTCCGGGACGGAATCCTTTTAAGGAGGGGAGACTGTAAGAACCCAGATTTTGGGTGGGATTAAAACTTTTATGTATTTAATGATGTAAGAATGAATAGTGGTTATGACTGCGATGTAACGAAGATCTATTAAATAAATGGAATGGATTTGAATTCAATTACTTATATGTCATGCAGAATACTTTTGTTTGACGGCATAGATAAGAATGATCTATCTCCTAAGAATATAAGTATATTACTTCAAGTAAGATTATTCGTATGTCATCCAAATCAATATCTATTATAAGTCCAGCGGTTCCGTAAAAAGGTTAAGAAGCACTCGAGAGTGAACCAGGTTCATTTTCCTAATTATAGGAATTAAATAAAAATAAGTGATGAATAGTGATTTTGGTGGAATTTGGAATATTATTATAATAATGATATACCCGGTATTCGGAACGGATTTCTGAGTTCGTATTAGTGATCCAGGAAGAAAATAAGTGTATGTAAAAGCTGTCGGATTCAGAAAAAGAGCACTTTTATTTTCTCCGAGAGTTCCCTGGACACTGATAGCCTTAAGTATTTAACGAATGGATTAAAGGAATATAAAATGGAAAGTTAGAATGAAAGATGGGGAATGAAAGTATTGATATTAAAGAGGATTCCCGGTAAACCCTAATTAGAAATCCGTGAAATATTCTCACGAACGATAAATCGAAACGGGTAATAACCGGACACAGAAACAAGCAGAGGAAGCAAGAGTCTTGTGCAAGCTACTAGTATAAATATCTAGTAACTAAACTAGAAGCAAGGAACTAGCAACTTAGAAGAAGAACCAAGTACTTAGCAAGTAACTACCTAGTTAAGCATTAACCACCACAAAACCAACACTTGTCTTGCCATTTGAGCATCCAACACCTCACCACTTTATTAAAGCAACTTTTGCAAGATATTATGTTGTAAGTGGATGAGAGTAAAGGAGATTAAAACACAAAAGATCAAAGAAACCAAGCAACTCTCTTCCCCCCCCCATAAACAACCATTCGGCCCTTTCCATTAATTCCAAATCCAAACTCAACCTTCCCACCATTGTTTGTTCTTGAAATAATTAAGGTGAGTCTTACATTTCATAAAACTTATCTCCTCAAAATCTTAGCTTCAAACTCATCCATTTCCATTTTCAAATAAATCATTCAAGAGGAGCATGAATAGTGTTCTTCTTGAACTAACTTTGTTTTCTTGATTTTTCATGGTTGGTATAGCAAGCATAATCACTCCTAAGGACCATACAAGGCTTAGTAAGGCTATATCACTATCTAAGGAAGGTATAAAGCTCTTGAAACTCTAACCCTTGTTTGAGATTTAAGCATGTTTTTGATAGTTATAACTTAGTTATGGTTATGTTAAAGTTATAAGCATGATTATGTATGGATTTTGGATTAATGATGTAAATAGCTAGATGAACGGAAAGGCATTGCTTGGCCTCAGTTCATGTATATAAGTCATGTATATGTTGTTTGGGTTGGATGCTATGTGTATGGGAGGATTCGAAATTGATAGATATTCGATTTACAGCCGTTATAATGCCCGATTTTACCATACCATGTTTTGTATGCCAATTTCCATGTCGAACCCCTACTGTCCAGAGACCTTATCTGCCATGATAGGATAGGTAATGCTCTAAGCTTCGTTTTGATATAAAGATCACGTGAAACGGACTTACGGTTTAGGATTTATGACCAAATTACTAAAAGTAGTTCGAATCCGTAAACGAAAGTTCGTAACTGAAATTGAACCCTCGTAAGCTATGTAACGTCATGGCGAATCTTGGTAAATAAATACTAGGGGTAAGAAGGAAAGTGTGAAAGAAAACCGTATGTCAAAAAGAGCATTTTTCGATTTATTAAAAATGTTCGAGTCAAGGTTAAACGCGAACGAACCCCTAAAAGACGACTCTTTTATAACTTTGGTAAAACACTTAGAAAACGGGCGATAAAACTCGGAGTAAAATATTGGTTCGTAACGATCAACCTTAGAACTCATATGACTTAAGTATGTCCCAAGTATAAGTGCAGTGACATGTCGTGTTAACGAACGAATGTCGGGTCGGATCAGTGATAATAAGTAATCCACTAAAAGGGGTATAACGAGATAACTCGAGAGCGTGTTTCGATTTAAGTATAACTTAACTTTTATATGCTAAGTGATTAATCCCGAATGCCTTGGCTATTTATAGATCACCAGGCTGAACCGGGACCCGCTACCACTACCCCTTACCGTACTCGACTACCAGGCAAGTTTCAATTCCCTTCTTTTAGGCTGTTGTTGTGATTGAATAAATATATATATATGATTGCTGATATACATATGCCATTGCATGCATGCCTACTTTCAAGTTGAATTGATATACTTGTTCCCTGAATGTTATTGTTGGCTTATAAGCTAGATAGTTATATATCAGTTATAAGCCGGTTATTATAAGACCCTCATAGAAGGGCGTATACATCCTTATTCATCAAATATAGACCGGGAGTCAATATTTCTTGATATATCGAGATTACCTCGGGAGAAAATATTTAAGTAAATATTTTCTATTATTCAGGCAACGAATATTATTTGAATATTCGTTCGGGATTATTTATTTAATGATCCTTACTTCAAATAATTATTTGAACGTAATCATTCGACGAATAATATTTGTCAATATTCATTCAGAGTCGAATTGATTATCGATTATTGTTTCGAATATTCCTCTAAAGATGAGAATCCTAAATGAATATTATTTGGATATTCGTTTAGAATATTATTTTATTAAATAAATATTACTTTTGAATATTCATTTAAGATATTAAGTACTTGATGAATATTATCTTCAATATTCATCTGAAGCTTGATTTATTTATCGAATATTATATCGAATATTCCTTTAAAGCTTGGATTACTAAATGAATATTACTGGATATTCATTTAGAATATTATTCATTAAATGAATGTTACTTTATCGATATTCATTTAAATTCCTAATTAATTATGAATATCATTTTGAATATTCATCCAGGGTTCTATTTAATCATCGAATAATATTTTAAATATTTTAAATATTCCTTTCAGGACTTATTAAGTAATGAATATTATTTTGAATATTCATTTGATTATTTAATTGTGCAATAAATATTCTCTCGATATTTCTTCAAGAATTATTTGGGAAATACTCTGATTAAAGATATTCTTTCATATTCCTAAATAATCTGTAAAATATTTTAATTCAATAAATATTCTCTGAATATTTATTCCATGCTTAGAATAACCTCGATAAGGTTTATCTTCTTCGATTATTACAGAAAATATTTCGGAGTCATATTTTTATTAATCTTATATCAAGAAAGGTTCTCAGACATCATTCTTCTTTGAGTCTATCTCCTTAATAATAAGAGAACCTTACTTGGAAAAATGTTATTTATCTTGTCGACTTCCCGGTCATAAAGTATTCCCTTCACCCGCAACTCGGGTGCTGTTGACTTATTAAGTCGTTGCTTACCTTCTCATCTTTCGAGGGGTAAGATTACTGGAACAAGTTAATATCCGTTACCAATTAATAGCTTGGGAGTTATTGGTAAATTTTCCTTTCCAACTAGATACGACTACTTTGTGGAGTCTTATCAACAAGTATTATACTTGGGGAAAGGGGGACGAACGTTACATTCAGAATCATGAATTCTATTTGAACTAGGAGTCGTGTAAGAGGCCGAGTAGCGCCGGTCCATCCCCTTTGGCCCAACCGTTGGCCGGGGAGAGCTAGTAAGGCGGTATACAAGTAAAGCCGTCAGTTCTTCCTTCTACCGGTAGTAAATCTAAATTGAGCTGTACGATCTCGACTGATCATCAAGATTGGAACAGCGGGCGCGGTGAATACTCCATCATTGGTTCATCATCCAAATTTATTTATTTCCTGCAACATGATTACTGTTGGCAGAGTTGGAAAAGTGTCATAACTGGAATTGCAACCTTTTCTTGCAAGTTCCTCTTCTTAATAACAATAAGAATATCTCGCTTACTTTGATGTAGCAGATATTTCTTCAAACAAATACTTTCAGTTACCTTGTAACTTCATCGTTCATATTGTACTGGCATCATTTCCGTAAATGCATGGCATATGGTTTAAAAGATAGCTTTGAACTGTTTTAAATTATCGTTCAGTTATATATTTGTTGGTGGGCTTTCGCTCACCCTTGCTTTGTTTATATTATGTCACAACAACAGCTAGGACAGATGGCTCGCGTCAGGCGCACTCGGCGCAAGCAGGTTACCCGACCCACCGGACTACCCGCTGAGATGCTAGCCGCCATTGCTGAGGTAGCATAGTTAGACAGCTTTTGTTTCCTGTTTAACTATATGTATAATTAATGTAATCAACGGCAAAACTTTTAAACCTATGATGTTATCCTTTTGGGATTGTAATAACTTTTATTCGTAAACCCTTTAATGTAAGACTTATTTCAATTTCATCTCTGGGACTATAACTGTTGTGTGTGTGAGTGGTAATTATTGTGGGGTCACAGCATGTGATTTATTTATTATGGACTCAAGTCAAGTATTATGAATGGATGTAAGACCGTAACCACCAGATTCCTGACCCCGGATCTGGGGGTGTTACAATTTTGGCCTTTTAATATCTATTGATGCGATCTATCAGTTTCAATCAAAATCGATTTTCTAGCTTGTCAAATTATTGTGAGCAAAACATACATTTGGTCTTTAAAATTTGATCTATATAGCTACTATTTTTTTGTAAGGTGCGTGATCGAAATCTTTCCTAAAATGATTGTGGCTGATTGTTATTGGTAACCTTAACATTTAACAATGTGTGCCATACCATGATATTCAAGCTAGCATCACTTTCCAAATACCATTTGAGTACTCTTTTTGCTTAAGAACTACCATATGTCAAGAATTATCAAATATTTTGTGGAGGCAAAAGGAGAAAAAGACATGGCCTCTCATAATATAAAAGAAGTGAAAAAACAGGCAACATTCAATACATATACATAAAATAAGAACAAAAACAAAGTAAAAATATTCAACAGAGAATATAGAAGTGACGCCGAATGTATTCTTGCATTTATTATGACATTTATGCTTTTAAAACAAAAACTACTCATTTTAAAATATCTCAAACACGCACATAATAATATTCTTAAGTGATATGTGTACTTCACTACATTCATATTTATACAGGGGCGGATCTACAGTGTGTTCAGGGGGGGCGCGGACCCCACTGAAAGTATGCTGCCAGTCGTGTAATTTTTTTATATATAAGATAGGAACCCACTCAATAAAAAATAGGAACCCACTCAAAATAAATTTGGAACCCACACCTCTTAAAGACCAAGTCCACACCTCTTAAAGCCCAAGTTTAAAAGCCCAACTTAAAATAAACTAAAAGAATGAAAAGTGAAAACAGTTGCCCCGTTTTCCCCAATTAAAAAAACAAACCCTTCTGCACAACACTCCTCTCCTCTGACTCTCTTCTTCAGTGCTTCTCTCCGGCAAAATGGATGGGTAAATAGCAATTGAAGACTGAAATTTGAAAGCCCTAATGTAGTAATCCTCTTGGCTCTTGGCTCATCTCTCATACTCCTTTGCTAAGCTCTATTATAGGTTAGTTTACTTTACTTTATCCAATTTATTATTTGTTTTTTGTTAATAAATTACATAATTACATATTTAAAGGTTAATATGGTTTGATGGAGATTATTAGGAAATCTTAGCTCTTAAGAAATTTATATGAATTTAAATTTTTCTATATAAATTATTAATGATAAATACTAATCACTTAGTGACTTTGCTGGTAGTAAAATTTTAATAAATGAAATGGTTAATTAATTATTGTTATTATTTTGTGACAATTAACAGATACAAAATGAAAAGATTTTTCTCAAGCATTAATGTTCCTCAAGGACCTCAACCGCTTGAACCTCTAACCTCGGAATCATCGGTTGAATAATCACCGAGAATAAATATTTCTCAATCTAGTTCTACGCCTTCAATGCCTAAATTAATTGATTTAAAAGAACTTCTTTCAGATACATTTGATAGGAAAAAAAATTCTAGATTATCATCCTAATCAAAGAGATGAAATTGTTAGGTTAGGGGACTTACACAATCCGAGATTCACAAACCACCAATGTAGAGCACATACACAACCAATTGATTAGTTGACAAGATCTACCAAAGCGCAAAACAAGAACACACAAATACTTGACGTGGAAACACCCATGCCCCAAACTTGTATTATTAATCCAATCAATAATCAATAATACATCAAAACAATAACACCTAAATGGTGTCCCAACCCCGATACTTGAGCCAACAATGCTCAAACATCTCCCAAACAATACTTAAGACTACATCTCTTAAGCTTTCACACATCAAACAAATACAATATAACTATGTATATATAGTCATCACAAACTTAGCCACCAAGTTACCATACTACCGTATTGGGTTTAACCCAACAATCCTCCCCTTCAACCCAATACCAATATCGGATTGAATAGTACCCATCATGCCATTGACGTCCAATCGCCAACGCCTCCCCTCGAACAAGAATCTACTCATCTTGATCTTCCGATCATTGAGTGTCACTAAAACCCGTTTAGTGATCCTCCAAATCCATCATTCTTCACTATAACGATGTTTCCATCTATAAAATCACGTGCATCAACCACCACGAGTGCTCTTCCACATGTTGAGTCACCCGATCCTTGCTTTCACAATCCTTTGGTCTCTTGAAGAAAATCACTAGTATCATCAAAATAGTTCACCTGGTTGATTAAGCCATTGAAACAATTTCGATGACCTCTTCCATCTTCTTCCATCTCGAGTCCGAACACAGGATTGATCCACGGTGCACTCCAACCGTCAAACCGCATGTAACTTTGTCTCTTCCCGCTTTAGCAGCAATCTCCTTGTCAGCAAATCCTTCATTGTACTCTGCCAGATCAATTAAACCTCGAACTTTCCCTTAACCTCATCTATCACGAACCCGAACCTTGGCTTTTGATACCACTTGTTAGGTTAGGGGACTTTACACAATCCGAGATTCACAAACCACCAATGCAGAGCACATGCACAACTAATCGATTAGTTGACAAGATCTACCAAAGCGCAAAACAAGAACACAAAAATACTTGACGTGGAAACACCCACGCTCCAAACTTGTATTATTAATCCAATCAATAATCAATAATACATCAAAATAATAACACCTAAACGGTGTCCCAACCCCGATACTTGAGCCAACAATGCTCAAACATCTCCCAAACAATATTTAAGACTACATCTCTTAAGCTTTCACACATCAAACAAATACAATATAACTATGTATATATAGTCATCACAAAATTAGCCACCAAGTTACCATACTACCGTATTGGGTTTAACCCAACAGAAATAAGGCGAACATACTTGATAGAGGACCTTGTCAACCACGTGGACATGATTTCAAACCTACAATTATGGGAGGTAAACCAAGATGCTTTAATACTACATGGTTTGATAAATATGGTGGTTGGTTGGAGTATAGTATGAAAGCCGATAAAGTCTTTTGTTTGTGTTGTTACTTATTTAGTGATCACGTTGGAAGACAAGGAGGGGGTGATGCATTTGTGGTTGAAGGTATCTGTAGTTGGAATAAAATTGATAGACTTAACTCATGTTGACGATGTTAGTAGTTCACATAATAAGGCTGTCAAAAAATCGGATGATCTAATACGACAAGACTTAAAATGTGTTTTCTATTTGCACTTGATGTTGCACATTTTTGGGCTAACTGAATCTCTATCAAAAGCTCTATGTTAACTCGAATAACTTGTAGAAGGGGGGGGGCTGAATACAAGTTATATAATCGTGTCTGATTTTTGCTTGATTAGATGAACAAGAACAACGAATGAATCAAACTTTGTTTGTATTAAAATAAATCAAATACAAACTCTACCAAAGGTGTACAATACCTTTAGCAGCTGCTGACATTATAAATCTCTCTTTCTCTCTCTCTCTCTCCATTTGTTTCGAACTCTCGAATACAAACCTTATACAGAGCTTCACACGATATGCACTCTATATTTCTCAATTCCACTCTTTTTACAATAATATAGAGAGAGTATTTATAATGCTACCTATCAACTAATAACAGAATTATAATCTATCTATGACAATGTTCTGCCATCCAGTTGATAGTTTCCATCAATAGAGAATTCATTTCCTTCACGATATCTTCTTGCTTGTTTTTCAAAACAACGATCCTGTTTTATAGCACTTGCCAGTTTCTGTAGCATCCATAATGACATCATCAGTAACACGACCGATATCAGGATTTCCCACTGCATCAGTGTAAGAACATAGATTTTGGGAAGAATTAAAACTTTTATTTATTTAATGATGTAAGAATGAATAGTGGTTACGGCTACGATGTAACAGTTGATATTTTTAAAGAATGAATGGAATTCGACTTTATTATTTCTATGTCTTGAAGAATGCTAATGGTTGACAACTTAGGTAAGAATAATCTATCTCCTAGGGGAATAAGATATGGCAATTCCAAGCAGAAGGATACTCTCATGTCATCTAGATCGATAACGATTAATCCAGTGGTTCCGTAAAAAGGTTAAGGAACGATCAAAAGAGAATACGGACAATTGTACAACCCTAAGAGAATAAGTAAAGAATAAAGAATGAATAGTGTTTTGGTGGAAGTAAGAATAATATGAGACGACACTATAAAGAAGTATTCCGAACGGATTTCCGAGTTCGTATTAGTGATCCAAGGGGAAAATAAGTGTATGTAAAAGCTGTCGGATTCTGAAAAACCGCACTTTTATTTTCTCCGAGAGTTCCCTGGACACTGATATTCTTAAGTATTTAACGAATGGATTTAAGGAATATAAATTGGAAAGTTAGAAAGAAAGATGGAGAATGATAGTATTAATATTAGGAAGATTCCCGGTAAACCATAACTAGAAATCCGTGGAATATTCCTACGAACGATCAATCGAAACGAGCAATAACCAGACACAGAATCAAGCAGAGAAAGCAAGATACATGCATGTGCAAGTGATAATATCTAGTAACTAGTTAGTTACACAAGTAACTAGCATATTTAGAGATCAAACCACTTGGTTAAGACTAATCTCTCATCCCACCACAATTTATCAACACTTGTCCATTAAGTGATGCATGCAATGACCAAATCACTTTATCAAAAACCACTTTATGCTAGATATTATCTACAAACATTACAATAATTCATTTTAGATGAGAACAAACACAAGCAACCAAGAAAATACTCCATTCTCCACCATTTCACTCCATTCGGCCTATAGCTTAATTCCAAAACCAAAATCCAACCTCCAACCATCAATTGATCTTGTAATTTTTAAGGTGAGTCTTACATTTCATAAAAATGATCTCCTCAAAATCTTAGCTTCAAATTCCTTGGTTTCCATTTTCAAATAAATCATTCAAGAGGAGCATGAATAGTGTTCTTCATGTATTAACTTTGTTTTCTTTGAATCTTTTGATTGTTCTAGCAAGCTTAAGCACTCCTAAGGACCATACAAGGCTTAGTAAGGCTATATCACTCTCTAAGGAAGGTATAACCTCTTGAAACCCTAACCCTTGTTTGAGATTTAAGCATGTTTATGATAGATATAGCTTAGTTATGGTTATGTTAAGGTTAAAGCATGATTATAAGCATGTTTATGATTGAGTTTTGGATAAATGTTAAAAATAGTTAGATGAACAGAAAGGCATTGCTTGGCCTCAGTTCATGTGTATAAATCATGTATATGTTGTTTGGAGTGGATACCATGTTTATGGGAAGGTTTGAAATTGGTAGATATTCGATTTATAGCCGTCGTAATGCTGAAATTTCGTTAACCTTAAGAAAAACAACATGGATAGTAGATGTAAACTGCCTAGCTATATAATCTGCCATGATATAAAGAACGTGTGAAACGGACTTACGGTTTAGGAGTTACGGCCGGTTTACTAAAAGTAGTTTGAAACCGTAAATGAGAATTCGTAATTAAAATTGAAACGTCGTAAAATACGTAAGTCAGTGGCGAATCTTGGTAATTAAATACTAGAGGTGAAAAGGAAGGTGTGAGAGAAAACCTCATGTGAATCGGATCATTTTTCGATTTTATAAAAATGTTTGAATCTAGGTTAAACGCGAACGAACCCCTTAAAAGTATAACTTTGGTTATGTTAAATATAATTGATATGGTTAATATCAGTGTTTAAGTTTTACAGGGAAAAACAGAGTTTAACTTGAAACAGGAAGCAGTCAGAGTTTAGTTAAACTCTGACAGTTGGAAGCTTGACAGAGTTTGCTATACGCTGACATTGGAAGCTCGACAGAGTTTAGTTAAACTCTGTCTGGAGGAAGCGCATCTCTATTCAACGGTGATTAAAGATTAATTGAAGATAATTATGGAAGCAATATCTTTATAGATTGGCTAGCTGTTAAAGAGATTGAGTTGACTTAGGAGATGTGTAGCAATCATAATTGATAACATTTGTATAGTTGATTTATAGGCGAATCAATTATCGATTGTATGTAGCTGTATATCTTACAAATACAGTTAGGTTAACCCTAGAAGGGTATCGATCGTGTAATACAATATCTTTTATTGTAACCTAAGCAGCTCTTTGTGATATTTTACATCACTGAGAGAGAAGTTAATTTCAAACAGTTTTTAAAGCTTTTAAAGAATTTATTGTTATTCTCTCATACTTAGTTGATTATAAGTGTGTATTCGGCCTAACAGTTGGTATCAGAGCTTAATCTGTTAATTTAATACAGTTTAAGATCCACACACACACAACTATAATCAATGGTAGAAATTCCTCCTCCAACATCAGGCTCTAGTGCTGAGAAGGCTCAACCTGCAACTGTGAGTCGATATGAAACAATCAGGGTTCCTATTCTTAAGCCAGCAGAATACTCAACCTGGAAGGTGAAAATGGCTATGTTTCTGGAGGCTACAGATCCAGAATATCTTGACAGAATTTATGAAGGCCCTCATAAGCCTACAAAATTATCTGTTGTTGCTGCTGGACAGGAAGCTAAATCAATTCTAAAGGAGAAGAAAGATTTGACTCCTGAGGACATTTCATCCATTGGTAAGGATGCAAAGGTTAGACATCTGCTTCATAGTTCATTGGATAAAGTTATGTCTAACAAAGTGATCAATTGTAAAACTGTAAAAGAGATCTGGGATGCTCTAGAGGCTAGATGTCAGGGAACTGCTGCAATCAAGAAGAATAGAAGGAACATACTCACACAGGAGTATGAACACTTTGAGGCTAAATCTGAAGAATCAATGACAGAAACCTTTGACAGATTCTGTAAGCTACTTAATGATTTGTCACTGGTTAATAAAGAATATGATCTAGAAGATTCAAATCTCAAGTTTCTTCTTTCTCTACTTGAAAAGTGGGATGTTAAGACAACCACTATTAGAGACAACTATGATCTGGCTGATACTGATATTGATGAGATCTATGGGTTGCTCAAGAATCATGAACTAGAAATGGAACAGAGAAGCAGAAGATCAGGCAGAAAGTCAAAATCTGTTGCTCTAAGAGTTGAAGAAAGACCCTCAAAGAAGGAAGCATCAAGGAAGAAGGCAAAAGGAAAAGCTTTGGTCATTCATTCTGAAAGTGAGTCATCAAACTCTGATGTTGACTCAAATACAGGTGGATCATCTGATTCTGAAGATGATGAGGAAATGATGCAAATGGCTGCTTTGATGGTAAAGACTTTCAAGAAGATGGGATTCAAGAACTTCAAGAAAGGAAAGAGATTCTCCAAGAATGATCCAAAGTTTGACAGGAAGAATTTCAGCAAATCTGAGAGAAAGGATACCAAATCTGGGAAAAGAGACAAGTCTGAGATTCAGTGCTACAAGTGTAAGGAGATGGGTCAATATGCTCCTGAGTGCAGGAAGGGTAAAACTGAGAAGGCACTCTTCACTAAAGGTAGAGATTGGGCAGACGCCTCTGACTCAGATGAAGATGTGAACTATGCTCTCATGGCTACTACTGTTGATGAAGCTGAAGATTCTGAAAACAAGGTACCTCTAACTACCTATGCTTATAATACTGATGATATAACTGAATTAAAAATATATCTTAAGGCTTTGCATATCAGTTATAGGGATCAAACTTTAGAGAATGAGAGAATCAAAACTGAGAATTCTGAACTCAAAGAGAGATATAAGGTTGTAGAAGAGAAACTTGTTAACATGCAGCAAGTTCAAAAGGAGAGAGATGATGCTGTCTATCTTGAACAAGAGTTGTTAGTAAGTATAAACAACTAGAATCTGAATTGGAAAAGGCAAATCATATTATTAAAACTTGGACTCACTCTGGAAAAGACACTCAAGAAGTTTTTCAATCTGACAATGTAGGTCTAGGTTACTTTGAGGAAGATGAACTTAGGTTTCAGAATACAGTCAAGATTTGACCACCTCTTCCACCTAAGAAATTTGGAACATTTGTTAATGGAATAAGTGAACCTAGATTTGAAGGTGGAAAAGAAGCTGTTAAGATAGAACCAGTAAAAACTAGTGTTAAACAGGTTAATATTGGTTTAATGACAGATAAACAACTTAAGCATAAGCTTAAGGAGTTAAAATCTGTTAAGAAACAGAAAGTGTCTAGAAAGAACAGAAATGGTAAAGTAGGCATCACTCAAGGTAATTATCCAATGCTTGCTACTTTTGCTCCAAGAAAGACATGTCATAACTGTGGTAGCACTAACCATCTTGCTAGTTTTTGCAGGAAGAACAAAGACATTAATTCTTTACCTTCCAAGTCTGAAGTAAAGAAAGATAATGTTAGAACTAGGCCACAGACTTTATGCAAACACTGTGGAAGCACTTGGCATTCTATTTATACTTGCAGAAATTATCATGCTATTTATCATAATTACTATGAACTGAAACCTAATCTGAAATGGGTTAGAGTTAATTCTGCAAGTGTAAACTCTGATAAAGTTAGCTTAAACTCTGACAGTGTAAACTCCGCTGCTAAAGCTAACAAAATTAAGAAAGCCAAAGGATCCAAGCAAGTCTGGATCCTTAAATCTAATCCTCAGTAATTGTTTGTGATTGCAGGGTATCAGGGAAAGTATCCTAGTCGTGGATAGTGCATGTTCAGGACACATGACTGGAAATAAAGCCCTGCTATCAGAGTATGTGGAGAAGGCTGGCCCAAAAGTTTCCTATGGAGATGGCAACATAGGACATACTCTGGGATATGGCAATATTAATCTTGGAAGTGTCATCATCACTAATGTAGCTCTAGTTTCAGGACTCAAGCATGATTTGCTATCCGTGAGTCAAATCTGTGACAAAGGTTTTCATGTAGATTTTCAACTTGAATATTGTGAGGTCATCAGCAAAACCACAGGGAAAGTTGTTTTAGTTGGACAAAGGCGCAACAATATCTATGAAGCAAGCTTGTTGACAAACTCTGATGGAAAAACTATGTGCCTGTCAACAAGAATGTCCAATGAAGAGAGTTGGAAGTGGCATAAGAAACTCTCTCATTTGAATCTGAATAACATAAATGAGCTGATAAGAAAGGATCTTGTTAGAGGACTTCCAAAGTCTTTGTTAAATGTTGATGGTCTGTGTGATTCATGTCAAAAGGCCAAACAGAGGAAGACCTCTTTCAAGAGCAAGTCTGAATCTTCAATTGTTGATCCATATCATCTATTACATGTTGATCTTTTTGGACCAGTAAATGTCTTGTCAATTGGAAGGAAGAAATATGCTCTAGTCATTGTTGATGAATATACCAGATACACTTGGGTGTATTTTCTAGCAAAGAAGGATGAAACTGCATTAACTCTGATGGAGCATGTAAAGCTACTGGGCAAAGGATCAAAACACAAAGTCAAAATAATCAGAAGTGATAATGGAACTGAATTCAGAAATGCAACAATGGAAGAATTCTGCAAGAACAGAGGATTGAAGCAAGAGTTTTCTGCACCTGGTACACCACAGCAAAATGGTGTAGTTGAGAGGAAGAACAGAACCTTGATAGAAGCTGCCAGGACTATGCTTGATGAAGCAAAATTGCCAAATTATTTCTGGGCAGAAGCAGTTCAAACTGCCTGTTTTACTCAAAATGCCACACTGATCAACAAGCATGGAAAAACACCATATGAGATGGTGAGGGAAAAGAAACCAAACCTGAAATATTTTCATATTTTTGGGTGCAAATGCTTTGTGTTGAAAAATCATCCTGAACAGTTGACTAAATTTGAGTTGAAAGCAGATGAAGGAATTTTTGTTGGCTATCCAGTGTCAACCAAGGCATTCAGAGTTTATAATCTGAGAACAAAAGTGATTATGGAATCTATTCATGTGTCATTTGATGACAAGAAAATCACTGGACTTGAAGATGTTGATGAACATGATCAGTTGCATTTCGAAAATGAAGATCTAATCTCTGGTGAAATAAACTCTGATGACACTAGTCCAACAAACTCTGTTGATGCAAACTCTGAACCTCTACTGGTACACACAGAAGAAATAGTACAGTCAGAACAAAAAGGAGAACCAGTTGAGGGGGAGCATGATCATAGTGATGACTCAGATTCTGATAGTGAGTCAACTGAAAATTCTGGATCAAACTCAAACTCTGATGACTCAAACTCTGAAAGTCCAAATTTTGACAGTTCAAACTCTGAGCGATCAAACGCAGGGGGAGCCTCAGAGAATGAAGAAAGGCATCAAGATAATCAGGAGAACATTAATCAAGGGGGAGGATCAATTGTTGACAGAAGTCATTTACCTTCAGCTAGGAAATGGACAAAATCACATACACCTGATTTAATAATCGGAGATCCAGATGCAAAAGTTAGGACAAGAAGTGCTACAACAAATGAATGTCTGTTTCATGTATTTCTATCTAAATCTGAACCAAAGAAAGTGGAAGAAGCTCTTCAAGATGCTGACTGGATAACAGCAATGCAGGAGGAGTTAAATGAATTTGAGAGAAATGAAGTATGGACCCTTGTACCTAGACCAAAGAATAGATCTGTTGTTGGTACTAGATGGGTTTTCAGAAACAAAACTGACAGTGATGGGGTTGTTACAAGAAACAAGGCCAGACTTATGGCCAAAGGATATTCACAGCAAGAAGGCATAGACTATGATGAAACTTTTGCTCCAGTTGCAAGGTTGGAGGCAATAAGAATCTTTCTAGCATATGCTTCTCACAAGAAATTCAAGGTTTTTCAGATGGATGTGAAAAGTGCTTTTCTGAATGGAAAACTTGAAGAAGAAGTGTTTGTTGAACAACCACCAGGATTTGTAGATCCCAAGTATCCAGATTATGTCTACAAGCTTGACAAGGCACTCTATGGACTTAAGCAGGCACCAAGAGCATGGTATGAAACTCTGGCTCAATTTCTTTTAGAAAGTGGGTTCAACAGAGGTACAATTGATAAAACCTTGTTCTATTTCAGTCTTGGTAGTGATCTGTTATTAGTTCAAATATATGTAGATGACATAATCTTTGGATCTACTAATGATAAACTCTGTAAGAAGTTTGCCAAGCTCATACAGTCCAGGTATCTAATGAGCATGATGGGAGAACTCAGTAATTTTCTAGGGCTAAAGGTGAAGCAAACAAATGATGGAATCTTTATCAATCAAGCAAAATATACCAGAAATCTTCTCAAGAAATTTGGCATGATTGACTGCTCATCTGCAACAACTCCCATGGCAACAGCAACTAAGTTGGACAAAGACACAGGTTCACCAGTGGATATGACAAACTATAGAGGAATGATTGGGTCTCTTCTTTATCTAACAGCTAGCAGACCTGACATCATGTATGCAACATGTCTTTGTGCAAGATTTCAGGCAGATCCAAGAGAACCACATCTAATAGCTGTGAAAAGAATTTTCAAATATCTTAAGGGAACCAGAACTTTAGGTTTGTGGTATCTAAGAGAATCAGACTTCAAGCTTCTTGGTTACTTTGATGCAGACTTTGCAGGCTGTAAGATAGACAGAAAAAGTACTAGTGGAAGTTGTCAATTTCTTGGTGATAGACTTGTCTCTTGGTACAGCAAGAAACAGAAATCAATCTCTACATCTACAGCTGAAGTAGAGTATATTGTTGCTGGTAGCTGTTGTGCACAGATTTTGTGGATGAAGAATCAATTACTGGATTATGGATTGAGGTACAGTAAAATACCTATTTACTGTGATAATCAAAGTGCTATTGCTATGACAGGTAATCCAGTACAACATTCAATGACCAAGCACATCAGCATAAGGTACCATTTTATCAGAGTACATGTAGAGGAAGGAAATATTGAGCTTCATTTTATGTCTACAGAACAACAGCTTGCAGATATCTTGACCAAGCCATTGAGTGAAGCTGTATTTACAAGGCTGGTAAATGAACTAGGAATGGTCTCTGACTTTGACAAGAGATATTGGTGAGACTCAAAACTCTACTTATGTACTGTGTTGCTCATATTTCTGTGGTATGTTAAACTCTGTTATGCAAACTCTGCTCAATGACTGTTAAACTCTATTAGCATGCTCTTTAAGTCATACACTGTTGACTGTTGGATAAACTCTGAGAAACTCTGATAATGTTTCTTTCTGAACATAAACACCGATGAAGATACATGTATGAAACATTATTCTCAATAATTAGTCATGAATCCTTCTAAGTTATCTGTGATCTAATCTTAACTGTGCAGAAAGTTAACACAGCATGATACTGTTCTATATTTATGTTGACAGTATTTTTGTGTGATTCGTTCGTAGGGAAGGACTGTTAATACAAGTTCAGGTTTTAATTTCTTATAATCTAGAAGTGTGGAGGAATAATTTGGTGTTTTGTTTCTAACTAAATTTAACTATAATAAGCAATTAAAATTGAGTTTTATCGATAGAGAAAATTAACCCGAGAACTAGGATTCTTCAATTGGTTCAATAATGTTGTTTTAATGTGATATATATTTTTCTCATATTTTGCTAAAAACAATTCTTCTAACCTTTATAATGTTCTCTCCCAAGATACAAAATATTGTCTATAATCTCAAAAGTCACTCCCATGATCAATCGAAATACAATTTTAGATTATTAAGACCCAAGAATTATAAGTTTCATAGTCCTTTTATTAATCTCCCGATTCAATAATTGAACTATGTCTATCAAATCATGAACAAGAATTATGACTCCTTTCCCAATTTATCATAATCCCTATGAATACAATTAAAGGTTAGCTACTCCCTTAATTGGGTTTAAGCCCTCAATGATAGATTAGCAAAAATAGAGAATGATTATCACAATTAAACAAGCATATATCACCAATGAATACTACCTAATTCTCGGATTATAAAATTAGTTACTCATGCTAGATAAATAAAATAAACAGATAATAAATGGTAAAATCATAAGTAAAAGAGTTTAGAGTAAAGGAAGTACAACTTGAAGAATTTATCCTCCCGAAATAGTTGCCAATGAAATAAAAGAGCCCTCCAAGTAATTCCCTTAAAATCTTCAACCGAAATAGAATTTTGCCAAAAATTAAATTGTATGAATTAAAACTAAAATTACAAAGAAAAAGAGAGAGAGATTACAAGAGAGGAACTTGCTCTCTAAGAATTGGTGTGTGCCATTAAGCTCAAGAACTAGGCCTATTTATAGCACAAATTTAGCACACCACAAAATTAAAAAAATAAAAAGAAAAGAAAAAGAAAATAAAAACAAAACAAAAGAAAACAAATAAAAAATAAAAAAAACTAAAGCAGCCGAAAGCATCGGCCACTTCTAATCCTATTTCCTTCTTTAAATAAACAAACAAAACCACTTGCTTTCCTGTGAACAACCCGGCCACTTTTGTTGGTAGAATTATACTGGGTTCCGTAGAAATGCTTTTTATCCCGCACAGCTTATAATCTTTAATTAATAAATAATTAATTAAATCCAGAAATTATAAAAATAAATATCTAATATTATTAGATATTTATAAATATAATTTTCTAAATAAATTAACTATTTATTAATTGGAATAAATTTTTTAGTCCTAAGCTGCGGTCTTTTGAGGGTCTGAAACCGGATTCCTTTTGCTTAACAAAAATTATATTAATTCCAACCGGGATTCCTACTTTAAGAATATATCACTTTCAATGTTTTTGTGACAATTCTAATTTCCTCATTGCTCGTCCAGGTTTAATCTACGGTCTCTTGATGATCTGAAACCAGGCTCCTTTTGCTTCCAAACTTATCCTATAAACATCAAAAAATATCTTAGCATCAAATTCAAATTAAAATGCTACTAACAATGCTAACAAGCACAAAATTAAGGATAAATGAGAGATAACATGCTATAAAATATATACAAAATTAACATGTATCAATTTATAGCATCTCTTAGTTTATTTATCCTAAACTCTGAGTCTGTAAATACTGTGTGCATTGCCTCTCATAAATAATTTCTGATGTTGATGAGCTCTAAACTCTGTTAGTTATACACTGTTAAATTAGATTTTGTTATTAGAATAACCCCAAAGCGTATATATATAGACTATTAGAACTCCTTTGAGATCATGTTTGTAACTAGGACGACCCAGGAACTTACTGGTATATAGTAAGGGCTAAAATTCTCTAATTTTTGGTGACTAGTCGAAAACTAGGAAGATCCAAGAACTTATCAAATTGATAAGGGCTAAAATTATAGGATTTTTGGTGACTAGTTTGAATCTCTGATTACTGGAGAAAACCAAAAAAAAATAAAATTTGGGGGTTATAAATTAATTAAATATTTCTGTATATAAATTGTTTACTACAGAGTTTAGCATTCATCATATATTCAGTGTTTACTATGAGAGTTTGTGCATCCAGTGTTTACTGATTTATTTTATGGATTTTATGAAATACTAGATGCTCTAAATACTGATTTAGTAAACTCTGTTATACACACACTCATATTCACAACTGTGCAGTGTTTGAAAGGATAACAGTAATTAAGTTGGAGAATTGATAAACACTGTTGGATTTTGTTGAGTACTCTAAGGTAATATTTTATTTCAGACAAAGCATATACTTGGAGTACACAAAGAGTTTTTGAAATTTGCATGTGATACGTGCCAGTTGTTTAATGGTGTCAGACAGTTAAAGCTTATTAGAAATAGGAGAGAGAACAGCAGCAATAATAGGCATTATTACTGCGCGTGTAAATAACTGTTCCACTGTTTAAGTGACAAGTGTCCCACTCACACACTTAACAAGAAATTGGTTGCGTGTTTAATGTCTAAAACGATTGGATTTTAATTTTCAATTACAGATCTAATCAAAATCATTTCATTATTCATTTTTTCACTTTTACACCCACGAACACACAACATTACACACAATTTCTCTGTTACTTTCACTTAAGCATTTTCACAAACACTTTTCCACACACTCTCTTTTCTAACAATCTGTTCTAATGGCAACCAAGAATTTTGTGGCTCAGGGACTATCTTTTGTTACTAACAACTATGCAGCAATACTAAACACTGATAAAGCCCCAGAACCATTTCATTTGATTCAGAACTTTTTAAGAGATTCTGAAATTGGTCAAGCTCTTGTTCAACCAGAAAAACTCTCTGCCACACAAATCTCTACTTTCTGGAGAAACTCTGTTTATGATGATGGTGGAGAGAATGGGACTCCATCTATTGTGTTTACTCATGAAGATCAAGAGTTTGTAATCACTCCTGCAACTGTTCGAGATGTTTTGGATTTTGATACTCACACCTCATACTCTGTGGCTGGTGAGAATGAATTGAAAGAAATGTTACAACAACTGCGATTTTCAGGCCCTTTGGATAAGCTTGGGAATGTTAAAAGGCCAGGGCTCAGGAAGGAGTGGAGTTTTTTCTTTGACTGCATCACTCGAGCATTTGGAAAGAAAGTCACCAACTGGGATGCAATTCCTGGTGAAAGTCTTCAAATCGGGTATTCTCTTCTTAATGGGAGTAACTTTGATTTTGGTAGTTTAGTTCTTATGAATTTAGGTGAAAAACTAGCAGAGTCTAATACAACTGTTTATTTCTCACGTTTTTGTCAATGTTTATTCTCTACTTGTTTGCCTAATTTGGTAATTTCTGATGAGGATGTTATACAACCCTTTCAATGCCATAAGAGAATGTTTTCTGATTTGACAAATAAAGATGCTAACAAGGAGCTAGTTCCAGAGTTTATCTATCCACTTGCTCTCAGAAACTTTCTCAACCAACCACAAGAACCACAAGCACCACAACCTGAACCAATCCTTGAACCTCCACAGTCACCTCCTCAACCCACAAACTCTGAACCTCCTCAACCCACAAACACTGAACCTCACATAACCATAAACACTGAACCAATCTCTAAACCTACATCTCCACCCACCATTGCTACTACTTCACAACCACAACCTAAATCACAACCTCAACCTCAACCACAATCCAACCCAAGGAAAAGCAGGGCTATAAGGCCACCAAGAAAGCACAGGATTGCTGAAGCTTCTAAGCCAAAGAGGGCTAGAAAGGAAAGGGCTAACAAACCTCAATCTCCATCTATACTAGATGATTCTATCTCAGAAGAAGAGAGAACAAAAGTGAATCCTCCAGTTAAAAGAAGGAGACTAATTATTGAAGAATCTGATGAAGAATTGAATTTTGAAGCTCCAGAGGATATTTCTAAGGAAATACTTGCTGTTGAGATAGACAGAGATGGTAATGCTGATGCTACAATGGATGAAATTCTTGAGCCATTGTTTCCATTCTCTGAGAACATGGACATTCCAATCTCTTCACCTGCTGTTTTCTCTGAAGAAACTGATGCAGTAAATCAAACCACTGTGGTACTTGAAGAAACAGTGGCTTCTCACACTGAGTTAATATATGATGCTCATCAATCTGACGAACAGGGTGAGGAAATTGATCAACCACCCATGGAGACAATCTCTGAGCCTATTGTACAACCTGCAGAGGATGTTGTAGAGCCTGTTGCAGAGAATGTTGAACATACTGCAGACACTGTTGCAGAAACTGTTGATGAGTCTCTTCCAATTCCTGAAGCAACTGACCATATTGAAGCTGAAATTGAAATTGAAACTGAAGGGAGTACTGAGTCAAACTCTTCTCAGAGTTTACCAGTACAGACTTCTGCTAAAGTCAAAGATTTTGCTGGCCCTTCAAATCAAGCAGATGCTGAAGATGAACACTTTGAACAATTTTCAGCTGATTGGTACAAAGAAACTTGCATCTTTCCTGTTGCAAGAGCAGCTGAATTTGTCAAGAGAACATCCAGAACAATCACAAATCCAGAGATTCTATCCTGTCTTAAGGCTACTGTTGTCCAAGTGAAGACTCCCAATTCTAGATTTGATCATTGTCAAAAGGCCATTTCTGATGTTCGAGGTGAAGTTGTTAGAGGAGATGATATGTTTAAACTCGATAGCAAGAACAAGTTTCAATATCTTTCCCAGAATCAAGAAACTTTGTCTCACAGGCTGAGCAAAGTTGAAGAAAATCAAAATGCCATGTCTTTAAAGATTGATTCTATTGCTACTTCTCTGGAGTTAATCACATCTATTCTCATGCCTGATGATGTCAGAAAGGGGGAGAGAGTTGCCAAAGACAAATGCAAGCAATTTCAAACTCTGATCAGAAAGGATAATGCTGGAGATGGAGGAGCAAGTAATAAAGGCAGGGGCAAAGCTGAAGAACGTCAAACTCTAAAATCTAGCAAGTCTTCTAAATCACAGTTTGCTGGAATAAACACTGATACTCAAGGTACTTCAAAGACCAAGAGTTTTGTATTATCTTCTAATCCACAGACTGATAAGGAGTTGGCTGCTAAATTATTTATTGAAGAAAATGAAGAAGGAGCTACTATTGAAGATATTAAAGCTGAAGAAAAGAGTTTACAAGAACAACATCAGAAAGCTTTAAAGTCTGGAAAGTTTAAAAAGAAAGAAAAAGCTCTTAGGCCTGTTCTTAAAGGCATTGTGATCAAGAAAAATGTTGATGCTGATCAAAGATCACATTTATCTAAGAAATCAACAGAAGTTGAAGCTAAACTCAAGCTGAAAGGCATTGCTATGGAAGGAGAAGATTCAAAAAAGATATATACAACCTCTGTTTCTACACAAGTTGTACAGAAGAAAGAAAACACAACCTCTGTTGCTACACAAGTTGTGTCTAGACCTCTATCTTCTCAGTTGAAATCAGTTTTTGGTAAGGGAACACTTCATGATCCAAATCTAGTATCTGGAGCTCCTATGGATTTTTCTGATGGAAGAGCCTTGTCTGGTAAGATTGGATATAATAAAGCTGGTCTAGGCTCACACAAAGATAGAAGGCAACATACTGGTCCTAGAGATCCTTCTTCACTAGCTGTTCCAGGTCGTGGTGTCACTCAAGAGAGTTTGGACAAACTGGAATCAGTACAGTTAGTTCATCAGAAGAGTTTAAAGAAAGATTTTCTCTTATACTTTATGGCTGATGGGATAGTATTTAAAATTGGTGAGAATGATATTGGCTTGAAATATTGGGAAGAACTAGAACATGTTCTATATCTTTTCAAGGTGAACAGTCAAAGGACTCAATCAGTTGCAAATGTGCTCAGACAGAAAATGCTCCAAAATTTGGCAATTAGAGGAATGAAGTGCAATAGTAGATATGTTCCTAAGTACAGAGACTGGAATGGAAATCTCATTGAAATGAAGAAGGGTACTGCAAAGCTGAAGACTGATCTGGGAATCACAGTACTTGACTTCAATTCACAGTCAGAGGAAGTAAAATTTATCAGACTGGGGAATGAGATGAGGAGGAACAAAATCTATGATCTAAGATCTTCTATTTATCAAACTGATGAGAGTAATCCTCAACTGAGAGAGATCAAGGAAGCTATGAAGATTGAACTTGAGAATGCAGAGAGAAGATTGCTTATAGATTATCTCAGAACAACACCAGATCTTGAGAAGATTAGAGATTAAAGTCTGTAAGAATTTTTTTGTTTTCTGTAGATTTTTGATAAGTCAAGTTTAAACTCTGCTTATTTGAATAAACACTGTGTTTGTATGAAATTGTTTTGACATCATCAATTATTGTTAACTTGTGCATTTTTACTAATGAACAAGTTGGGGGAGATTGTTACATATAATTGATATGGTAAATATCAGTGTTTAAGTTTTACAGGGAAAAATAGAGTTTAACTTGAAACAGGAAGCAGTCAGAGTTTAGTTAAACTCTGACAGTTGGAAGCTTGACAGAGTTTGCTATACGCTGACATTGGAAGCTCGATAGAGTTTAGTTAAACTCTGTCTGGAGGAAGCGCGTCTCTAGTCAACGGTGATTAAAGATTAATTGAAGATAATTATGGAAGCAATATCTTTACAGATTGGATAGCTGTTAAAGAGATTGAGTGGACTTAGGAGATGTTTAGCAATCATAATTGATAACATTTGTATAGCTAATTTATAGGCGAATCAATTATCGATTGTATGTAGCTGTATATCTTATAAATACAGTTAGGTTAACCCTAGAAGTGTATCGATCGTGTAATACAATATCTTTTATTGTAACCTAAGCAGCTCTCTGTGATATTTTACATCACTGAGAGAGAAGTTAATTTCAAACAGTTTTTAAAGCTTTTAAAGAATTTATTGTTATTCTCTCATACTTAGTTGATTATAAGTGTGCATTCGGCCTAACAGGTTATAACTTAGAAAACGAGCGATAAAACTCGAGGTATAATCTTGGTTCGTAATCGATCGAATTTAGAACTTATACGACTTAAGTATACACTAAGTGTGAGTACGATGACATGTCTTAATGACGAACAAATGTCGAATCGTATCGGTAATAAAAAGAGTTACACTAAAAAGGGGTATAACGAGATAATTCTAAAACATGTTTCGACTTAAGTTAATACTTAACCTTTTTAAAAGTGTTAAGCGATTAACCTCGAATCTCTTTGCTATTTATAGATCGCCGAGCTGACCCGGGATACCCTACCACTACCCCTACTCGTACTCAATTACCAGGCAAGTTTCAACTTTCCCTTTTTAGGTTGTTGTTGTGAATATATATGCTTTCTATTATACATATGCCATAGCATGCATGCCTACTTTCAAGTCATATTGATATACTTGTTCCCTAATTGTTCTTTGGCTTATAAGTAGATGGATAATATATCGATTATAAGCCGGATGTTGTTAAGACCCTTAAAGAAGGGCATATGAATCCTATTTGTTGAATATAGACTAGGAGTCAGTACTTCTTGATATATCGTAATTACTTTCCAGGGAATTATTTAAGTAAATAATTTCCATTATTTGGTTGACGAATATTAGTTGAATATTCGTCCGAGATTATTTAATTAACGATCATTACTTCAAATATTTATTTGAACGTTATCTATTCAATGAATATTATTTTTCAATATTCATTCAAAGACGAACCATTTATCGAATATTATTTCAAATATTTCTGTAAAATAAATCAAACTTTAAATGAATATTCGAGAATAATATTCACTTAATACATGATGTTCTAAATGAATGTCCGAATGATATTTATTTAATAATCGAAGATAAATGAATATCACTTGGATATTCATTTAAATTATTAATTATTAAACGAATATTATTTTTGAATATTAATTTGAAGTTTTATTTACTTAACGAATATTATTCCAAACATTCCTTTCAAATTATTTATTAAATGAATATTATTTTTAATATTCATTTAAGTAATTATTTATTCAATAAATATTTTCTTCATATTCCTTCAAGGATTATTTTGAGAAATACTCTGATTAAAAATATTCTTTCATTCATTAAATACTTCCGACTCAATAAATATTCTATAAATATTTATTCAATACTTGGAAACAACTTCAATGTTGTTTATTCTTCTTCAAATATTATCTTCGACCTTCGATCATTCTGAAAATTCTTCGGAGTCATACGATTAATATTATATTAAGAAAGGTCCTCAAGATTCCATTCTTCACTCGAATCTATCTCTTAAATTATAAGGGAACCCTACTTGAGAAAGGTTATTTATCTTATTGACTTCCCGGTCATAAATTATCCTTTTCACTCGCAACTTGGTCGCTATGGACTCATTAAGTCTGGGTATACCTTCTCATCATTCGAGGGGTAAGAATGTTGGAACAAGTTGATATCCATTAACAAGCAAAAGCTTGGGAAATGTTGGTGAATTTTCCTTTCCAATTAGATACGACTACTTTGTGGAGTCTTATCAACAAGTATTTAACTTGGGGAAGGGAGGACAAACTCTACGTTTCAATGCTGTGGATTTATTCGAACTAGGAGTCGTGTGTAAGAGGCCGAGTCGCCGGTCCATCACAAGGCCTAACCATTGGCCAGGGAGTTACTATTAAACGCAATCGATAAGTGGAGCCGACAGTTCTTCCTTCTACCGGTAGTAAACTATATTGGGCTGTACCATCCCCGACTGATCATCAGGGAGTAGGACAGCTGGTGCGTGATAACTCCAGTATTGGTTCATCTCCCAAATTGGGAATTCCCTGCAACATATATCGAAGAGACTTCTTTCAGGTTGACGGTGTCTTCCGCAACACGTATCGAAGAGACTTCTTTCAGGTTGTAGGACTTCGAAAAATGTTAATAACTGGAATTGCAATATTTTCCTTGCAAGTTCCTCTTTATATGATAATTATAATATCTTGCTTATTTTGACTTAGTAGATATTTCCACAAAATAAATACTTTAAGTTACCCTGTAACTTCATCCTTATATTATACTGGCACTAACTTCGTTAATGCATGGCATATGGAAATAATGATACTTCGAACTGTTATATACTATCACTGTCCTGTTATATTATTATTGGTGGGCTATTGCTCACCCTTGCTTATTTATCATGTCACAACAACAGCTAGGACAGATGGCTCGCGTCAGGCGCACTCAGCGCAAACGGGTTACCCGACCCACCGGACTCCCTGCTGAGATGCTAGCCGCCATTGCTGAGGTAGCATAGTTAGACAGCTTTTGTTTCCTGTTTAACTATATGTATAATTAATGTAATCAACGGCAAAACCTTTTAAACTTATGATGTTATCCTTTTGGATTGTAATAACTTTTATTCGCAAACCATTTTATGTAAGACTTATTTCAATTTCATCTCTGGGACTATAACTATGTGTGTGTGAGTGGTTATTATTGTGGGATCATAGCATGCTACTTATTGATTTTGGACTCAAGTCAAGTATTATATATGGGTTATGAGACCGTAACGACCCGATCCCTGACCCCGGATCTGGGGGTGTTACAGAGATGGTATCAGAGCGAGAGTTATATATCCCAAGAGATGATGCGACGTTATATAATAATAAATTCACTAATATAATAAGAACCCTTGCCAGGTTCACCTAAAACCCTTACGGGAACTTCTTAAGTATCATGATAGTAACATAATTCGTCTTGTGTAGGCGAGCGACATGTCGGCCCAGGAGGCAGCTGCGAGACAGCATGATGAGGACATGTTCCGGACTAGGGACCCGTATTATGAGCACTTGCCTGATGAGGATACTGAGTCTGAGGAGGAGGACCCTGAGGAGGTCCAGGTTGATGCTGATACTGATGTGATTGAGTCTGAGAAGGAGGACCCTGAGGAGGTCCAGGTTGATGCTGATACTGATGTTATTGAGACTAAGGGGGAGGAGGACCCGGAGGGGATCCAGACAGGACAGGACGCTGAGTTAGTTGTTGAGGATGAGGATTATTGGGTTGTATCTGAGATTAGGACCATGGAGGAGGACAATGATATGACCACTGAGCAGGTCATGGCTGCTGTTGTTGGACAGGCTGTAGATGAGGATGAGCCAGTAGATGATGCAGTAGGGAGTTCCAGACTACGAGTGCCATCCCTCTCTGTTGAGAGAGCCCCTACCCCACCACCACTACCTGTGAGCCCATTCCCCGATGAGTTTGAGGAGCTTACCCCAGAGCCCCAGCAGACAGAGACTGCAGCTCCAGCTGAGCCATCCACCCCACCTCATGTCCCGATAGGGGGAGTCCCAGGATGTGTTCACAACTTGATTGTGAACGGGATTTATAGAGAGTTGTCAGCGGCGGATGCCAGGTTGGCAGAGTCTAGGAGGGAGCTAGCAGCGGAGAGAGCCGCCCGGATGAGGTTGCAGGGCCGGAGGACTATCAGTGATAGGGTTGGGTATAGGGCTGTGACCCGCATCGAGCTGAGGGCTCGGGTGAGGGTACGATAGTTGCCTACTGATGGGCATGGTATGGTAGCCAGAGCAGATGCCGAGGAGATTTTCCGCATCGCCATGGGGAGGGTTCGGATGATGTTTCGTCGTGGCGGCTGATTTCAGATGTAGTGATGCAGTAGTCTAGTTGTCTAGTCATGTACGGACGTAGTAGTGCCGGCTTTTGTAGGGTTGGTTTCATTGTACTTATTTTCCCTTTTTGCAGACTAGACAGATAGACAGCGTATTTCACTTTTGACTTGTTGTTGTTGTTAGGATGGTTGTACTTTAAACTATCGTTGTAACTCGGATGTTGTACCTTTTCGGTACCTGGTATATATTTGTTTCCCTTTCAGTTATTTCAATTTTGTTGGGATGTGATCACGAGTTTATTAGTATATGTACTGTTTTCGATTAAGTTTCCATGAGATATAAAACTGTGGGATCCTAAATCCAATCATGTAACGAATTATGCAAGGAAAAATCCTTTAAAATAGGTAAGTGAACCTAATGTAAAATTTTCCAAATTTTCAGTAAAATGCCTCCAAGACGAATGGGCACTAGGGCTAACCCCCGTGAATCTACTGACCAAGAGAGTCACAACCAACATGAGGAAAACCAGGAATATAGTGAAGAACAAGATCAGGACTATAATGAGCAAGAAGATTCCCAGTATGGAGCAGAGGATGAACCCATGTACTCTGAAGACTTTGAGGGGGAAATAGAGGGTGGAGAAACTGAAGTGGAGCAGGAAGGGGAGAACCAGGGCGGAGACCCCATGGGCCAGTTTATGGATCTACTTAGGCAGAATTTTGAACCGATACCCTCAACCACCACCAGGAAACAACACTTCAGTGGCAAATTCCTTCAGGGCCTTTAAGTCCCTTAAGCCCCCAGAGTTCCACGGATCGGCTGATCTCGTTGAGGCGAGGGCCTGGATCAAGGAAATGGAAAAATCTTTTGAGATTCTGAGTATCAATGAGGCTCAGAAGACTGTTTTTGCTACTTACCTACTAAAGGGAGAGGCCAATTATTTGTGGGAAGCCAAAAAGAACATGGAGACTGATGTTGTCGTAACCTGGGAAAGGTTTAAACAATTATTCCTGGAGAAGTACTTCCCGAAGTTCATGAAAACTCAGATGGAACTTAAGTTTTTGGAACTGAAACAGAACAATATGTCAGTGGCTGACTATGAGGCCAAATTTACTGAGCTGTCGAGATTTGTGCCAGAATTTATGGATACCGAAGAAAAGAAAGCTAACAGGTTTCAATAAGGGCTGAAACAGTGGATCCAGAATAAAGTGGCGGTTTTAGAAATTACGGATTATGCCACCTTGGTGCAAAAGGCCACCATTGTGGAAGCTGAAAGCGATCAGATGCAGAGAGAGAAAGAGAAGGGGGAATTAAAGAGAAAACATGTCAGTATGGGCGGAGGGTCCGCAGGAGGAAATCCCCCGAACAAGTTTAATCAAGGAGCAGTCTCTCTACCTAGCAGGGGTATGGGATTCAAACCACCTGTGAGCATGAGTGTGAGCCAGGGCGGCCAGCATACAGGAGTGTCCCGTTCCCATCAGTCTAGACCTTCCTTGCCAGCATGTGCAACGTATGGGAAAAGACATCCCGGAGTGTGCAACCAGAAGCAGCCAACCTGTTATAAGTGTGGACGAGTGGGCCACTACTCTAACACCTGCACTACGGTTGTCCCTAGTACCAACAAAAGCACCACTTGTTTCCAGTGCGGACAGCTAGGGCACATGAGGAAGGACTGCCCAGGGAACAAACCAGCAGCATCAGGGGCAAGCAGGGCTGCCTCAAATAGGCCACCAACTGCTAGGACTTTTAATATGCCAGTACAAGATGCCGTGAGGGACACAGATGTGATAACAGGTAAATTTTCTCTCAATTCAGTCAGTGCAAATGTCTTATTTGATTCAGGAGCAACTAAGTCTTTTATATCTAGAGATTTTGCGCATAAATTGAAACTTAAAACCCAGCAACTAAGAGATTCCTTACAAGTAGAAATAGCTAATCAGGAAATCGTACCGGTTATTCAAATTCACCCCGATTGTAAACTAGAAATAGGAGGACGATTCTTCTATGTCGATTTAATTCCTTTTAAGCTAGGGGAATTTGATGTCATTTTGGGTATGGATTGGTTGTCTCGCAATAATGCGCAGATAAATTGTAAAGGGAAAAAGGTTAAGTTGAAAACCCCAGGGAAGAAAGAAATAGTGTTTAAGGGGATGCGACAGACCCAGAAAATTCTGACCATGGCATAAACCAAGAGATTGTTACGAAAAGGGAACGAGTCTTATTTAGCTTACGTTATAGACACTCAGAAGGAAGCGCCAAGATTGCAAGACATTCCGGTAGTTAATGAGTTCGAGGACGTGTTCCCACAAGATCTTCCCGGACTACCACCTGATAGGGTAATTGAGTTTTCCATCGAGTTAGCCCCGGGGACGGCGCTGGTTTCGAAGGCCCCGTACCGATTAGCCCCAGTAGAAATGAAAGAGCTAGCTAAACATTACAGGAATTGTTGGATAAGGGCATGATAAGGCCCAGTGTATCGCCTTGGGGCGCACCAGTGTTGTTCGTTAAGAAAAAGGATGGGAGTATGAGGTTATGCATCGATTACAGAGAGTTGAACAAGTTAACCATAAAGAATAAGTATCTACTACCCAGGATAGACGATTTGTTTGACCAGCTAAGAGGCGCTGAATACTTCTCTAAGATTGACCTGAGAACGGGATATCACCAAATGAAGATTAAACCTGAATATATCCCGAAGACTGCATTCCGTACTAGATATGGATATTATGAGTTCTTGGTAATGTCATTTGGATTGACCAACGCCCCAGCAGCTTTCATGGACCTAATGAATAGAGTGTTCAAAGAATATTTGAACAAATTCGTGATAGTCTTCATTGATGATATTCTCATCTACTCAAAGACAAAGGTAGAACACGCTGAACATTTGAGGATAACTTTAGAAATACTCAGGAAGGAGCAGTTATATGCCAATTTCTCCAAGTGTGAGTTTTGGAAAAATGAAGTACAATTCTTAGGGCACGTGATCAACAGAGAAGGAGTGTTGGTTGACCCCTCCAAGATAGAAGCAGTTTCGAACTGGGAACGGCCAACTACTCCAACCGAGGTGAGGAGTTTCATCGGACTGGCCGGATATTACCAAAGATTTGTCCAAGATTTCCCGAAAATCGCAGCTCCATTAACTCGACTTACCCGTAAAATTGAGAGATTTGAATGGACTGAAAAATGCGAGAAGAGTTTCCAAGAGTTAAAGAAGAGGTTGGTGACAGCCCCAGTGCTGGCATTACCTGATGGAAAAGGAGATTTCGTGATTTACAGTGATGCTTCGCATAAAGGATTGGGATGCGTGCTTATGCAGCACGGCAAGGTAATAGCATATGCGTCTAGGCAATTGAAGGATTATGAGGTCAGATATCCCACGCAAGATCTAGAACTAGCAGCCATAGTCTTCTCTTTAAAGATTTGGAGACACTACTTGTATGGGGAAAAGTGCGAGATTTACACTGACCATAAGAGCCTCAAGTACATTTTCACTCAGAAAGAGCTTAACATGCGCCAGAGGAGATGGTTAGAGTTAATCAAGGATTACGATTGTGAAATTCGTTATCACCCGGGCAAAGCCAATGTGGTGGCTGATGCCCTTAGTAGGAATAAGAAACTCAAGATGATAACTTCAGAGGAAGAGTTAGTGAAAGATTTTGAGAAGCTGGAAATTGAGATTAAGTTACCCGAAGAGGGCCAAGAAAAGTTGATGGAAATTAGAATCCAACCTCCATTGTTTGAAAAGATTAGACTTTGCCAAGAACAGATGATGGAGGAGGAAAAGAACTCCACGGAAGAGATAATGACCGGGGAAGAAATTAAGTGTGAAAGAGACAAGGAAGGGATCATGAGGTACACGTACAGGATATGGATCCCAAACGTTCAGGAACTCAAGGATGAGATTTTAAACGAGGCATACAACTCAAGATACTCGATGCACCTCGGTAGCACCAAAATGTATAGGGATTTGAAGGAGTATTACTGGTGGCCCAATATGAAAAAGGAAGTAGCAGAGTGGGTAAGCAGATGCTTGACCTGCCAGCGAGTGAAAGCAGAGCACCAGAAGCCCAGCGGACTTCTACACCCCTTAGAGATTCCAGAATGGAAATGGGAACACATAGCCATGGATTTCATAGTAGGTTTACCAAGGACCAAGGCTAATCATGACGCCATATGGGTAATTGTAGATCGACTGACGAAGTCAGCTCACTTTCTCCTGATCAACGAAAGGTACACGGTCGACAGACTAGTGGATATCTACTTAAAAGAGATAGTGGCGCGACAAGGAGTCCCAGTCGCAATAGTATCCGATCGAGATCCTAGATTTAACTCCAGGTTTTGGAGAAGTTTTCAAGAATGTGTAGGGACCCGGCTGAACATGAGCACAGCATACCACCCCCAGACAGATGGGCAAAGTGAAAGGACCATCCAAACGCTAGAGGATATGTTGAGAGTCTGCGCGATAGACTTCAAAGGGAATTGGGATGATCACTTGCCATTGATCGAGTTTTCCTACAATAACAGTTTCCATTCAAGTATAGGAATGCCACCTTATGAGGCCCTCTATGGAAGGAAATGTCGATCTCCCTTGTATTGGGCTGAAGTTGGAGAGCGAAAGATGCTCGGGCCCGAAGTGGTCCAACAAACTGAAGATGCAGTAGATCTAATCAAAGGACGATTAGTAGCAGCCCAGGATCGACAAAAGAAATATGCCGACTTAGCTCGAAAAGGCAAGGAATACGAAGTAGGAGACCTAGTGTTCTTAAAAGTGTCTCCTTGGAAAGGTTTAATAAGATTTGGAAAGAAAGGAAAGTTGAGTCCCAGATACATTGGACCATTTGAGATCTTAAGACGGATTGGGGAACTAGCTTATGAACTGGCATTGCCCCCAAATCTACAGCAGGTGCACAATGTGTTCCATGTTTCGATGCTGAGGAAGTATAATCCGGATGCCAAGCACATTGTAGAGTATGAGCAAGTGGACATGCAACCAGACTTGACCTATGTAGAGCAACCAGTGGAAATCATAGACCGGAAAGAATAAGTGCTCCGAAACAAGGTCATTCAGCTAGTCAGAGTTTTGTGGCAGAACCACAATGTAGAAGAATCAACCTGGGAGCTTGAAAGCGCAATGCAAGAGAAGTACCCCCACTTGTTTTCAAACTGATTCCGGGGCAGAATCCTTTTAAGGAGGGGAGACTGTAAGAACCCAGATTTTGGGAAGAATTTAAACTTTTATTTATTTAATGATGTAAGAATGAATAGTGGTTACGGCTACGATGTAATAGTTGATATTTTGAAAGAATGAATGGAATTCGACTTTATTATTTATATGTCTTGAAGAATGCTAATGGTTGACAACTTAGGTAAGAATAATATATCTTCTAGGGGAATAAGATATGGCAATTCCAAGCAGAAGAATACTCTCATGTCATCCAGATCGATAACGATTAATCCAGTGGTTCCGTAAAAAGGTGAAGGAACGATCGAAAGAGAATACGGACAATTGTACAACCCTAAGAGAATAAGTAAAGAATAAAGAATGAATAGTGTTTTGATGGAAGTAAGAATAATATGAGACGACACTATAAAGAAGTATTCGGAACGGATTTCCGAGTTCGTATTAGTGATCTAGGGGGAAAATAAGTGTATGTAAAAGCTGTCGGATTCTGAAAAACCGCACTTTTGTTTTCTCCGAGAGTTCCCTGGACACTGATAGCCTTAAGTATTTAACGAATGGATTTAAGGAATATAAATTGGAAAGTTAGAAAGAAAGATGGAGAATGATAGTATTAATATTAGGAAGATTCCCGGTAAACCCTAACTAGAAATCCGTGGAATATTCATACGAATGATCAATCGAAACGAGCAATAACCGGACACAGAATCAAGCAGAGAAAGCAAGATACATGCATGTGCAAGTGATAATATCTAGTAACTAGTTAGTTACACAAGTAACTAGCATATTTAGAGATCAAACCACTTGGTTAAGACTAATCTCTCATCCTACCATAATTTATCAACACTTGTCCATTAAGTGATGCATGAAATGACCAAATCACTTTATCAAAAGCCACTTTATGCTAGATATTATCTACAAACATTACAATAATTCATTTTAGATGAGAACAAACACAAGTAACCAAGCAAATACTCCATTCTCCACCATTTCACTCCATTCGGCCTATAGCTTAATTCCAAAACCAAAATCCAACCTCCAACCATCAATTGATCTTGTAATTTTTAAGGTGAGTCTTACATTTCATAAAAATGATCTCCTCAAAATCTTAGCTTCAAATTCCTTGGTTTCCATTTTCAAATAAATCATTCAAGAGGAGCATGAATAGTGTTCTTCATGTATTAACTTTGTTTTCTTTGAATCTTTTGATTGTTCTAGCAAGCTTAAGCACTCCTAAGGACCATACAAGGCTTAGTAAGGCTATATCACTCTCTAAGGAAGGTATAACCTCTTGAAACCCTAACCCTTGTTTGAGATTTAAGCATGTTTATGATAGATATAGCTTAGTTATGGTTATGTTAAGGTTAAAGCATGATTATAAGCATGTTTATGATTGAGTTTTGGATAAATGTTAAAAATAGTTAGATGAACAGAAAGGCATTGCTTGGCCTCAGTTCATGTGTATAAATCATGTATATGTTGTTTGGAGTGGATACCATGTTTATGGGAAGGTTTGAAATTGGTAGATATTCGATTTATAGCCGTCGTAATGCCAAAATTTCGTTAACCTTAATAAAAACAACATGGGCAGTAGATGTAACTCACTGCCTAGCTTTGTAATCTGCCATGATAAGATAGATAATGTTCCAATCTTCGTTTTGATATAAAGAATGTGTGAAACGGACTTACGGTTTAGGAGTTACGGCCGGTTTACTAAAAGTAGTTCGAAATCGTAAATGAGAATTCGTAATTAAAATTGAAACCTCGTAAAATACGTAAGTCGGTGGCAAATCTTGGTAATTAAATACTAGAGGTAAAAAGGAAGGTGTGAGAGAAAACCTCATATGAATCGGATTGTTTTTCGATTTTATAAAAATGTTTGAATCTAGGTTAAACGCGAACGAACCCCTTAAAAGTATAACTTTGGTTATAACTTAGAAAACGAGCGATAAAACTCGAGGTATAATCTTGGTTCGTAATCGATCGAATTTAGAACTTATACGACTTAAGTATACACTAAGTGTGAGTACGATGACATGTCTTAATGACGAACAAATGTCGAATCGTATCGGTAATAAAAAGAGTTACACTAAAAAGGGGTATAACGAGATAATTCGAAAACATGTTTCGACTTAAGTTAATACTTAACCTTTTTAAAAGTGTTAAGCGATTAACCTCGAATCTCTTGGCTATTTATAGATCACCGAGCTGACCCGGGATACCCTACCACTACCCCTACTCGTACTCAATTACCAGGAAAGTTTCAACTTTCCCTTTTTAGGCTGTTGTTGTGAATATATATGCTTTCTGTTATACATATGCCATAGCATGCATGCCTACTTTCAAGTCATATTGATATACTTGTTCCCTGATTGTTCTTTGGCTTATAAGTAGATGGATAATATATCGATTATAAGCCGGATGTTGTTAAGACCCTTAGAGAAGGGCATATGAATCCTATTTGTTGAATATAGACCGGGAGTCAGTACTTCTTGATATATCGTAATTACTTTCGAGGGAAATATTTAAGTAAATAATTTCCATTATTTGGTTGACGAATATTAGTTGAATATTCGTCCGAGATTATTTAATTAACGATCATTACTTCAAATATTTATTTGAACGTTATCTATTCAATGAATATTATTTTTCAATATTCATTCAAAGACGAACCATTTATCGAATATTATTTCAAATATTTCTGTAAAATCTTCGATTATTAAATAAATATCATTGGGACATTCATTTAGAACATCATGTATTAAGTGAATATTATTCTCGAATATTCATTTAAAGTTTGATTTATTAAATAAATATCACTTGGATATTCATTTAAATTATTAATTATTAAATGAATATTATTTTTGAATATTAATTTGAAGTTTTATTTACTTAACGAATAGTATTCCAAACATTCCTTTCAAAATTATTTATTAAATGAATATTATTTTTAATATTCATTTAAGTAATTATTTATTCAATAAATATTTTCTTCATATTCCTTCAAAGATTATTTTGAGAAATACTCTGATTAAAAATATTCTTTCATTCATTAAATACTTCCGACTCAATAAATATTCTATATATATTTATTCAATACTTGGAAACAACTTCAATGTTGTTTATTCTTCTTCAAATATTATCTTCGACCTTCGATCATTCTGAAAATTCTTCGGAGTCATACGATTAATATTATATTAAGAAAGGTCCTCAAGATTCCATTCTTCACTCGAATCTATCTCTTAAATTATAAGGGAACCCTACTTGAGAAAGGTTATTTATCTTATTGACTTCCCGATCATAAATTATCCTTTTCACTCGCAACTTGGTCGCTACGGACTCATTAAGTCTGGGTATACCTTCTCATCATTCGAGGGGTAAGAATGTTGGAACAAGTTGATATCCATTAACAAGCAAAAGCTTGGGAAATGTTGGTGAATTTTCCTTTCCAACTAGATACGACTACTTTGTGGAGTCTTATCAACAAGTATTTCACTTGGGGAAGGGAGGACAAACTCTACGTTTCAATGCTGTGGATTTATTCGAACTAGGAGTCGTGTGTAAGAGGCCGAGTCGCGCGGTCCATCACAAGGCCTAACCATTGGCCAGGGAGTTACTATTAAAGGCAATCGATAAGTGGAGCCGACAGTTCTTCCTCCTACCGGTAGTAAACTATATTGGGTTGTACCATCCCCGACTGATCATCAGGGAGTAGGACAGCTGGCGCGTTATAACTCTAGTATTGGTTCATCTCCCAAATTGGGAATTCCCTGCAACATGTATCGAAGAGACTTCTTTCAGGTTACCGGTGTCTTCCGCAACACGTATCGAAGAGACTTCTTTCAGGTTGTAGGACTTCGAAAAATGTTAATAACTGGAATTGCAATATTTTCCTTGCAAGTTCCTCTTTATATGATAATGATAATATCTTGCTTATTTTGACTTACCAGATATTTCCACAAAATAAATACTTTAAGTTACCCTGTAACTTCATCCTTATATTATACTGGCACTAACTTCGATAATGCATGGCATATGGAAATAATGATACTTCGAACTGTTATATACTATCACTGTCCTGTTATATTATTATTGGTGGGCTATTGCTCACCTTGCGTATTTATCATGTCATAACAACAGCTAGGACAGATGGCTCACGTCAGGCGCACTCGGCGCAAGCGGGTTACCCAACCCACCGGACTCCCCGCTAAGATGCTAGCCGCCATTGCTGAGGTAGCTTAGTTAGACAGCTTTTGTTTCCTGTTTAACTATATGTATAATTAATGTAATCAACGGCAAAACTTTTAAACTTATGACGTTATCCTTTTGGATTGTAATAACTTTTATTCATAAACCCTTTTATGCAAGACTTATTTCAATTTCATCTCTGGGACTATAACTGTGTATGTGTGAGTGGTTATTATTGTGGGGTCATAGGATGCTACTTATTGATTTTCGACTCAAGTCAAGTATTATGTATGAGTTATGAGACCGTAATAACCCGATCCCTGACCCCGGATCTGGGGGTGTTACAATCAGGATCTGATCATCCATCAGTATTTGATCAGGATCTGACTTGCTGTATCAGGATCTGCTCTTAGTTCCTGAAATGTAGTCTCTGACGCACTATTCCTGACTAACCTCCACAGATTACTGTCTAACACATATATCCTATACAAAGTGCTAAATCCTTTATAAGATCAGGATATACAAGAAGTATTAGTAAAATTCTATTCTCAACATCACAACTTATGAATTATTCCTAACAATCTCCCCTATTTATGCTTTAGAATCTGAAGCATAAATCTAAGTTGTAGATGTCAAAACATATAACAATACAACCATAATAGAATTTATGAATTTAAGATCATGAAGTTAAGTACCTCCTTCTTTAGATGTAGACATGTATCTAGTACTTAGAAGAAAGAATTCAACTATTTGATGCTTCTTTTCCTTTACTACTTCCATGATGAAATTTACCAACTCTATCACCCTTGGTTCTTGAAAGGCATATGACTCAGCCTATTTGTATTTCGAGGATACAACTCAACTTAAATTAGATTGTAATAAGTAATTAATGGTAACTGTCACAGGAATCTCAGATAGTGATATCTGTCAGAAGAAAGAAGAATGTCAATCTATAGTTTTGATGTTTTACACCGATAGAAGATTCAGACAACTGATCAAGCCTTGGTGTAGCATTGATGCAATTGGATTTTATTTGCAGTGACAAGAGATTTCAATAGTGACAGAGGCAGTACAAGAAAATTAAAGTGTGTTGAGAAAGTACATGGATCACAACTGAGAGTCAAAGTGAAGAATAGAAATTGGAGTTAGTCGTTCATGAACCAGACAGTACATCGAACGTCAACTATTATCCAGTGGAAGTTATTCACTATTTACAGTGATTCATTGAGGTAAGTTAAGTATTTATTGATTTTAATTAGTTCACCTTTAACTGATATAAATCATTATAGTTTATTTAATTAATGAATTAATTCTAAAAGAATTAATTTATTTATTAAATTACTTATTGTATCAATTAAGTCTGAATTAATTAATTAATCATTAAATAATTAATAAGGTTTCTATGACATAAAAGAATAAATGTGAAACGCTGAGTTTATGTCATATTGGGAGAGAACAGACAGATTTTGTCATATTGACATAAAACGTACAGTTTATGTCATACTGGAGTAAAGACAATATTATGTCATGTTCAAAGTTTATGTCATGACCAAGGTTATGTCATACCGAATTCTGGATTATGTCATGACACAATTTATGTCATACCGAGACTATGAATTATGTCATACCGATCAACAGATTATGTCATGACACAATTTATGTCATACCGAGACTATGAATTATGTCATACCGATCAACAGATTATGTCATGGTACGGTTTATGTCATACCGAGATTACAAGATTATGTCATGGAGCAGTTTTTGTCATGATGGCAGCAAAGTATCAAACATTGATATAAAAGTGACAGAAGACAGCAGAAGCAAAAAAAACACACAGACATACACGGACAATAGAAAGGAAAGAAAGAAAGCCAACATATTATATCTCTCTCTCTCATCTTTCAAGCTCAATTAAATTGCCATAAATTCTTGAGTTCCTTGTAACAAAAATTGTATCCATTGGAACTTGATTATTTGTGACTTGTGTATTACTAGCGAATTAAGTTTCCTAGTTCTTGACTTGATATCTTGATTTTTATTAACTAAATTAGAAAAGTTCATGTCGAATTTTCTAATTAGTTATTAATTTCTTGATAATCACTTGTACTGATTTTGTAACACCCATCAAGTTAATATATTGTTATATTCAACTTGAAATTTGTGTTATTTTATTCCGCACAAATTTGTTTGAATTAAATTTTATTTAGAAGACAAATTTGGAGAAAATGATATGGATTGTATTCAACCCCCCTTCTACAATCTTATTGGACCTAACAATTGGTATCAGAGCCGCTTGATTGATATACAAATCAAGATCCTATTTTTACTCAATCAAAAATCAAACTCGAATTTTTAACTCTCTTAAAAATTCATCATGTCAGCCAAAGGCAATGTTAAAATTCCTATCTTTAATAAAGATAACTATGACATGTGGAAAAACAAAATGGAGTTATTTCTTGATGTAGCAAATCCAAGATTCTTGTGGGTTTTGAAAAATGGACCAATAATTCCTATCCAACATGATGCTGAAACGGTTACAAATGGAGTTGTTACAATACCTGCAAAATCCTATCCAAAGGACCCTAAGAACTTTACCGCTGAAGAAAAAGAGGAAGCTGGACTGGATAAAAATTTGAGACTCATTCTATTAGATTCCCTAGATGCTGTAATGTATAGCCATGTAAGGAATTGTAAAACTGCTAAGCACATCTGGGAAACTATTGAGATCATTAATGAAGGGACTGATGAAGTCAAGGAAAATAGACTTCAAATTTTGACCTCTGAATATGAACACTTTAGAGCTGGCCCTAATGAAGGCATTCAGGAAGTGTTCGAAAGGTATAACAAAATAATCAACAACTTGCAAGTTCATGGCAAGCAATATACCCAGAAGGAGATCAACATGAAGTTTTTACTGACTATGCCTACTCACTTAGAGCATAGAATCACCGCCATCAGAGAATCTAGAGATTTAACTAAGATTGCTTTTGAACGACTGTTTGGTGTTCTGAAAACATATGAATTAGAACAAGTACAACAGAAGGAATTCTCTGGCAAAGGCAGAATGGAAAATTCTTCTACAGCTCTAGTAGTTGAGGTTCCTAAGGAAGTCGAAGCTAAAGTTGTTCAACCTAACAGCTTCAACAAGGAACAAATTGAAGTGGAACATGGCCAAACACCAGTTACTCAGGATGGTAGAAAATTTTATTCACTTGAAGAGCTGGGTCAATTGGAAGATGAATCTATGGCGATGATGGTGAGACAATTCAGTAACTTCAGATTCAGAAGAAATCCAAAGTTCAGGTTTAAGTCAAATAACAAATTTCAGAGAGGAGGTTCTTCATCCTCTAGTAACAGGGGAGGTTACAAAACTGGAACTATTGACAGAAGCAAGATCCGTTGTTTCAACTGTAATGAGTTGGGACACTTTGCTACTGAGTGTCAGAAACCCAAGCAAGCACAGAAGAAAGATTATGCTTCTGAGAAGAAGAAGAGTGGAAGAGCTTATGTAGCTGCTGGTAAAAGCTGGGATGACACAGATAACGAAGATGAAGAATATGGAAACTTTGCGCTGGTGGCAAATGCTGATACATCAACTTATTACACCACACCGGTAACTCTAACTGATGCTGAGTTAATTCATAGTTTACGTAATTGCTTGACTAATGCACAAAAAGGATACGATAGAATAAGTCTTGTAAACACTAAACTTGAAAATGAACTGTTAGAATTGAAAAAGGTGCATATTAATCAAGATCAGCACATAGAAGAAATAGCTCGACTTAACTACAGAGATAAGTCGTTAGGAGAATACATGGTAAAACAAGTTGATAGGATTGCTGATCAAGACATCAGGATTAAAGAACTTGAAACACAGATTAGAGCTTGTTATAATTCTGTTAAAGTTTCTAAAGAGTTTTTCAACAAACAAGCGGTAGAACGAACTGTAGGAATAGGGTTTGAATACAAAGAAGCTGTTGGTTCTTTGGGCAATCATTCTGCTAATCCTATTCCTGCTAAGGAAAGAGGTATACCACACGTACTCAAGAATGTTGAAAAACCAATGTTTAAAAAGTCTGTTGCTGAACCACCAAATATGCTTTTTATTGTCATTCAGGAAGAAATGAAAAATGAGGACAGTGCTAATTGCATAGTCCTTGATAATGACAAATCTGCTAAGGAACAAGTTAAGGTTGTTGAATTAACTAGTTCCTCTCAAACAGGGTTAAGTGACAATAAGTTGAAAAAGAACAATAACAAGTCTGACATGCATGCCATGCCTATTATTAATTCTTCTCATAAAGCATGTGGTGTTGTAAATTGTATGTCTTGTGCTTTTAATATCATGTCTGCTTACTTCTCTGGTAATCATGCATGTGCTGATAAGACTGCCCCTCGACAACATATGAACAGAAACAAAAATGTCAGATCAATGACTGCTAGTCCTCCTTATGTTAGGAGAGATACATTTGTACCTAAACCTAAACAAAGTTCTACTAAGGCTATTTACAAGGTCAAATGTCCAGTCAATGAAACAAGTGTTATTGCTGCTAAAGAAACGTGGATACCTAGAATAAAACAGAAGGTTGTCAAATCTGTTTATAAAGTGAAATGTTTGTTGAATAATGGTAAAGCTGTTGTTAAAGTAAAGAATGTTGTTTTGCCTGAAAAAGGCCAATTCTTTAAGTATTCTGGACCCAATCAAATTTGGGTTCCGAAGAAGGTTTAATCCGTTTGTCATTGCAGGGTGTTGAGCAGGTTGAACGAGTGACCTGGATCTTGGACAGTGGATGTTCGAGGCTTATGACTGGTGACAGAACCCTGCTGACAAATGTGGTGGAGAAGGCCGGCCCAGTAGTTACCTTTGGAGATAACAGCAAAGGTAGAACTGATGGATATGACAGACTTGAAGCTGGAAATGTTATCCTTGATGAAGTCTCTTTTGTGAAAGGACTTGAGCACAATTTGCTCAGTGTCAGTCAATTCTGTGACAAAGGTTATGAAGTTCATTTCAACAAGAAGAATTGTCTAATTTCACACAAGAGACATGAAAAGCCACAACTGACAGGAGTTAGAAAAGGCAATCTGTACGTAGCCAATATGAACTCAGGAAGCACTGAAGAAATCACTTGCTTCTACACTAAAGCATCTAATGATGAGAGTTGGCTATGGCACAAGAAACTTTCTCATTTTAATTTTAAGACAATGAATTCTCTGGTTAAAAGAGAGTTGGTGAGAGGTTTGCCTTCAATGGAATTCACTCAAGAAGGACTTTGTGATGCATGTCAAAAAGGCAAGCTAAAAAGGGCAAGTCACAGGAGCACTGACACATCTTCAATAACTGAACCATTACAATTACTTCATATGGATTTGTTTGGTCCAGTTAATGTGATGTCTATGTCAAGGAAGAGATATGCTCTAGTGATTGTTGATGATTTTTCAACATGGGTCCTGTTTTTGAATTCTAAAGATGAGACTCCACAACTGGTGATTGATCACATTAAATTAATTGAGCGAGATTCTACATATCCAGTGAGAGCTATAAGATCAGATAATGGAACTGAATTCAAGAATGCAGTTCTAAATGACTTCTGCACTGAGAAGGGTATAACTAGACAATACTCAGCTCCAAGAACTCCTCAGCAAAATGGGGTAGTGGAAAGAAAGAATAGAACCTTGATTGAAGCTGCACGTACTATGTTAAGTGAATCAAGGCTTCCATTGTACTTTTGGGCTGAAGCTATCAATACTGCATGCTATACCCAGAATCGAACTCTAATCAATAAAGATCAAATGAAGACACCCTATGAAATTATGGCTGATAAGAAACCATTACTCAAATACTTTCATGTATTTGGGGCAAAGTGCTTTGTGCTTAAAGAAGGTGATGATCAAGGTGGTAAATTCGATACCAAAGCATTTGAAGCAATTTTTATTGGTTATTCAATGAGAGCATACAGGGTGTATGTGATTGATGAACAGAAGATGATGGAAAGTGTCAATGTAACATTTGATGACACTAAACTCCCTAGTATCCATCTGAGAAGCTATCTTTCGATGACATGACAGATACAGATTCAGATGATGACAATGCACCTGAGATTTTTGCTGATGCTAATGACAACAATGATGATCAGGGTAATGGTGATGAAAACAATGATAGTAGTCAAAATTCCCCTGACTCTTCTAAACAATCATCATCTAGTCAACCTGGCAACAACTCAGGGGGAGACAATGAAGGGTCAACTGGTCACACACAATATCACAATGAAGAACAAGGTGAATCATCAAGATCTAATCTTCCCAGACAGACTGTTTGGAATAGAGCTCATCCTTTTGAGCTAATCATTGGTGATCCAGTTGTTGGTGTGAAGACTAGAAGAGCTTTTCAGAATCAATGTAATTATTCAGGGTTTCTGTTTGAAATGGAACCTAAGAAAAATGAAGAAGCTCTTTCTGATCCTGATTGGGTAATTGCTATGCAAGATGAACTCAATCAATTTAAACAACAAGAAGTTTGGAAGCTGGTGCCCAGACCTACAAACAGACCAGTGGTTGGCACAAGGTGGGTATTCAGAAACAAACTTGATGAAGATGGCACAGTGATGAAAAATAAAGCAAGACTGATAGCAAAGGGTTATTCCCAATCTGAAGGCATTGATTATGATGAGACCTATGCTCCAGTGGCTAGACTTGAGGCCATTAGAATATTCTTGGCATTCGCAGCATTTTCAAACTTTAAAGTTTATCAAATGGATGTCAAGAGTGCTTTCTTAAATGGCAAGCTAGATGAAGAAGTTTATGTAGAACAGCCCCTGGCTTTGAAGATCCAGATCTAATTGACTATGTCTACTTCCTTTTCAAGGCTGTCTATGGTCTTAAGCAAGCACCAAGGAAATGGTATGACACTCTCTCTGAATTTTTACTTGAAAATGGTTTTGTTAGAGGTGTCGTAGACAAAACTCTCTTCACAAAGAAACATAAGAATGATACAATTCTAGTCCAAGTCTATGTGGACGATATAATATTTGGGTCTACTAATCATCTGTTGTGTAAGAAATTTGCTAAGTTAATGCAGGGTAAATTTGAAATGAGCATAATGGGTGAGCTGAAGTTCTTTCTTGGATTGCAAATAAGTCAAAGGATAGATGGAATATTTATCTGTCAATCCAAGTATGTTAAAGAGCTTCTCAAAAAGTACCAAATGGAGGGCTCATCTTCAGCAAGAACACCATCATCCACTGCTGTTAAATTTGGAGCATGTGAAAATTCTGCTAAGGTAGATATCGCAAGCTACAGAGGTATGATAGGCTCATTACTTTACCTTACTGCAAGTAGACCTGATATTATGAATGCTACATGTTTGTGTGCAAGGTTCCAAGCGGATCCTAGAGATGTGCATCTCATTGCTGTAAAACGAATCTTGAGATATCTTAAGGGTACTCCTAATTTATGAATTTGGTACCCTAAAGAATCTGGTTTTAATCTTATTGGATATACAGATTCAGATTATGCAGGAAGTGTTGTAGACAGAAAAAGCACTTCTGGGAGTTGTCAATTCCTAGGTGGCGGGTTGGTTTCATGGTACAGTAAGAAACAGCAAACAGTTTCCAACTCTACAGCCGAAGCTGAATACATAGCTGCTGGAAGCTGTTGCGCTCAGATCTTGTGGATCAGAAATCAGCTACGGGATTATGGCTTTGTACTTGACAAGATTCCTATCTTGTGCGACAATACAAGTGCCATAGCAATCTCCAACAATCCTGTGCAGCACACGAGAACAAAGCACATTGACATCAGGTATCATTTTATTCGAGAGCATGTCATGAATGGTACCGTGGAATTACATTTTGTTCCCACGGAAGAACAAACAGCAGATATTTTTACTAAGTCTCTTGACGAATCCACATTCACCAGAATTGTTGGTGAATTGGGTATGTTAAATAGTCCTAGTAATTAAACTAGTTAATGTCTGAGGTTTGCTCTTAAATAATTTAACAAGTGATTATTTTGTGAATATTTGTTGTTTTAAAATCACTTGTATAATTATTTTATCATTAATTATTTTTTACTTGTTTATTTTCGAACACTATCTTAATCTTGTTAATATTTTATTTCATACTTCATGCAATTAGAATAATTGTATAAATAGGTAAATATTTTATTTATATTTTTATTGGTTTGTAGTGTTTGTCCTTTTGTTATTATTGTGTTGTTTCCGTTTAAAGGACTACCTATGATCATATTATTATTTTTATTATTTTTCTATATTATTTTCTTTTGTAAATTATTGTAGTTTTAATAAAATAATTTGGTTGTATATTAATGTTTGTTAGTTTAAATATGTCTAATGTAATTTATGTCATTTTTCGTTACAGGTTAATGTTAAGTCATAATTAAAATTATGTCATAAACAAGTCTAGTGTAAATTATGTCATATTTGCTTAACAGACTAAATTATGTCATAATCGCGTGTTAGTATAAATTATATCATATTTGCCTGATAGTATAATTTTTGTCATATTCGTGTCTTAGTATAAATTATGTCATAATCGTGTTTAGGTTTACATTATGTCATATTCATCTATTTGGTTAGTTTTATGTCATAATCGGGTTATAGTATATATAGAAAGTGATGTGAGTTTTTTGTCATATCTCGTTTTTTGTCATAATCCTCTCGTGTTAAGTCACAGAGGCTCTATATTGATACATACATATACTTACATCGATAAGTCGAACCCCTGATCAAATTTCATCTCGATTAAACACTGATTTTGATCAACTGATTGCTTGCGTTGATTACCCACTTGTTCATCTTTAAATCGACGGTTTAATTGCGTGATTTCATCTAGTTTTTTGAAGTTCTTGTTTTTGAAAACTCGGGATTTTCGATCTGAATTCTAGGACTTTTGGTTTTGATTCTGTCAAATATAAAAATACCTGAGTGCTCGTGGTTGAATCAAGATCATAGTATGATTTTTCCAGAATTTTTGAAGAACATTGAAAAAATTTCGATTTTTTAATTAATTATTAATTCGAAATAATTTGGTTTAATTGATTAATTTGTTAAAATCTGAGTTTTTAAAAGGAGAAAAATTGTTTAAAATGTCTGATAAAATTTAAGAACATTTTGAGCTAATAATTCATAATTTGGTCGGATATTTTGATCCCGAAAAGTGTTCTCTTGCACGTTTTCGACCTTGGATTAATTTTTTGAATAATCATTCACTGGTTAGCACTGCATTAAGACTGGATGCTCCTTTGAAGATTGAACCCTTATGAATAATGTGTACAACTGCTGTTGCTTCAAGGGATAATCGATCTTTTGTCTTCACTGTTGGACCAAATCAGTACACAGTGGATGAATCTGTTATTAACACTGTTCTGGGCTTTCCAAATGAAAATTTTCAAGATCTTCCGTCCAATCAAGAGTTGATTAATTTTTTCACTGGAATTAATTATCAACATGAAATAGATCTCTCTACTCTGAATAAAAAGTATCTTGTTCAAGAATGGGATTATCTGTTTGACACGCTAGCAAAGGTGTTTGCAAATACTACAAGAAGAAACTTCAGTGTAATAACTTCTTTTTTGCAACATATTGGATTTGCAATTGCTCATAATCGAAGCATCAATATTGGCAGACTTCTTTGTGTTCATCATTATCAATGCTAAGAAGAACATTGATAAGGGTGAAAAAGTCTTATTCTATTACCCTAAATTCTTTACATTGATTTTTAACCACTTGGTTCCTATTGAACTTCATGCTCCATTCCTGAATTGTCAATCTAAGGTGTCTGGTAAACCTTCAACCAAACTATTCACAGGATACGGTGCTGAAGTAAAGTTTCCAAATGTGCAAGTGGCTGTTACTCAATACATGTCCACCTACATTCAACTTCCTATCATTCAGAATGTACTTGATCCAGTTCCTGATCAACCTGAAGCAGCAATTGAACAAGTACCTCCAATAGTTGAACAACTTGCACCTCCTCTTGAAGAACAAGTTCCTGAGCCAACTGAACCAGTACTTGAACAAGAACCAGTTGTTCAAGAACAAGCTGAATCAGAACTTCAACCTCCATCTGCTGACCAGGTATTGCCTTCTGATCCTTTAACTACTTCTCATTCTCAATCTACTTCTGGAACCCAAGTGGTTGTTAGGACCGACCAAGGGATTGTAGCACCACAATCTCTATCCCAGGTCAAAGAGCCAAACACTGAGTCAAAAACAACTAAATTCTACCAATACAGAAGGAAATTGCAGCCTAAAAGAAGTGCAAGAAGTAATGATGAAGTAAGTGAACCCACAGCTCTGCCTCTACTAAAGAAGAGTAGAAATGAACCTGAGGCAACTGTAAGCTCATCCATATCCTCCCAACAGGATATGGACTTTGATATGGCAAATGAACAGATACTGGAACCATTCTCTCAACAGGATGAGTCCATTGAATTTCGCCAGTCGGCCATGGCATCCTGTAACGTGTCAAGCACAACTCCACTATTATTACTAACAATGGGAGAACATGTAGAAACGGATGAAGATAAGGACACTCAGCGAGGAGAGCACATAGGAACTGAAACAGTGCCTACCATAGTCACGGTAGAGGAGCCTTCACAGGCTAATGAGGGAAATCTTGATTCTGAGCCATTGATAATAGAATCATCATCTCCCCTCCCAGGAGGAACATTCCTGGCTCCCTCAAGGGATTTTCCACTCGCAGTTTCAACTGGAGAAGGTGGAAGGCAACTCAGTCTTTCTGTCACTGAAGCAATTCAGACCTCAATTCCAACTGACATGACAGAAATGACTGTGGTTAGGGATTCGCGAACTCCCATTGCACCACCACTGACCTTCCAAGAGAAGGCTAGGGTGATTTCTCATGCAGGTACAATGGAAGCAGCTTTGGAACATGAGAGGAGTGATGTAAGGACTACCTCTAAACTGAGTGAAACACATGCACGTGAGATGAGTGATACTCAGAGAGCTAGTGAGGTGAGCGCACACAATGACACAAACACTCTTTCTCTCATGGCAGAATTGGATAAAATGAAGCAAAGACTTGCTCAATCCGAAGCTGAAAACAAAGACCTAAGGCACAACATGGAGAACATGAATATTATATTCAACAAGAAGATCAACGCACTCCAACTCTCTCAACATCAAGCAGTAATAGACTCTGGAGATGTCACAGTGGCTCAGGATCTCATTATCACTTCAATATCGAATCAAATGGAAGATCTTCAGAAAGAAGTAAATGAGAATCACTTATCCACTGGAAATCGACTTAGTCAAATTGAGAGGCAAAATGCTTATCAAGCAAAAGGGTTGAGACATTTGTATAATATCATTAGCAGAACTCACTCTCCTACAGCAGAAGAGGTGAAATTCTTTGAAGATGATGGTGCAGATGACCCAAGTCAAAGAACTGTAGAGGATTCCTCAACTAAGGGGGAGAAATCTAGAGGGGGAGTAAGTGCAAGAGTAAGTGCAAGTGCAAGTAAATCAAAATCTGATAAACAAGTTGAAGGCAAAGGGAAGAAAACTCATGCAGCACAGGAAGATGACACTGCAGAAGGTTATTACTATACAGGTGAACCTGATAACCTTGATATTTTTGCTGACTTGCAGTTTTCTGATGATGGAGAAGAATTTGGGGAACCAGATCTCAGTTTTTGGGATGATGAAGAGATTGTAGTTCCTGATCCTGCTGAACTCCAAAGAATGGATTTTGAAGCCAATCAAGAACTTGAACAGAATGAAGCTAATCTGTCTATGAGAGATGAAAGACTCAAAAAGGCACTAGAACAGATAGCTCATAATGAAAGGCTTCAAAAGGCTGAAAAGGAAGCTCTTCAAATGCAACATTATCAGAAGCTTGAAGCAAGAAAGATGTATATCACACTCAAGAGTGGAGACAAATGGGAACGTGCTCAAAAAGCAATTGATTCACCTCAGAGTTCTGATTATGAAGATAGTCGTCTTGGAGAAATTCTCGAGGAATTTAAACTGGCAAATCCAATTCATGATATGTATATAAGGGCCTTAAAGGTAAAAGTCATCAGGATAACTACTGTATTTGATCCCAAATCTGATGAGCTGGTAATATTTGTGGATTGTCATAAAGTTGGAACTTTCAGAGTATCTATTCAGTTCTTTTATGACAGATCGCTGACAGAGATTCGGGTACTTAGGCCTAAGGTGAGAACATCGTCTGAGCTAGGTGTTTTGCTACATGAAAAGTTCAAAGAATTTGCTGAAAGAGCTGGACCAGAAGTGATTAAGGATCCTCCACAAGTAAAATTTCTTAAGGGAGAGATACTTCATTCAATCAATCTTCAGACAGATGAGTTATATGAACATCATGCAAAACACTTGGTATATGCTGAATATGCTCTCAGAAATCATGGATTCTTGGCTGAAGAAAAGGTAATAGCTGCAGATCACATTCGATCCTATGCACAAACGAATATAAAAGATTACAAGAAATTTCAAGGTGAACTGAGAAAGAAGCTTGGAATTCCTTTAATCTTACCTCAAGGATTGTCATCAAGAAGAGAGCGTCTTGTTGATTCTGATTTGCACAAGAAACTTCAAGTCACAGATGAACCTGAAGAAGGAGAATTCAGAAGGGAAGACAGTCCGAAGTGAAGAACCGCTCTACATGTTATATCTTTAGAGCTTAAATAGAACAAGATAGGTTAATGTGAAATATGATCAGTCTAGAGGATCATCTATCTTGTATTTATCTTTTAAGTTTGAATCTGGAAATGTTAAATATAAACCAGAACCATTTTTTCATTATTTACTTTGCAATTACAGTTTTATCTTTTACTAATTTAAGTTGAGTTAGTTGAGTTATCCTCTAGGAATTTGCTTGTTAATTTTTAACAAACAAATAGGGGGAGATTGAAAGGCATATGACTCAACCTATTTGTATTTCGAGGATACAACTCAACTTAAATTAGATTGTAATAAGTAATTAATGGTAACTGTCACAGGAATCTCAGATAGATATCTGTCAGAAGAAAGAAGAATGTCAATCTATAGTTTTGATGTTTTACACCGATAGAAGATTCAGACAACTGATCAAGCCTTGGTGTAGCATTGATGCAATTGGATTTTATTTGCAGTGACAACAGATTTCAATAGTGACAGAGGCAGTACAAGAAAATTAAAGTGTGTTGAGAAAGTACATGGATCACAACTGAGAGTCAAAGTGAAGAATAGAAATTGGAGTTAGTCATTCATGAACCAGACAGTACATCGAACGTCAACAATTATCCAGTGGAAGTTATTCACTATTTACAGTGATTCATTGAGGTAAGTTAAGTATTTATTGATTTTAATTAGTTCACCTTTAATTGATATAAATCATTATAGTTTATTTAATTAATGAATTAATTCTAAAAGAATTAATTTATTTATTAAATTACTTATTGTATCAATTAAGTCTGAATTAATTAATTAATCATTAAATAATTAATAAGGTTTCTATGACATAAAAGAATAAATGTGAAACGTTGAGTTTATGTCATATTGGGAGAGAACAGACAGATTTTGTCATATTGACATAAAACGCACAGTTTATGTCATGCTGGAGTAAAGACAAGATTATGTCATGTTCAATGTTTATGTCATGACCAAGGTTATGTCATACCGAATTCTGGATTATGTCATGACACAATTTATGTCATACCGAGACTATGAATTATGTCATACCGATCAACAGATTATGTCATGACACAATTTATGTCATACCGAGACTATGAATTATGTCATACCGATCAACAGATTATGTCATGGTACGGTTTATGTCATACCGAGATTACAAGATTATGTCATGGAGCAGTTTTTGTCATGATGGCAGCAAAGTATCAAACATTGATATAAAAGTGACAGAAGACAGCAGAAGCAAAAAAAACACACAAACATACACGGACAAAAGAAAGGAAAGAAAGAAAGCCAACATATTATATCTATCTCTCATCTTTCAAGCTCAATTAAATTGCCATAAATTCTTGAGTTCCTTGTTTTGTGAAGGGTGTGTTTGATCGTGACTTGGGCAAGAAAAGGGAGGGAATGTTGTCAGCTATACAGGTTGAAGCTGGGCTGAAGCATGGTGAAGTGACTTATCTAGCTGCTCTTGTGGAGGAAAAGCCTGATCAGTTAGAGATACCTGATGTTGTTGTTCCTACTCTCAAGGAGTTTGAAGATGTCATGCCCCCAGAGTTGCCTAAGAAATTGCCGCCAAGAAGGGATGTGGATCACAGGATTGAACTCGAGCCGGGTGCACGGGCCCCGTCTTAAGCCCCCTACCGTATGGGACCGATGGAGTTGGCTGAACTGAGAAAACAGTTGGACGAGTTGTTGGAGAGCGGATTCATTCAACCGTCTAAAGCTCTTTATGGTGCCCTAGTCTTATTCCAGAAGAAGGCAGATGGGTCATTGCGGATGTGTATAGACTATCGGGCCTTGAACAAGGTAACTATTAAAAATAAGTACCCTGTTCCAAATATTGTTGAGCTGTTTGACAGCTTCTCGAAAGCTAAGTACTTCACGAAGTTGGATCTGAGGTCGGGATATTGGCAAGTCAGAATTGCTGCAGGGGATGAGCCTAAGACCGCATGTGTAACGAGGTATGGGTCTTATGAGTTTCTAGTTCTGCCATTTGGGTTAACAAATGCACCTGCAACGTTCTGTAATTTGATGAATGATGTGCTATATGAGTACCTAGACCGTTTTGTGGTAGTGTACTTAGATGATATTGTGATCTATAGTGATAGTCTGGAAGCTCACTTAGAACACTTAAAGAGCATTTTCACTAAACTGCGAGAACACAGTCTTTATGTCAAAAGGGAGAAGTGTGAGTTCTGCAGGGAGGAGATCCATTTCCTAGGGCATGTGCTGAGCCAAGGAATGGTGAAGATGGACAATAGGAAAGTCGAGGCCAATCATTGTATCCATTACAACTTGATTATTTGTGACTTGTGTATTACTAGCGAATTAAGTTTCCTAGTTCTTGACTTGATATCTTGATTTTTATTAACTAAATTAGAAAAGTTCATGTCGAATTTTCTAATTAGTTATTAATTTCTTGATAATCACTTGTACTGATTTTGTAACACCCATCAAGTTAATATATTGTTATATTCAACTTGAAATTTGTGTTATTTTATTTCGCACAAATTTGTTTGAATTAAATTTTATTTAGAAGACAAATTTGGAGAAAATGATATAGATTGTATTCAGCCCCCCCTTCTACAATCTTATTGGACCTAACAGTTCTGTTCCCAGTATGTTTCTCTCCCCCAGTCTGTTGTTGTTGTTGTTGTTGTTGTTTCTGAGTTGTCTTTATCTCCCCCTTTTTGACATCAGCAACATTAATTCCAAGAGATTCAGTAACAGAACAAATGAGATTCATCAGAACTGCTTGATTGTCCATAATAGTGACTTGGTTTTCTTCAAGAATTTGAAGTCTCGATTGAATATCACTTTGAGATTTCTGAATGTTTCGTAAAATTTCAGAATTGACTTCAATATTGGAAGTGCTTGTTGTATCTTCAGATTCAGATGTAGAAAGAACCTTATCTTCAAGTCTTGTAGAAGAAGTTACCTGTTCAGAACGATAGTCAAGTAATAATACTTGAGTAGAAGTACAAACATCTTCATCTTTCTGATCTAGAGCTGAAGTATAATCATCCTGTCCTTCACCAGTATTCTGTGTACTAACATCTACAAATCCTGACTCCTCCTTAGATTGCTCAGATATTGTTGATGTCGCAAATCTAGCTGATATTGGAAGTACAAACAAAGGAATACTAGGATCATTAGGAATATCTTCTGGTACTGGTTGAGTAGAAGTTTGTCTTAGCCTTTCACCTCTCCTGTTAATGATTCCTGCAAGCCTTTCTTTCTATTTCTGAGCTTTAACTTCTGGCTTTGCATTGTGATGTGCTAAGTCATGCTTCTCATACATCTTGATAAAGGAATAAGTACCAGCATCCATACCAAGTTTTTCAGACCAAGATTCAGGAAAAACCTGATCCCAGAAATCAAACGATGGTGGTTTCCTAATTTTCTCTCCCTCACTATGAAGTTGATCATCCATACCCTCATTCTCACTTTGAATATCTAAAGTCAACACTCGTTCTACCTCTCCTTTTGCCTGGTCAGGAGCCAGCCTCTCTGTGTGTGGATCTATATCCATCTTTTCAAGTGTATCACTTAAATTTGGATAAGTGATCTCATGACCTACAGAAAAATAGGGGTTAAAAGAAGTTTTTATACCTGAACTCACATGGAGAGAGGGTTCCTCATATGGCATGGGGCTTGAGGTTTTCTCCAAGGAGTGAGCTGCTATAGTCTCTGAACCCTTACAAACATCTACTTTCTTTTCAGAAACTACAGGCTCCAGTATACCACTTTCAGGTTTTACACTAGACTCTGATGTCTTCAGTAATACTTCATTAGACACCATAGCTAGTATGTCACCGTCTTTAAGTGTTGGTTGCTGAGACACACCCTCAAGATGGATAGACTCTGAAAGAACAATATTGGTTTGATCTTCAGGAAAATCAATCAAAGTCATTCCTCCCATATCATAGGGTCTCTCATTTGCAATTTCAGTCATCATAAAAGACCTTTTAGCATCAGCCATCACAGTTCCTGAGTCATCCAACCTCTGACTAGATGGTTCTTGTGTTGCAGTGACTGTGATCTGATCTATTCCACTATTCACCACTGGTGCAATAGTATCTTCTATTGACTGCTTCCCTCTATCAACTACCTCCGCTTGTTCACCTTGAGCTGAAGCATATTCAACAATGACATCCTTGTCAAATAAATATGCATGAAGTGATTGAAGTGCAACATTGAAAGGCATATGAAACAGCCTATTTGTAGTTCGAGGATCCTAATCCAATTAAACTAGATTGAAATAAGTAAATAATATCAACTGTCACAGGAATCTCAAAAGATGATAACCGTCAGAAGAAAAATCAACAAGTCAATCTTTAGTTTGATGTTTTACACTAGAAGAAGATTCAGATATCTGATCAGGCCTCAAGGTAGCATTGAAACAAATGGATTCATTTAAGAGACAGAGATTTCTATAAGTGATAAGAAACAATTTCAGTACCGAATGATTGATGAGAGTGAAGAGTATAAAAAGACCACAGTGTTAAAGTCACGATGAAGAACAGAGATTGGAGTTAATCGTTTATGAACCAGACAGTACATCGAGCGTCAACATCATTCCAGTGTATGTTCCTTATCATAATTACGTGGTTTGCAGCGGAGTATTGACTATTAAAGAATTTATATTAATTCTATTTTAATTGATTAAATCAAGTAATTAACTTAATAAATAAATTAATTCTTTCAGAATTAATATATTTGTTAAAGTGATTATTAGATTAATTAAATAAGAATTAATATGAAAAAGAAATAATTAGTTAAATGATTTTTATAAGTCATTTAATTAATTATACACTGAAAAATATGATGATATAACTATCAAACTGATAGTTATACCGATAGTCATATACAGATTAAAGAAGAGATAGTCATATTCAGTTCAAAGAGGAGATAGTCATATGCAGTTCAATTGGATAGTCATATTTCATTCAAAATGGAGAGTAATACCGAATGTCATATTGAGCTGGATAGTTATACCGAAAGTTATATTTAAACTGGACAGTCATATTACATTCAATTGATAGTCATACCGATTGTCATATTAATGTAAAATGATTGTTATATCAGTTTAAACTAAGTAATATGACTATGGCTGTGTTATTTAAAGAAGCAGAATGCAGAAGAATTGGATCAGTCGAGCATAACACAGAAAATACACACAGCAGCCCTTATATTTCTCTCTCAAGCTCAAGAACACTTACAAGAAAATTCTGTAAATTCAAGTTCATCTCAGTTGTAATATCCTATCCATTGGAACTTGTTTACTTGTGATTCTTGTACTACTAGCGAATTAAGTTTCCTAGTTCACAAATTGATATCTTGATTTTTATTAACTAAATTAGCAAAGTTCATGTTGAATTTTCTAATTAGTTATTAATTACTTGATAATCGTTTGGACTGATTTTGTAACACCCATCAAGTTAATATATTATTATATTCAACTTGAAATTTGTGTTATATTATTCCGCACAAAATATTCGTTTAAGTGAAAATTGTTTAACGAATAAATTTCGAGAAAATGGTATAGATTGTATTCAACCCCCCCTTCTACAATCTTATCGGACCTAACAATTGGTGTCAGAGCCTATTGATTGATACACAAATCAAGATCCTATTTTTACTCAATCAAAAATCAAGCTCGAATTTTTAACTCTCTTAAAAATTCATCATGTCAGCCAAAGGCAATGTTAAAATTCCTATCTTTAATAAAGATAACTATGACATGTGGAAAAACAAAATGGAGTTATTTCTTGATGTAGCAAATCCAAGATTTTTGTGGGTTTTGAAAAATGGACCAGTAACTCCTATGCAACATGATACTGAAACAATTACAAATGGAATTGTAACAATACCTGCCAAATCCTATCCAAAGGACCCTAAGAACTTTACCTCTGAAGATAAGGAGGAAGCTGGATTGGATAAAAATTTGAGACTCATTCTATTAGATTCCCTAGATGTTGTAATGTATAGCCATGTAAGGAATTGTAAAACTGCTAAGCACATCTGGGAAACTATTGAGATCATTAATGAAGGGACTGATGAAGTCAAGGAAAATAGACTTCAAATTTTGACCTCTGAATATGAACACTTTAGAGCTGGCCCTAATGAAGGCATTCAGGAAGTGTTCGAAAGGTATAACAAAATAATAAACAACTTGCAAGTTCATGGCAAGCAATATACTCAGAAGGAGATCAACATGAAGTTTTTACTGACTATGCCTACTCACTTGGAGCATAGAATCACTGCCATCAGAGAATCTAGAGATCTAACTCAGATTGCTCTTGAAAGGCTGTTTGGTGTTCTGAAAACATATGAATTAGAACAAGTACAGCAAAAGGAATTCTATGGCAAAGGCAGAATGGCAAATTCTTCTACAGCTCTAGTGGTTGAGGTTCCTAAGGAAGTGGAAACTAAAGTTGTTCAACCTAACAGCTTCAACAAGGAACAAACTGAAGTGGAACATGGCCAAACACCAGCTACTCAGGATGGTGGAGAATTTTACTCACTTGAAGAGCTGGATCAATTGGAAGATGAATCTATGGCAATGATGGTGAGACAATTCAGTAACTTCAGATTCAGAAGAAATCCAAAGTTCAGGTTTAAGTCAAATAACAGATTTCAGAGAGGAGGTTCTTCATCCTCTAGTAACAGGGGAGGTTATAAAACTGGAACTGTTGACAGAAGCAAAATCCGTTGTTTCAATTGTAATGAGTTGGGACATTTTGCTACTGAGTGTCAGAAACCCAAGCAAGCACAGAAGAAAGATTATGCTTCTGAAAAGAAGAAGAGTGGAAGAGCTTATGTAGCTGCTGGTAAAAGCTGGGATGACACAGATAGCGAAGATAAAGAATATGGAAACTTTGCGTTGGTGGCAAATGCTGAATCATCAACTTATTACACCACACCGGTAATTCTTACTGATGCTGAGTTAATTGATAGTTTACGTAATTGCTTGAATAATGCACAAAAAGGGTACGAGAGAATAAGTCTTGTTAACACTAACCTTGAAAATGAAATGTTAGATTTAAAAAAGGTGCAGATTAATCAAGATAAGAATATAGAAGAAATAGCTCGACTTAATTACAGAGATAAGTCATTAGGAGAATACATGGTAAAACAAGTTGATAAGATTGCTGATCAAGATATCAGGATTAAAGAACTGGAAACACAGATTAGAGCTTGTTATAATACTGTTAAAGTTTCTAAAGAGTTCTTCAACAAACAAGCAGTAGAACGAACTGTAGGAATAGGATTTGATTACAGTCAAGCTGTTGGTTCTTTGAGTAATCATTCTCCTAATCCTATTTCAGCTAAAGAAAGAGGTATACCACATATTCTCAAGAATGTTGAAAAACCAATGTTTACAAAATCTGATGCTGGCCCACCAGATATTCTTTCTATGGTTATACAAGAAGAAATGAGAAATGAGGATAGTGCAAATGGCACAGTCCTTGTTAAGGATAAATGTGTTAAGGATAAAACTGTTAAGAACACTAATACAAAGAATGTTTCATCCAAGAAAAATGTCACAGTCTTTGTTAAGGCTAAATCAGTTGAGGACATTAACACAACGAATGTTTCATCCAAGAAAGATGTACCTAAAGTACCAGTCAAAGTTGTTGAATCAGCTAGTTCTTCTAAGACTGGATTAGGTAGTAATAAGTTGAAACAGAAAAATACCATGTCTACTATTGATTCTAATCATAAAGCATGTGGTATTATCAATTGTATGTCTTGTGCTTTTAACAGTATGCGTGCTTATTTTAATGGTAATTATGCATGTGTTAAACAGAATGCTCCTCGACAGCACATGAACAGGAACAATAATGTTCGATCTAAGACCGCTTTTCCTCCTCAAGTTAGGAGAGAGACATTTGCACCTAAGACTAAACAAAAGGTTACCAAGAATGTCTACCAGGTCAAATGTCCAGTCAATGACACAAGTGTTACTGCTGCGAGAGAAACATGGATACCCAAGATTAAACAAAAGATTTTCAAATCTGTTTATAAGGTTAAATGTTTATTGACTAAAGAGGTTAAAATTAAAAATGTTGTTTTGCCTGATAAAGGTTAATACTTTAAATACGCAGGACCCAATCAAATTTGGGTCCCGAAGAAGGTTTAATTCATTTGTCATTGTAGGGTATTGAACAGGTTGATCGAGTAACCTGGATCTTGGACAGTGGATGCTCAAGGCATATGACTGGAGATAGAACCCTGCTGATAAATGTGGTGGAGAAGGCCGGCCCAGTAGTTACCTTTGGAGATAATAGCAAAGGTAGAACTGATGGATATGGCAGACTTGAAGCTGGAAATGTTATCATTGATGAAGTTTCTTTTGTGAAAGGACTTGAGCACAATTTGCTCGGTATCAGTCAATTCTGTGATAAAGGTTATGAAGTTCATTTCAACAAGAAGAATTGTCAAATTTCACACAAGAGACATGAAAAGCCACAACTGACAGGAGTTAGAAAAGGCAATCTGTACGTAGCCAATATGAACTCAGGAAGCACTGAAGAAGTCACTTGCTTCTACACTAAAGCATCTAATGATGAGAGTTGGCTATGGCACAAGAAACTTTCTCATCTTAATTTTAAGACAATGAACTCTCTGGTTAAAAGAGAATTGGTGAGAGGTTTGCCTTCAATGGAATTCACTCAAGAAGGACTGTGTGATGCATGTCAAAAAGGCAAGCTAAAAAGGGCAAGTCACAGGAGCACTGATACATCTTCAATAACTGAACCATTACAATTACTTCATATGGATTTGTTTGGTCCAGTTAATGTGATGTCTATGTCAAGGAAGAGATATGCTCTAGTGATTGTTGATGATTTTTCAAAATACACATGGGTTCTGTTTTTGAATTCTAAAGATGAGACTCCAGAACTGGTGATTGATCACATTAAATTAATTGAGCGAGATTTTACGTATCCAGTGAGAGCTATAAGATCAGAAAATGGAACTGAATTCAAGAATGCAGTTCTAAATGACTTTTGCACTGAGAAGGGTATAACCAGACAATACTCAGCTCCAAGAACTCCTCAGCAAAATGGGGTAGTGAAAAGAAAGAATAGAACCTTGATTGAAGCTGCACGTACTATGCTAAGTGAATCAAGGCTTCCATTGTACTTTTGGGCTGAAGCCATCAATACTGCGTGCTATACCCAGAATCGAACTCTAATCAATAAAGATCAAATGAAGACACCCTATGAAATTATGGCTGATAAGAAACCATCACTCAAATACTTTCATGTATTTGGGGCAAAGTGCTTTGTGCTTAAAGAAGGTGATGATCAAGGTGGTAAATTCGATACCAAAGCATTTGAAGCAATTTTTATTGGTTATTCAATGAGAGCATACAGGGTGTATGTGATTGATGAACAGAAGATGATGGAAAGCGTCAATGTAACATTCGATGACACTAAACTCCCTAGTATCCAAACTGAGAATCCATCTGAGAAGCTATCTTTCGATGACATGACAGATACAGATTCTGATGATGACAATGCACCTGAGATTTTTGCTGATGCTAATGACAACAATGATGATCAGGGTAATGGTGATGAAATCAATGATAGTAGTCAAAATTCTCCCGACTTTTCTAAACAATCATCATCTATTCAACCTGGCAACAACTCAGGGGGAGAAAATGAAGGGTCAACTGGTCACACACAACATCTCAATGAAGATCAAGGTGAATCATCAAGATCTAATCTTCCCAGACAGACTGTTTGGAATAGAGCTCATCCTTTTGAGTTAATCATTGGTGATCCAGTTGTTGGTGTAAAGACTAGAAGAGCTTTTCAGAATCAATGCAATTATTCAGGGTTTCTATCTGAAATGGAACCTAAGAAAACTGAAGAAGCTCTTTCTGATCCTGATTGGGTGATTGCTATGCAAGATGAACTCAATCAATTTAAACAACAAGAAGTTTGGAAGTTGGTACCCAGACCTACAGACAGACCAGTAGTTGGCACAAGGTGGGTATTCAGAAACAAACTTGATGAAAATGGCACAGTGACGAGAAATAAAGCAAGACTGGTAGCAAAGGGTTACTCCCAATCTGAAGGCATTGATTATGATGAGACCTATGCTCCAGTGGCTAGACTTGAGGCCATAAGAATATTCTTGGCATTCGCAGCATTTTCAAACTTTAAAGTTTATCAAATGGATGTCAAGAGTGCTTTCTTGAATGGCAAGCTAGATGAAGAGGTTTATGTAGAACAGCCTCCTGGTTTTGAAGATCCAGATTTAATTTACTATGTCTACTTCCTTTTCAAGGCTGTCTATGGTCTTAAGCAAGCACCAAGGAAATGGTATGACACTCTCTCTGAATTTTTGCTTGAAAATGATTTTGTTAGAGGTGTCATAGACAAAACTCTCTTCACAAAGAAACATAAGAATGATACAATTATAGTCCAAGTCTATGTGGATGATATAATATTCGGGTCTACTAATGATCTTTTGTGCAAGAAATTTGCAAAGTTAATGTAGGGTAAATTTGAAATGAGCATGATGGGTGAGCTGCAGTTCTTTCTTGGATTGCAAATAAATCAAAGGACAGATGGAATATTTATCTGTCAATCCAAGTATGTCAAAGAGCTTCTCAAAAAGTATCAAATGGAGGACTCATCTTCAGCAAGAACACCATCATCTACTGCTGTCAAATTTGGAGCATGTGAAAATTCTGCCAAGGTAGATATCACAAGCTACAGAGGTATGATAGGCTCATTACTTTACCTTACTGCGAGTAGACCTGATATTATGCATGCTACGTGTTTGTGTGCAAGGTTCCAATCGGATCCTAGAGATGTTCATCTCATTGCTGTTAAACGAATTCTGAGATATCTTAAGGGTACGCCTAACTTAGGCATCTGGTACCCTAAAGATTCTGGTTTTAATCTTGTTGGATATACAGATTCAGACTATGCAGGAAGTGTTGTGGATAGAAAAAGCACATCTGGGAGTTGTCAATTCCTAGGTGGTAGACTGGTTTCTTGGTACAGCAAGAAATAACAAACAGTTTCCAACTCAACAGCTGAAGCTGAATATATAGCTGCTGGAAGCTGTTGCGCACAGATTTTGTGGATCAGGAATCAGCTGAGAGACTATGGCTTTGTGCTTGATAAAATTCCAATTTTATGTGATAATACAAGTGCCATAGCAATCTCTAACAATCCTGTGCAGCACACAAGGACAAAGCATATTGACATTAGGTATCATTTTATTCGAGAGCATGTCATGAATGGTACCGTGGAGTTATTTTTTGTACCTACGGAAGAACAAACAGCAGATATTTTTACTAAGTCTCTTGACGAATCCACATTTACCAGAATTGTTGGTGAATTGGGCATGTTAAATAGTCCTAGTAATTAAACTGGTTAATATCTGAGGTTTGATCTTTAATAATTTACAAGTGATTGATGTGTTAATATTTGTTATTAAAATCACTTGCATAATTATTTTATCAACTTATACTCTTGCTTGTTTCATCTTAAATCATTGTTATTATCTTCTCTATATATTTTTAATTACTTCTTGTGTTTTTAGATTAATTCATTTTTTTAAAAATATTTTTCTCGAATTTTACAAGCTGTAATTTATGAGAAATCTATTTTTCTTGAAAATGTTATTGTTTTAAATTCAGTTTAATTATTTTTGTTGTTTAAATAAATCATAGTTTCTTTTTGAATAATTTTCTATATGGAAATTGTTTTATTAGAAAATTTATAGATTTATTAATTCATCAGAAATAATTATGTAAATATTTAGTATGTTATTTGATTTTATTTTATTTGATTTGTAGTGTTTGTCCTTTTGTTATTAATGTTTGATTTCGTAAAAGGGACTACATATGATCGTTTTTATAATTTTTATTAGGTTTTATAATTTTAGTGTAAATTAATTTGCTATTTTTTGGCTTGTGTAAATAATTAATTTGATTTTCTTGTTAAAATTCTGTTAATATTCAATTTTTAGGTAAGTTATATTAGCTATTTTGTTTAAATATAACTATCGGTATAACAATCCATCTGATTGTTATATTCGAATTTGTCATAGTTATATTAGTTAAAATTAGTGTAATATAACTTAGTAATAAGATAGTTATAATTTTATTTTCTGTAAATATAACTGTTATTAGTTAATAGTTATATTGTGTGTTTTACTCGAAATATGACTATCGGTATAACAATTGATTTGATTGTCATATTCTGTGTTTTTCGATAGTTATATTAAGATTTATGTGTTATATAATTGTCTAACAAAGATAGTCATATTACGTTTACACGTAATATAACTATCGGTATGACTATCACCCGATAGTCATATCACAGCCGTTTGATACTTAAGAAAATAGTTATATTTAGTAGTTATATTTCTGTTTGTCTTCAAAATTGGCGTGTTAAGTCACCCAATCACTGTCGATACATACACTCAATATATACATATAACTACTGAATTGCTGCCCGATTTTCATCTCAAAACACGATTCTAAGAACATTGCTTGATTACCCAGTCAATTATCATCAAATCAACGGTTTAAATGTAAGATTTGGATCGAGTTTTAGAACTTGGAGTTTGAAACTTTCGGATTTTCGATTTGAATTTCAAGAGGAATGATTGTGATTTTTCAAAATCTAAAAATATACATGTGTTTGTATTGATATCAAGATCATTGCCTAAATTTTTCAGAATTTTTGATGAAGAATTCAATTTTTCGAATTTTTAATTATTTATTAATTGGAATTTTGTGAATTAATTAGTTTAATTGTTGAATTTTGCAGATTCCATAAGTTTAATATCTGATTTGGAATGGTTGGTGCTTATAATAATTTTGAGCTTGTTAATCACAATTATATTGGATATTTTAATCCCGAGGATTGCCCAGTGGATCGGTTCAAGTCCTGGATAAAATTCCTAAACGAACAAAATATCTGTAGCCATTCTATAACTGCAAATGTTCCCATGAAATTTGGTCCACTTAAACTAATGTGTACTACAGCTGTCTCAGATGAAAGATCGTTTTCATTCAACTTTAATGACAAGACATATACAGTGGATGAATCTGTCTTCAATGCTGCTCTGAGGCTTCCTACTGAACAATTTGCTGAAGTGCCTTCAAATGATGAGTTGACTCAATTCTTTACAAATCTCAACTATCATGGTCAACTGAATCTTAAACGTCCACTCAAAAGCAATCTTGTTCAAGAATGGAATATCTTCTTCGAGATCATAGCAAAGGTGTTTGCTAATTCTACAAAGAGTAACAATACTGTCATCACAGGTATGTTACAGTCAATTGGTTTCTCAATTTCTCACAATAGAAGAATCAACTTTGGCAGCTTGATATGGCCTATTTTGCTAAATCGGTTGAAGAAGGCTAGAAAGAACTTTGGAAAAGGTAAACTGGTTAAGTGTCATTATCCTCGATTTTTGACACTAATTTTTAATCATCTTATGCCTAAGGATCAACCTGCTCCGTTTCCAAATGATCGAATTCAATGGTCTGGTAAACCAAACAAGAAGTTCTACACTAGGCTGGATACTTCTAAGGTCTTGTTGCATGTTCCGGTGGTCATAACACCATATATGTCTACATACATAAATTTGCCAAATGTCATGCCACAGCCAGCTGCTGAGATACCTTTAATTGAACAAGCTCCACAACCTGAAGCAGAACAAGTTCCAGAACCTTAACCTGATTCTGAACCCTTGAATGCTCTTGAACATCAACTTCCAGTGGATCAACCCACTCAGAATGAAGATGATGTACATATCAATGATCAGGTATTTGACTCAACTACTTTGCAATCTCAATATCTTTCTGATAGTCAAATAATTGTGAGAAGTGACCAAGGGATTGTAGAACCACAACCTTTATCCCAGGTCAATGCACCAAACACTGATCCTAAATTCTCCAAACACTATCGTAGAAAGAAATTGTCATTCAAAAGAGCTATCCCTAGTAGTGATATCTTGAGTGAAACAGATTTGCCATCACAAAAGAAAGGTAAAACCATGTCAAAGGCAATCATAAACCCATTCATTCCTTCAAGCTCACCCCTGTTACTCACAATAGGGGAAGATATTTTCTTACATGAAGCTGAAAACATTGTTATGCAAGAGGAGCAAGTTATAGTGCCTGCCATTGTTACGGCAGAAGAACCCTCACAGGTTAATCGGGATTTGCGAACTCCCATTGCACCACCACTGACCTTCCAAGAGGAGGCTAGGGTGATTTCTAGTGCAGGTACAATGGATGCAGCTCAGGATTATGAGAGAAGTGATGTGAGAATTACCTCAAATTTGAGTGAAACACTAGCACGTGAGATGAGTGATACTCAGAGAGCGATTGAGGTGAGAGCACACAATGACACATACACTTTGTCTCTCATAGCACAACTCGATCAAATGAAAGAAAGTCTTGCTCAGGCTGAAGAAGACAATAAAAACTTGAGATTTGATATGGATAACATGAGAACTATCTTCAACAACAAGATCAATGCACTTAAACTCTCTCAACAACAAGCAATCGAAGACTCTGGAGATGTCACAGTGGCTCAAGATCTTATTATATCTTCTATGTCTAATCAGATTGAAGATCTTCAGAATAACATAAATGAGAATCACTTATCCACTGAACATCGTCTCAGTCAGATTGAAAGGCAAAATGATCATCAAGCAAAGGGGTTGAGACACTTATATAATATCATTAGCAGAACTCACTCACTTACAGCAGAAGAGAAGAAATTCTTTGGAAGTAGTGATGAAAGTGACCCTGGAGCTGGTACAAGTCACAAAACTGTAGAGGATTCCTCAACTAAGGGGGAGAAATCTAGAGGGGGAGGGAGTGTAAGTAAAGAGAAAGATGAAGACAGGAGTGAAGTGAAGAAGAAGACAACTCATCAAGCAGCAGAACAGGAAGATGATGCTGTAGAAGGTTTTTACTATACAGGTGAACCTGATATTGATCTGTTTGCTGACTTACAGTTTCCTGATGTTGGTGAAGAATTCGATGAACCAGATCTCAGTTTTTGGGATGATGAAGAGCCAATAATTCCTGATTCTGTTGAAACACAAAGAATGAATTTTGAAGCAAATAAAGAACTTGAACAGAATGAAGCTAATCTGTCTATGAGAGAAGAAAGACTCAAGAAGACACTCGAACAGTTAGCTCATAATGAAAGACTTCAAAAGGCTGAACAGGAAGCACTTCAAAAGCAACATGCTCAAAAGATGGAAGCTAGGAAGATGTACATCAAGTACAAAAATGGTGATAAGTGGGAACGTGCTCAAAAGGTAATAGACTCACCACAAACTTCTGACTATGATGATCGTCGGATGATTGCTATTTTTGAAAGCTTTAAAAAGAAGAACCCTGTACATGACATGTACTTGAAAGCTTTGAAGACAGAAATTGTGAGAATAACCACTGCATCTGATCCTAAGAATGGTGAGCTACTAATCTTTGTTGAATGTCATAAACTCGGATCTCACAAAGTATCGCTTCAGTTCTTCTATGATAGATCTCTGTCAGAGCTTTGGGTGTTGAGACCAAAAGTAAGAACATCTTCTGAGCTAGGCATACTGCTTCATGAAAAAATTTCAAGAGTTTGCTGAAAGAGCTGGTCCTGAAGTTATAAATAACCCTCCACAAGTTAAAATTCTTAAGGGAGAAGTTATTCACACTGTTAATCTTCAGATAGAAGAATTATATACATATCTTGCCAGACATTTGGTATATGTTGAATATGCTCTTCGAAATCATGGTTTTGCATCACAAGAAAAAATTGAAGCTGCAGATCATATTCGATCCTATGCCCAGACCAACATGAAGAAATACAAGCAGTATCAAGGTGAGTTGAGAAAGAAACTTGGAATACCACTGGTTTATCCTACAGATGTGTCATCCAGAAGGGAATTACTTGTTGACTCCGAATTGATCAAGAATCTACCTGATATGGATGAACAAGAAGAAGGAGAAATTAATGAGGAAGAAGGTGGTAAATGAAGATTAGCTCCACAAGTTATATCATTAGAGCTTTGATAGAACAAGATAGGATAATTGTCTTATATGATCAGTCTAGAGGATCATCTATCTTGTATTTATCTTTTCTGTTTGAATCTGGATAATGTTAATATGAACCAGAACTTTTACATTATTTACTTAGCATTTAAAGTGTTTTCTTTTACTTGTTTAATTGGGATTAGTTGAAGAATCCTCTAGGTATTTGCTTGTTATTGTATAACAAACAAATAGGGGGAGATTGAAAGGCATATGAAACAGCCTATTTGTAGTTCGAGGATCCTAATCCAATTAAACTAGATTGTAATAAGTAAATAATATCAACTGTCACAGGAATCTCAAAAGATGATAACCGTCAGAAGAAAAATCAACAAGTCAATCTTTAGTTTGATGTTTTACACTGGAAGAAGATTCAGATATCTGATCAGGCCTCAAGGTAGCATTGAAACAAATGGATTCATTTAAGAGACAGAGGTTTCTATAAGTGATAAGAAACAATTTCAGTACCGAATGATTGATGAGAGTGAAGAGTATAAAAAGACCACACTGTTAAAGTCACGATGAAGAACAGAGATTGGAGTTAGTCGTTTATGAACCAGACAGTACATCGAGCGTCAACATCATTCCAGTGTATGTTCCTTATCATAATTACGTGGTTTGCAGCGGAGTATTGACTATTAAAGAATTTATATTAATTCTATTTTAATTGATTAAATCAAGTAATTAAGTTAATAAATAAATTAATTCTTTCAGAATTAATATATTTATTAAAGTAATTATTAGATTAATTAAATAATAATTAATATGAAAAAGAAATAATTACTTAAATGATTTTTATAAGTCATTTAATTAATTATACACTGAAAAATATGATGATATAACTATCAAACTGATAGTTATACTGATAGTCATATACAGATTAAAGAAGAGATAGTCATATTCAGTTCAAAGAGGAGATAGTCATATGCAGTTCAATTGGATAGTCATATTTCATTCAAAATGGAGAGTAATACCGAATGTCATATTGAGCTGGATAGTTATACCGAAAGTTATATTTAAACTGGACAGTCATATTACATTCAATTGATAGTCATACCGATTGTCATATTAATGTAAAATGATTGTTATATCAGTTTAAACTAAGTAATATGACTATGGCTGTGTTATTTAAAGAAGCAGAATGCAGAAGAATTGGATCAGTCGAGCATAACACAGAAAATACACACAACAGCCCTTATATTTCTCTCTCAAGCTCAAGAACACTTACAAGAAAATTCTGTAAATTCAAGTTCATCTCAGTTGTAATATCCTATCCATTGGAACTTGTTTACTTGTGATTCTTGTACTACTAGCGAATTAAGTTTCCTAGTTCACAAATTGATATCTTGATTTATATTAACTAAATTAGCAAAGTTCATGTTGAATTTTCTAATTAGTTATTAATTACGTGATAATCGTTTGGACTGATTTTGTAACACCCATCAAGTTAATATATTATTATATTCAACTTGAAATTTGTGTTATATTATTCCGCACAAAATATTCGTTTAAGTGAAAATTGTTTAACGAATAAATTTCGAGAAAATGGTATAGATTGTATTCAACCCCCCTTCTACAATCTTATCGGACCTAACAAACATGCTTAGGAAGTCCAAATTTCTTGTGCAATTCCTTTCTGACTGATACATAGAAGTATGTCTTCATTAAATCATGCCTTTTATGTAACAGTCCATATTCTCCAGGAAATGAAAGTTTGGGAACTCTTTCAATCAGAAAATCTAGAACAGGCCTGGAAAGCTTAACTTTCAGAGAAATAAGTTCCATAGCCAGTCTGTATGTCAATGTAGTTTCCCATGAAGAATCAAAATACATATCTCTCTTATCAGATACTGACGTGGATATAGCATTATTTGTAGAGACCTGCATAATGTTAGTTGGATTTGACACTGTGTGTGTAGGTGACAAATTAATCTTTCTCCTTGTTCTCCTAGTATAGTGAGCAACAGATTTGTCTTGAGAAGACTCAAGAGGTGTAGACACAGAAGTGATCTTGGGATGAGATCTTTTTTCAATAGACACAGTCTTTTGAGAGACAGTATCCAGTGACTGTTTTCCCTTTTTAAGAACTACAGCCTTTTGGGAGACTGCAGCCTCGCTGTGACTAGGTGTTCCATCTCTTTGTCCTAGCTTAGAAAGTTGAATTGCAGCCTTCAATTCTGTTCTCTCAGCAAGAGATATATTATCATCATCTTCACTAGAACTACTACATGAAATAACAAATCTTCTCTACCTTACAACTGATGTCTTTTGAGAAACAGCAGAGGTTGGCTTCTTTGAAACAATAGGCTGTGGATCAAAATTTGGTTCTAGAATTGTTTCAGAGACTGTAATGTTTTTGGCTACTTCAGTAGACACAGGGGTTCTCCTCCAATTGAGATTCCTGAGTCATTTCACCACGAAAGAAAGAAGAATTATAGATAGTAGGAAGATGAGTTCTTAGAAGTACCTGAACATGATTTGGATAGTGTAATGCAGGTATTTCATCTGGATTCTTTTCACTGTCCTCCTTTGTAATGTCAGAGAAAATTCTCTTTTGCTGTACATAAGAAGAAACACAATATTTTCTACCAAATCTAGATTCAACATCAGGAAAGAAATGGTTAATAAACAGTTGCATGAATCTGTGATAATAAACCATATTCTTGTCATGATCTCTTGACCCAAGTTTAATACACATCTGACTTAAGATAATGTGACCAAAATTAATTACTCTGTTATAAAGCAAGGCATATGTAATATGTGATGTAACAACAGTAATTTATTGAAAAGAACTACATTTACCAGTAAAACATTTAGCAATTTGATCAAAGAAGAAAGACCATTCTTTCCTAAGAAAAGATCTATTTAACTGGCTCATGTAATCTAGAGGTCCATCATAACCTAATTTAGATAACATAGTTCTCACATCATCATCAGATGGTACATTCTCAAAATTCGTACTAACAGGTAAGCGAAGTACTGAATTAACAACAGATTCAGTAATATCAAATGAGTCTTGTCCTAAGTATAGAACAATCTTACCTGATTGACTCTGAGTAGAATCAATTACCTCAGCATTCTCCCAAGCTTGTGAAACAGCTACTTGATTAATTTGTGGAGATGCTGTCAAGGCATAGCTTAATGGTCCTTTCGCCATAAAGTCCAATATCGGGTGAAAATCAGTTGACACCCCTTCCTTATTGGTGATAGCTGCAACATGATTATTCATCATAAAATCAAAGTCACAAAACTTGAAAGTTACTGATTTGGGTAGTCTTCTTTGAGTTGCCATTTTGATCTGAAAAGAACTTAAGAAATCTTTGAAATTGATTAGTGATTTTGAAAACTCGAGAGTGTTTTTGCTTTAGAGAATGAAATTAGAGAAAGCAATTACACGATTAGAGTGTCAAAATAATTATATTTCAAAAATCCTTCAGACCCATTATCCCACGTTGACACGTAGGTTGACAGGTGTTAGTCCCTGAAAAATGCAGTTACCCATGACTTTTGGAAAAAAAATCCAAAAATAACTTCAAGTAAATAAATCAAGGTAAAATCAAGATAAAAATCAATACTGATCAGCTTCCTTTTCCTGATATGATCTTCTCATCAGGATAATCACACGATTCAATGTGATTTCTGAATAAAAAGAATTACTAATCCTGACGTGAACACACTTGTATTCCTGATCAATATCATCCTGATTCCAGAGACTAAATGAAGTTTCCACATGGCATTTTCTTTTTCATGTAAAAGAAATAACAAAATCAATTGGTTAAATTCATTCAATATTTCTTGAAAATACAAGAAATACAGTCACACATAATTATGACTGAATGCATTGATATCTCCCAAATGACTGTTCAGCTTCCCACATCTTTCTATAAAAGAAACCGACGTCTTATGCCATTCTCCAAAACCTTTTCATTCTTTTCCCTTTCCATCATGGCTTTCAACCAAAATCTTCATATGAACCCTAGCTTTTGGTTCATTACCACTGAGAAGTTCTTTACTCTTGATGATCAGGAGCAAGTGAACTATCTCTTAGAAGAGATGACTTTTCTCATCAAGTCAGATATGGTTGATCTTAACCCAGATGATTTCCACGAATCTCCTCTAAAACATCTACCAGTTGGATACAATCCTCCTCTAATCTCTTCATACCTTGAGGATGAAGATTTGGTGAAGAGTCTGAGGTTGATCTTGATGGAGATGCTATTCATCTTCTTCAATAAGCATGAAGATGAGTCAGCTGCTTTCATTCAAGTCGCCCAGACAAGGAATCCAATCTTGAGATGCTCCTTGTCCTGAAGTCAATCGTTGAGGATTGAAGCAGCAACAACTTTAGACAAGAATAGAATTATCAGTAGTAGTTAGACAAATAGAAGAATTATATTTCATTTTCATGTATGTAATGCTTTTGATTAATGAAAATACAAGTTTTCTTAATATCTACTTGTCTATCGTTGTTTATTGACTGTCATGAATAATGATATAAATTATCAGTATGCATGTAATAAAACTTGCTTACATAGACTTAACAAAACTCAGAATTGAACCACTAAATAACATGAACTTCAGAATTTGAAACAGTAAGACACACAAATTTCACAATCCTGATACTGACGATACAATCCTGATGTCAAAACTGATGACGTCAGCATACTGATAGCAATCCTGATGTTTATTAACAAGTCTATCATACTGTAATTTATCAAAGTAAAGTGTTATAGCTTAAGCATTTAACAATCAAGTATAGATCCTGATAAAAATATCAAGTCTATAAGCTGAAACAACATACCTTGCTACTTGTGCAGATGTTAAAGATCTAAAAATTTAACATTCCTAACTCACTAACCAATCTAATGAATGTGGCCTCATCAAGTGGTTTAGTTAGAATATCTGCAAGCTGTTTATCAGTAGGAACAAAATGAAGTTCCATAGTACCATTTTCAATATGTTCTATAATAAAATGATACCTGACATCAATGTGCTTAGTCCTTGAGTGTTGAACTGGATTTTCTGCAATTTTGATAGCACTAGTATTATCACAAAACATAGGAATATTACTAAGTGTCATACCATAATCCATTAACTGATTTCTTATCCAAAGGAGTTGAGCACAACAACTGCCTGCTGCAATGTATTCAGCTTCTGTAGTTGAGGTTGAAACTGATTGCTGCTTCTTGCTTGCCCAAGAAATCAATCTGTTTCCCAAGAATTGACATGTACCTGTAATGCTTTTCCTGTCTATTTCACACCCTGCATAATCAGAGTCTGAATAGCCAATTAAGGAGAAATCAGATTCTCTTGGATACCACAAACCAAGATTTGGAGTTCCCTTGAGATATCTAAAAATTCTCTTCACAGCAATTAAATGAGATTCCTTAGGATCACTTTGGAATCTAGCACATAAACAGGTTGAGAACATTATATCTGGTCTACTTGCAGTTAGATATAACAGTGAACCTATCATGCCTCTATAGCTAGTATTGTCAACACTCTTTCCCTTAGGATCTGAGTCTAGCTTAGTGGCTATTGCCATGGGTGTCTTTGCAATTGCACAATTTTGAAAGTCAAACCTTTTTAAAAGATCTTTGATATACTTTGACTGATTAATCAAAATATCAGTCTCAGTCTGTTTGACCTGCAAGCCTAAAAAGTAATTTAGTTCACCCATCATGCTCATCTGATACTTAGACTGCATAAGCTTGCTAAACTTAGCACATAACTTTTCATTAGTAGAACCAAATATAATATCATCAACATAAACTTGAACAAAAAGCAAATCACCTTTTATCTTTCTAAAGAATAGAGTTTTGTCAATTGTACCTCTTGTGAAGCCATTTTCAAGAAGAAATTTAGACAAAGTCTCATAGCATGCTCTTGGTGCCTGCTTTAGTCCATAGAGTGCCTTGTCAAGTTTGTAGACATGATTTGGAAACTTTGGATCAACAAAACCAGGTGGTTGTTCCACATACACTTCCTCATCAAGCTTGCCTGTTAGGTCCGATAAGATTGTAGAAGGGGGGGAATACAATCTTTACCTTTTTATTGAAATTTGTCCTTTAAATAAAATTTGATAAAGAAAAATTTATGTGCGGAATTATTTAACACAATTTTTCAAGTTGAATATAACTTTATATTAACTTGATGTGATGTTACAAAATCAGTATAACAACTTATCAAGATGTTAATAACTAATTAGAAAATTCGACATGAACTTTTCTAATTTAGTTAATAATAATCAAGATAAGAAATAGGAAACTTAATTCGCTAGTAGTACAAGAATCACAAATAAACAAGTTCTAGCGGATAGAATATAACAAAGATGAAGAACTTGAATTTCTGGGAATTGTTTAAGCTTTGGTGTTCTTGATATTCTTGAGAGAGAATTCTGTTCTGCTATGTTTTTCCGTTATGACCTAATCTGCTCTGTTCTGTTCTTTTATATCAGTAACAGGTCTTGCTGGCTTTCTGTAGGATATTTAACTGCTCCAGTAGGATATTTAACTGCTCCAGCATGACTTAAACTGTTTCCAAGACTTGATTTTTCTTCATTAAGACTTACACAAACCTCCATTAAGACATAAAACTTGTCGGTATGACTTAACAGAAATTCGGTAAGACTTACAACAGCTGGCAGAGGTCGGTAAGACTTAAATCAGGTCGGTAAGACATAATCCTGAAAAGCTTCTGTCGGTATGACTTAAAATTAGGTCATACCGAATTTTTCTTCTCCAAGACATAATCCAATCTTCTTTCTTTAAGTCATATTGATCCATTTAATTAATTAATGATTAACTAATTCATATTTAATTGATACAATAATTAATTTAATAAATAAATTAATTCTTCCAGAATTAATTCATTTAATTAAATCAATTAAATGATTTATATCAATTATAAATGAATTTAATTAAATCAATAAATAATTAATTTAATTCTTACAAACCACTGAAGGTAGTAAAGAATTACCACTGATTTGTGTTGACGTTCGATGTACTGTCTAGTTCATGAACGACTAACTTCAACGATGCTTCTTCACTTTTGACTTTAGGTTGTGGTTTATTTCTTCTCTCAATTCTCTTGTACTGTAACTGACCTTCAAACTATCACTCGAAAAATCTATGTCACTGTTCAAATGAATCCATTCACTTCAATGCTATACTGGGGCTTGATCAGATAACTGAATCGTCTTCCAGTGTATAACATCAAAACTATAGATTGACTTTTCTTCTTTCTTCTGACAGATAATACTTCTTGAGATTCCTGTGACAGTTCATATGTATATTTACTTATTACAATTTGGTTTAAGCTGATTAGGATCCTCTAACTACAAATAGGCTGAGTCATATGCCTTTCAATCTCCCCCTATTTGTTTGTTAGACAATAACAAGCAAATTCCTAGAGGATACCTCAACTAATCCAACTTAACCAAATGAAAGATAAAACTTTAAATACTAAGTAAATATGAAAAAAGTTCTGTTTTATATTTAACATTTGCCAGATTCAAACATGAAAGATAAATACAAGATAGATGACCCTCTAGACAGATCATATGATACAAATTCCTATCAAGATTTATCTAAGCTCTAAACATATAACATGTAGAGCAATTCTTTTTCTTCAGTTGTCTTCCCTTCTGAATTCTCCTTCTTCTGGCTCATCTGTGACTTGAAGTTTCATGTGTAGATCAGAATCAACAAGACGTTCTCTTCTTGATGACAATCCTTGAGGTAAGACTAAAGGAATTCCAAGCTTCTTTCTCAGTTCACCTTGAAATTTCTTGTAATCTTTTATGTTCGTTTGTGCATAGGAACGAATGTGATCTGCAGCTATTACCTTTTCTTCAGTCAAGAATCCATGATTTCTGAGAGCATATTCAGCATATACCAAGTGTTTTGCATGATGTTCATATAACTCATCTGTCTGAAGATTGATTGAGTGAAGTACCTCTCCCTTAAGAAATTTTACTTGTGGAGGTCCTTAATAACTTCTGGTCCAGCTCTTTCAGCAAATTCTTTGAACTTTTCATGTAACAACACACCTAGCTCAGAAGATGTTCTTACCTTAGGTCTAAGTACCCAAATCTCTGTCAGCGATCTGTCATAAAAGAACTGAATAGATACTCTGAAAGTTCCAACTTTATGACAATCTACAAATATTACCAGCTCATCAGATTTGGGTTCAAATGCAGTAGTTATCTTGATGACTTCTACCTGTAAGGCCTTTATATACATATCATGAATTGGATTTGCCAGTTTGAATTCCTCGAGAATTTGTCCAAGACGACGATCTTCATAATCAGAACTCTGAGGTGAATCAATTGATTTTTGAGCACGTTCCCATTTGTCACCGCTCTTTAGTCTGATATATGTCTTTCTCTTCTCAACATTTATAGCATGTAGTCGTTGTAATGCTTGCTGTTCAGCTTTCTGAAGTTCTTCATTTCGTGCAATTTGCTCTAATGATTTTTGAAGTTTTTCTTCTCTCATTTGCAAATTAGCTTCCCTTTGAGCAAATAATTCTTCAGATTCTTTCTCAGCTTGTTGAGCTTCAAATTCAGATATCACTGGTCCTTCATATTCCCAGTGACTAAGATCAGGTTCAGGAAGTTCTTCACCTTGATCAGGGAATTCAAGATCAGCAAAAACATCGAAGTTATCCGGTTCACTCGTGTAATAATAACCTGTGTTCTTGTCTTGAATTTCTTCTTCAGTTTCTTCAACTACTTTCTTCCTCTTATCTCTCCTATCTTCACTTTGGTCAGATTTTCCCTCTCCTCCCTCTCTTTCTTTAGTTTTATCTTGTGACCCCTTTGATTTCTCCCCCTTAGTTGAGGAATCCTCTACAGATTTATCAGTTCCCCCAGCTTCAGGATCTTGTTCATCATCATCACCACCCTTACTTGTAAAGAATTCAATTTCTTCATTTGTAGGTTTGCGACTTTGACTTACAAGATTAAACAGATGTCTTAACCCTTTAGCCTGGTGTGCATTTTGCTTTTCGATCTGGTCCAGACGAGAATCAGTAGATTCCTGATTGTGCTGTACCTCTGACTGTAGAGTGTCAACTTTCATGGAAATTTCAGAAATTAACATATCTTGAGCAACAGTAATATCTCCAGAGTCATCAATTGCTTTTTCATGAGGAGTTCGAGAGAATCTATTTTCTTGGTGAAAGATGTCTTTAAGTAGTTTATGTCCTTCTTGATTACAGCAAGCTGACTGTTGACAGGGGTGGATGAAGAAGATCGCTCACCCACTTGTGCTTTAAGGTTTTCTGTTTCAGCCTTGCTGACTGCAAGTTCTTTCTCTAAAGCAGCTATCTTTTCTAATAGTGATAGAGTGTATGTGTCAGTGTGTGCGCTCACCTGACGTTCACTTTGAGATCCACTCACCTGAAGTGCATGTGTTTCACTCAATTTTATGGTATTCCTCACATCACTTCTCTCAGATTCCTTAGCTGCTTCCAGATTTGTACCTGCATGTAAAATCACCCTAGCCTCCTCTGGGAAGGTCAGTGGTGGTGCAATGGGAGTTCGCAAATCCCTTTCCTTAATCAAATCTACTTGAACATTTGAAATTGTTGACTGAATTGCTTCAGTAGTAGATTGATCAAGTTGCCTTCCACCTTCTCCAGTCGAAACTGCGAGTGGAAAATCCCTTGAGGGAGCCAGGAGTGTTTGTCCTGGGAGGGGAGATGATGGTTCTATTAAAGTTGGCTGAGAACCAAGATTTCCCTCTAAAGTCTATGAAGACTCTTCTACCGTAACTATGGTAGGCACTGTCACATTTTCTACGTGCTCTCCTTGCAGTGTGTCCTGAGACTCATCTAAAGGTATGTCTTCCCCCATTGTGAGTAATAGGGGTGGTGTGCTTGACTCACTACAAGGTGCCACGGCCCTATGGCGAATTTCAATAGAATCATCCTGTTGAGAAGATGATTCTATTAACTGTGTAACGGCCATATCAACTTCCATATCCTGTTGGGAGGATATAGACGGGCTTACAGTTGCCTCAGTTTGAGTTCTACTTTTTTTTTCTAGAGGCAGAGCTGTGGGTTCACTCATACTACCACTACTGATACGACTTCTTTTAACTTGCAATTTCTTTCTGGAGTGAAAAGATATGAGTTTTGTTGGTTGAGTATTTGGCTCTACGACCTTGGTTAGAGGTTGTGGTACTACAACCCCTTGGTCAGACCTACCAACCACTTGGGTTCCAGAAATAGATTGAGAAGTAGTAGATTGAGAAACAGAAGGCAATACCTGGTCAGCTGATTCCGCAACAGTCTCTGATAAGATGGGTTGATCTGATTCAGGTTCAGGGACAGATGCAGTTTCTTGCACTGGATGTTCAACAACAAGTGCAATTGGCTGAGGAACAATTTGCTGAGCAGGTTCAACTCGTTGATTGCCTTGATCTTCATTATCAACAAGTATGTTTTCCACTGGTGGTTCAGGGTTTTGTTCAGGTTGTTCAGGTTCTGGTACAGGTTCAATGACAGGTAGTTGTATATAGTTTGACATGTATTGGGTGACAACTACAAGTATGTTTGTGAATTTAGGCTTGTTGCTGTACTCAGTGAACAATCTGGTAGTAGGTTTACCTGACGCCAGTGATTCTCCATTCAGGAATTGGGCTTGGTTTTCTAGTTCAACTAGATGATTAAAAATCAATGACAGGAATCTTGGATAATAACATGATACTTTTTGTCCATTATCAAAATTCCTCTTTGCATTAATGATTCTTCTAACCATCGGAACACACAGTAGTCTACCAATATTAATTCTTCGGTTATGTGCAACTGCATATCCAATATGCTGTAAGAAAGATGGTAATACCCCGAAGTTCCCTTTAGTAGAATTGGCAAAGACTCTACCTAATGTGTCAAACAGATAGTCCCATTCCTGAACGAAGTTCTTTTTATTCCAGACAGTTTGATCAGGACTGTCTTGATAGAATACACCATTCAAAAATTTATCAATTCTTGATCTGATGGTAATTCTTCGAAATTGTCAGTTGGAAAATTTAAGACCGTATTTATTGTATTTTCATTCAATGTGTACTGATTGTCTCCTTCAGAGATGACAAATGATCTGTTATCATTAGAAACGACAGCAGTAGTACACATGATTCGCAAAGGTTCAATTTTCAAAGGAGCATCCAAGCTCAAAGCAGTGCGAACCAGTGAATTATCATTTAAAAATCGAATCCACGGTCGAAAACGTTCAACTGAACATTTTTCTGGATTAAAATAACCGATTAAATTATGTTTAATAATTTCAAATCGATCAGCCATTTTAATCAAGATTTAATTTCCTTGAAAATTTCAGATTTTACAAAATTATAATTTAAAAATTAATTTTTCGAATTAATAATTAATTAAAAATTCTAAAAAAAATTAAAAGTTGTTGAAAAATTCTGAAAAATTCACACAATGATCCTCTTACACACACGAACACACGTATATTTTTAGATTTGCAAGAATCGAACCCAGTTTTTCAGAAAAACAGATCTTAAAAACGATTTTTCGAAAACTAATATCTTCAAAAACCGAACCAAATCACGATTTTAAGCAATCAAACTGATGAGAATTGAACAAGGAATTGATGATTGTGCTTGGATAGTGATTTTAATCAAGATTCGAGATGAAAATCGGGCATGAACTTTCGTGTATATGCGTGTATATGTGTGTATCGGTTTGGTTCTCTAAGACTTAACTTGAGAGAATAACTTAAACTGAGATTATGACTTAACATTACTATTTGCTATATATATACAAACTGTCGAATAAGACTTAAATAAAGTATATATTACGAATAAGACTTAGATTACATACGAGTAAGACTTAAATAACACTACTGACTTAAGACTTAATTTAAAAACTCGCTAAGACTTAATTAATACTGGTGAATAAGACTTAATTTATATACAGACTAGCGAATATGACTTAATTAAAAAAAAATCGGTAAGACTTAACTTGTTTAAGTTATACCGATTTTAAGTTAAGTCATATTGATTGTTTTTCCTAATTTTAAGTCATATTTACTTTAAACAAACATTAAAAACACAATAAAATATACAATTAACTTATAAAAATAATAAAAATATTATAGAAAATTAAACAAATAATAAAAATAACTATAAATACCATATGCTAACCTATTAACGAAAACAAAGCAATATTAACAGGACAAACATTACAAAACATATGATAAATTAATTAATAAAATAGAAATAAATATCTACAAATATTCTAAAAATACAGAAATATGAAGTATCAAATAATATGAATAAACAGAGTGAAAAATAACTAGACAAGCAAGAAAATCAGATGGTAAAATAATAATACAAGTGATTTCAAACAACAAATATTCACAGAATAATCACTTGCAAAATTATTAAAGATCAAATTTCAGATATTAACAGTATTAATTACTAGGACTGTTTAACATACCCAATTCACTAACAATTCTAGTGAATGAGGATTCATTAAGCGACTTAGTAAAAATATCTGCAGTTTGATCTCCAGAACCTACAAATAGTAGTTGTACTGTACCATTCATTACATGCTCTCTTATAAAATGATACCTTATGTCAATGTGCTTTGTCCTTGAGTGCTGCACAGGATTGCTGGCGATTGTTATGGCACTTGTATTACCACATAAAATAGGAATATTTTCCAATACAATGCCATAGTCCATTAATTGATTCCTTATCCATAAGATCTGAGCACAACAGCTTCCAGCAGCTATGTATTCAGCTTCGGCTGTAGAGTTGGAAACTGTTTGCTGTTTCTTACTGAACCAGGATACCAATCTTCCACCTAGGTATTGACAACTCCCAGATGTACTCTTCCTGTCTACAACACTTCCTGCATAGTCAGAATCTGTATATCCAATTAAAGTAAAACCAGTTTCATTAGGGTACCAGATGCCTAAATTAGGCGTACCCTTTAGATATCTTAAGATTCTTTTGACAGCAGTGAGATGGATTTCTTTAGGGTTCGCTTGGAACCTTGCACACAAGCATGTGGCAAACATTATATCTGGTCTACTAGCAGTTAGGTAAAGCAATGAGCCAATCATACCTCTATATCCTGTGATATCTACCTTGGCAGAACTTTCACATAAACCAATTTTGACAGCTATAGTTGATGGTGTCTTTGCTGATGAGCACTCCTCCATGTGATATTTCTTGAGGAGCTCCTTAATGTACTTAGATTGACAAATAAATATTCCATCTTGTCTCTGACTTATTTGTAATCCAAGAAAGAATTTCAGTTCTCCCATCATGCTCATTTCAAACCTACCCTGCATTAACTTAGAAAACTTCTTGCATAGAAGCTCATTATTAGACCCAAATATAATATCGTCCACATAGACTTGGACTAATATTATATCATTCTTATGTCTTTTAGTGAAGAGCGTTTTGTCTATGACACCTATTATAATACCATTTTCTAATAGAAATTCAGAAAGAGTGTCATACCATTTTCTTGGGGCTTGCTTAAGACCATAGATAGCTTTGTAAAGAAAGTAGACATAGTCCAGATGATCTTGATCTTCAAAACCAGGGGGTTGTTCTACATACACTTCTTCATCTAGCTTACCATTCAGAAAGGCACTCTTGACATCCATTTGATAAACTTTGAATCTTGAATAGGATGCAAATGCCAAGAATATTCTGATGGCCTCAAGTCTTGCCACTGGAGCATAGGTCTCGTCATAATCAATGCCTTCAGCTTGAGAATAACCATTAGCTACCAGTCTTGCTTTGTTTCTTATCATAGTGCCATCTTCATCTAGTTTGTTTCTGAATACCCATCTTGTGTCCACCACTTTTCTATCTTTAGGTCTGGGTACCAGCTTCTATACTTCTAGTTGCTTAAATTGATTGAGTTCATCTTGCATAGCAATCACCCAATCAGGATCAGATAGAGCTTCTTCTACTTTCTTAGGTTCCATGACAGACAGGAACCCAGAATAGTTACATTGATTCTGATAAGCTCTTCTTGTTTTCACACCAACATCTGGATCACCAAGTATTAGCTCAAAAGGATGAGCTCTATTCCAAACAGTTTGTCTGGGAAGAATTGATCTTGATGATTCGCCTTGATCTTCTGTATGATGTTGAGTATGACTTGTTGACCCTTCATTATCTCCCCCTGAGTTGTTGCCAGTTTGACTTGTTGATGGTTCAAGAGTATCAGTGGTGTCTTGAAAATTATCATTGTTTTCACCAGCATCACCTTGATCATTACCACCAACATTTGGATTATTATTATCAGCAACAACGTTAGGTTGATTGTCATCATCTGAATCTGAGTCTGACATATCATCAAACTTAAGCTTTTCAGATGGATCTTCATTTTTGATACTTGGGAGTTTTGTGTCATCAAATGTAACATTGACACTTTCCATAGTTTTCTGTTGATCAATAAGATACACCTTGTAGGCTCTTCTAGTATAACCAATAAATATTGCTTCATGTGCTTTTTCTTCAAATTTACCACCTTGATCATCTCCTTCTTTCAACACAAAGCATTTTGTCCCAAATACATGGAAGTACTTGAGAGTTGGTTTCTTGTCATGTAGAGCTTCATATGGTGTCTTCATTAAGTCTTTATTGATAAGTGTTCGATTCTGGGTATAGCATGCAGTGTTGACAGCTTCAGCCCAAAAGCTCAATGGAAGCCTTGATTCACTTAGCATAGTACGTGCAGCTTCAATCAAGGTTCTATTCTTTCTTTCAACTACCCCATTTTGTTGAGGAGTTCTGGGAGCTGAGTACTGTCTAGTTATACCCTTTTCAGTGCAAAAATCATTCAGAACTGCATTCTTGAATTCAGTTCCGTTGATTAACCTTATAGCTCTTACTGGACGATTAGAATCCAGCTCAATTAACTTAATGTGATCAACTACCAGTTGTGGAGTTTCATCTTTTGAGTTCAGAAATAGTACCCATGTGAATTTTGAGAAATCATCAACAATCACTAGAGCATATCTTTTTCTTGACATAGACAGCACACTAACTGGACCAAACAAATCCATATGGAGAAGTTGTAATGGTTCAGTTATTGATGATATGTTAGTGCTCCTGTGAGTTGCCCTTTTTAACTTCCCTTTTTGACAAGCATCACATAGACCTTCCTGAGTAAATTCAATCGAAGGTAAACCTCTCACCAACTCTCTTTTCACTAGAGAATTCATTGTTTTGAAGTTTAGGTGAGAAAGTTTCTTGTGCCATAACCAACTATCATCAGTGGATGCCTTTGAATAAAAACATCTAATTTCTTCTGTGCTTCCAGAGTTCATATTGGCTATGTACAAGTTTCCTTTTCTTACTCCAGTCAACTGTGGCCTTTCATTTCTCTTGTGTGATATTAGACAATTCTTCTTGTTGAAATGAACTTCATAACCTTTGTCACAGAATTGACTAATACTGAGCAAATTGTGCTCAAGGCCGTTCACAAAAGAGACATCTTCAACGATAACATTTCCAGCTTCTAATCTGCCATATCCATCAGTTTTACCTTTGCTGTTATCTCCAAAGGTAACGACTGGGCTGGCCTTCTCCACCACATTTGTCAGCAGGGCTCTATCTCCGGTCATATGCCTTGAACATCCACTGTCCAGAATCCACATGACTCGTTCAACCTGTTTCAAACCCTGCAATGACAAATTGGTTAGACTTTCTTCGGGACCCAAATTTGATTGGGTCTGGAGTACTTAAAGAATTGACCTTTATCAGGTAAAGCAACACTTTTTATTTTAACAACATTTTCTTCAGGTACTGGACATTTAACCCTGTAAACAGCTTTAACTTGTTTTGGTTTAAGCTTGGGTAACCATGTCTTTACCATATCCTGAGAAGGACTTGAAGTCCTAATCTTAGAATTAGGTGATGTTACAGTCCTGGATCTAACATGTTTATTTCTGCTCATATGCTGTCTAGGAACATTCATATCAACACATGCATGATTACCGTTAAAGTAAGCAGACATTATATTAAAAGCACAAGACATGCAATTAACAGCATTGCATTTCTTATGAGCAGTATCAATAACAGGAATAGCATTCATGGTAGATATGTTGTTGCATTTATTCATGTTGTTGCTTCTACCACTAGTTTTCAAGGAACTAGTAGACTCACCAACTCTTTCTGTTTTCTTAAACACAGACTTTCTAACTTCATCATTTTTAACAACTTGATTACTTTCTAAGACTACGCCATTAGCTAAATCCTCAATGCGCATCTCTTCCTTAATGATTAAAGATGTTGTATCCAAAGGTTCTGCTATGGATGTCTTAAAGAGTGGATTACTAACACCCTTAAGCACTATTGGTATACCCCTATCTACAGCACTGACACGATTAGGGGTAATAATGCTTTTTCGTCCAATAGCTTCATTATAATCAAACCCAATTCCTACGGTTTGATTAATAGCTTGTTGGTTAAACAACTCTTTAGCCACTTTACAAGAATTAGAAGTAGCACTAACCCTTATTTCTAGCTCAGCTATTGTTTCACATTGTTGAACCACTATCAACGCTAGAGACCTCTCAAGTTCTTTTAGAATTCTTATTTCTGATTTTTGTTTATCATGGCAATTTTGTACATCGTGTAATTCTGATAATTGATTACTAGGATCTGTATTTAACAAATTGATCCTTTCAATCTCTCTATTAGCATTACCTAGTGTATCACTAAGTTGATAAATATATTGACTTTCAGTACATGATACCTCAAATGAAGTACCACTGGAGTTATCAGATTTTACCATCAGGGCAAGATTGCCATACTCTTCATCTTCAGAGTCTGTATCATCCCAACTCTTTCCAACAGCCACATAGGCTTTACCTGTCTTCTTCTTCTCAGATCCAAAGTCTTTTCTTTGGTTTTGTTTTGGCTTCTGACATTCAGTAGCGAAATGTCCAAGTTCATTACAGTTGTAGCATCTAATTTTACTTCTTTCAACTGTTCCAGTTTTGTAACCTCCTCTGTTACTTGAGGATGAAGAACCTCCTCTCTGGAACCTGTTATAGTTAGATTTGTATCTGAACTTGGGATTCTTCCTGAATCTGAAGTTGCTGAATTTCCTTACCAACAAAGCCATGGACTCATCTTCCAACTGATCTAACTCTTCTAACGAATAGAAGTCTCCTTCATCTAGACTAGCATTCGTTTGACCAACTTCAACTTCAAGCTTGCCACTGTCAACATCACAAGGTTGAATAACCTTATCTTCCACTTCCTGTTTGTTCTCAACAATAAGAGCTGTAGAAGTATTAGCAACTCTTCCTTTTCCATAAATCTCCTTTTGTTGAGATTGTTCCAGTTCATAGGTTTTTAAAATACCAAAGAGTCTTTCTACAGTAATTTCACTTAGATTCCTCGACTCTCTGATAGCTGTAATTCTATGTTCCAGATGAACAGGCATTGACAGTAGAAATTTTCTGTTGATCTCTTTCTGAGTGTAGTACTTGCCATGCATCTGTAAATTGTTGACAAGTTTGTTATATCTTTCAAACACATCTTGAATACTTTCATTGTATGCTGATCGAAAGTGTTCATACTCAGATGTCAGAATTTCTAGTCGATTCTCCCTAACTTCCTCTGTTCCTTCATTCACAGTTTCAATGGTTTCCCACATGTGCTTTGCAGTCTTGCAGTTAATCACATGACTGTACATCACAGAGTCTAGAGAATCTATTAAGATCAGTCTTAAATTAATGTCAAGTCCAGCTTCCTCTCTTTCAGCAAGAGTGTATTCAGAAGAATCTTTGTGTACAAACCTTGCAGGGGCAACAACTTTTCCATCAGTAACAATTTCAGGAATTAATCCAAAAGGTATTATTGGTCCTTCTGATAAGACTTTCATGTATTTAGGATTTGCAACCTCGAGGAACATTAACATTTTATTCTTCCACATATCATAACTGTTTTTGTCATATATGGGAATTTTCACAGTTCCAACTTTAGAAGACATGATGAATTTTTTAAGAGAGTTAAAAAATTCGGGGATGATTTTTAATCGAGTAAAATGGGATCTTTGATTTGTGTATCAATCAATGTGCTATGATACCAATTGTTAGGTCCGATAAGATTGTAGAAGGGGGGGAATACAATCTTTACCTTTTTATTGAAATTTGTCCTTTAAATAAAATTTGATAAAGACAAATTTATGTGCGGAATTATTTAACACAATTTTTCAAGTTGAATATAACTGTATATTAACTTGATGTGATGTTACAAAATCAGTATAACAACTTATCAAGATGTTAATAACTAATTAGAAAATTCGACATGAACTTTTCTAATTTAGTTAATAATAATCAAGATAAGAACTAGGAAACTTAATTCGCTAGTAGTACAAGAATCACAAATAAACAAGTTCTAGCGGATAGAATATAACAAAGATGAAGAACTTGAATTTCTGGGAATTGTTTAAGCTTTGGTGTTCTTGATATTCTTGAGAGAGAATTCTGTTTTGCTGTGTTTTTCCGTTATGACCTAATCTGCTCTGTTCTGTTCTTTTATATCAGTAACAGGTCTTGCTGGCTTTCTGTAGGATATTTAACTGCTCCAGCATGACTTAAACTGCTTCCAAGACTTGATTTTTCTTCATTAAGACTTACACAAACCTCCATTAAGACATAAAACTTGTCGGTATGACTTAACAGAATTTCGGTAAGACTTACAACAGCTGGCAGAGGTCGGTAAGACTTAAATCAGGTCGGTAAGACATAATCCTGAAAAGCTTCTATCGGTATGACTTAAAATTAGGTCATACCGAATTTTTCTTCTCCAAGACATAATCCAATCTTCTTTCTTTAAGTCATATTGATCCATTTAATTAATTAATGATTAACTAATTCATATTTAATTGATACAATAATTAATTTAATAAATAAATTAATTCTTCCAGAATTAATTCATTTAATTAAATCAATTAAATGATTTATATCAATTATAGATGAATAATTAAATCAATAAATAATTAATTTAATTCTTACAAACCATTGAAGGTAGTAAAGAATTACCACTGATTTGTGTTGACGTTCGATGTACTGTCTGGTTCATGAACGACTAACTTCAACGATGCTTCTTCACTTTTGACTTTAGGTTGTGGTTTATTTCTTCTCTCAATTCTATTGTACTGTAACTGACCTTCAAACTATCACTCGAAAAATCTCTGTCACTGTTCAAATGAATCCATTCACTTCAATGCTATACTGGGGCTTGATCAGATAACTGAATCGTCTTCCAGTGTATAACATCAAAACTATAGATTGACTTTTCTTCTTTCTTCTGACAGATAATACTTCTTGAGATTCCTGTGACAGTTCATATGTATATTTACTTATTACAATTTGGTTTAAGCTGATTAGGATCCTCTAACTACAAATAGGCTGAGTCGTATGCCTTTCATTGCCATTTAGAAAAGCACTCTTTACATCCATCTGGTATACCTTGAATTTTGAATGAGCTGCAAATGCAAGAAACATTCTGATTGCTTCCAATCTTGCTACAGGTGCAAAGGTTTCGTCATAGTCAATTCCTTCTTCCTGAGAATAACCCTTGGCCACCAGTCTTGCTTTGTTTCTTACAATCATACCAGATTCATCTAGCTTGTTTCTGAAAACCCATTTAGCACCAATAATAGATCTATCTTTAGGTCTAGGTACCAGTTTCCACACTTTGTTCCTCTCAAACTCATTCAATTCTTCCTGCATTGCTATTACCCAATCAGGATCCTGTAAGGCTTCTTCAACCTTCTTAGGTTCATTCTTTGAGAGAAAACAACTGTACAAACATTCATTTTGAATTGATCTTCTAGTTCAAACACCACTATTTGGATCACCAATAATCAAATCTTCAGTATGATCCCTTGTCCATTTTCTAACAGGTGGTAGATTGTTGCTGCTAGACTCTCCCCTTAAGTTAGTGGTATTTCTTGTAGAAGAGAGTTCATTTCCTTCAAAAGCTCCCCCTTGATCAGTAGAATCAGTGGATTCAATACTGTTACTAATTTTTGATCTTCCTTCATTAGACTCTGAAGGATCAGTTCCTGATGAAGTAGACTCTGAAAGACTAGTCTGATCCTGACCAGTACTGTGTTCTCCTTGATTGAATTGCTCCCCCTCAACAGCAGCATTCCTTTGAGAAGCAATAGAGATTTCCTCTGGAGAACCTTCATCATCACTGGAGAGAATCTCAGAATACTTAAGATTTTCAAATTCCAGATTGTCATGGCTTTCATCAGTTTGCAAAATTCCAAACTTCTTATCATCAAATGCAACATGAATTGATTCCATAACAATGTGAGTTCTGAGATTGTATACTTTGAAGGCGTTTGATGCTGAATATCCTAGAAAGATTGCTTCATCCGATTTGGCTTCAAATTTCCCAAGTTGTTCTGGATGAACATTCAGGACATAGCATTTGCATCCAAAGATGTGAAAATATTTCACACTTGGCTTCTTTCATTTGATCATCTCATAGGGAGTCTTACCATGAGCATTTACCAAGGTACAGTTTTGAGTGAAACATGCAGTGTTGATAGCTTCTGCCCAGAAATAGGTTGGAAGCTTTGCATCTACAAGCATGGTTCTTGCTGCCTCTATGAGAGTTCTATTCTTTTTTTCTACTACACCATTCTGCTGAGGTGTTCCAGGTGCAGAAAACTGTTGAGTAATTCCATTGTCTACACAATACTCCTCCATTGTAGAATTCTTAAATTCTGTACCATTGTCACTCCTGAGCACTTTGACCTTGTACTCAGAGCTATTTTGAATATTCTTAACAAGTTCAATGATTTACTGAGGAGCTTCATCCTTTTTTTGTAAAAAGAATACCCATGTGAACCTTGTGTAATCATTTACTATAACTAGAGCATATCTTTTCTTGTTGATAGACATAATGTTTACTGGACCAAATAAATCAAGATGCAGCATGTGAAATGGTTCAGTAATTGAATTTTCTGTCTTGCTCTTGAAAGTGGTTCTTCTTTGTTTACCAAGCTGACAAGCATCACAAAGTCCATATTGCACATAGTTTGCCTGAGGTAGGCCTCTCACCAGATGATGCTTACCAAGTTGATTAAGCTTCTTGAAGTTGAGATGTGAGAGCTTCTTATGCAAGTTCCAGCTTTCATCATTTGATGCCTTGCTGTAAAGACATCTGACAGTTCCTTTAGATGTGTTACTCAAGCTGGCTTCATATATGTTACCATGTCTCTGACCAGTCAGAACAATGTCTCCATTCTTCATATTCAAGATTTTGCATCCTTTACTGTCAAAGATTGATTGGTAACCCTTATCACCCAGTTGACTTATGCTTAAAAGTGTGTGTTTCAAGCCTTCAACCAGTGCTACGTTTTCTATGATGACATTCCCCAAAATAATTGAGCCATATCCCAGAGTTTCTCCTTTGTTGCCATCTCCAAATGATATTACTGGGCCAGCTTTCCTCTCAAACTTTGTAAGCAGTGACTTCTTTCCAGTCATATGTCCAGAGCATCCACTGTCCAAGATAATTGAATGCTTCATTCCAGAGCCCTGCAAACAAAAAGTAGCTACTTAGAATTTTTTAGGACCCAACTTTCATTGGATCCTTTCTTACTAACTTTTGGACCAACAGGCTTTGAAGATTTTGCTTTTGATTTACCTATTGCAGAGTCAACCTTAGACTTAGATTTCACAAACTGTTTTTGACTAGGAGTTTCAGATTTCAGAGAATAATAGTCATAATACAGTTCATGATATTCCTTACACATATAAATGGAATGAAGTAAACTACCACAATGATAACAGGGTTCTTGTGGTTGGTATTGAATTCTCTGAGTCTTGGGGAATCTGGACTCAGTTTTCCAAGAAGGTTTTTGATTGCAGTCTAGGGCCAATTGATTATGATTTCCACATTTATAGCATTTCTTCCTAGGTGCATCAGGTACATTCTTTTAATTATTCTCTTTGTTAATACCTTCTTTTCCATTCCTATTTCTTCTGATCTTGCTAGACTCTGAAATACTTTTTAGTCTCTGTTTCAACTGAGACTTAGACAGAAAACCTACGTTGACATTCTTAGGTTTTTCTAACACTCTCTCATCTGAATTGCTATTGTTAATTCTTTTGTGCACAACTGGGGTACCTTTAGAATCAACAAATTTAACATGTTTATGTTCAGAAACTATCTTCTTACCTTCAGACTTAGATGTGCTACCTTCAGTTTTACTATCATCATTGACAATAGCTACAATATCTTCTTGCCTAGCCTTATCAAAACCTAAACCATTAACTTTACCAAGAATTTGATTTTCAATGATTTCTTGAGTCTTTTTACCAGAATTGTTAATGGTTTTAATCACATCTCTCTCTTCCTCTAGTTCTTTTCTGACATAGTCATAAGCTTCAAGAATAACACCATAATCATGCTTAGCTTTATCAGAACTTAACTTATATTCTTCCATTTGAAATAACTCAGATTCAAGAAAATTATTTCTATTAACTAATTCATCATTCTTAGCCTTGAGTTCATTTTTTTCACTAGCAAGAATTTTGAAATTAGTCATAAGATTCTTAAACTCAACATGAATAGATCTAATATCATCAGAATCTAAGCTATCAAATGAATCAAGAGAGTGAAGTGATACCTTAACAGAAGATGAAGAAGTTTTCTTTGGAGATCCAGGCTTGTCTGAAGCACTTGCCATCAATGCAATGTTGTCATAATCCAATTCATCTTCAGAATCACTGGAGTCTGCCCAAGCCTTCTATGTGACCATGAGTGCATTACCCTTCCCTGAATTCCTAGGCTCCTTGCACTCACTAGCAAAGTGTCCAAGCTCACTACAGTTAAAGCACTTGATCTTGGCTTTATCAAGCTTGATAATTGTACTTTTGCCTTATTGTTCAGTTACTTGGAATAATTTTTATGCTTATTTGCAAGCTTCCAATCACTTTGATAATAAATGTTATATACTATGGATCAAGGTGTATAGGACTTAGAATATCATTTCTAAGATTGCAGACAAGACAACTTTGGTAATCGAGTCTTATTTATAGAACCAAGGTTGTCTACCAGTAAACGGTTAGGAGTTAACAATTGTTATTATCGAGGAGTTGTCTTGAAGTCATAAGTTTGAAATGTTATATCTTAAGAGCTTGTGTATTTCTTGTCAACTAGTTCCTCGTAATTATGAATATCAGTGAATGATGTTCTTAAGTAGTTAGATACTAATATTCATTCTGTCAATTGGTACTCAATGTAACAATTCAATCTTCACTAGATTGAATTTATCAAACAATTGGTATCATTGAATATTTAGTATTTAGCAGTGATTATTTATATCCTAGTTAAATTATGACGTGAAGCAATTCAATGGTTTATTTGCTCATATTTTAATTTTGATAAAGTAATCATAAACACAATTATTTGCATTTTAAAGTATTTGATAAATACTAGCAGTTGGTATCAAATAGTAAAATATTTGTTTACTGACAATTGCTAGTTGTTCTGATACTTTATTGCAAACTAATTGTGATGTATATATTATCTCTGATGATATTACTTAGGATTTATTCTGAGTAAATGTGTCTTATCTATAAATCATTAGTGTTAGTATAAATTAAGGTGTTCAACTTTCTAAGTAAGTGAGACTTAAAGTTACATTCGGTCTCCTATCATATTTTGAAGTGGTGAAGATTTTTAAAAATTAAATTCTCTAATTCTGGTTATACACCACTTTATACATATGATAGTTTTTAGAATATTTTACATCCATCAATCAATTACTTAGTTTATGTTGTGCTAAGTAATGAAGTGCCAAAGGAGAGACATTGGTTATCTGTACTTATGTACTTGGTAATCTTTGTCACCTAAACGACATCAAGTGCTTGTATGAGTCTTTTCACTAACTTTGTGTTAAAGTTCTTTATACATAATAAGCACTTAAAGAAAATCTTTCTTTCTAAATTACTGCGAAGTCAAGAGTTTGTGTCTTTTAAAAATAAAACGGCCTAGTTTTCATTAAAAGACATTATAATACATTGTTTTATGCATAAATACAGACTCTTACACATTAACAGTTTTTAAAAGAAAACTCAAATCATTCAACATTTGTGATTGTTTATAATTATAAAACTTTTTGAAATCATAAATGTACATCAATTCTCTCATTGGATATAATGCATATGTTTTCACACAATGTTATGGTATGATGTAAATGCATTCTATCTCTATATTGCTCTATTGCTATGTGATGCAGGTTCAGCTCCTAGTGAAAGTTTTCTCACATTGTAAGTAATGAGGTTGTAAACCCAACAACTTCTATCCCGGACTATAAATCCAAATCTAAACACATCCTAACTTACCCCTAAAGTGGAAGTAAATTATTTGACTAGAGGTCATTAAGGGAGTAACTGCACTTGATGCAGAAAATAAGGATGTGAGGGATAGTAAACCCACAGCTCTACCTCTCAAGGAGAATAGATGTATATAACTTGAGGTATCTGTAAGCTCGCCTGCATTCTCCCAAAAGGATGCAGAGCTGAAAATGGCACTAAAACAGTCTCTGGATTCATTATCTTAAAATGATGAGTTTATTGAAATTCGCCTATCGGCCAGGGCATCTGTTGGTAAGTCACTACCTCATACAAAATTCTAAAATACTTTCTATGCACAAAGTGAGATTGCACACACTAAGGATGAATTGACGGAAACAACTAATACTCCGACCATTTTACGGTTAGGATTATAAGTTGAAGGTTCCTCAAAGAACCAAGAGTCTTCACAGACCTCGGGAGAAGGATGTGATCCCTAATGCAAAATCTTTCAGGATCACTGTTTAACTCCCCAAAGGGAACATCTCTGGATCCTGCGGGTATCGGGTCCGACATAGGTACGGATCGGCAACTTGTTAATTATGATTCAGATTTACCAGATGAGTTTAACAAGGTGATGTCTTCATAGACATTAGATGGAAACATGATTTTAATTCTAAGTTTTGATTTCATTGTTTACCTTCTCAGAATTCAAATCTGAAACCCACAAAAAGGGAAAATTTTTATCAACTTGTAGATTATGACTCAGATTCGTCTGACGAGTCTAACGAGGATCGGGGATTTGCGAAACCCCATTGCACCACCAGTGACCTCTCTAGAAGGGGCTAGGGTGATTTTCCTTGCAGGTACACATGGATGTTGGAGCTATGAGAGATAAAGAGTGATACACTAGTGAGCATGAGTGTATACACTTGCGAGATGAGAGATGAGATCACTCATTTTAAGTGATATGAGTGGAGAGATGAGTTAAACACTTGTGAGGTACACGAAACAGAATCACACACTCACAGTGAGAAAGAAAGATAAACACCAAATCTCATTCCCTATTCCCAAACAAAGTTTACTTACAAGAGTTGGGAGATACAAGGAAATTGTCGGAGGATTTGGTTGTCAGGATGATCAATAGTGAGGCCATTCTATAATATCTAAAGGGCAAAGTTGATCAGTCTACATACTTCTATTCTGGAAGTCTTCATGAAAATCCTTCAACACAAGAAAAGCTTCTTTTCTTTATTGCAACAGACAATGTTATATGTATGAAGAATCTGTTGTACTAAAGGTAAGAAGTGAGTTATAATTGAAAAAAAAAATGGTATCATCTAATTTAAATTTGGATGTTTGCTATAATTGAATGCTTGGAGGATTACTCAACTAAGGGGGAGAGATATGAGAGATATACCGAAGAAGATATACTCAAAGATTGCCTTAGTAAGAGATACTCAACTAAGGGGGAGAGTATAAGCTTACCTTAGTGAGAGGGAGATGTTCTATCTAAGGGGGAGAGATATAAAAAAAGATATACCTTAGAATGAGGGAGTATTCACCTTGTCAAGGGGAGATAGATTTATTCGCCTTGTCAGGGGAGATAAGGAGTATTCACCGTTATAAGGAAGAGACATATCACCTTAGGTGGGGAGACATAAGGAAGGAGAGAAGTATGAAACGACAAAGAAGAATTCTTCAGTATGTGGTTGACAAGTCATATTCTTTACCACTGTAGAATTCCAAGTATCTGCTGATAATGTTCAATGTAAGATGTAAAGGGTTATCAAGCAGGTATGTCGAGAAATGAAGATGAGTTACTTAATGAAGATCAGTTCATTGCCAGAGGAACAATCATCTATCATTTCATCTACTGAGATTCTGGAAATGTTATATCTAAACCAGAAATTTTTTTATGTATTATTTACAAGAGTTCTTTAATGTTTTATCTTCTTTGTTTGTAGTTGAGTTATCCTCTAGGTATTTGATTGTTATTGTCTAACAAACAAATAGGGGAGATTGAAAGGCATATGATGTAGCCTATTTGTATTTCGAGGATACAACTCAACTCAAACAAGAATGTAATAGTAAATAGTATATGTACTGTCACAGGGATCTCAAATGCATAATTGTCAAGAGAAAGAAGACAAAGTCAATCTACCGTTTTGAAGTATACTACACTTGAAGAAGTTCATTCAGTTGATCAAGCATCAGTGGAGTAATCAAGACAGTGGTTTCTATTTATAGTGACAAGAGGTTCCTACAGTGGCAGAATACAGATTATAAAGGTTTGAAAAAGAGTGAAGAAAAGGAAGACATGAACCACAAATTTAAAGTCAATATATGAAGAACAGTCATTGCGGTTAGTCACTCATGAACCAGACCGTGCATCGAGTGTCAATATTAAACAGTGATTATTCGTCATTAACTTCAGTGGTTCAAGCTATCAAGACTGGTAAAAGAGAAAATCATTGTGCAAGCAACAGAACTGTTAAATTCATTAAGCACAATGATTTTACTATCAAGTGGACAGGCTATGAGGAAAAAGAATTATCATAAAGAAATTCTAAGTGATATATTTTTAATGCTGAAACCCCGGTTAGAATTGTTGTATTTTTTGCTAATCAAAAGGAGTCCGGTTTCAGATCCTCAAGAGACCGTAGCTTACACCTAGACGGGTTATGAGAAAATAGAATTATCACAAAAATATGGAAAGTGATATATTCTTAAAGCTAGAATCCCGGTTGGAATTGATATATTTTTTGTTAAGCAAAAGGAGTCCAGTTCCAGACCGTCAGGTAACCGCAGCTTAGAGCTTAAAGATTTATTTATATTAATAAATATTTTATTTAATTAGAACATTATATTTATAAATATCTAATAATTTTAGATATTTATTTTTATAATTTCTGAATTAAATTTATTATTTATTAATTAAAGATTAGAAGTTGTGCGGGTTAAAAAGCATTTCCACGGAGCCTAAATTAGGACAAAACAAAAAGATGGCAGGTTGATTATTTTTTAAAGTGAATTGGAAACAACTTTGTCGACTTGTTTGTTTAATAAAGGCAAAAGAATGAAATGGAACTAGTCATGCAGTACCCACATGTTCCTGTTGGCTGGTTTTGTTACTTGCCTTAGCCGTGCGTGGCGTGCATGCGCTGGAGAGAAAAGCTACAACAGCTAGTGCGTGTTTCTCACCACCCCTTCCTGCGAGTAGGCTTCTCAGCAAAAGCTAATTCAGAATTGTTTTCTACCGAGTGGTTATTTATTCAACAAGACAATTTCAATTGTCTTGCCGATTGTCTTGGTGGAAATGATTGTCCTGCCAATTGTATTGCCTATTGTCTTGGCAGTACAAATTTAGTGTCTTGGTGGTTCTGATTGTCTTGCCGATTGTCTTGGCAATACAAAATATCTTATTAAAAGAGGCAGAAGCAATCAGACAGGAGAGAGCAGCAGACACAACTTCACAACTTCACAAATTCTCTCCGAGCTGAAAAGAGAAAGACCAAGAGAAATAGTTCTGTTCTTCAAATAAATTCCTGTAAATTATTTCTGAGCTGTATCATTAAATCTGAACCGATAGAAATTATTTACTTGTAACGTTGGAACTATCTAGCGAGTTTTTACTCCTAGAACTTATCTCTCGAATTGCTTTTAGCATTCGATCTTTTTATTACAAATATAGAAAAGTTCGTGTCGAATTTTCTATAGAATTTGTAATAATTAGTTAGTCATCAAACCATTGTAATTTGTACCAGTGTATTTAGACACACCCCATCAAGTTAATATAAATTTTATATTCAACTTGAAATATTGGTATTCGTTTTATTCCGCATCAATTTGTTCTTGATTTAATATTTTAAGAAAAGAGCAAATTCGATTAAACGACATAGTTTGTATTCAACCCCCCTTCTACAAACTATTTTGGACCTAACACTTTAGGACATTATAGCAATTAACAAATAGGCACTCACATTAATACATTAACTGAGTACAAAGCTATTACTTAAACTATACAATAGCTCTTAAAGTCAACTAATATATATTCAAGGCTCTTCCCTATCTTTTGGCAACATCTCAATCTTGCTCAAGACCAGTGGGCTTCACATTAGTACATTAGTAGAGGGCATCCTCCTTGAGACACTCTGCTATCACAACACAACCGTCATCAAACCAAAACAGTCCAAAGTCGGCCAAAATCGAAGACAAACCCGCGAGACAAAAATTTTTGACGAAACCAAATTCAACAAAAAACCTAAAAAAATATAACTAAAATATATACGATTATACACACCCAGACTTATACATATTTGCAACTCAAATTCAAAACAACTTTTTACAACTTCACTCTGGCCATCCAACAATTCTCCGGCGATGTCAAAAATGTTGGTTTGGTCACAAGCAGAACTAATCACGAATCAAAGGATATAGAACAAATGTTCAGACATTAAATCGATACCAAGGCTAATCGGACTGAAATGAAAACCCAACTCGAAATGGATTTAAGGTTACCAATTTTTTTGTTTTGAGGCTTGACCGAGAGGGAGCTAAAGCTTGATTTCTGGGGCTGGTCTTTCAAAAAGAAACAAGCACGGCGTTGGTTTTACAGTGGAGAAGGGAGAGGGAGATGGCGGTGAAGAGATAGAGATAGATGAGAAAAGGGGTAGAGGCGAGAGACAAAAGAGAGACAGGCGGATTAGATAAAATAATAGGGTGGGTTGGTTAATTATTGGGATAAAATATGGATGGTTGGATGTGTGTTTCTTTGTTTTAATCAATGGCTATAAATTGATTGAAGAGCTCAATCCGTGTGCTATGCTGTTAGCCAATAACATAATGACAGATGTCATTAAACAGAATTTTTAATTTTCCATTCTTATAATAGAGTAAAATAAATATAGTGTAAAATAAATATTCGAAAATAAAAAATGCTCTAAAATTACGAAATTTTTACGAGCACTTAAAATTGTTAAGAAAATTGTTCCCTCAAAAGTTGGTCAAATTTCGTTGAAGTTTGGTCAATCGTTTGATTTTTTAACGTACAACCTTTTCAACTCTAAATTCGACTCCGGAACAAAGTTCTCAAAAATTACGAAAGTTTTAACATGCATAGAAAATATCATTTAAATGACAAATTCTAAGTTTCAAGTTTTTCTATGATGTGGAAGGATTTATTTGAAATTGTCGAAGTTAAATAATAATACTTATCCAACTAAATATGATACACCTTGGATCAAAATTGTTCGATCTTTTGTCTTATGTTTTTAGTCTAAAATATCAAGAAAAATATATTATATGGAAAATATATATTTAAAGTATGGAAAATATATTAAGTATTTTAAATAATATTCTCAAAACTTTTCAAATATTTTAAAATACTAGCAAAAATACTAATTTATGATGATCCAACCGTACAGATGTCAATATATATCTTAAATGATATTACCAAATTTTATTGATATTAAAAATTAATTTCGTTAGAGATTTTAGTAGATCACTACTATTCAGACTAATACTCGTACCTAGTGCTTCGTCCCAGATTATTGTTTCTATTTTTTTAAAAATATTTCTCGACGATCCAACCATACGGATGTAAAGACATATCTAATTAAATGATATTCACAAAGTTTCAAAAAATAAAAAATTAATTTGGTTAGAGTTCTTAGTAGATCACTACTATTCCGACTAGTACTAGTAACTAGTGCTTCGTCCCATATTATTATTTCCATTTTTTAAAAAAAAAATATTTCTCGATGATCCAACCGTATGGATGTCAAGATATATCTAATTAAATGATATTTCCAAAGTTTCAAAAAAATAAAAAATTAATCTATGTGGTTGATGTATACATAATAAGAAAAAATATTGAAGAATTTTACGACGGATTAAGAAGATCGTCGTAATTCTGGGTAATCCGTCATAATTTGCCCAGAATTACGACGATCTTCTTAATCCGTCATAAGTAACCCAGAATTACGACAGATTTTTCCGTCGTAAGTTCACATTAGAAAAAGTAATTCATTTTATAATTAAATTTAATTACAATAAATTAATTTACGACGGAATTTTCGTCGTAAGTTCATTACTAAATGACGTCGTTTTGTCTTCAGGAAAATTAATTCATTTTGTAATTAAATTTAATTACAATAAATAAATTTGCGAAGGACGGAAATTCCGTCGTAAGTTTATTTGCGACGGAAATTCCGTCATAAGTTCACTACAAAATGACGTCGTTTCACCATAAAAAAAGTAATTTTTTTACAATTAAATTTTATTAAAATAACGAAATTTACGACGAAAATTCCGTCGTAAGTTCACTGCTAAAATGAATTAATGACGGACAATTCGTCGTAAGTTCACTGTTTTTTTTTCAATTTAATTTTATTGTTTGGAGCTAAATTTTATTAATAAAATAATTATCTTGCGACGAATTTTATTTTCGTCATAAGTTTGGAGCGAAATTTACGACAGATTTGAGACCATCGTAAGTTGGGCACGAAAATTGCTTCCGTCGCAAGTTGGCCGTCATAATTGACCAAATTTCTTGTATATATATATATATATATATATATATATATATATATATATATATATATATATATATATATATATATATATATATCGATTTATTTAGAAAGTTGGAGAAAAATATTCATTTTCAATTTATTATCAAAAATTTCGACCAAATACGCATTTTAAATTTGAGCATCATATTACGCATTTAATAAATGGATATCATATTAAAAATAACTAAAACAAATCCCAAAACAAGTAAAAATAAAATAAATTAAAGGAAAATATGCATTTGGTGTATGTCTTTCACGTTTGTAACATTTAAAAAAAATAATATATATATATATATATATATATATATATATATATATATATATATATATATATATATATATATATATGTATTATATATACTAGCCTATAACCCGTGCGATGCATGGTTACTTGTAAATTTTTTAAATTATATTTTATGTTAATGTTTTAAGTTGTCTATATATTTTTATTATTAAAATATTTTTTTAACTTCTTAAATCTCATGTTCAGATATATTTTTTAATTAGGAGGAAAATAAATTATTGTAGATAATGAAATATTATGATACATGTGTGATAGTATTTTTAATGATAATGTTTTAATTAATAATATGTTGTTTACGGGAATTGATTCTTAAACTCATTAGAGTAATTTATAAAATAATATATATGTTTAATAGAGATATGTTTTTGGTGGGATTCGAACTTAGAAACTATAAAAGTATTTTAGATAGGGTAAAGAAAATCTAACTGATACGGTAGAAAAATTCTCTACCTATTCAGCTTAAAATCATGTATTTATCAATTTTTTTGTAAATCTAATCGTATCGATGAAAATTTTATGCAAAAATAAGTAGGTGTGCAAAATTTTATAAATTTTATCCTTTAGAAATACATCTAATTTAACATGGTATATTTTATATGGTTTACAATATGAATGTAACGGCTCAGATTTTATATCATTTTTTGATTAAAAATTACATCATATACAAAATCAATTTCTATGTAATTTTGTGTACCCATTAATTCTTGCGTAATCTATTAATCTGTACGGTTGGATTTTCGTAAAAACTATTGAAAATATGAATTTGAAACCGCATAGGTAGAGAATTTTTCTACCGTATCAGGTAGATTCTTTTTACCCTTTTAAATATTAGAAAAGGAATATTCTTTACGCATTAGATCCAACAGTTCTTATTTATATCCTAAAATCTAACGGTTGTTATTGAGTGTACCAAATAAAGTGACCAAACTACCAACCAACTAAATATGCCCTAGTTTGCTTATAATAGTACAGTATAGATGTATATATATATATATATATATATATATATATATATATATATATATATATATATGAGAAAAGAAAAGGAACAAGACAATATATGAATGACTTTTACGTAAAATTAAGAAACTTAATAATATGTCTTAATATATAATTTTACATATATGATCAATTTTCAAAAATATATTTTATTACGTTAAAATCACATGAATTTAAATACACTCATGTTGTAAACGGACCATTATGTTACAAAACTTATTTTTATTGTACTTAATCATCAATTGAATAAAGTTAATTTCACGTCATTGAAAATTTAATTAATATTTTAGCAATTAATAGTAACTTGTGAGTTTTATTGTATAAATGTTTATTCAAATTTTGTGAAACTAAATCAAAAACAAAAAAATATTTGCTTCATGAAATGGTAAAAAATATTATGTTATATCTTATTTTTAATTACAAAATTTTTGACATATTTACATGCTCGTGACTGGATTGCACGAATTTTTACACTAATCTATACTATTATATTAAAGCCGAAACATTGAAAGTTTTGGTTTTCGGTTTGGTTATCCTATTTATTTTGGTTTTCGGTTTGGTTAATTTAATTTTTAATTAATTTTAAATATAATATAAATCAATTTTAATCCGTTATTGGCTATAGTCCTAAAGACACAATAGTATTTTGGGTCTGATCCATAAAAATATTAATCTACAAACAATCCATCCAACTCCAATTCGCAGCCCATCCAAGCCCTGTAATCAAAACTATCACATTTAATAAAATAATTTAATTATATCCTTTATATCCTTATTATATCTATATATCTATCTATCTATACTATTATATTAAAACCGAAACATTGAAAGTTTTGGTTTTCGGTTTGGTTATCCTATTTATTAAAACAAATAATAATATAATATAATTAATGGTAAGTAACCGATTGCCTTTTTCACATTTACTTTTAGTTGAATATATTAACATTGAAAGTTTTGGTTTTCGCTTTGGTTATCCTATTTATTAAAACAAATAATAATATAATATAATTAATGTTAAGTAACCGATTGCCTTTTTCACATTTACTTTTAGTTGAATATATTGCATTTTATATACACCTAAAAAATCAATCGTATCATCTCTTTTAATCATAATTAATATTAAAGCCGAAACATTGAAAGTTTTGGTTTGCGGTTTGGTTATCATATTTATTAAAACAAATAGTAATATAATATAATTAATGGTAAGTAACCGATTGTCTTTTTCACATTTACTTTTAGTTGAATATATTACCTTTTATATACACCTAAAAAATCAATCGTATCATATCTTTTAATCATAATTAATATTTCTTTCTAATTAAAACATGTTACCATTTTGATTTAAAACTAATCTTATAATCATTAATATATACCCGAAAATATCACACCATATTTTTTAATTATTAATAAATATATTAAAAATCCGTATACATCGTTTATAATAGGGAAATATTAGTATAATCCGTAAACATGAGTATATTAAATTATATTACATTAAAATTAAAAAAGATATTAAAAATAATGATTATATCAAAACATAATTGTAATATTAAATAAAATTTATAACATAATAAAAGAAACTTGTGCATCGCACGGGCATTGAAAGTTTGTCGGTTCAATTTTCAACACGATCATCCCAATTATTAAAATAAATAGTAATATATTATAATTAGTGATAATTAGCCGATTTCTTTTTTTTTATAATCAAAATAGATTTATTTTTAATTGATTGATGATATTACCTTTTATAAACACCTAAAATATCGTATCTTCCAATCAATAATATTTCTTTCTAAATAAAACACGTTAACTTTTATTTTAATATATAATCTTTCAAAAATTAATATATACCCAAAAATATAACATTATATCGTCTAATCACTAATAAAATATAATAAAAATCTTTATACGAATAATGACCGTTAGATTTTTAGTAAAAAATCAGAACCGTTAGATCTAATGATTAGATATAATATATGTTTAAATTAATTTACTAAAATTTCAAAGTTCGAATTCTATCAATGACATATTTTTTTTTAAAATTTTATAATATAAGTTTTAAACCACATAATTTTACAATCATTAATGTATATCCAAAAATTTTACACCATTTTGCTATTAAATTTTTATTAATTAATAATAACTGTTAGATATAATTATAAGATATATTTTATGATTAAAGTACCTGACTAAAAATTCAAGTTTTGAAACCCGTCAACGACATATTTAACTTAAAATTATAATATAAATTTTAAACCATACATATCATTAACTAAATTTATATTAAAATAATATTAAAAAAAAATTTTAAAAAATAATTATTATATAAAAACATAATTATAGCATAAAATAAAATTTATAACATATTAAAAGAAACCCGTTGATATGGGCTAAAAGTAAGCCCTAAAGACACATTTAATATGGCATTAATTAGACCCAACATGGTCAAAACGTGGGGCCCACCAGGTGGCCCGAAAATCCTAATTAAATATTAATTTCGTAATTAATATTAAGGGTAATAAACAGCTCAGCAATTAGAGTTAAACAAGGATATTATTCCTGCCTGACTTAGCTACCATACTTCTACCATACTTCTAGAGGCTCCAACAGCCTATATAAAGGGCCTGACCCCTCATTCTCAGAACTACGTTTTATTGGCTTGATTCTCTAATACAGAGATACGTAGGCATTCTGTGAGGAATGCCTACGATCTCCCATCTTAGCTTTATCTTTTCTTAGCTTTCTCAAAGTACGCTCGATTTCAGGGTCAAATTCCAATTTTCTAGCGCAAGATGAATGTAGCATACACCTGAAAATCACCAACAAAACAACTTGTGGAACCAATTAAAATCTAAACAATAAGAAACAATTAACCTAAACTCAACTATACTGCCTTCCCCGGCAGCGGCGCCAATTTGTTAGTAGTATTTTTGTTGTTCGTTCGCAGGGAAGGACTGAATGTAATATCAAGTTCAGGTTTCTTATCTCTTTACGTCTAGAAGTGTGTGAGAAGAATTTTTGGGTTTGTGTATTAATTAAATTAACCAAGAACTAATTATAAGCACTAAGAATTGATTTTAAACTGAGATTCAAATATGTTGGAAAACAATCTAAGAACTGGGGTTCTTCACTTGGTCTCAATACATGCTCAATATTAATGTGATATCTGTGTTCCTACCTTGCTGAAAACAATTCTTCTAAAGTTATACTGCACCCTCCCAGGCTACAATATATTGCTTACAGCTACACCTTAATTGACACTCCCGTGATACAATCAAAGTATATCTATAAACTGTTAAATACCAAGAATTATATGTCTCACAATTCTCCTATTAATCTCCCGATCTAATATTCAAATTATGTCTGTTAAATCATGTACTAAGATTGCAACTTCTCTCCCAAGCTTATTACAATCCCTAGAATACAATCAAAGGTTCATGACTCCCCTAATTGTGTTAAGATCTCATTAACAGATCAGCAAAGCAGAAAATCACATAATCAAGCATGCATGAATACCAAGGAATATTACCCAATCCTCAGATTAGAGAACTAGTTACGCATATTTAATAAAGAAAACATAATAATAATGATAATGAATGAAAACATAATATTGAAGAAAGAATTGAAGATCGAAAGTACCTTGATACGATTAAAAGCTATGAATTGTTATGATTTACAATGGTAGGATGTGTTTAAATAGGCTCTACAAATCTTGCCCAGCAAGATATTACCTTCTATTACAATTAGAATTCAATTTAGGTATTAAAAATTGCCCAAAATACAATTAGAACTAGAAAAGGGCAAAACAGTAATTTCTCTTGTAAGAACCCCAAATTTTGGATATAATTAAAAAAAATTTATTATGTACTGAGGTAATGGTGAATAGTGATTACGATTACGATGTAACGATTGAGATAATGAATGAAAGGAGTAGATTTGGATTCAAATGCTTATATGTCATGAAGAATGCTGTTGGTTGACAATCTAGATAAGAATTATCTATCTCCAAGGAAATTAAGATTTGATCATTCCAAGGGGGAAGGTTATTCTTATGTCATCCAAATCGAGATCTGTTATCAGTCCAGTGGTTCCGTAAAAGGGTTAAGGAACGATTGAAAGAGAACTGGGACATTTATATAACCCTAAAAGAATAAGTAAAGAATAATTGATGAATAGTGATTTTGGTGGACGTAGGAATATTATTAGACGACGCTATATAGAAGTACCCGGAACGAAATTCTGAGTTCGTATTAGTGATCCAGGGGGAAAAAGAGTGTATGTAAAAGCTGTCGGATTCTGAAAAATAGCACTTTTATTTTCCCCGAGATTTTCCTGGACACTGAAAGACTTAAGGAATTATTGAAGGGATTTAAGGAAAATAGGTTCAAGAATTATTAAAGAGAATGGAGGATGATAGTATAAATATTAAGACGGTTTCCGGTAAAACCCTAACTAGAAACGAATGAGTTATTCCTCCGAACGATCAATCAAATTAAGTAATAACCGGACAAAGAGACAAGCAGAGAGCCAAGATACATGCATGTGCAAATAGATAAGATCAAGTAACTAAGTAGTTACAAAGTAACTAGCATCTTTAGATACCAAATCACTTAGTTAGCTTGCATGACACCTTTCCACCACAAAATCACAACACTTGTCCCTTGGATTGCATCATATATGAGCAAAGCACTTTAATAAAGTAGCTTTATGCTAGATATTATCATCAGTAATGTATTTTGGACAAGGATGAGATCAAAGCAAGCAAAACAAACTCCATTCCTCTCATTCTCTCAAACTGTCCAGCAGAAACACTCTCCAAAGACAAATTCATATCTCCATTTCTATCCATGATAAAATCACCAAATTTTAACCATATCCTCTCCACTCCATGGGTAATATTCGCTCAAAATTTCATGTCCAACAAAGTAGTATAGCCTAGTCAAATCCATGCTCAAAGTTGAAGAAGCCAAACTGATCTGTGCTTGACAGTTTCTGTCCAGAGGAGAAAGGGGGCTCAAAACCCTAGCTAGGAAGCTTCAAATCTGATGATCTAGGACTCAAAACAAAGCTTATGAAGAGGCCAAGATGTGGTAAAAATTTGAGAGACAAACTCTTATTTTTCTATTTTCTATGATTTTTACAAAAGTGATGATGAATAGTAACCCTTAGAAACTAACTTTGTTTTCTTGGTTTTCTTTGTTGCTCTAAGCTATATTAAGGTGATCCAAGGACTAGATCAAGGCTTGTTAGACTCCTAAACACACTAAGGAAGGTATAACTCTCTTGAAACCCTAGGTTTTACTTTAAGTATATGCATGATCTTGATGAGTTTTAGTATAGTTATGATATTATCATGGTTATAAGCTTGATTAGCATGATCTTGTAGTGGTTGAAACATATGATGATTATAAGGATGAAGTGATATGATCTTGGACAGATTTGGATGAGAATCATGTATATAAGATGTGTATTATGCCCGGTGTGGCTTGGTTTTGATGTTATAATTTTTGGAACGCTCGATTTATAGCCGTTATAATGCCGGAATTTCGTTACACCTTGAAACTCGTGCATAGCAGTAGCTATAATTCACTGATCTGGTTAATTATATAACATACCCTTGTAGATCTTGAGTCGTAGATCATTTTGGAAAAAGAATCGAATCAAACAGACTTACGGTTTAGCATTTATGACCGATTTACTAAAAGTAGTTCGAATCCGTAAACGAAAGTTCGTAACTGAAATTGGACCCTCGTAAAATATGTAAAGTCATGACGAATCTTGGTAAATAAATACTAGAGGTAAAAAGGAAGGTGTGAAAGAAAACCGTATGTCAAAAGGATCGTTTTTCGATTTATTAAAAATATTCGAGTCGAGGTTAAACGCGAACGAACCCCTAAAAGACGCCTCTATTATAACTTTGGTAAAACACTTAGAAAACGGGCGATAAAACTCGGAGTATAATATTGGTTCGTAACGATCGACCTTAGAACTTGTATGACTTAAGTATGTCCCAAGTGTAAGTACAGTGACATGTCGTATTAACGAACTAATGTCGGGTCGGATCAATGATAAAGGGAATCCACAAAAAGGGGTATAACGAGATAACTCGAGAACGTGTTTCGATTTAAGTATAACTTAACTTTTAAAATGTTAAGTGATTAATCCCGAATGACTTGGCTATTTATAGATCACCAAGCTGACCCGGGACCCGCTACCACTACCCATTACCGTACTCGACTACCAGGCAAGTTTCAGTTCCCTTCTTTTAGGCTGTTGTTGTGATTGAATATATATATATATATATATATATATATATATATATATATATATATATATATATATATATATATATATATATATATATATATATATATATATATATATATGTTTTATGTTATACATATGTCATAGCATGCATGCCTACTTTCAAATTATATCGTTATGCTTGTTCCCTGATTGTTTATTGGCTTATAAATTAGATAGCTAACGTATCAATTATAAGCCGGTTATTGTAAGACCCTCATAGAAGGGCGTATCCATCTTATTCATCAAATATAGACCGGGAGTCAATATTTCTTGACATATCGAGATTACCTCGAAAGAAAATATCTAAGTAAATATTTTCCATTATTCGGGCGACGAATATTATTTGAATATTCGTTCGAGATTATTTATTTAACGATCCCTACTTTAAATAATTATTTGAACGTAACTATTCGACGAATAATATTTTTTTAATATTCATTCAGAGTCGAATTATTTATCGATTATTATTTCGAATATTCTTCTAAAGGTTGGACTACTAAATGAATATTATTTGGATATTCATTTAGAATATTATTCATTAAATGAATATTACTTTTGAATATTCATTTAAGATAGTAATTACCTGATGAATATTATTTTAATGTTCATCTGAAGCTTGATTTATTTATCGAGTCTTATCTCGAATATTCCTTTAAAGCTTGGATTACTAAATGAATATTACTTGATATTCATTTAGAATATTATTCATTAAATGAATATTACTTTTTCAATAAACATTTAAATTCCTAATTAATTATGAATATTATTTTGAATATTCATCCAGGGTTCTATTTAAACATCGAATATTATTTTAAATATTCCTTTCAGGTCTTATTAATTAATGAATATTATTTTGAATATTCATTTGAATATTTAATTATGCAATAAATATTCTCTCGATATTTCTTCAAGGATTATTTGAGAAATACTCTGATTAAAGATATTCTTTCATATTCCTAAATATTCTGTAAAATAATTTAATTCAATAAATATTCTCTGAATATTTATTCCATACTTAGAATAACCTCGATAAGGTTTATCTTCTTCGATTATTACAGAAAATATTTCGGAGTCATATTATTATTAATCATATATCAAGAAAGGTTCTCAGACATCATTCTTCTTTGAGTCTATCTCCATAATAATAAGGGAACCTTACTTGGAAAATGTTAATTATCTTCTTGTCGACTTCCCGGTCATAAAGTATTCTCTTCACTCTCAACTCGGGTGCTATTGACTTATTAAGTCGTTGTTTACCTTCTCATCTTTCGAGGGGTAAGATTGTTGGAACAAGTTGAGATTCGTTACCAAGCAGTAGCTTGGAAGTTATTGGTGAATTTTCCTTTCCAACTAGATACGACTACTTTGTGGAGTCTTATCAACAAGTATTATACTTGGGGAAAGGGGGACGAACGTTACATTCAGAATCATGAATTCTATTTGAACTAGGAGTCGTGTAAGAGGCCGAGTAGCACCGGTCCATCTCCTTTGGCCCAACCGTTGGCCGGGGAGAGCTAGCAAGGCGGTAGGCAAGTAAAGCCGTCAGTTCTTCCTTCTGCCGGTAGTAAATCTAATTTGAGCTGTACGATCTCGACTGATCATCAAGATTGGAACAGCGGGCGCGGTGAATACTCCATCATTGGTTCATCATCCAAACTTATTTATTTCCTGCAACATGATTATTGTTGGCAGAGCTGGAAAAGTGTTCATAACTGGAATTGCAATCTTTTCATGCAAGTTCCTCTTTTTAATGACAATGAGAATATCTCGCTTACTTTTGATGTAGCAGATATTTCTACAAACAAATACTTTGAGTTACCTGGTAACTTCATCGTTTATATTATACTGGCAATAACCTCATTAATGCATGGCATATGGTTTTAAAGGATATTTTGAACTGCTGTATATATGTATCACTGTTCAGTTATATTATTGTTGGTGGGCTTTCGCTCACCCTTGCTTTGTTCATATTATGTCACAAAAACAGCTAGGACAGATGGCTCGCATCAGGCGCACTCGGCGCAAGCGGGTTACCCGACCCACCGGACTCCCCGCTGAGATGCTAGCCGCCATTGCTGAGGTAGCTTAGTTAGACAGCTTTTGTTTCCTGTTTAACTATATGTATAATTAATATAATCAACGGCAAAACTGTTAAACTTATGATGTTATCCTTTTGGGATTGTAATAACGTTTATTCGTAACCCTTTAATGTAAGACTTATTTCAATTTCATCTCTGGGACTATAACTGTTGTGCGTGTGAGTGGATATTATTGTGGGGTCACAGCATGTGATTTATTTATTGTGGACTCAAGTCAAGTATTATGAATGGATGTAAGACCGTAACCACCAGATCCCTGACCCCGGATCTGGGGGTGTTACAGAAGTGGTATCAGAGCGTACGTTATAAACCCAGAGATGAGGCGACGTTAAAACAATAAATTCACTAAGATAATAAGAACTCTTGCCAAGTTCATAGTCAGACTACTTAATGTAGTGATGACCTATAAAACTCTTATGTGAACTATTAAGTATCACGATAGTAACTTAGATCGATATCGCATCGACAAGTAAGGCAACAGACCTTGAGGCATACGAGCAGCAGCGCGATGATGCTTTATTATATGCTGAAGATCAGCGGGTAAATTCAATAGAGTACCTTACTGGAGACCCGGAAGAGGTTCCAGCAGATAAGGAAAATCTTGTTAGGATAAGGGGCTTACCCTCGAGGAATGAGGGCTGTAGCCAGAAAGACTGAGATGATTAAGGTATAGAGCTCAGAAAAGTGGGCATAAAGCACTAAGCTATTAGCAAGAGAACTGAAGATTCATGTTGGATTCGTGGCTGGACTACTGGAGGTAGTACCAGCAAGTAAGACGGATTGGAAGAATTACTTAAGATCTTATACAGGAATAGATGAGAATCTTTAGAGACTTTCATATTAACGAAAAGAGTGCTAGAAGGATGTATGATTATCAAAGGCATCGATATAAGGCGAGGAGCAGAGTCCCTAGGAATAGTTGAGAAGAGGCAGTAAGTGCCATATCATTTGATAAATGAATAAGTATGAATATTGTTAGTAATAATTCGCCATGAGAAGGCAGATGTCATAGGTTGTAATTTATGGAACCAAATTGAGGTTGATGAAGTTGTTTTATTCAGGAAAATGTCCATTTTATGAATGAATCAGTTAGAAAGTGAAAACATTGGGAAGTGACAGCATGATTGGATAAAGTTATATAAGGAAGTAGTAAGCAAGACAATGATCTCAGAACCTACCGGAAGATAAGACCAGTGAGTCAAGATGAACTCGTAATGAGACTATTGTCAGAGACTAAGTATAGGGTTAATTTAACTCAGTGAAATGATGAACCAGAAACGTTAGATGCATGTAACTCAGAGGAATATTAAATTTTTTCTTTTCTTTGAATGGATTATAGTAGTTACCTTAAGTTTACTCCGACGCGGAAGTATAACGGATCAAGTAATACGATCAGCAGTTAATGAGAAAAATGTGAGAAAATCTTCCTTGAGCTAAAAGATGAAATTGGTAATGACCAAGAGTTGGCATTGTTTAATGGAAAAAGGGAGACTTTTTGCTTCCAACGACGCTTCGCATAAAAGATTATGATGTGTGCTTGCGCAGCACGACAAAGTACTTGCGGATGCATTCGGACAGCATGGTTCACCAGGTTCGGATGGCCTTAGTAGTGCCAATTTTTGTGGAACAACCAACTCCGACGGTAATGTTCCTTCTGAGACTGGTAGTCAGGTAGACTGACATTTGGTGATATTGAATATCAGGACGTATAGGTATCCGGACGTTGTGACAAGTTTCAGTTTAAAACTGTTAATTCCCTTCTAAGGGATGTATATAATTGGTTCCTCTCCAGGGGTTAAATTTCCAACCCGATGACGATTATTTCGTTAATTATGAGTGCTTACGGTTCTACCTACTAGGAGGTTCATAGAACTATTCTTCAGGTTTCGAAACTAGTCTCCTTAGTGTTACCAGTCGATGGATAGATTGACCAAAATTTCCCTAATTCTGGGAAGAACTTCAACGAATTTTGGCAAACCTTGTCTTTCTGATTATCAGAGAACATCATGGAAGAGAGTAGAAACTGGGGCAAACCCTGTGAATTGGGTAAGGTAGCCGCTACATGGGTTGGTGGACAGACCCCGGTTATCGCGATTGATTGTAGAAATACAATGATGAAGTGAGATTGGACGAAAACAGGAAATGTAAGTAAGAAACCGGCCGGACTGAGAAACTCCGAGATTGACTTAAGTGAAAAGGCTGTTATGCCAGGAATGGTAAGCTTGCGTGGCACGTGGTAGTGATAAGAATAGTTGAAAAGATAAAAATAGAGGAAAGGTGACCAGAGACGGTGCCGAATAGTCGATTAAGACTTATATGAAGTAAAGTTTTAGAAAGGTAGAAAGGTATCAAAGAAGGCACTATGCCGGCAATTGCTAGAAAAGTAATGCTATTAGCCAACCCCTAAAATCATATATATATATATATATATATTTTTTTTTTTTTTTGTGGCCAGTTGAGGCCAAGTCACAAAGGATTATCAAGTGACTAGACCAGCAATGAAAGGACAAAGCAGGGTTGCTTCTAAGAAAGCACCGACTGCAAGGCCTTCTGATATAAAGGAAACATTAATGAGATCGTAGGAATCTTCTGCTGAACAGCCCATGTTTTGATTGGGAATTCACTAGACCTTTTTGGGATGGGGTCACCCGTACTAAAGTGACTCATGTGTATATGGTTGTCCAAGATTACGAGTAAAATGGAAGTATAGTGACTTGAGATGTATGATGTTAGGGTATCGTGAATATCATGAATATATTATGACGGAGGAAAGTAAACAATGAAGGTATATGAAGAGAGTATAGAAATGGTCAGAAATTGAACAGTATGCTGTAGGAATTTTCTCTGAGGCAAGTACCTTAGCGAAGAACGATAAGCACTAGGAAATTCACGTTGAACTCGACCAATATCTTTCAGAACATCCTTGCTACCATTAACAAGTTCTGTAAGAGAGCAGTTAGACATACGTTGTCTTTTGGAAGGTCAAATAGGTTGACCACTATCTGAAAGAAGAAATTAGCAGTAAGCTACCGATCGATTATCAAATAAGAATGATTGAAAAGAGGCCCTTATTAAGGATACATGATTTGATTGCCAATTATAGGATGCAGGAATTCCTTGGCAGTTGAATTAAGGATAAGATATCCATAAAGTAAGGCAAACCCTGGGGAATGGACAAGGGATGGCACTAACCCTAATAAAGACATTGTGAATTCAGATGATATGAGTTGGATTTGCTAAGGCAACAATGACCTGTACAGATTATTAAAAAGAGTTCTGGAAAGAACAGAGATAGAATTATTAGAGTATTGATCAAAGACGTTTTGATATACCCTGTACCTAGAAAATACAGGAGGAATGATGAGGACGACCTAAGAAACCTTACAAGGAAAAGCTAATATTCTGAGTTTCCAACTGGAAGTTTGGAAGAGAATGTAAGACACAATAACAATATACCAGATGATGCATGTATGAAACCCTGAGGGAGTATGGATTGAACCTATAAAGGTTGAGATTATCCTAAGATAAGGAAAGAACTAAGAAAAGAAGTATCCTAAGTAGGATTGGGAATAAATGTGATAAAGTTCCCACGGGTAGGTGGAAGCAATGACTTATGGAAAAAGACTGATAGATATATTTTTCTCCTTCAACAGAGCTTAAGGGAGAATGCTTTCACCCAACAGTGATGAGAATGAGGTAAAAAAAAAAAATTGAATTGAAATGTATCCAGAGAACAAGAATTACCAGAAATTATTATTATTAGGAAAGGCCAATGAGGTGGCCGACAGTCTAAGTATAAAGGAATAATTACAAATGTTCATACTGAAGAAACAGAATGATATTTGGAAGGACCTTGAAGGTCATATCGGAATGGAGGAATTTATATTCCTTCTGATGATTGTGCAAGAATCGACGGTAATAGTAGTTTAAGTAAAGATTCGATTCCTGATGGGTCTTAAGCATATTACATACCTTAGAAGGTCCCGTTTTGAGGCAAACCAGGACCATGATACAAAAATTGACGAAGTAAACCATTAAGTTTCCAGTCTTTTATGGAAGATGCATGAGTGATAGTTTCATCAACCTGACTTAGCTGCGATGCTTGAAACTCTTCTGCAATTTTATCTACTTCATGTAATATCTACATCAAGTTCAGGAAGTGTTGTTTATGGATAAGGAATAGTGATTACTTTGTCTCCCTAAAGGATTGAAACCCGTACGGTTAGCTATTAAGGCACTACGTAAGCAATAAGCGATGGTGATTCTTCTAAGAAAGTAGATGACAACGTAAAGATAAAGAAAGTGCTGCTATTGATAAGCTAAATGGCAAGTTGATGAATGACAAGCAAGTTTGTGTTAGTGTACTTCTACGCAAACAAGATAGAGAATATGAGGTTGATGATTCATGATGCTAAATGTATTCCCGTGGAAAAAATTAATGAGACTTAGAGAGAAGGGCAGTTGAGCCCGAGACTTATTAGGCCACCTGAGAGTTTAAAAGTGTTCGGAAGGTGGCATTCGAGCCAGTTTTACCCCCAAAGCTTATAGCAGGGTAGTAACGTGTTTCATGTGGCAAAGCTACACCAGTAAAATGCAGATGCTCAACAGATGATAAGAGTGCGAGCAGGTAGGTGTACGACCTGGTCTGACTTACGAACGACAACCTGTGAAAAACCGCGGGTAGAAAAGAATAAGTGATGAGAAACAAGTTGACAGAAGTAGATTATATTGGATCTAAGCTAAAGAAATCGGCCAGATTCATTTCGGAGGTTTTAAATTTGAAATAATGTGATGATTACAGAGTAAATGTGACGGGATACCAATAAGGAGGTGCCAAGTGCAAAAGATGCCTCAATAAAGAGATGAAGGTGAAAGTAAATAACAGAAGTAAATAAGAATCAGATAATGAGAAGGATGTGATTGATAAAGAAAAGACGGGGAAAGCAACTACGAAATATGAAGCAAGGAATATTAGGAATGGATTAATAAATGGGTTTTCCGATGAATTCTCGGGATGACAACCTGATAGTGTTAATATTAAGGATATGAAAAAGCTAGTAGCGTGACATGGAATGTCAGTAACAATGGTGTCAAGCGAGAAACTAAGATTTAACCTGAGAGGTTCAAAGATTTTCCAAAAGTAAGTGTTGCTAAGGTTGAACCAGGGTACAGGCCCAGAGATTAGTGGACAAAGCAGCAAGATATGTTGACACGTGAGGTTACGATCAAATAGTATTGGATATAATTATGATTAATTTCTTCCTTAATGAACCTCTATAGTTCAGAGGTAAATTCTGAGTATGATATTTTACAATCATGAAAACTTTCTATAATCCTTTATAATTCTTTTCTTTTCTTCTCTCTTATTCATCTTCTTTATGAATTGAGAAGAACAACCCTTTAAGGAGGGGAGGTACTGCTACGTGACTATCTGTCTATGTGATAGAAGTCTAAGTGGAATACCATAACTTGTTTAATTGCTTGTCAAGTACTAAAGGCTGGCCCCCTTCTATACTAGCTATGCAATATAACAAATGTTCAATTGATCATAGTGATCTCTCAATAAATCTTTCCACTTCTCTATATTGATCGAGATTGCGAAGATTAAAGCGATCAGGAAATGCACAGTGCGAGCGAGGTTACCTCCAAATTCGCTGTGGGATAGTGATACCAATGTCACTACAGGTATCAATAAGGATAAGACTGAGTAAGATCATAACCCAGATAGTGTGTTGTACGAAAAGTAGCAAAGTTGATGGAAAAAGGATAAAGTATGGATTGTAGCACTAGAAGATGTGCTGAGAAAGGGTAGAACGACTAAGAATTGACCGGGAAGCTAAAAAGTAAACGACAGACAAATGACTCTTTGCTTCCTACCTGATTCCGGGACGGAATCCTTTTAAGGAGGGTAGACTGTAAGAACCCCAAATTTTGGATATAATTAAAAACTTTTTATTATGTACTGAGGTAATGGTGAATAGTGATTACGATTACGACGTAACGATTGAGATAATGAATGAAAGGAGTAGATTTGGATTCAAATGCTTATATGTCATGAAGAATGCTATTGGTTGACAATCTAGATAAGAATTATCTATCTCCTAGGAAATTAAGATTTGATCATTCCAAGGGGGAAGGTTATTCTTATGTCATCCAAATCGAGATCTGTTATCAGTCCAGTGGTTCCGTAAAAGGGTTAAGGAACGATTGAAAGAGAACTGGGACATTTATATAACCCTAAAAGAATAAGTAAAGAATAAGTGATGAATAGTGATTTTGGTGGACGTAGGAATATTATTAGACGACGCTATATAGAAGTACCCGGAACGAAATTCTGAGTTCGTATTAGTGATCCAGGGGGAAAAAGAGTGTATGTAAAAGCTGTCGGATTCTGAAAAATAGCACTTTCATTTTCCCCGAGATTTTCCTGGACACTGAAAGACTTAAGGAATTATTGAAGGGATTTAAGGAAAATAGGTTCAAGAATTATTAAAGAGAATGGAGGATGATAGTATAAATATTAAGACGGTTTCCGGTAAAACCCTAACTAGAAACGAATGAGTTATTCCTCCGAACGATCAATCAAATTAAGTAATAACCGGACAAAGAGACAAGCAGAGAGCCAAGATACATGCATGTGCAAATAGATAAGATCAAGTAACTAAGTAGTTACAAAGTAACTAGCATCTTTAGATACCAAATCACTTAGTTAGCTTGCATGACACCTTTCCACCACAAAATCACAACACTTGTCCCTTGGATTGCATCATATATGAGCAAAGCACTTTAATAAAGTAGCTTTATGCTAGATATTATCATCAATAATGTATTTTGGACAAGGATGAGATCAAAGCAAGCAAAACAAACTCCATTCCTCTCATTCTCTCAAACTGTCCAGCAGAAACACTCTCCAAAGACAAATTCATATCTCCATTTCTATCCATGATAAAATCACCAAATTTTAACCATATCCTCTCCACTCCATGGGTAATATTCGTACAAAATTTCATGTCCAACAAAGTAGTATAGCCTAGTCAAATCCATGCTCAAAGTTGAAGAAGCCAAACTGATCTGTGCTTGACAGTTTCTGTCCAGAGGAGAAAGGGGGCTCAAAACCCTAGCTAGGAAGCTTCAAATCTGATGATCTAGGACTCAAAACAAAGCTTATGAAGAGGCCAAGATGTGGTAAAAATTTGAGAGACAAACTCTTATTTTTCTATTTTCTATGATTTTTACAAAAGAGATGATGAATAGTAACCCTTAGAAACTAACTTTGTTTTCTTGGTTTTCTTTGTTGCTCTAAGCTATATTAAGGTGATCCAAGGACTAGATCAAGGCTTGTTAGACTCCTAAACACACTAAGGAAGGTATAACTCTCTTGAAACCCTAGGTTTTACTTTAAGTATATGCATGATCTTGATGAGTTTTAGTATAGTTATGATATTATCATGGTTATAAGCTTGATTAGCATGATCTTGTAGTGGTTGAAACATATGATGATTATAAGGATGAAGTGATATGATCTTGGACAGATTTGGATGAGAATCATGTATATAAGATGTGTATTATGCCCGGTGTGGCTTGGTTTTGATGTTATAATTTTTGGAACGCTCGATTTATAGCCGTTATAATGCCGGAATTTCGTTACACCTTGAAACTCGTGCATAGCAGTAGCTATAATTCACTGATCTGGTTCATTATATAACATACCCTTGTAGATCTTGAGTCGTAGATCATTTTGGAAAAAGAATCGAATCAAACAGACTTACGGTTTAGGATTTATGACCGATTTACTAAAAGTAGTTCGAATCCGTAAACGAAAGTTCGTAACTGAAATTGGACCCTCGTAAAATATGTAAAGTCATGACGAATCTTGGTAAATAAATACTAGAGGTAAAAAGGAAGGTGTGAAAGAAAACCGTATGTCAAAAGGATCGTTTTTCGATTTATTAAAAATATTCGAGTCGAGGTTAAACGCGAACGAACCCCTAAAAGACGCCTCTATTATAACTTTGGTAAAACACTTAGAAAACGGGCAATAAAACTCGGAGTATAATATTGGTTCGTAACGATCGACCTTAGAACTTGTATGACTTAAGTATGTCCCAAGTGTAAGTACAGTGACATGTCGTATTAACGAACTAATGTCGGGTCGGATCAATGATAAAGGGAATCCACAAAAAGGGGTATAACGAGATAACTCGAGAACGTGTTTCGATTTAAGTATAACTTAACTTTTAAAATGTTAAGTGATTAATCCCGAATGACTTGGCTATTTATAGATCACCAAGCTGACCCAGGACCCGCTACCACTACCCATTACCGTACTCGACTACCAAGCAAGTTTCAGTTCCCTTCTTTTAGGCTGTTGTTGTGACTGAATATATATATATAAATATATATATATATATATATATATATATATATATGTTTTCTGTTATACATATGCCATAGCATGCATGCCTACTTTTAAATTATATCGTTATGCTTGTTCCCTGATTGTTTATTGGCTTATAAATTAGATAGCTAACGTATCAATTATAAGCCGGTTATTGTAAGACCCTCATAGAAGGGCGTATCCATCTTATTCATCAAATATAGACCGGGAGTCAATATTTCTTGACATATCGAGATTACCTCGAAAGAAAATATCTAAGTAAATATTTTCCATTATTCGGGCGACGAATATTATTTGAATATTCGTTCGAGATTATTTATTTAACGATCCATACTTCAAATAATTATTTGAACGTAACTATTCGACGAATAATATTTTTTTAATATTCATTCAGAGTCGAATTATTTATCGATTATTATTTCGAATATTCTTCTAAATGTTGGACTACTAAAGGAATATTATTTGGATATTCATTTAGAATATTATTCATTAAATGAATATTACTTTTGAATATTCATTTAAGATAGTAATTACATGATGAATATTATTTTAATGTTCATCTGAAGCTTGATTTATTTATCGAGTCTTATCTCGAATATTCCTTTAAAGCTTGGATTACTAAATGAATATTACTTGATATTCATTTAGAATATTATTCATTAAATGAATATTACTTTTTCAATAAACATTTAAATTCCTAATTAGTTATGAATATTATTTTGAATATCCATCCAGGGTTCTATTTAAACATCGAATATTATTTTAAATATTTTAAATATTCCTTTCAGGTCTTATTAATTAATGAATATTATTTTGAATATTCATTTGAATATTTAATTATGCAATAAATATTCTCTCGATATTTCTTCAAGGATTATTTGAGAAATACTCTGATTAATGATATTCTTTCATATTCCTAAATATTCTGTAAAATATTTTAATTCAATAAATATTCTCTGAATATTTATTCCATACTTAAAATAACCTCGATAAGGTTTATCTTCTTCGATTATTACAGAAAATATTTCGGAGTCATATTATTATTAATCATATATCAAGAAAGGTTCTCAGACATCATTCTTCTTTGAGTCTATCTCCCTAATAATAAGGGAACCTTACTTGGAAAATGTTAATTATCTTGTCGACTTCCCGGTCATAAAGTATTCTCTTCACTCTCAACTCGGGTGCTATTGACTTATTAAGTCGTTGTTTACCATCTCATCTTTCGAGGGGTAAGATTGTTGGAACAAGTTGAGATTCGTTACCAAGCAGTAGCTTGGAAGTTATTGGTGAATTTTCCTTTCCAACTAGATACGACTACTTTGTGGAGTCTTATCAACAAGTATTATACTTGGGGAAAGGGGGACGAACGTTACATTCAGAATCATGAATTTTATTTGAACTAGGAGTCGTGTAAGAGGCCGAGTAGCGCCGGTCCATCTCCTTTGGCCCAACCGTTGGCCGGGGAGAGCTAGCAAGGCGGTAGTCAAGTAAAGCCGTCAGTTCTTCCTTCTGCCGGTAGTAAATCTAATTTAAGCTGTACGATCTCGACTGATCATCAAGATTGGAACAGCGGGCGCGGTGAATACTCCATCATTGGTTCATCATCCAAACTTATTTATTTCCTGCAACATGATTATTGTTGGCAGAGCTGGAAAAGTGTTCATAACTGGAATTGCAATCTTTTCATGCAAGTTCCTCTTTTTAATGACAATGAGAATATCTCGCTTACTTTTGATGTAGCAGATATTTCTACAAACAAATACTTTGAGTTACCTGGTAACTTCATCCTTTATATTATACTGGCAATAACCTCATTAATGCTTGGCATATGGTTTCAAAGGATATTTTGAACTGTTGTATATATGTATCACTGTTCAGTTATATTATTGTTGGTGGGCTTTCGCTCACCCTTGCTTTGTTCATATTATGTCACAAAAACAGCTAGGACAGATGGCTCGCATCAGGCGCACTCGGCGCAAGCGGGTTACCCGACCCACCGGACTCCCCGCTGAGATGCTAGCCGCCATTGCTGAGGTAGCTTAGTTAGACAGCTTTTGTTTCCTGTTTAACTATATGTATAATTAATGTAATCAACGGCAAAACTGTTAAACTTATGATGTTATCCTTTTGGGATTGTAATAACGTTTATTCGTAACCCTTTAATGTAAGACTTATTTCAATTTCATCTCTGGGACTATAACTATTGTGCGTGTGAGTGGATATTATTGTGGGGTCACATCATGTGATTTATTTATTGTGGACTCAAGTCAAGTATTATGAATGGATGTAAGACCGTAACCACCAGATCCCTGACCCCGGATCTGGGGGTGTTACATCTCAAGCTTCGCGTGGACTGTAAATGGGTTGAAAACGGACTTCTAGAACTCCAGATATGGCCCAAACAGTATAAGGTGCGCAGCCCTTCTCAAAAATCCGAATTTTAATCAATTAATTCTCCAAGAACGATAGAAGCATCAACTTTAATCAACATTCTCGTAAATCTGCACAACTAAGCAAAACACATCAAAACTACAACAACTTGAGTCCAAAACAATCAATTTAAGCCGAACGGAGGCATTCCCAGTGGATATAAAATCCACTTATCAAACCCCCAAACTTAAACTGATGCTTGTCCTCAAGCATAAACAATTACAACTACCTGATTAGTACCACTTCCGTAGGTGATCACGGTTGCATTTGGCATATGCAACAAGCCCTTTAAACCCCTAGGCAGCCCTAGTGGATGAGTAAGGTCTCGTGAGGGCCTATAGCGAATGTACCCACAAAATCCATTTAACCTAATGCAATGCAAATGCATGAATGCAACTAATATGAAATATGCAACGATCCCCTTCAAACTAACCAAAACCAACTAACAAGCAAATATCTCAAAGAATGCAACTAAATCCAAATAGAGCTCGACCAAGTTCCCGTATACTAACAATACATGAACAGAAACGTGCGTGTGTGCAATGCTCATCAGAAATACTCCCAACACTAGGTCAAAAATCATACAAATTCTTCGCCAAGACAATCACAGGTTTATAAATAGAATAGACTGTAGACACTTCATAACCTAGGAACACCTCCATCCTTATCCAAGGTAGACAGAAATTCATACTTTATTACTAACTACTATGACACATATATACAAGCATGCTTATTTAACCGTGCAATGGATGAGACCCCAAAAGGCTTATACAATAATACCCATGTAGCGAGTGTTAGGTCAGTGGATCCCAGACTATAAAAGCCTTAGGTCACTAGGACTAAGTCCCCTCAGACTTAATTACTCGAGTATTAAAGAGCTCACCCTGGTTAATTTTGCATATAAACAATTTATTGACTTTTTTTTTTCTGTGATCTGGAATGAGCCTTTCTCATTTCCAACCCTAGACTACTCATATAAATATGAGCCGGCTACTAGCCATTTGACACCTAGCCATTATTCAACAATTGATACAACTAGCATGAAATCCCTGGTTTCCCCCAAACTTAGACTTTAGTGCTCCTACGCCATCAAGGGAATAACGAAAATTCTAAATATAATCAGGTGATTAAATCTCAAAACATCCAAACAAGCATGACCTCAACCTAGCCCAAAAGCACCCAATGAGTTTGTGTAAAAATTTTGTTCCCGTAACATGCAAGTCAATTTCATAGAAACTATAAATCAACCCCTATTCATCATTACCACACTCAATTAGACACCTACCTACCAATCAGAATCAGCTCGTCCTAAGGGATCATGAAATATGCATGCCATAAAAATGCAACTAGAATGAACTCACATGGTATACGAAACAAAAAATAGAATGTCCTATATGAAACAAACGTAGATAACATGAACATACATGCATGAATTATCACTAATATGCAAAACATGAAATCCTACATGAACACATAATAATACAACAACTACTAATCCCTCAAAACACCCCCAAACTTGAAAGATTCAATGTCCGCATTGAATGGAAGTAAATACAAGGGATAGTAGAAAACAGACCTACTCGTCCTCGCTGTCTTCACCCTCGTCATCCTCATCATCCTCATCAGAAGAATCTGGTGGAGGGTACGGAGTCCGAGCTCCAAATATAGGCCACTAAATAGGAGTACTAGGTGACTGAAACTTTGCCTCCAAAGCTATGCCCATGTCCTCAGAATACTGGCGACTGCTCGCATGCATAGCATCCAACCGCCTAGTCATTCGACGAAAATAAGATTAAAAAACGGACATATCCATAGTACTCTGCGAAGAACCTGCCCTAGCCACTTCCGGTGCCCTTTCAACAGGTGGCGGAGCGCCTGCTCTCTGACCACTAGCACCATCAACAACAAAACCTAATCCCCTAGGATGAGGAGTGCCGCCCGGCCACTCCTTCAACCGCAACCGATCAATAGTAGCATCCTTAATAGAAGCCATAGGTTTATGCACCGGCTCACCTTCATACCATTTAACTTTCGATGCATCACACAAGTACGAGATGATAGAAGCATAAGGAATACTAGCCGATGAATTGCTTCCCAAAAACCGAAGAATATTTTGATTAATAAGGTACCCAAGGTCAACATACTCACCTTTGAGAATACCCTATAGCAAGATAGCTCTATCAACAGTAACATCGGAAACATGGTTTGACGGAATGATATTAGAACTGATGAAAAAGAACCATGCCTTTGCAAAACCAGACAATGATGAAGCCGGGAAAGTACGCTTTATCTCCGTACCTAACTTACATTTCCACTTCGTTCCCAGAACACATAACTCACCAATGAGTGCATCAAGATCAACATCATCCTTAGACTTTTGTCCCCAATCCGTAGCTTCTCTAGGTTTAGGCGGTTGCCTAATCAAATTACGAATAGCACGAGGCGAATAATCCACCTTCCGACCCCTCACAACCGTGGCATTATTCCTTGCTATCGAAGCATTAGCATAGAATTCCCTAACCACATCCAACGAGGCATCATTAGCAAATTCACAAAAGAACGTCCAACCCCGCTCACTAATCATCGCCACCATCTCCTCATACTTATATGGCACAAGCCTTCTTTCATGAATAACCCCCTTCGAAACTAACCTACCATACTCCGCCTTGGCATTCTCATTCACAAATTTTTCCACTCCATCTCCCACAACATCATTCTCATCCGAAGATGGACGAGCACTACTACTACCACCCATTAATCGTTGCCTTTTAGGAGCCATAATCAACAAATATCAAGCAAGGCAAAATAATCTCCAAACAATTCACCAAATAAAGAACCCCCAAATTACACACCAAGAACCCTAGCTTGCAAAATTCACAAATTCAAATAAAAGATGAGATAGAATATTACCCACTTGAATCAAAGAGGTGAACTTGCTAGATGAATCCCCAAAATTTTCGAATTTAAATCCCCCTTGCACTTTGAATGGATGGAAGTTAAGAATTTGGGGTTTATATAGATGGGTTTGTGTATGTATAGGTGTGGTGGATATATATATAATGGATAATGGTGAATTTGATTTAGAGATGAAAAAGGATATATATATAATGGGATTGAATTAGATGTAGGAGAGGATTTAGAAGATGAAATAATGATAGGAGATACTAGGCTTTATAATTGAAATTGAATTGGAAAAGATGAGATAAAAAGTGAATGAATACATGAGCTTTGAACTCTTTCAATCGAACAATGCAGAAAAGTCTGGCGCGTGAGGCGCGAGTCTGGCGCATGATGCGCGGGTTGGCTCTGCGTTTTGGGACGCTCCTGCGCCGTTCGGCGCCTGATGCGCGAGTTCCACCTGCGTTTCTGGGCGCTCCTGCGCCGTGGCTGGCGCATGATGCGCTGGTGCAACCTGCTTATATATATATATATATTTTTTTTTTTACAACTACTACATAACTTGGGTTGCCTCCCAAGAAGCGCTCGTTTAACGTCAATAGCTTGACGTACTTCCTCAATTCATAGTAGGGTCTTGAAGGTGGAGAATGCTCATTCCTTGCTCCACTGTTTCTCCAAGCAGGTATGGCTTAAGTCTCTGCCCGTTCACCTTGAATACATCCGACCCTTCTCTAATAATTTCACAAACCCCATTAGGATAAACCTTCACAATCTCAAAAGGACCAGACCATCTTGATCTAAGCTTTCCAGGGAATAAACGGAGTCTTGAATTAAACAATAGAACATGTTGCCCAACCTCAAATTCCTTCTTCTGAATGTGCTTGTCATGCAACAATTTGGTCTTTTCCTTGTAGATACTAGCATTTTCATAAGATTGGAGCCTAATCTCCTCAAGCTCTCCAAGTTGAAGCAAACGCTTCTCTCCCGCAGATTTAAGATTAAAATTCAACTCTCTTGTCGCCCAAAATGCCTTATGCTGAAGTTCCACCGGCAAATGACATGGCTTCCCAAAGATCAACCTATATGGAGACATTCCAATAGGTGTTTTAAATGCCGTTCTATATGCCCAAAGTGCATCATCAAGCTTTGTTGACCAATCTTTTCTCGAACTTGCCACTGTCTTCTCCAAAATTGACTTCAGCTCACGATTCGAAATCTCAACTTGTCCACTTGTTTGCGGATGATAAGGAGTTGCCACCTTTTGTGTCACACCATACTTTTTCAAGAGATCAGCCACCTGTTTATTGCAAAAGTGCGAACCTCCATCATTGATAATAGCCCTTGGCACTCCAAATCTAGTGAACACATTTTTCTTCAAGAACTTCTTCACCACTCTAGCATCATTAGTAGGAGACGCAATTGCTTCAACCCATTTAGAGACATAATCAACTCCCACCAAAATATACTGATTTCCATAAGAAGATGGAAATGGACCCATGAAGTCCATCCCCCACACATCGAAAATCTCCACTTCAAGAATAGATTGTAAAGGCATCTCGTTCCTCCTCGAAATATTCCCAACTCGTTGACATCTATCACATTTAGCCACAAAGTCTCTAGCATCTTGATGCATGGTTGGCCAATAGAATCCTGACTGTAAAACTTTCGCCACTGTCTTCATGCTACTGTTATGACCTCCACACTCTAGAGAATGGCAATGTCTGAAAATATGAGGAACTTCATCATGAGGTACACATCTACGAAACATTCCATCAGCACATTCTTTGTAAAGCAACGGTTCCTCCCAATAGTAATGCTTCACATCATAAAAGAACTTCTTCTTCTGATTATAAAAAAGATTATCAGGCACAACTCCTCCCACAATGTAGTTCACAAAATCTGCATACCCTGGTGTAGACAAGGACACACCTAGAAGCTGCTCTTCCGGAAATTTATCATTAATAGGTATTTCACCTCCTACCTCTCCATCTCCTTGGTCCAACCTAGATAAATGATCAGCTACCAAGTTCTCGGACCCCTTCTTATCTCGAATCTCAAGATCAAATTCCTGGAGTAAGAGAATCCAACGAACTAAACGAGGCTTGGCATCCTTCTTTGTCATCAAGAAACGAATAGCAGCATGATCCGAATAGACAATCACCTTAGACCCAACAAGATATGATCTGAACTTATCAAGTGCAAACACCACTGCAAGTAGCTCTTTCTCCGTAGTGGAATAGTTGATTTGCGCATCATCAAGAGTCTTGCTTGCATAAGCTATCACGTGCATCCGCTTATCCTTCTTTTGCCCAAGAACAACACCCACAGCATAGTCACTAGCATCACACATGAGCTCAAATGGCAAGCTCCAATTGGGAGATGTAACTATGGGTGCAGAAGTAAGTTCCTTCTTCAACCTGTTAAAAGCATCAAGACAACTTTTATCAAAGTCAAAAACACGATCCTTTTCAAGAAGATTGCAGAGTGGCCGAGCTAACTTGGAGAAATCCTTGATGAACCGTCGATAAAAACCAGCATGCCCAAGAAAGCTTCGAATTCCTTTCACAGATGAAGGTGGTGGCAATTTTTCAATAACTTCAATTTTTGCTCTATCGACCTCAATGCCTTTGTTAGAGATTTTATGCCCAAGCACAATGCCTTCCTTCACCATGAAGTGACATTTTTCCCAATTAAGAACAAGATTCGTTTCAGTACATCTCTGCAAAACCTTTGATAAACTGGCTAGACATGATTCAAAAGAAGAACCATAAACCGTGAAGTCATCCATAAAGACCTCCATGTCTCGCCCAATAAAATCTGAGAAAATGTGGTTCATGAGCCGTTGAAACGTTGAAGGACCATTACACAAACCAAAAGGAAGCCTCCGATAAGCAAAAGTGCCATAAGGACAAGTAAAGGTGGTCTTCTCTTGATCTTCGGGTGAAATAGGAATCTGAAAGTAACCCGAGAATCCATCCAGAAAGTTGTAATACTCATTACCCGCCAACCTTTCGAGCATTTGATCAATGAATGGGAGGGGAAAGTGATCTTTGCGAGTAGCGTTATTCAACTTCCTATAGTCAATGCAAACTCTCCAACCTGTTACTGTTCTCGTGGGAATTAATTCATTCTTCTCATTGTGAACAACAGTCATCCCACCTTTCTTAGGCACAACATGAATAGGACTAACCCATTTACTGTGTGAAACCGAATATATGATACCAGCATCAAGCAACTTTGTGATTTCTTTCTTCACCACCTCTTGCAAATTCGGATTCAATCTTCTTTGTCCCTCAATCACAGGCTTATGATCATTTTCTAAGGCAATTCTATGCATGCAAAGAGCAGGGCTAATTCCCTTGATATCTTGAATTTTCCAACCAATAGCTGATTTATATTGCCGAAGAACATGTAATAATTTTTCTAGCTCATCATCACTAAGCAAAGCAGAAACTACCACAGGATATGTATCATTAGGACCAAGAAAGGCATACCTCAAATCAGCAGGTAGAGGTTTAAGTTCCATCTGTGGTGCCTCTAAAAGTGTAAAAGCCATCTCAACTTCTGTGTCTCGTACAACCAGTACTTCTTCTACTACATCATCTAACACCCGTTCTGCTCCCACGAAGTGTTCATTCTCGAGCTGCACAATGTCATCCACTATGTCAATGGTAAAACAAGTTGCTCCAAAAGGAGGTATCTTCATTGCTTTATTCAGATCAAATTCCACTTTGTCCTCGCCAACATTCAATGTCAATTTTCCAGCTTTAACATCGATTGTAGTGCCAGCAGTAGCCAAGAATGGTCATCCCAAAATAATGGGTATCTCGACATCTTCATCCATCTCTAACACCACAAAATCACAAGGTATGACAAATTTATCCACTTTAACAACCACATCTTCAATAACCCCCAATGGATACTTAACAGAACGATCCGCCAACTGAAGTGAAATCCGTGTCTTTTTAAGTTCTCCAAGACCAAGCCTTTTGCAGATTGAATATGGCATCAAACTCACACTTGCCCCAAGTCACACAAGGCTTTCATGTTTTCCATCTTCCCAATAGTGCAAGGCAAAGAGAAGCTTCCCGGATCTTTCAATTTCTGAGGAATGGCCTTTTGGATGACTGCACTGCATTTCGCATTAAGAGTAATAGTTTCTGCATCTTCAAGTTTCCTCTTCTTTGTCAACATCTCCTTAAGAAATTTAGCATAAAGTGGCATTTGATTCAAAGCTTCAGCCAACGGAATATTAACATGCAACTGCCGGAACATAGTCAAGAACTTCTCGTACTGCTTCTCTAAATGCCTGTTGTGAAGTCTCTGTGGAAATGGAATAGGAGGAACATAAGGTGGTGGAGGAACATATGGCTTTTCTGATTCTTCTTCCTTCTTCTTCTCATCTTCTTTTTCTACCTTGTCTTCAGCAATCTCTACTGGCTCATCCTCTTTCTCAGCATCACTCTCTTTAGGCTTAAGAACCTCAACCTCGGGCAACTCTTTTCCGCTCCTCAAAGTAATTGCTTTACATTGCTCTTTACCAGTCTGGTCGGGTTGACTAGGAAGAGATCCTTGTTCACGAACACCCATCTTTGCGGCAATCTGTCCAATCTGTATTTCTAGCATCTTTTGAGATGATGCCATCTGATCTATTCTTGATTCCATATTAGCCAATGCCCCAGAAGTCCCTTGCATAATCTTATTTAGTGCAACCTCCCACTCAGCTGGTTCTTTCTTTGGTGGAGGTTGATACTGCTGCTGTGCTTGATATGGCGGTCGTGACTGAAAACCAGGAGATTGATTCTGCCTTGGAAATGCATAGGAAGGATTAGCTGCATGATTATTGCTGTAAGAAAGATTATTGTTTGGCCTTTGATTCGGATTGTAGTAAGAATTATTCTGCACAGGCCAAGGCTGTCTACCTTGAATAAAAGATGCTTCTTCTGGAAATTGTTGAACATACGAGTTCTGACTAGCACCATAATCATGATACCCTTCCATATGTGAAGAAATAGCATTCACATTTACCTTTTGTCCTCGCACCTCCTGAGTTAGAGTATCCAACTTTTGAGCCAGCATGTTGATCATCTCAGATTCTTGTGCTGCTTTTGCCTAGCTCGTCCCACTAGGTGCCCATGAATAATTATTAGATGCTAATTCCTCAAGAAGTGCTTTAGCCTGTGTAGTTGGTGCCTTCTTGAAATTTCCACCAGCAGCCACATCCAAACTCAAACGAATATCTGCATTCATGGCCCCATAAAAAGTACTAATGATCTGCCAATCTTCTAAGCCATGATGTGGACACTTCCTCAATAGTGCCTTAAATCTCTCCCATGCCTGATATAGACCTTCACCCGATTGTGCTTTAAAACTCATAATCATAGTCCTCAACTGTTGCGTCTTGTCAGAAGGATAGTATTTGGACAAGAATGCCGTAGAAAGACTCTCCCATGTAGCAACCGAAGTGTTTGGAAGTTGCTGAAACCATTCCAAAGCTCTTCCCTTAATAGAGTAGGGAAACATATGGAGACGAATCTGATCACTCGTAATGCCAGTGATTCTGAATGAGCCACACATCTGAACAAAACGCTCTAGATGTCTGTGTGGGTCTTCTAATTCAATGTCTCCTTCAAAAGCTTGATTGCTGATCATCTGAATTAAGCTCGGATTAATATGGAACTGAGCTGCACCAATCTCTGGAGTTTTGTACATGCAATTGGCTGGATTCGGTGTCTCATGGTCCCAAATAGAAGACTGATCAACATTAACGGTTGGTCGAGGTTCTGGATCTCCCATCTTAGCTTTATCTTTTCTTAGCTTTCTCAAAGTACGATCGATTTCAGGGTCAAATTCCAATTTTCTAGCGCAAGATGAATGTAGCATACACCTGAAAATCACCAACAAAACAACTTGTGGAACCAATTAAAATCTAAACAATAAGAAACAATTAACCTAAACTCAACTATACTGCCTTCCCCGGCAGCGGCGCCAATTTGTTAGTAGTATTTTTGTTGTTCGTTCGCAGGGAAGGACTGAATGTAATATCAAGTTCAGGTTTCTTATCTCTTTACGTCTAGAAGTGTGTGAGAAGAATTTTTGGGTTTGTATATTAACTAAATTAACCAAGAACTAATTATAAGCACTAAGAATTGATTTTAAACTGAGATTCAAATATGTTGGAAAACAATCTAAGAACTGGGGTTCTTCACTTGGTCTCAATACATGCTCAATATTAATGTGATATCTGCGTTCCTACCTTGCTGAAAACAATTCTTCTAAAGTTATACTGCACCCTCCCAGGCTACAATATATTGCTTACAGCTACACCTTAATTGACACTCCCGTGATACAATCAAAGTATATCTATAAACTGTTAAATACCAAGAATTATATGTCTCACAATTCTCCTATTAATCTCCCGATCTAATATTCAAATTATGTCTGTTAAATCATGTACTAAGATTGCAACTTCTCTCCCAAGCTTATTACAATCCCTAGAATACAATCAAAGGTTCATGACTCCCCTAATTGTGTTAAGATCTCATTAACAGATCAGCAAAGCAGAAAATCACATAATCAAGCATGCATGAATACCAAGGAATATTACCCAATCCTCAGATTAGAGAATTAGTTACGCATATTTAATAAAGAAAATATAATAATAATGATAATGAATGAAAACATAATATTGAAGAAAGAATTGAAGATCGAAAGTACCTTGATACGATTAAAAGCTATGAATTGTTATGATTTACAATGGTAGGATGTGTTTAAATAGGCTCTACAAATCTTGCCCAGCACGATATTACCTTCTATTACAATTAGAATTCAATTTAGGCATTAAAAATTGCCCAAAATACAATTAGAACTAGAAAAGGGCAAAACAGTAATTTCTCTGCCCCATCTATCTGCTGGTCGTGCTTCCTGGACCCACCACACGCGGCCTGGTCGTGTAAGACCTATCCCATATTGTAGAAAATCTCTCAAGCTTCGCGTGGACTGTAAATGGGCTGAAAACGGACTTCTAGAACTCCAGATATGGCCCAAACAGTATAAGGTGCGCAGCCCTTCTCAAAAATCCGAATTTTAATCAATTAATTCTCCAAGAACGATAGAAGCATCAACTTTAATCAGCATTCTCGTAAATCTGCACAACTAAGCAAAACACATCAAAACTACAACAACTTGAGTCCAAAACAATCAATTTAAGCCGAACGGAGGCATTCCCAGTGGATATAAAATCCACTTATCAACCCCCAGGGACGACTCCCCATGTAGAGGGGACCCACCCAGTGATTGTCCATCAAAGCCAAGAAACTATCCCTCTCTAGATGGTGGTTTCTTCTCTTGGTAACGTTGATCACACGGGGGTACAGATCCATACTACGGATCTCCCTTTGAACACCAACCCTATGTATGGGCTGCCTAATTACCCCCCTCAACGAAGGGAACCTGGACCAAGCGGTCACGCCTTACAGATCCGGGATCGAGAATATGATGACTACTCTGGTCCCTATACTGATGATTCATCATCATCTGAGGATGATGATCGAGATGAAGCCCCGAGGAGGCGACGTGCTAGCAAAGAACCTCTAAGAAGGACACGAAGAATCCATGATGGACTCCCCTTGACAACTGCTGAGAAAATCAAGGCTTATGAGGCAGAGATCTTAAAATTGAAGGACGATATTGCAAGAGAACAAGATAGATTGAATCAAACTCAGCCTCCTCCAACTGCAGAGAGGATTCCCATTATAAATTTAGAGAGGCCTTCAAGGAGGCAAAGGAGGGCTGATACCCGAACCGAAAAATCGACAAGGGTAGAGACCCCCAGAAGCAACCCCAAAGATCTGATGCCACTTGGGGACCCTGACGACCCCACACCTCCGTTTACTGAGGAGGTGATGAAAGCCCACATCTCAAGGAAATTTAAGATGCCGACTATTAAGGCCTATGATGGAACGGGCGATCCCACAAACCATGTCAGGACATTCTCAAACGCACTCCTGCTGTAGCCTGCTAGTGACGCCTAAAAGTGTAGGGCGTTCCCTCAAACCCTGTCAGGCATGGCTCAAAGATGGTATAGCCGATTGCCTGCAAACTCTATTGGCTCTTTTAAAGAGTTGAGTGCCGCCTTCGTTAGCCAATTCATTAGCGGAAGGGTACATGAGAAGAGCTCCGCGTCTCTTATGTATGTGGTACAAGGAAAGAACGAAAATCTGAGGGATTACCTCAAGCGATTCACTAAGGAGACGTTGAACATCACTGACTTGGAAAATAAGGTGGCCATGGTAGCCCTAGAGCACGGAATAACTGACCTCTTCTTTAAAAGGTCATTAGCCAAGCATCCCCCTGAGAATATGGCTGAGCTCCAACGAAGGGCTGATAAGTATATTAAAGCTGAGGATAGCATGAAGAAAGAAGCCACAGTAGGTGGAGGAGGAGGTAACAATGACTCCAAGAAGCGAAAGCAAGACCTGGACTATGATGATCAGGAGTATGATGCTAGGGACAAGTATCCCCGAACTAGCGAGGATTCCGACTCTGCCCCTAAGAAGAACCAAGGGTCAAGGTTCACTGAGTATGCAAGGTTGAATACTCCTAGGAGTCGAATCTTGTTGGACATTGAGAATGATAAGGATTTCAGATGGCCGAAGCCACTCAGGGGTGATCCCGCAAAGAGAAACCAGAATCAGTATTGCAGATTCCATAGAGACGTGGGGCATGACACTGACGATTGCAAGCAACTCAAAGATGAGATCGAGTTTTTGATCCGTAGAGGGAAGCTGAGGCACTTCACTAAGGGTGAACACCGTGGTAACCAGAGAAGAGACTATAATAGAAGGGATGACGATCAAGATCGCAACCCACAGCTCCGAGGGCCAGTAATCAACATGATCTCAGGAGGCCCGACTGCGGCCGGGACAACTAGGAACTCTCGAAAGGCTTATGCCCGAGAGGTGTTGCACATCGTGGGAGAGGCCCCGAAGCGTGCAAAAACTGAGGTAGCGATTAGCTTTGATGACTCAGACTTGGAAGGGGTGAAGTTCCCCCATGATGACCCGTTGGTCATAACTCCTGTGATTGGAAACTCGGAGGTGAAGCGAGTCTTGATAGACAATGGAGCTTCCGTTGACATTCTGTTTCATGATGCGTTTGTGAAGATGGGATACACTGATTCTCAGTTGACCCCCAATAACATGCCTATATACGGATTTAATAGAGTAAAATCCAAAGTTGAAGGGACTATTCAGCTGCCTGTAACTATTGGGCAAGTGCCCAAGGAGGCCACTCGGATGTTGAACTTCCTGGTAATCAAGGCGGATTCAACGTACAACGCTATCCTTGGAAGGACTGGACTTCATGCATTCAAGGCTGTTGCCTCAACCTATCATGTGAAGATCAAGTTCCCTACCAGGAATGGTATTGGAAAACATAAAGGTGATCAGAAGATGGCACGAAGCTGTTATGTAGCCTCGTTAAGGCCTGATGGAGTCGGGGGGCAGGTCCTTCCGATTGAAGACATGGAAGTCCACAGTGGTAAGGAACACAAAGAAAGGTCAGCAGAGGACATCACACAGAAGCCTCGGACAGCCATTGAGGCTAAGGCGTTAACTGACTTTGTGGTTGAGTGTACCATTGGCAACCAAGAAGTTGGGGGGCAGGAGGTAGTACCCCGAGCAGGAAGTGAACTGCAGAATAAGAATGAGGAGACCAGAAGGAGTGGCGGGTGCTCTATTTTGATGGAGCATCAAAAACAAAATCAAGTGGTGCAGGCCTAGTCTTGCAAAACCCCGATTGGGCTTAAGTTATCCTAGTAGGACTTAGCTTCATATTTATATAGTAGAAGTAGAAATAAGGTTCATTAAAACCATTACAGAGCATGTTGCTCCGAGTAGGACAGTAGTACTCTATGTAAGGGTTGAACCCATTTCAAGTTATTAATGCAAGTTTGTTTTCCATTCATTGATTGTGATTTTATTTATGTGCCAAGCACCTGATGTGTGAGTCAAAGAAGACCAAGTACCGAAAATAAAAGAATACACGAATGAAAACAAACGAATGCATACCCCAATGGTAGAGTTAGGTTACAGCAGATAAGAGTTTAAGTCCTTGAAGGACCCTGGATAAAGACAAACGTTGAAGTCCTGATGGAACACCCGTTGAAGAAACATATTACATAGCCCGAAAGCCAATGGAAGGCTCATCAAGTGGGCAATCAAACTAGGAGAATTCGATGTTAAGTACAAGCCTAGGACAACCATCAAAGCTCAGGCTCTAACTGACTTCGTGGTTGAATATACCATTGACAACCAAGAAGTCGGGGGGGCAGGAGGTAATAGACCAGGAAGGTCAGCAAGGTGAGAAACCCCTGGAAGAGAAGAAGGAATATTGGATGCTCTATTTTGATAGGGCATCAAAAACAAAAAGCTCTATTTTCATGGGGCATCAAAAACAAAAACCAGTGGTGCAGGTTCAGTTCTGCAAAGCCATGATGGGTTCACACTTGAGTATGCCTTAAAGTTGGACTTCCAAACAACCTACAATAAGGCGGAGTATGAAGCTCTGATGGCCAGTCTTGGATTGACGAGAGCCCTGAGGGTGAAGAACCTGAAAGTTTGTGGAGACTCAAATCTGCTAGTCTCACAAGTCAATGGAGAGTTTGAGGCTAGAGAAAAGAGTATGGCCAAATACTTGAGGATTGTGAAAGCCGTGATAGCCCCGCTCGATAAATGCCATGTTGAGTATATCCCAAGAGAGAAAAGAACATTAAGGCCGAAGCCCAGTCTAAGTATGGCTCTTCTGAGATAAAGAATTATGCAGAGAGCTTTTGCTTCCAGGTCCTGAAAACCCCACCATCGAATCAAAATTGGTAGCACCAGTTGATGTAAGCTGAAGGATAGACCCTCTTCGAGCTCATCTTGAGACTAGTTGGCTCCCTGATAATGCCTTGAAGGCATAGAAACAGTTAGTGAGAGTGTTGAGATGAGAGGTCCTTTGTCATTCCTTACTTAAAATCTTGAATCTCAAATCCCGACACAAAATTTTAGCCTTGATGGCCAAAAAGGCTGTCTGCCTCCAATCGAATTTGTCATTTGAAGTTTAAGGACTTGAATCAAGAGCCTTCAATCGAATATAAACCAAAGCAAGGTCCTGTGAGCATAAGAAGAAGGTTGGAAACCTAGAATCAAGAAAATAAGGTTAACAACCAGCCAAGACACACCGGACTTAAAGTCAAACGCTGAGGAGCAAGTGAACTCCCTGAACGATCAACTGAAAAGTAAGGCCTCCTCCGTATGAAGCAAGGGGGGCAAGAACTAAGGGACTTCATCATTCCTACATCTTAGAATGAGAATCAAGGGAATCAAGGGTTGATAATAACCTTAAAACCAAGGTCTCAGCAAATAAGTTAAGGCCCAAAAGGTTTGGAAAGGCCCACTATTACAGTCCAAAACCAAGGAAAGACCCGAAAGAAGGTGGTATGAGGTCGGCACCTACGACCTCGCTTTGCAATAGGATTTCGAGCTCATTCACATAACCAGAAAATCAACTAAAACATGTCCATTTGAGGCGTGGTTTGAGATCGCAAACTCCAGCTCGAATTTGAATTGAAAAATAGGAAAACCCACATGACCTAGGCCTAACTTGAGGTCGTCTATGTGTTGTGTTGAGGTCGGATTTATACTACAATGAGATTGGTAAATTCTGGTCGTAATTATACTAGAAAGTGTGAAAAATCTGTGCGACCTGGAACCACTTTGAGGTCGTTTCCCCTTGGTTTGAGGTCGCCAGCACGAGGTCGAAAATGACTAGAAAAGCCGGGGAAAAGGTCACGACCTGGGTGAAAACTCGAGGTCGTTTCCATACCGAATGAGGTCGTATGAATTAGTTCGAAAATGAACTAAAAAACCTGTAAAACAGCCACGACCTGGCCCCCGTTTGAGCTCGAAATTGAGCTCGAAAATACACTGATTTCTCCTCGAAATTTCCAGGTCGAAAATGACTTAGGAAACAAGAAAAATGGCTGCGATCTGGAGGCAGTTTGAGCTCGAAATTGAGCTCGAATTTGGCCTGCAATTTTTTTTTTAAAAAAAATCTCTCGAAAATTCCAGAAACGTGGAAAAATAATTTTACGCTCGATGCATAATCTAATATTCTCAAAACTAGTGCCGTTTAGAGCCGTGTAGTGCCGTTTAGCACCGTTTAGCGCCGTGTAGCGCCGTTTAGCGCCGTGTAGTGCCGTTTAGCGCCGTTTAGTGCCGTTTAACATCGCTTAAACATTGCTTTAACGTCGTTTAAGGCTACTTAGTGCCGTTTAGCATCGTTTAACATTCGTCGTAGATGCGTCAGTCGCTCCACGCTTTACAAAAAGACGATACTCGTGAAACACTAGTGTACTAAGATAAACCCTGACCCAAGTCTCGAGAAAGGCCGTAATAACTTCAAGGAAAGCCTGATCAGCTTTCCTAGAAGTTGGGGGGCAAATGATATGGGCTAAAAGTAAGCCCTAAAGACACATTTAATATGGCAATAATTAGACCCAACATGGTCAAAACGTGGGGCCCACCAGGTGGCCCGAAAATCCTAATTAAATATTAATTTCTTATTAATATTAAGGGTAATAAACAGCTCAGCAATTAGAGTTAAACAAGGATATTATTCCTGCCTGACTTAGTCTCCAAGATACATATTTCAACATGGAAACTGATTCCTACAAGGATGGAGACTAAAACCTTCCTCAAGGCGGTGGCTTGCCCACCAAGTCTCCGACTCCTACCATACTTCTAGAGGCTCCAACAGCCTATATAAAGGGCCTGACCCCTCATTCTCAGAACTACGTTTTATTGGCTTGATTCTCTAATACAGAGATACGTAGGCATTCTGTGAGGACCGGTTAGTCTCGAACGCAGAAGCAGCCATTAAAGCATGAAGCTCACGAACCCTAGCATTAAATACACAAACCCTAGCCGCAATAATTTCAACCTAGTTTTTATTCCACAACACCCGTGCATTGCACGGGTTATAAGCTATTATAAATTATAACTAAACTCTCGTTTCCCAAATATGCCTAGGTTTTGGTATAATTATACAATTTTTTTATTATATATTTGTAAAAAATGTTTTATGAATTTTTCGATGACATCTAAATCATACGAAAAAAAGATTTCACCCAAAAGCATTCAAATACTCGCAACAAAGAATTGAGCAAAACAAAAGAACAACAAAGTCACTTAAACAAACTAACGAGTGATCAGGGGTATATGAATCATTTCCTAGGGATTGTTTAAAATTTACACTTAAATCGGATTTAATTTTCAATCCAACTTAAGTTTAATATTACACTTAAAATTTGTGTATAAATAAATAAAAATTATTTATTTATTTAATATCACATGGATGATGCATCTTCCCATCTTCAGATCGATTATCTGCATGCCAGCTCATTAATTTAGCAGTAGAAGCAGATTTAAACAATCGTTTAAATCTGGGGATTATCGAAAAATACCACATAACTTGGCTGGCACATTAACCCTAATTTTTCCATCTTTCCCAACTTTCCAGCGAGAAAGACGACATTTGGGACACTCAGAAGAAGACTCAAGAATTGGACCCCTGTATAATATGTAGTCATTTGGACAAGCGTGGAATTTAACATACTCGAGTCCTGAATCAATTAAGGTTTTCTTTGCTTTATACAAATTAGCAGGAAGCATATTATCTTTTGGAAGAAAAGAGCTAATAGATTCAAGCAGATAAGTGAAGGCCTTATCACTAACTCCAAACCTAGCCTTCCAATTATGTAGTTTTAACACTGACTCAAGTTTAGGGCACTCACTTCCCTCGAACAGAGGTTGTTCCGCATCGGCAACAAATCTCTTAAACTCATCTGATTCATTATCGAAATCTTCCTTATTATAGGATGCTTCACATACGTTAAATGTTTCTGAATTTAGTGTGGGCTTCGAGGGAGGACAAGTACTACCGACTGATGACTTAGTACTTTTAACAACCTCTTCTCCATGCCAAATCCATTCATAATACCCTAAACTAAAACCCGCATATAGATGACCTCTGATTATTTTGACAAAATATTTCTTGAAGTTAACGCAGCGTGCACATGGGCAAGGGATTTTCTTTGGGTTTTTAGCATTATCCTCAGCAAATATCAAGAAGTTTTCGACTCCATTTTCCTATTGCAATGAATCCCTATCCGCTTTTATCCAAGACTTATCCATTTAATTTCCAACGACCTGGTATGTCAGTAAAGTTTTTAGTATAATTATAGCTAGTGATTACTTATTATGTATTCTGACCTATAATAGTTTTATTGTAGCCTTACCTATATAATAAAAATCCAATAGTTTACATTAATCAAAATGCATGTATGACATATGATAGCTAGCAATAATCACAAATAGGACATGATAGACATAAGAAAAACAAAAGGAACACAAATCTTCAATCTAAATTAATAATTACAGGCAACATGTAATTAACGTTTAACTAAAGGCATACAATTTCTATAATTCAAATTTGTACATGGCAAATAAAGAAAGTACAGCTACCATATACTATTTGAGTTTTAATAAAGAACAAAGCAGTGGAATAAGCAATCATGACAATCAAATACACAAAGCAGAAAAAGTCGTTATATAAACAAGAAAGGGAGCGGGAGTACCTCTTAATTAGTAGAAGCACTAGGTCAACACCGTGAACAACAGTTAGGAACTATCCTTTCTTCTTCGCAAACCAAAAAAATATCCCTGAATATCAGCCAACAATAAAAACTCAAACGACAATATTTAAGGTTTTCGTAAAATTCGAAAACTAAAACATAAACCTCTAGCCAGCAATAAAATAATTAACAAGGTATGAAACTAAAATACATCCAACTCATATAATTTCAAATTGACCAATAGAAAATCACAACAACTTTCACACTTTCTCTTGGTCGATTATGTCGGAAAAATAGTAGTACACATATCAGAAATTTAAATAAGAAATTCAAAAATGAAAATTACCTAACGAACAGCCACAACCACAACCAAGTGAATGAGGTCCTGTAAAAAGAATACATTCAAAATAATTAGGGTAATACATCCAAGTAAATAAAAACATACAATTTAAGAAATTAGGGTTTTGATTTAAAAATCCCCAATTTGAGAAATTAGGGTTTTGACTTAAAAAAAACCCTCAAATTGAAGCTCTCAATACATCGAGAAGACCCTAGAAATACCAGAGGAGACCTTATTCGTGTAGAGTATTACCAATTCTTACCAATTTCGACACGAGCAAAGAGCAGTGGTAAGTAGAGAGGTCGAACGGAGGTCCTGGTGAGTAGAGAGCGGTGGTGAGTAGAGAAGTGAGTGGTGGTGGAGGTGAGTTTGTGGTGGTGAGAGATGAGCTAGAGAGATGCAGTCGAGAGAGAGAGAGTGAGTCGAGAGAGAGAGTGTCTGAGAGAGAGTGTTCGAGAGAGGTGAGAATATTTTGTTTAATTAGCTTTTTGTTTTGTTTAATTTGTCTGAGGGTACAATAATTGTGTATGGGCGGGGAAAATATTTGGTTAAGGGGGGAAATTTTGACTTAGGGGGTGAAATTTTCGCTAAGGGGGAAAACAAAAGCAAGGGCGCGCATTTTCATTTTTTAAAGGCTGACTTTAGACATCGGTTTTAAAAACAGTGATGTCTACGAAAAACAAAGACATCAGTTTAATGCGGGATGATGTTATTACATCTTTTAACATCAGTGGCATTTACGACCGATGTCTAAAGTGTGATGTCTATTGACTGTTTTCTTGTAGTGTTAAGTTCTAAAACTCATATATATTTAAACATTTTTATATGTCAAAAGTTGGCATATCATAAATTAGGATGCCAACTTCATTTATGGACCTAATGATAAATTAATATTTTTTATCTAATATATTTATGTTATGCATTTTTTATAAGGTTAGCATCCACGTGTACCCAGAGGCGGATCTAGGGGGTCGATATGGCCCCCTTAGTTGCTAGATAACTTAGTAGTGCCCATGTTTCACACATTGTTCGTACAACTGAGATGTTGAATTTTAATGTGTGCCAAGCAATGTTGAAAACATGTAAAGAAATGAGTGGGATGAAAGGAGTACAATACAATACAAAGCATGTTATCTATTGTAATGCATCCAAATTACAATTTGATCTTTACAACATCTAAAGGGTTAAGATTTTAACTTATGTTTTTTCAATTATTCCCAAGATCTTATCACAACAGTTTTATTTTTGAAAATGGACTATAAAATTATAATAAAAATGTTTACATATGTTATATTTTTCTTTGCAATCACTACACCATATATTGCCTATTACAGCCATATTTTTAAAGGTTTGTCAAAAAAACGTTGCTATTGAGAAACCAAATCACAGAAATTGCAATGTCTTTGAAAAACATTGAAACAGCACTGAAAAAATTTAAAAGAGTTAAAAACATTCGGTCTATTGCAATGATTTAAGAAGTCGTTACTATACATAGCCAAAATTTAGGCGGGCCGCTCAAAACCTTTTAAAAATTTCCCCGGCTTAATAAAATGAAAAGAAAAAAAGAATAATAGCACACAAACATACACACAGACATACAAACATACACAATACACACATTCATAGACAAAATTAATTGAAGAAGACATTAGGTCGAGTAAAACACAAAAGGGAAGAAGATTAAAGCACAAGAAGGTATGTTCCCAATTATTCTTTTTTCCAAAATCTAGTTTATATCGAGTTTCAGTTAGGGTTCTTATTTTTTCTATTTTAATTGGAGATTATATTGTTAATTACGATTTCATGTATGTTTTTTAATTTACATATCTTTGGGTTTTAGTTTGGATTTCATAATTTTGTGCTTTAATTTGGAGTTTTTAACTATGTTTCAATTCAGGAGTTTTTTTTTAATATTTTGTTTAGAACATCTGTTTATATGCCTTGTTCTTCTTTTCTGTTTATAACTATGTTTCATATGTTTGGGTGTTTTTTTGGTTATTGTGATTGGTATGTGATTGTGTTATTGGGTTTTCTGGGTTAATTTTGAAACTGGGTTTTGAGGTTGATTTGGGGTTTTTAAAAGAAGGATTGTGTTTGTGACATCAAAGTGGTATGCATTATTGTTAAGAGCTTTGGTTGTGAATTATGACGTGTAGCTTCTAATAATGTTGGAAAATCAGGGCTTGTATTACACAACAAATGAATTTTGATTCTAGCCACAATTCTGTACAAGCTCAAGCTGGGTGAAATTGTCACTACCAACCCAATAATTGGTTTGTTTACTAACTCTAAATCTTATCTAGTTATCTGTAACTTTTGTTGTCAAAAGTTGTTTGTTTAACCTGGGGTGATGGCTACATATCTGTGATCGAAAGCATACTGGTTATTTGTCTAATCTTATAGATGTTTTCCAGTTTCTAGGTAGTTTTTATTGATTGGTCAAGTCATTTTAGGACTCCCCTTATTGCTTTGTAAAGATGGATGAACTAGATTCGGGCTTTTGATTGGTAGCATCACAAGGAGATGGGTGCCAATAAATTGAGATATTTTTTTATCGTACAAAATGTCGTGACTCGATTTATAATTATTGATTGTTTTCCAACTCCATCAAAGTTTTTAAAGATTTCTCAGCAACATTTGGTTTTTAAATATATGTATAGTCTTACACTCTAAATTTATGTGATACTTGCAGGTGACTGGTTATCTGTATCAACAGATAGAGGACTGGAACTTCTGTCAATGACTTTTATGTTCAGTGTTCTTGTGAGTATCAATTCACTACGATTACTTGACCATGCGTAATCAGTGTTCTTCTGCATTGTCTTAATTTTTATTATCTTCTAATTCCAAGTGACGTCATTACTTTGTGTAGTTGGTAGCAATTATTCTAATTCCAGGTGATTGGTACTATCTCTTATTCCGTTTTCATTATTATTTATAAAATCAGAAAGATAATAAACTAATAGTAATGAATGCTCATTCTGACTAGACATATAGAAGAGCAACTCACCCAGAGCAGCCATAGAGAACCTCCACACCTTTTCTTGGAGGTCTCTTAGACCATCGGTTAGAGAACCTAATATTCCAGAATTCCGACAAATCATTATCAATATAAGTAGTTTGACGGATCTATAATCCTATGTGCCAAGCAAGTTGCACACGTAAAGATGAGGCCTATGACTGTAGCAGCATTTTGACGATAACAAGCATCACTGAGCCATTAGTTAAAATGTTGGCAGCATCAGGGTTGCTACTTAGCATCTCAAGGTATCTAATTATGTTAATAATTACAGGTCTAATATAGGACAAAGGTGTGCTGGTCTAGGTGGAAAGGAGTATAAGGGTGATAAATAGATAATGCAGATTAACATGTTAAGTGTGAGATTGCAGGGATTTCGCCATGACGACATGGATGGTAGATCAGTCTAAATTTATTCCAAAGTTTAGCAAATACAAGGTCTATACAAAATGTAATGCTCTTATTTATTTACAGCCATTGCCAATCAACGCAAGGTGAGTTTGCGTCCTTTACTAAAAAGCTAGAGCACAAAAATGGAGCCTTCCACCCTCATGTGGATTCTTGAGCATAATGTCGTTAAGGATCTGGCTTGGATTCCTGACATAAACCTATAAGCGACTAGAAGCTGGGACAAAACTCTAAGGTACATTTACATATAATTTTCAGGCAGCATGAGGTTTCTAAATTAATTGAAACAATGTTGAACTTTCTATTTTTTGAGACTGTTGCTTCCAAATTCTTATCCAGTGCTTTGATTTTAGATATATATCAGTGTGTCGGTTGCACAATTATATTTCTTTTACATTCATATTCATTAGTTATGCTTAGATTTTTTCAAGAACTGTACTAATAGTGTGTGTTATTACAGGCCAATTCTGCTGAATGTTCAATAAGAACTTAACTTCTCTGGTAGTCTTGTTGTTTTCTGCAATGAGGACACGAATATGGGAATCATTTATGAGTATATGACCAATCGAAGCTTAGATAAACATCTTTTAGGTATGTATTGTTCCACATTCTGGCAGCATTTTTTCTTTTCATTAATTTTGTTTTTAATTTACGGAAGAGTTCTTATTGGTGCATTTGGAGTAGCAGATGCGTCCAGAGTTTATGCAGGTAAATCACTTGGTTAATAATAGAACATTTATCTGTCTAACTTTAGGGTATGTCTTTAACTTCACTGGTGTTACTGCTGCAGCTTGTGTGAACTCTGGACTCGTTTATTATCAAAAGTAGAGCTTGTTCATCACAGAATAAGCTCAATACATGTAAAAGGCAGGCATAGTCGTGTTTTAACTTTTACAGCACATTACAAACTCAAAATGAGCTACTTTATCACTGTCCTTCACTGCTCTAGATGAGTCACTTTTTTATTCTTTTATTGGTTAGGAAGAGAATTGAGTTGTGACTTGTACGGCTACCATTGAGAGCTTCAAGCCACAAAATTAAGAGTACTGGTGTTAAGGTTTATAAACCTTTGACATATGACATTACCCATGTTTTACCACTTTAAGGTTTACGCAGAGAGATTTTAATGTTTCATCCAGTCACCATTGACTACTGACAATTAAGAATCCTATTTGATTTCCGGACAAACTGGTTTGAGGGAAGTTTCTATCATAATTTTTGAGAGGACCACGGTGTCATCTTATGTTCGGCACATTCCCCTGTTACCTTATTTGTACTACTCTTTCTTTATGTATTTATTTGGCCTAAACATATCATTGTAATTTACATTATTCGGGGCAGGTGCTTGTAAAAATTTCTTTTGAGCAGTGTCAAAATTTCTTGTCACGCCCATATACAATAAACATTTCTTTATTTTTGCACTATGTACTTTTTGGTCTTTAACATTATAATTAGTAACTTTTGTACATGCAGGCGTATGCATTGTCGGACACGAGATGCAATACTTTTCTAGGCTCATCACGGATATCTCGTTGTTGATTTACAAAAGCCAAGCACAAATATATGGAAAAAGCAATCGGCATATGTAGTATTTAACTTTATTTTGGTTTTCCGATGTAAAAATTGTTGAAGAAAATTGATGTAAAAGAATTGTAACTTTATTTAACTTTGAACAAAACATATGTACTTGGATATTTGGCATTATGTTGCCCTGGTTTATGAAATATTGATGATGTTTGGATTGTGACTATAAATGGCCTGGTTTAGTGTATTTTCAGCATGATCCTGCTAATTTTTTTTTTTGAAAAAATGTTACAATAGGGTCAAGATTTGTTGCATTAATCTATAAAAAATCATTGCAATTGGTCTCAGAAATGTTGCCTTAAAGTGTCAATAAGCTATCTTCTTATGCTACTGCAATAGTTTTTAATTGTTGCTATAGAGTCTAAAATATTGCTACTGAAATTTATTGCAATGATTTAATTATGTTGCTGTATGGTATCAAAAATGTTGCTAAATCGACCTATTGCAAGGCAACCGGATGCAACGCCCAAATTTTGCAAATTTGTTGCCATAAACTCTACTGCAACGAATATAGGCCTTAAGGCAATGTTTTCCTGTCGTTGCAATATGCAATATATGGTGTAGTGAATTATAATAAAAATTTATAAAAATAATTAGTTATTTTATTATCTTTTCTGGTCCATTAAATATATTTCCTGCATCTGCCACTGTGTGTACCAATCATTGGAATATTTTGTCAAAGAATGGTGTTAAAAATGATGTGAAAGAAAGAATATAAAGAATAAAAATTTTAATTATGTAAAAGATGCCAATAGAAGATGCTTGAGAAGAGTGGAGTTAAGAAAGAGCCCAACTGCCTAAGACATGGGGTTAGATAGGGGTGAGCAAAAAATCGAATTGAAATTGAAATTGGTCAAAATTGAATTGAAAAAACCGAAACCGAAACTGAACCGACGGTTGCGTTTTTTGATTTTTAAAAATTGAGACTTTCGGTTCCGGTTCCGTTTATAGGTTAAAACCGAACCGAACCGATTATTAAAATAAATATATAATACATATAAATTTATATAATTTATATGTATTCTTAAAATTAATAAATATATTATATCTTGATTTACAATTAAACTTCAAAACGATGTCGGATGAGGAAAGGGAAGATATGCAATAAAATTCTTTATCTTAAATTATTAATTATGTATTGAAATACATATTCTTCATAGTGGGAGAGGATGAGTGTCCGAATTTTAGCAACCTAAATATTAGTTTTTTTTCGAAAAAAGCAGTAGCAGAAGAACTTCATAAGAGCGTAAATACAATAAAGGTTTTTAGCTCACATTAAATAAATATCAGAGTAGATTACAAATGTATAAGATTTTAGTAGCACTCAAATCCAAAGGAAGTGTTGATTTCATCATAAAAAACAGAGACTGTAGACTTCTCATTTGCGTCGTAAACAAGAAATAATATTAATAATGTGTGGTTTTAAGAAAATAGAGTAGATTTGCTATGCAATTTCCTCAAACCTTGAATAACATTCACAAAAGTTGGCTATTTTATATACCCCTACAAGAAAATTTAGGTAATTACCAGACCACCTATATATAAATGCTACAATGCAATACCATTAATCTGCACATCTTACATTAGCACTAACCTATACATAAAGTGTACTCATTCAAAATCTCAGTCACTTTGTTTAAAAGTCGAGAACATTATAATTTATAAATTTAAGTATTGTAATACATTTATGATTTTTTCGTTCGGTTTTATAACCGAAACCGAACCATTAAAAACTGAACCGAGCTTTTTAAAACCGAAATCGACGGTTCTATTGCGATTGCGGTTTTCAATTTTTAAAACCGAAGACATGCGGTTTCGGGTTCAATTTCGGGACAAAATTGCCCCGAACCGAACCGTGCTCTCCCCTAGGATTAGATGTGAAATTTTAGGATTCTAATAATTATTCTGCAAATGATGATTATGATAGATACGAGTAGTGTTCTAAAAAAAAGGGGTTAAGGAGCGAAAAAACCCCTGTGATATAGGTGTGGGAGCAAATAAGATCGTAAGATTTAAAAAGGTTCAAATAATCCCCTGTAATTTAAATTTAAGGCTCAACAAGACCCCTGTGATTAGTTTTTCTTAACTATGATTAGAATATATATTTAAATTAAAGTACTTAAAATTTAATATTACATTAGAAATTTTATAAAACAATTAATATTGTAAATATAGTGTGATTTCACATATTTTACTTTTTTATTAATTTAGAAAACTTGCAATGGAATATAGTGTGATTTCACATATTTTACTTTTTTTATTATCTCTCTTGATAATATTAATTTAGAAAATGATAATTTCAATTTTTATAATTTAAAATGAAATATCAAGTTTTCTCTCACTTTAAATTATTTATAAATTATAAAAATCGAAGTGAAATTATCATTTTCTTCATTTATATTATTAAGAGTATAATACATGTTTTTTTCCTCACAAAAGTAAACTTTATTCGTTGGATTAAAAAAATAAAAAAAAATTGTAACCAAATAAATTGATATTTTAATACTTAAATTGAATAAAAAATATTTATAAGTTAATAAGTAAAATTAAAATATAATATAAATAACTAATAAAATCTACATAAAAAATTCCTTACATTACACAAGTTATAAGATAGCCATTATAATATCATCAATAAAAAAATTAATAATCTGTGAAATCACAATATTTACAATATTATTTGTTTTATAAAACTTTTTAATATAATATTAAGTTTTAAGTATTTTAATTTTAAATATATTTTCTAACTATAGTTAAGAAAAATTAATCACAGGGGTCTCGTTGAATCTTAAATTTAAATTACAGGGGGTTATTTGAACATTTTTAAATTTTAGGAGCTTATTTGCTCCTACACCTATATTAAGGGGGTTTTCACTCCTTAACCCAAAAAAAAAGGTCACTTAAGCATGCAAATTAAACTACATATAAATGAAACATAAACTAAAACAATAACAAGCAATTAAGAGGGTGTATTCAATTAAAATTTTAATAAGTTATTAATAATTCATGGATTTTATTAAATTTTGTAAATTAACGAATTGTTCAAATCTACAATAAACTCTATACAGAATTTTTAAATTCTCCACAAGATTCTGTTGGATTTTAATAGATTGAGTTATCAAGTGGACTAGAAACAATCCCAAAAATTCTATTGGATTGATTTAGTTTAATTTATTTTATTTTAGAATATTCATATATAAATTAAAATAATAATATATATAATTCAAAATAGTTATTTATCTAATGTAACATTTCATCCATGTGTTCTTCGTTCACACTATATTTTTTATCTTCATCCTCTACATTTGTCGTATTACCAATAAAATACGAGAATATTATCTTGTAATTTGTGGATATATACAATTCATTAGCAAAATTTCAATCTAGAAAATAATACTTTTCGAAAAAACAAATATTTATACATTCTCAATGATATATATCTAATCTTGAAACAAAGTGTCAAAATAAACATATTCATAATAATATTTACGGAGATGTGTTATTTAAATGAATTGATAATAATCTATGAATTTTAAAAAACTATACCATTGAGTTTATGAAAAATCTCGTAAACTTTTGTTGATTAAAATAAAGTTTCTGGCAAATCCTTCAAAATCTCTTGGATTTTGATCAAATTTCAAAAGATATAAAATACACTAACAAATCTATCATAATCCACAATATTATGAAATTCAAAAAAATCCATGGACTTTTTAATACCATCAGATTTTATTGGAATTTTTAGAATCTAAATTGAATACCATCATATTTTAATGTATTTTTTAAAATCCATATTGAATATAACCAATCCTTATTGAATACCATAAGATTCTAAAGGATTTTTCAAAATCCAGATTGAATACCCTCAAATTTTATGAAAACAAAAAAATCCTTTAAATTCTTAATGAATACACTTATTTTTGTGAGAATTCCTTAAGTTCAATTTCTTGTCGATTGACTTGTGCTTTTGCTTTTTACTTTTACAATTGCTCCGGTTAATTACTTGTCATCGTCCTCATATATGTCTCGGTTAGATGAGGCGAGGAGGCCAATGACCACCAGACTAGGTCCTTTCATACTCTCAAAGCCTTCGTATGTGCCCTCCTTCATGCTATGTTTTTTTATTTGCTTTTAATCTTGTTAGTGGACTATGTGATTATTGTGTACATACTTAAATATGTTCAAAATTGTACTTTGAAAACTAATATGAGTAATATTGATAACAATCATGTCAGATTTTAATTTTGTTGTGGGTCATCGAATATAATTTGAGTGTTTTATGGGTGTTGTCTAATTATTAATTAAGACGATTTTTCATAGCACCTACATTCCTAAATTTTCTTCAAAAATGATGCATCCATTTAGCCGGATCTCCAATAATATTCAAGGTAGAAACTTAATAGTTTTCAAAATGCTGCATTCTGAGAATGTAGGTTTCAGTCCTGATTCCAATCAAAAACCTTCGTAAATTTTCTAAAACTTCTCAGGTCTTGCGCTTTTACTTCTTAAAACTACATTTTTAATTCTTTTATTTGTTTTCTTCTAATTTCTTCTTTTTAAGAATTCTTTGCCTTTATTTCTCTTCCGATTTCCGTCTGACTTTCATTGAGTTACCTCCATAAATAATATATAATATATGGTCCTTTTTTCCCGTAAAATGTCATATTTTAAATTGAACATTAACTAATTTGTATATAAAAGGTAATGTGTTATTTGTAGAATTCGTCTTTTTGAAGCCAAATATTTTTAAGACCCAAATAGTTTGACTAATAAATTATTGTATCTTATTTGGTAATATAATAATTTCATTTTACGTTAACACCTCAATATTTTTTACTCTAATATATTGTTAGATAATATCCATCATATTAATTATAATATCGGTTTATAACCCAATTGTGTATTTTACGTAATTATTTTACCGATAATACATATTGTGTGTATAATTTAAAATACATGTGAATATGTGATCTAATGGTATGAAGATGCAGAATTTAACTCGGTGATCCACGTTCGATTATCACTAAAAATAGTACTTCTATACAATATGAACTTAGGAGTAAATTGGTGCTTTCAAATCAGTAATAAAGTACTTTAGTTATTGACTTAATCATATATGTAATATTTTTCATAAAAAATACATTATGCATTTCATATTGTTTCTTTATATAAAACCAAATCTTGCCCCGTTTAAGCGATATATATAGAGATATTATGTGTATTATTGAAAACACGTATAGATGAGTGCTTAGGTTGTTTAAGAGAATAATTATATAGTAATTTTTTTTATTATTATGTTGATTATTATTGTTATTACAATTTTATAATATTATCAAACCATATATTATGTATCAATAATTTTTATTTTAATTTAATATGTTATAGTTTAAATCAATAAATGTAAACGCAACATGACAAAAAATTATTAATATGTCGCAATATTATAATATTAGAAAAAAATTTCACTAAAACAACACACATACATCTTTTATGTGTATGATTTAAAACACATGTGATTGAGTGGTGTAGTGGTAAAAAGATTTGTTAATTAACTCGGGGGCCCAAGTTCAATTCCCACCAACCATAACTTTTTCAAAAAAATTGAGAATAGAGGGATAAATTAATAATCATACTACATAAAAAGTCGCACAACACACACATATATCTATAATGTGTATGTTTTAAAACATATGTGATTGAGTGGTGTAGTGGTAGAAAGATTTGCTAAATAACTTGAAGACCCAAGTTCAATTCCCAACAACCACAGTTTTTTAAAAAATTTGAGAATAGAGGGATAAATTGGTAATTACAATACATTAAAAAATCTCACTATTTTTATCTTGTGTTGTCCTATTATATATATAATAGATAGATTGCAAACTTATCGGTATCATAATAAATAACACTATTTTTTCGGGTATTAATTTCTTTAAGATTTGAAATATTGCTTAAATTATAAGGATAAAGTGCAAAGCCCCCAAACGCCAACAAAAACATACAATTTCTTTTCAAGTTTCAACAACTCATGACATTAAAAAAAAATACGGAGTAACAAAAAAAAGAAAAAAGAGGAAAACAAAGGTAGTAGATAAATGCATGCGATCATGGGGGCTGATCAAGATGGAGAGAGGCAGTACGTATAGCTCATCAAGTCTAGTCAGTATGGATGTGAACACCGATGGCAATGAGGAGGATGGTGATAATACCAAAATATAAAATGGTGTGAACCAAAATAGAGAGACCACTTGTAGGCATGGTTCCGATCGATTCCACCACTCTTCCTCTTCCCGGTATTTGAAACAACAGCCCTGGCGAAAATAGCACGAACAACAACACCGCTATCACCACTGGACCCCAATCTGCCATCTCTCTCTCTCTCTCTCTCTATCTCTCTCTCGCTCTCTCTCTCTCTCTCTCTCCCTCCCTCCCTCTCTCTCTCCCCCTCCCTCTCTCTCTCTCTCTCTCTCTCTCTCTCTCTTGTCTGTGTGTAGAGCTATGGAGGAATGTTACGATTTATAGCTGGTGAAGTAAAGAATAAAACAGGGGGCTTGATGAGTGAGTGAGTGAGTTGCACACGGATATAGTTACATGCAAAATACCTTCCAGGTGTAAAGATTATGAGATCAGTGCCACTTTCTTCTATTAACTTCTCTCTTTCATGATGTATGGGTTATGATCTTATCCATAATGTATAATATAGGACTGTTAATTCTACAAAAATAGTGTACATAGAAACTAAATCATATAAATCTTATTTTTAATGAAAAAAACTCAACTCAACTCAACGTACTCAGTATATCCCGCATGAGCAGTCATGCCTCTACCCAAGGATAGAGAGAGTGTTTCCGGATTTTTTGACCCCCGGCAGGAGTCGAATCCATGACCTCTCGGTTCATGGATTGGGCACTTAACTACTGTGCCAACTCAACCCCTTATTTTTAATGAAACAACCCTGTATATATGTAATAGTCTTTTCTCATGAACTTTTCACATTAGCTTTGTGGATCTAGTAACAGAAAAATGATTTTATAAAGTATATATTCCAACTGGTTTTTTTTTTAAAAAAAGAAAGGTATATATTCCAACTAAACTTAATATATATTCATTTCCTCGTGATATTCTTTCTCCTTTACTTTTGTAAGCAACAAGCTACAACAATTTGCTAAAGGCAGAAGTCATTGGGCTCATGCATACATGTGAACATCTACTTTTTCTTCTTTACTTTTATTTCAAGACAATATCAAACTTTTAATTACCGGACTTGCTAGAGGCAGAAGTCATTGGATGAGTGTTTATATGACCTTTGGCCCATCATTCTTGAGTAGAAGGCCATGTAGCTAACAGAGGCCCATAAGCCCATAACTTACTTGAGAAATTGGAACTAACATGTAAATAGCCCAACTTCCAAAGACATGGCTATGGTAGGGCGAGTTAGGTTGGCTCCGTTGCTTTTCTGGTATAGTAGAGCTCGTTTATTTCATATATGGTACAGTTGGGTTCAGATTTGCAAAAATGGTATAGGGCGCCACTTCAAGTGGCGACTAAGACATGGGCGCCACTTCAAGTGGCGACCCTTCACTTTTTATAGTTATATACTTGGACAGATTTTACCCGAATAAGGGAAATAAGGTTGTGAGGAGGCAATTTTACACCAAATATAAGCTAATTTGAACATGATATTTTTTAAATTTTATAGGTTTTAATTTAAATATAAAAGACCTATTTTTTTATAAGCCAAAAATCTAAAAAAAAGAATAAGTGTAAATATGGTATTATTTTGTCCGAATATGACAACTACAAATATGATTATTAACAATTAGTTTGGGGAGGCATGTTGATGGGCCTAAAAAACATAAATTTACAAGTTTTTTTGTCGTTTGTTTTGTTTCACATTATAGTATTAACGTCCTACTTTGGTGTAAACCCAAAAAGATGAACAAATATAATGCACAATTATGTTTTGTTAAGGTTCGAAATTGATAAAAATTTCCAAATTTTGACATAAATTTTTTATTTAAATGAAGCAAACAAAGTACATGAAATGATGCACACAAACCATTAATTCATTACATAGTGAAAAGCAGATTCTAGAATACAGCTAATATATTTGAATAGCCCCCATGAAAAGTGAAATTTTCGTAGTCTATAACGTCGGCGGCAAAAGTGATCTCAAATTGACAGCATATCTTGTAGAGGACAATAACACATCCGACTTCAACCGGTTTACGGATAAGTGGGTACCTATCCCTATCCAATCGGAGATAACAATCCACTTGCCGTGTGCCATCATCTATTACGATGATTCTTTTACCAAATAGGTCCGAGTCGCGGATGCTTACGATCCATCCCTTTGCATAATCGATTGGTATGGTGTCTATGCCCACAAAGTCATCGTATTCTTCAAATGCATATTTTGATATTCCTTTAAGAGTCCTGCAAGTGACGGAATAAGGGATTTTGCATTCTATCTTCATTGGATTCGGGTACATGTTAGCGTAATATTCCGCATCTGCAAAATTCCATATTTTTAGCAATTTAAATAAATGAATAATAAATCATTACAAGAAACATGAAATTTGTAGAAATTATCTTACCACCACTTTGGATGAACCTTTTACAATCCTTCCATTGCTTACTTTTGTAATCAATTCGGGGGGCTTGCGGAATTGGAGTGATTGATTGAGGAGGCTCTGGAGTGATTGGTTGAGGATTGGAAGTGGTTCCTCTTTCTCTTTGAGGGGACTGTTGGGGAAGGTTTACAGAACTATCCGGTTGTGGTTGATATAAAGCATCGGTAGCTCTATACATTTCATTAATTGCGTCTTGTTGAGAAATTGTAAGGTTATCCCAATCCCAATTGTAGCTATGATCGGAACTTGGAGCGAGTGGTACTTGAGGGATTGGATCGATTGTTTGTGGAATTTATGGAGTGATTGGCCGAGGATTGGAAGTGTTTCCGATTTCTGTTTGAGAGGGGGGTTGGGAGAAGTCTAGGGGATTATCCGGGTGTGCTGCATAATAATCATCACCAGCTTGATATATTTCATCAATTGCTTGTTGCTGTGAGAATGTAAGGTTATTCCAATCCCAATTGCAACTACAATGGGAGTTGCAACTATGATCGGAAATGTTATCTCCATCATCTTCACTACCCATTTCATGCAAGTGACTTTGGGGAAAATATGTCAGCTATATTATTGTTGATGACACTACAGAACTTTATACACACACAAAGTAGGACATGAATTATTGAGCTTTACCATAACATGCATTCATAAATAATTGAGATGCACACACATGTGAATTATGACTGTGAGCACATCTATAGGAAGATGTGACTACTCAATTTCAATAACTTGAAGTAAATTTCTGCCACTGTTATCTGCATACTGTTGAAGATGAGACCAAACATTACTGAGATGCACAGCTGCAACAGGTTGAAGAGACTACACAACCTTGTGATCCCATATCTAAAGTTTATGTTTTGAACGAAATTAAAATTTCAATTGACCACTCTACTTTACAGGCATGTGATGTATTACCCCACCTGAGCACATAGTTTTGATGATGTGATCAGTAAAACTGAATAACTTGCATGAATAGAGAAAGCCATAGCTTTAAACATTTGGAGTTTTATTTTACAGTTGACTACACTATACACAATCAGAAGGTGAAAATAATGAATACTAACACAACATGTATTATAGAGGAATCCCAATATTTTTGTCCTCTGCATTCTTGTGACTTATTTATTTATCCCAATATTTGATTTCACTGAAGACGCTATAAAAAACGAGTATGTGTTGAGGTTTGTTCACCCAACCACTACAAAACTTTTTAGCACTTCTCTCATACAATTGAAATATGAGTTATACTCCTGGTGAAATTTTCAAAGCAATGGGTAGGCACTGGTGGTGTGATGATGATTTCGACTACCCGCTCGATCCAAATTTACGTTACTCAACTACGTCAATAAGGACAATGCGTCGGGAGTGGGAATGGCGAAAACATCAACTCTCTTGTTGTGTAGAACAATGTCGGTTGAATGGATTAAGAATACCAAAACAGCGTTCCATACTGATGCCGCGTGACACCCCTCAACAACTGGAATTAGCGTTATTTCGTGCACGAGAGGAAGAAAATCGGATGAGATTACGGTTACGACGAAAGAGTCTACGTGATGAGCGTGATGCATATTTTGAAAAGGGCGACTTAAGAGAAGCAAGGATATTCCAGCTCTACAGTATGAGTCCTGATCTGAACTCTGATTGCTATATGTCCGATGATAAATAAAGTCTCTGCCAATGTAATATTTCATGTACTTTTGAAAGTAGTTTCGAAGTTGTTTACTTTCGATATCGTTTGTGGCAAGTGATTTTATGTATTACTTCCATCTATTTACAAAGACTATGGTATTGTCATTTTCCATGTAGTTTTGAAATTAGTTTTCAATTTGTTTGCTTTAAATAATTATGTAAACGTGAAGTTTTAGGAAAGAGAAATTGAAAACAACGAATTAATTTCATTCAAAGTTCAAACATCAAATAAATTACAAAGTGCAAACAAAGATGTTGAAAAACCATCATGCTCGTGCTCCCCCGGGTCCTGGGCATTTTTTACTCCTTTTTGTGTGACCCTCTTGTTTGCATACGCTGCATTTTATCCCAGTACGGGATGCATCCATCTCAGTTCGAATTCTGACCGATTGGCCCTTATCCCCGTGTTTCTTCTTTAACTTCTTCAAGGCCTCGTCGGGTACCAATTTCCCAAATCGTTGCCACTTCGTCGGTAATTCATAGTTCCACAGTGGAGTAGGTTGGAGTGGATATATCACCGGTCTCCACACCTTTTGCAGTTGCATGTTGTAATGGTAAGGCTCAATAAACTGGTGCCAATCAAGTTTATTTTTCATACACCCTGCCACGACATGAGACCACGGTAAATGATGGGTCGCCCATTTCCCGCATGTACAACTACGCGTGGATAGGTTCACGACTTGGGTGTTACCACCCTTCACGACACCTTTCACTGTATACTGCTACGTAAGAACTGAAAACATTCCATCAGGATGACTGAAAGTCCTGACCGTATGTGCAGTGGCCTTGGTTTGAATTTTGGATAACATAGCCATGGTACTCGAGAACAAATCTTCTCCCCTCTGGAGGCTTTCTTCAACACTGTTCCGGTGTGTATTCATAATTTTGATAATCTTGTGAAACAAATACTCCATCATTGCTGTTACCTGAAGAAAACGAGCCCTCCGTATGTTGCCATTAAAACCTTCCATCATGTTTGTCGTAGCCTGACCATAATGAGCACCATGTGTGTCATGGGATAAGGTCCATTTGGTTTTTGGTATTCTGTCAAGATAGTCAAATGCAGCCGGGGAAATTTCAGCAATGCGTTTCATGTAGGCTTCATGTTTTCCCACTTGTGTTGTAATTCCAGCCTTCCACATCAAGGCCTTTAGTTCACCTCCTGGATGATGTGTGCTGAAGTTGCTTCTGACATGGAATAAACAAAACCTATGAATTCCCAATGGCATACGAAAACCATTATCAGGGTCTCTCACCGCAGCAAGAATACCTCCAGCACGATCCGAAATTAAGCACACACCCTTCCTCAAAGCCAGTGTGTACCAAATGGATAAGGGAAAAAGGCCTATGCACTCCGGTCCAAGCAGGAACAAGAGGCGAGAATTCCCCCCTCCAGGGGAAGATGAAGCAAGCGCTCGAAAAAGAAATGAAGAAGAAGCCCTGAAAGCCGAGGATGAACGTGGCTGGAACATCTTTTACAATAAAATACGCAAGTATACGAACAGAAATAACAGAAGGGGTAAAGACTGGGTTCCAACTTTTGATGAGGTTGAGGACGAGGCGGAAACATATCCAGAGGTGAACAAGCTTTGGAATGACAAACATGATGAATATTTTACATTATTTCGGAAAAAAATATCACATTCGAAGAATACTTGGAGCTTAAAGATGCATTACGTGGGGAGTGTAAGGATTTACAAAAAAAACTTGACGAACGTGACGAAGCCGAATGGTGGGCTGCATGGAATGCTCCTGATGAAGATTAATGACAAGATTAATATCTTCGTCTCCTCAATAAACTTGAACTTTGTGGTTTTTCATTAATCGTTTTAATTTAGTGTTTGCATTTCCATTTTATGTAATAGTGTGCTTTATTTAATGAAGTGTGTACATTCCTTCTTTCATTTGAATAAAAAGTGTTTGGTAGAAAATTGTGTTTTTTAGTGATCTTCGAGCCTAAAAATAATGTAGTAATAAGTTTTTGTATAAAGCTGTTTAGTCCCTTCAACAGTAACATTATTTTCACTATTCACATTTTTTCGTATTATTAGTATTATTATGCATACTACGTACAAAGTTGTGCAATCATGTCAACAGTAGCACAACTTTAAGTGGCCACAGCTATCAATACAATTATTCATCTCCAAAAATTCCTATAAATTTCCTCTTTCCTGCTTATTGCAAATCACAACCTACTAGCTTCTTCTAAAATAAATTTTCTCCAAGGCAATAACATAAGATGGACAAGGGCAAAAAACCACAAAGCAGCAAAACCGAAATCAAACAAACCAAGAAAACCAAAAGGTCATTCGATTTGCAGGCTGAGGATGCTAAACTTGCAAAACATTTTGAATTTGCTGCACAACAAGATAAATTTAAAATGGAAATGGAAGCTCGAGCTGCAAAGGAACGTGAAATTTCAATAGAAGCTGAAGCTGCAAAGGAACGTCAAATTGCAAGGGAAATTGAGGAAGCTGAGGACGAGAATTATGCTGTTGATCTCAGTGAATTTTAAGAACTTGCATGGCGGTTATCGTTTCATTATATGCTTATTTTCATAATTCCCTGTTGTCTTCCTCCTCTTTCATTTCAATAAAAGTGTGAAATTTGTGTTTTATGGTCATTTTTAAGCCTCAAAGTATACATAATTACACAAATAAATTTTTCAAGATTTTTAGCTTACACAAAAGTAGAACGTGAATACTTTAATTCCAAACAAAAAAATGAAATAAATACATGTAAATATATGTTTTTTAAGCCCCTAAACATGCCTACACAAAAAAATTCCTACAAATTTGATGTGGACTACCCATAACCGGACCAAATTTTAACATATTTACATAAATTATTTTTTCCACATTTTTACCTTCGGTAAAAGTAAAACATCAAAACTCTAATGCGGAACAAAAGTTAATGAAAATTTTAATTTCAAAAGTTGAATTTCAATAGGATAAAATTGGCACTTAAAAATGTGATACTTAGCAAATAACAAAGGCACGAAAGGGAACAAGTGAAAAAGAAAAAAAAAGATATAAGGCTGGTCGCCACTTGCAGTGGCGCCCAGGGACTTGACGCCACTTGAAGTGGCGTCTGTTTCCTTGGTCGCCACTTGAAGTGGCGTCCTATACCATTTTTACAAGTTTGAACGTAGCTGTACCATATATGAAATAAACGAGCTCTACTGTACCAGAAAAGTAACGGAGCCGAGTTAGGTGTGGCAGTGAATAGTGATGATTTGCGGATTAATTTATTTTAGGATTCAACAACTATTCTGCAAATGATGATTATGATAGATACATAGTACTCCCTCCGTCTCTTAAAACATTTCCTGTTTACTATTTCGGGACATTCAAAATACTTTTCCCCTTTCTATTTTAAGCCATATAAAAACAATATTCTATACTTCCACTACTCTTAAAAACTGTGTCCGGTCAAATTTAAAAAAAATTAAACGAAGAAACAGATCAATTATCCGTACAGACAAATATCTTATCTTCTCATATCTTCTTATTTCTTCTTCTCTCTTCAACCACAAACATTTACCCACGAATCAACCGTATATTCTTCTTAATTCCTTCTTAAAATCAGTCGTGAATTTGACTGATAATCATAAATCTTCAATCTAAACTATGGATTCGCATACCGGTTTTACGGATTCCCAAGATGAAGATGAGGTTACGGGTTCTTATGAGTGTTCCGATGCCGATCACTATGACAAAGGCGTTGATTGTGACGGCGTACATACCTACAGCCGTGAATACTTGCGATTAAGAGAGGAACGAGATTAGCCATCTGAAGACAAATCGGAGAGTACGGTGGATGGAAAACCTCAAGCGCCTTCACCAGCGGTTGTAATTGATGATTGTGAGGGTAGTGACGATGCCGGTGATGCCGATCTAGTAAATTTGCTCTCAGATTCCGATGAACCTAACTATGATTCCGAAGATGCGTTTTCTTCTTCCTAATTCTGTATGTATCCTTGATCCTAATTTATGTTGTGCGTTTTGTTTGTTTCATTGTTTAGTTCTGTTTTCTATTTGATTGTTTAATTCTGTTGTCCAATTTTCTATTTATGTTGCCCAATTTTGGGTGACCTCTGTTGTATATCAAGCTAGCTTTGGATTAAGAATTATCTTGTATGGCTGCTGTGAGTCTTTGGTTGATTGATCCTTGCTAACTGTCAATCGGTAGAATGTAAAAATTTAAAACATCAGAGTACAGTTTAATTTGTCGTTTATAGTTTATAACATGCGCATACACACAGATATGTGTACATAGATTTGTCGTTGAGAGTTGGATTTGATAGACACCATATCTACTTGGTTTATGCTGGAGAAAGGTTATTCCAACAGGGAGGAAGCCAATTAGCCTAAAAGTAGTAGTGGGGAGCATTCAGGACATAAAACAAGCACCTACCTGAGAGGTCATTAGAAAGGCATATAAGCCAGACTAAATTTAGATTATAATCTTGCTGCGGACAACCTAGCATATGTACATTGTAAAAACTTGAAGTGGACATTTCTTTCGTAAAAGGCCAAACCACTATATAAACATGAAAAACAAGCTGATGTCTACAACTCCTAATAAACAAGTAGGAGTACCTTTTATTTGACAAACAAAACATGACAATTTAGTAGCTTAATCAATTTTTCTCCTTTTTACAAATGTTTGTTCTCCCCTGCAAATCATCTAGCAGATTTCATCACAAGATTGTGCAGGCAACAGAAAATTAAAACTAATAAATGTAAATAGACCACAAGTTCAACATACCATCCAAATCTAAAAAAGCTTACACATATTGGGAGCCTAGAACTCTCTGTAAGACTTAAGGCCTAAAAAAGATCTTCTAGGTGAAGCAACTTAAGGCCTGTACTAGAAGTTTTACAATGTTTGTATTAGGCCTAGAAATTGATTTTGTATTAGTTTCTTCTTGTATGACAGAGCATGTTGTAACTTTGTAAAGTTACACTATCTTATTGCTGGTTTAAATTGATTGTTTAGAATGTGGTATGAAATGAAATACAATGTGATTGCAAGTGAACATCAACATGTGATCAGTGATCATTGAGCAGTCATGAGTCCATATGTTGCTGAAAAACATAAATATTTACATTCATATATTTACATTCAGTCATGTGAAATGTTTTGAATACATGTATTGCATTTGAACATACATGCCCCTAAAAACAGCCCACATTAGTTGATTCATACATGTGCATTTCAGCCTTCTTGTGGTCCATGTACCAAATTCCATGCTTCAAACACAACCCACATTGGGGCTGTAACTTGAACTGGAAGTTGCCCTGCTGTTAAATTTTTCTTGTTCACATGGGGTACTAGATAGTCATTTGAACCCTTCACCGTGAGAATTTCATTCATTACATATTGATAGGTTAACCATACATTTGCAAGTGTTCTTGGCTCTAACTCATAGAATGCTTCATTCACTGCATCCATAATACCATCAACATCCTTTGGCATCTTCTTGTGCATTAATGATTGAATGCTTCTAAAAAACCCTAAGTCTAAAATGTTCAAGTCTGGACTGTTTGGTGGTTGTTGAACAAGAATGAATGTAAAGTCCCCTTGTTTATGCACTTGTTGCCATTCATGATCATCTTGAGTAATATGAGTCCTAGCATTGTCTTGTTTTATAAATATTACCTTTGGACCATCAATTGGTGGCCATTTCTGAATGATTGCCGGTACTATCTGATTAATAAGCATGCTTCTCATTTCTTTTTTGCCAACTGATTCAACAATCTTAGTAATCATTGTACCCTTAGCTCTATTTTTTGAACCCCTCCGTGCTGCTTCTTGATATGTGAATGGAAATATGCCCAACTTGCCATCAAATGTGCATTCATCTTGTGCATTAAACCTGGGCCTTGCAACAGCAGCTGTGAACATCACCTTTGGTATGAATTTACTTGACTTGGCTGACCTATATTTGCCTCTTTCATTTTTTCCAAGTACACTCTTTGTGCTTTCTTACTTAGGTAAAACCACTTCTCGTCTATATGCACAAAATCAAACATAAACCTATATTGTCTCTTTGTTTCTGCTGTATCTCCCATGAGGAGGTTCAGAATCCATTCCATCCTTTGTAAGATGTTTATATCTTTTAATCCAGGATGTAATGGATTGGTGTGAGGTTTGATAAGTCCCCTCTTTATCATTCGGCCACATGTACTTGTTGATACCTGCAACTTAACAACCAAGTCTCGTATGCATGATCTGTCACCCATATTAATATCCGTAACTGCATTAGGTAGCAACTGTATTCTTTTCCTGCCGGAATTATGACCATTTGTTGCCTTGTTGTACCTCTGATTTAGTGCCTTCTGTTTGTTTGCTAGCCTCCAAATGCTACTAATTGTTCTTGTTGTAACATTGTATTTCTTGGCTATATCTGTAATTGCACCAGAGTATGGTTTTCCTGGAGTTTTTGTTGACTGAATGCTTAGCAGGAAATGTAGAATTTCTAATCTTGCATCAGAGCTCAGTTTTGGTCTTTTTCTGTGTTGTTGACTACTTGTGTGTTGTTGCTGTGTATGCAGGTCTGGGGGTTGATTTAAATCAAAATGGTGGATAAGATTGGTGTCTTGAATATCTTCATCTGCTGGTTCATTGAGATCAAAAGGGAAGAAAGAGCCTTCATGATTCATGTTCCTGCACTCACCTGCACTCACCTGTATTGTAACTTGATGTAGCTTCTTTTTTTTACAAGTCACATGTGTTTGTATATAAAGTTTGTAATGAAGTGAGTGCTGTAATGAAGATACAGTTTGTATATAAATTTTGTAAAATGGGGGAAAGATTAGTGTACTTGGTGATTAATGATTGGTTGTTTTAATTTTATTTTAGTAAATGGGGTGGAAAGTTTACGTGGTTTCCCTCTATAATCACCCACCCAATCAGTGTTAAACATAGTTTAATATATTCCTTAAAACATGTGTTTTGAGGTAAAGGAGAAAAGTTTAAAGAGACAGAGGGAGTAGTGTTAATGTTGTTCCATCTTCCATGTTAATTAGAGTATGATTATAATCATCATTTATGTCTACTAGTCTACTAGTATTTATGCCCGCGATGCCGGGCTTTGCAATACAATAATTTATTAAAGAACAACTTAGAAAACAAACTTTTCATTATATTGGTGGAGACAATTTTTTGGAATGCCGGGTTTTACAATACAATAAATTATTAAAAAACAACTTATAAAACAAATTTTTCTTTATATTGGTAGAGACCATTTTTTGGAATGTTGGGCTTTGCAATACAATAAATTATTAAACAACAATTTAGAAAACAAAATTTTCTTTATATTGGTAGAAACCATTTTATGGAAGTGCAAAACTGAACTAATATTGTTAGAGACATTTAACTATATTTATGACTTAAAGGACTAAAAGACACACGCTTGACATTAAAAAGTTGTATTCATAAAATTGCATTCTTGAAGATTTTATCAATATTAAAATTAAACTTAAACATTTTATCAGTATTAAAAACATTTAAGCAAAGTTCCTCGATCCCGCCTCCGGCAGAACCTCGATCCCTTTATTTATATAAATTAATTTTAATTTTAATTTTTATGAACAATAAACTAAAAAAATATTAAATTTATTAAGGCATAGTAAACTGAACAGAAGGCTTGGAAGGAAGTTCGTTTCCGAGACCCACTAATCGAATTCTCGACATCTTGACAAAGAAAAACAGCTTTTTTTAGGCATATGACAATAAGTGACAATAAGAAGGAATCTTATGAGAAACCAGATTGGCACTAAAATTCACCCACGTGACATTACTTTAAGCGTCAACGAGAGGCAGCTTAGTTTAGTCTTCGGTCTTACTCTTTAGACCAATGTAACTAATGACACTGTTACATAATTATTCTTTCTCTTCTTACCAATGTTTTGATACAATAAAATATTCAATTAAATAAATTTAAAGTAGTAAATATATAAATTAGACTGGAGAGAAAAATTCTCCATAATTTAAATAAAATAATTTGAATGGAACTGGACTTGAACAATTTAAGTTGAATTAAATAATGTGTCAAATTCAATTTAAATTTAAATCTCAAAATTTTAATTGGATGATAAAGCTTTCTTTTCATTTTAATAAAAAATATTTGAAACTAGTTCTATAAATAAAATATTCAAAAATCATAATGGATAACAAAACTGTAAACTCATAAATGAATTTCAAAGCAAGTCAAAGTCGGACCATATATTCAAGTTACTGCAATTTATTCAAGTAACTTAATAAGTTAAAAATGTTAAATAAGCTCCAAAAATTATTAAATAAGTTTCAATTGACATGTTAATTACATAATTATCAATGATAAAAATAAAATCAAGTAATTTCATTATTGAGAAATCAGAGTAATGATATGATTAAATTATTTAAAAATAAAAATCGAAACTTAAATAATAATAAAAATAAAACTTACTCATCAATTTCCTAAAAATATTCAGTTTTGCTTAAAAAAAAATATTTAATCCACTTTAATTATCATCGAAATTAAAGTAAAAAACGTGATCAATATTCAATCGAAAGTCGCGGGGGCCATAGGAATATGTGTGGGCGCGTTAACACCATTTAGTTTTGTCAGCTTCCCTCTCTTTCCTGTCTACTAACAGAGACAGAGTGTTTGTTTGTTGAGCTAATAATAATAACAGGGCTTAACGATATTGTAGGAAAATTTTCTAAAGTTAATCAGTGAAATCACGATACATCATATAATTTTTTGAATAAAAGGATATATTATTAACGCCCCTGCGGAATTCTTATAAATAAAAGATAACAAATACATGATTTTAAAGATTAATTTTAGGAAATTCTCTTAAATTTAACTGTAGAAATTTTCTCTCGTGATAATATTATAATATGACAACTGTACGAGTGACAAAAAATTTAAACGATGTGCTCCCGAGTTTTTAAAATAAATAAATTACATGAATATAAAAGAAAGTCATTAAAGATGAAAATAAAATATTTCATTAATTTTTGTTCCCAATTTTAAAAATAAAATTAATTTTATTAATACACGAGTAGGATGGAAAGTATATAAATAATTGAATCGTTCGATTCAAAAATTTATAATTCAATTGAATTTATTATTACTGGGCCTTTTGATCTCTCCAGTAGCTTAGCTGAGTAGACTCAGACTGATATGCACAATTATCAACTTGTGTTTTCATTACAATCACAGCTATGATGATGATCAACTCAGGTTTGTTTTTGCTTACTCCTCTTTTCTTTTTTCTTTATAATTCTTCATTTTTTTTATATATGAATTGGATATATGCTAATTTGGTTGAGTTTAATTAGTTGTGTGTATGTATGATTGAGTTAGAGAGTAGATTGTATTCACTGTTTATTACCTGAATTATACCCCCTTTAAGAATTCTACTGCTAGTGTTTTTCATAGTGATGTTATTCGAAAATCGAAATTCAGTCTTTTCCCTAACAAATTCGGTTACGTGGTTTAATTGCTATTTCTAGTAGTATTTATTTATTTTATTTTTTTGACAGAATTCTAGTAGTAATTTTTGTTGGCTTGCTTTAGGTGTTTTGGTTACGCGGTTTAATTGCTATTTCTAGTAGTAATTTTCGTAGTGATTTGGCTTGCTTTAGGTGTTTTGGTTACGCGGTTTAATTTCACTCAACAATGTGCACATTTGTATTATATTTAATTTAATGTTTATGTCTGTGCCTTGGAAATTTTATGTTTATATCTGTGTGGTGGTGCTATTGAATTTTTTGTGGTTCGAGAGTTTCACTTCTTTGGTTTGTTTTCGTGATAGTTGTTCAAAGAATTTACGTTTAATTTGAAGTTTCAGGTTATAACCTTAGTGATTTGGTCCAAGAAGCTCAACACCGGTGGCTGAAGCCACCGGAAGTTCTCTTTATATTGAAGAATTACGAGGATAGCCAGCTTACTGATAAGCCTCTTCAAAAGCCACCTGGTATCCTCTTCTCGATTACTTAGTCCTGCACTGCAAAAAATTTACTAGCTTCTATAGCTGAAATTTATGGATGTTGCTTTCTGTGGCTCCAGGTGGATCGCTCTTTCTCTTTAACAAAAGAGTTCTTCGTTATTTTCGTAAAGATGGTCATAGCTGGCGTAGGAAGAAGGATGGGAGAACTGTTGGAGAAGCACATGAACGTCTAAAGGTTCAGTATACTGCCAAATGTTCAATGCTATGATCTGCTATCTTACGTGTTAACATATAAATAATTTTAAACGAAAGTCTTAATTTAGTGATTTATATTCATTGTACCCACTACTCTCCAAGATGGACTAACATGATCACAGGTCAGGAATGTGTACGTTACATGTGTATTGCACTGCAAGTAGTGAAATGTGAGCTGTGTTGATATAACTTGAAAATTACAGTTCATACTTGTGTGATATTCTTGTATTTCGGGGGGGGGGGGGGGGGGGGAGTATATCTTATAAGACTAATTTTGTTTAACATGAAGTACCTGACACATTTAATTATATAAGTAGTCTGAGCATTTGCAAGAATTGTATTGTGCCTAAAGAAATTAGTGGTGGCTCTTTTATTCTCTGCTTCATCTGCATTATGGCGATGCATCTTATTTCTGTGCATAGTTAGTGGTCTCTGTTTGATGTCTGTTATTGTAGGAGCTAGACTTTTTACCGGTCATCGTGTGTTTTGTGTAGGTTGGAAATGCTGAAGCTTTAAATTGTTATTATGCACATGGAGAGCTAAATCCCAATTTTCAGAGGCGTAGTTACTGGATGCTAGATCCGTGAGTTACTCATATCCTTGGATTTTACTTTTAAGTCTTCAACCACTTTTAAGTTTTTTTATTATGGCCTTGAAATGTTACCACTGTCAAATAGTTATCATTTATTTTTGTTTTGTACAGATTATTTTCTTTATTTGTCTATTTGATTCGTTGGCAGGGCATATGAGCATATCGTTCTTGTTCATTACAGAGATATAACGGAGGTGAGTATTATCACGAAAACTGTTCTTATAAATTTCCCTTCAGTGCCCATCTTAATTTGGTAATATTTGTGGTAGTGATTCACGTTATCTGTGCTTTTATCTTAATAATACATAAAATTCAATGATATGCACTATTATTCAGATGTTTTGAAGAATATTGTTGAGTCCTGAAAGTAAGGTCTTATACATGCATGCATAGTGATGCAGGGAAAGCTTAGAAAGGGTTGAAAAGAGGGATTAATTATCTCCACGGAATACGTAGAAAATTAATTAAATATTCAATACAATTCATGTATGATGCCATGCTGATTACATGTCCTTATATAATAACTCCACCTGGACTTTAAAAGTGAATAATAATCCAATGAACAAGACTTTATACAAAAAGAAATGCATGAGAGGCAGTGCAACCTTTATGGGAGCCATTGATAGATGTTATCCATAAACCTGACTTTATCGAAAGCATTTTGGAACAACAATAGTGAATGTTGACTTTTAAGGAAGTCCCATTGACATCTTCAAGGAGAGACATGCCCCTGACACCAAAAAGTAATCTAACAAGTTGCTAAATTTGAACCTTGGGTACTACGAGATCTATATGTAAGAAGGTATTATGTTGTTTGTATGGTGTGGTGGGATTGGGTAGAGTTACTTTTTAGGTGAACATGATCAATGATAAACAATGATATTTTTGGTTGGTTGCTAGTGTCAAGAAAAGGTTTTTTTTTTTGCTTGAATTGTGGCTAGAAGTTGGGGCTATGGATCTACGGGATCAGTTTGATGCAGGGCAAGGTTAATAAAAAGTCGAGAACAAGAATTAAAATTATCCCTGCAGAGAATAGGGGAAAACATACATAAATTCTCAGATTTATTAATTATTCATTAGTCTTGATAAAATATAATTAGTTTTGATGATCATATCTCCTTGTATGCGAGTTAAATTATAGTTTGGACAATTAGAAACTAACCCTAATAATTATGTAGATTCCAATATGATTATAACTATTATATATTGAATTTCTAAAAGATAACTAGTATGTGTATTTAAATTCAAGAGTATCCCTAACATATGATACAAATACGTAATTACAAATATGCTTTTATATAATATTAATGCAAAATAATTATAAATCAAATTTAAGTTTTTCCTGCTCCACATCACACACCCTCATCAGAAATTAGTAGATTCTTTGTAGTGTATTCGTAGTGAACAACAAAACCACAGTTGTTTACTTGTTTCCATAATTGTGGGCACTTGCTCCTAAAATTTTAACCTAGTATTTGAGCAGGCTGTGAATTGTGCATTTGCAGATTGATACCTATATTACCTTAAAATAGATGCTTCTTTTTATTGGCTCTCTTACTAAATTGATAACTAGGAGTTAGTAGTATTGTACGAGCTTCAATTTGAATCATGCTTGTACACATTTTTAGGTGAGACATCATGGAGGATCCGTTCTACAGTCCTCTCCTGGATCTTATTCTACTTTGAATCAGAGCCCCAGCTCATATACGACTCAGGTTCCTGGGACTACAACTTTTGCTCCAGAATCTCAAGAACAAACTCAAATTTTCTCAAACCCTGGTTCTGTGAACGGCAGTTTTCAGTCAGACATCAAGAATGATATGATAAATAGTTCTGATATAATAGAAAGAAATGAAGAGATGGATAGTTTATCAAAGGTTAAAATTAATCAAGCACTTAAAAGGCTCACACAGCAGCTAAGCTTAGAAGATGATTGCTCGGAAAATAATGACTCATTCTATGATGATAATGGTGTCTCAAATGATACAGAATATGGTGTACGTTGTCAAAGTCCTATTATTTCTGATCGGCTGCAAGATGATTCGGACAATCTTATGACACAGCTATTGTCAGGTTTGTGTTGTCCATATGGTGCTTTTATTATGCAAACTTTAAGTTTGTGCCTTTCTTTTTGTGAAGTAAGGTTAGCATAAATGTAGCATGTAGTTGATTCTTAGTATTAGTGAAGCCACAGACGTGTTTGCTTAGCTATATCTATATGCTTCTTTCACAAACTTCTTAAGTTGCTTTCAACAATTGGATATAAGAACTATAATGTCATGTATGTATTATGATTGGCTGGTAGTTCAGTAATGAGCTCTGTGAGGTTTTTAGATGAGTGATGAATCTTTGAAATACATGCTAAGCTGCCAACTGTATCGCTATGTACAAGTCTGAACATTCTTTTAGTTGAAAAGTGTTATTGATCATCAAATTAAATCTTAATATGCAATTGTGTCAAGTAGAATCCTGTAAATAAAGTGTACTATCTGCCGCTGTGTGTAACCTCCTATCTTAGAGTAGGATAGAAAATTAAACAATAAGATGCGCACATGTGAGCGGTGGTGGATTCTGGAGTACAAACTCATGGAGTCTAACAAACATTCAAGTGAAATTTTTTGTAAACTAAAGTATAATCAAATTAATAGTTTTATGTTCATTTAGGTCTTGCATTTTAAAATCTTTCAACGTCTTCTTTATCCTTAAGAGAAACCCTTATATCCTAACCATTGTTAAGACCACCAAGCCCTCTCGAATGAGTTCTACTATAGAAGATCACCAAAAGATAGTTCTATATGTATCGATGTACAAATATATACCCGACTTGTGGTATGAAGTAAAAATTATTATAAGTGTCTTTGTTGTTGTGTAGCACAACAGGATGGTGATAGTTGTAAAGTAATAGCAGAACTACCCAATAGAATCCGCAACATGAAATTGTGTGAGAATAATTTACCAACTATAGACCCCGCAAAACTACTAATTATTGTCAACAGGTTGCTTTGATAATCAACTTCAATTGAAGTTTGGCCCAATTTCTTTCTGTTAGACTATTAGTTCAGTTCTCTTGGTAGCAGGCAAACATTTGGAATTTAGCATTTGGACCATGGTAACTATAGAACTTGTTTCTACGTAGTCGTAATATGAATAAAAAGGAATTGGTCGGGTCCATAGCCCCCTTGCAGATTTTTCCCTGCATGGCAGTGTATGTAGTATGTATGAAGTCCTGCCAAAAAACACTTTGCATAATAAAGTCTACAGCTTTGCATATTAAGTCTAACAACTGTTGATGGAATTTAAATTCTTTGCAATAAGTTTTTGGTTTAGTAGATGTTCCGAAACGTTTGTCCAGTGATACATCTGTAAGTTAGCACGTACACATAACGACATAGTTTGTTGATCAATAATAGTTTATCCTTTAATAAATGATGTTCAAGCTTTCACTTATCTAAATTCTGAAGTTTGGAATATTGACTTACATGGGAGACCCATTTCTTGTTTTGATTAATTTGGAGATGGTGCCTTCGATTTTGCAGAATGATTATGCAAATTAAACTTGTTTATCTTGTAATCGTTTTTCTCCCTAGCGTAGTTGTGAACTGAAAAAGATCTTGTGCTGGTTTTTTTATATTATTCTCTGTTTCCACTGCTTGTTTGTTGGTCAGTGTATATATAATAATGAATCAAAAGATCTGATGGGTACTCTACTGAAGGTGATGGCAAAGAACACTTCAGGCAACCGTCGGAGGAGGACTTTTCATATAAAGAAACTGCAATTTGGAATGAGTTGCTAGGCTACTATAATAACTCAGCATCTGATGGGTCACAAGACAAGCATCTGCACACACCGAATGAGAATGTAAGACAACTGTTATTGTATCTCTCCCCATCACCTTAAATATTTATTATCAGCAGAAAGTTGCAATATTATGATTATGTAGTACCTTTTTATTCTTTTTACCCTTCTTTATAAGAAGTATGGCTGTTGCAGTCTTACAGAGATTAATGTAATATGCAAGTACTAGCATATATATGGAAGCACATGCCTTTGTCTTCTCAATACCCTATATTCATTCTCTTTTAGTTTATTATAATCATACCTATAGAAGAGAATGCCTTCCTTGATTAAACCACTCATGCTCAATTTTCTTGCTCATGATAACATGTATATTCTTTCAACAGGAAGTATATCTTTCTCCACCAACAACAAAGCCAGTTGAAGAGGAGGAATGCTCTCAATGGGCAGATTTTGCTGTGAACAATACTCTTAGCTGTAATGCTTCTCAAATAGTCAAATCCTGCTAAAATATCTGAGATTTACTGAACTTTGGAATTCTAAATCTTTAAAACTTTGTTACAGTGCCAACTTCTATGCTGCTTCCGGAAGAAGCTGAATATTTCAAAGTTGCTTCATTTTCTCCTTCAATGGATGTCTACGGGATCAATTCTGATCATTATACAACAGTATTTGAACCAGTTCAGACAGAAATGCCTCTTCAAGAAACTCCAAGTTTGACTCTCTCTCAAAAGCAGCTATTTTCTATTCATGAAATATCACCTGAATGGGGTTATGCTCACGAGGCTACCAAGGTATCATTTTCCTTTTCTAATTTTGTGGTCAATTTTATTATATTAGTGTCAATGATGGACAATAGCATACGAAATTATAGGTGTTACTATTAGCTCCCTTCTTACTTACTGATTGAATTTTATTGTGTTCATAAAATATTGCCTGAATGGGTTTATGCCGATAAGCCATTAGGCTATCAAGGTATCTAGCCTTTTTATATATTATGTGATCGATCCTATTCTTTACAGAACAGCAATCATTTATGTTATTAGGCACTATTAATCATAAATAAATGGCAGGTGTAAATATTAATCACCTGATCGCATTCTGATGAAAAATTATGATGAATGCATGCAAAATCATTTTTAAATATTTGTTCTCAAGTTCTGCTCGAATGTAATTTGCCCATCTAAAATGATGTATATTTTAGTTTAAACCAAGTACTATAGTATGTCATTTCCACTTGAAAATTGCCTATACCATTTTTTGTTAAAAAATCTTGTGTCAAGTAGTTGCTTCATGGAAGTTTTTATTCAAATTCAGATCCAAGTTCACATTTGCAGGTTATTGTTATTGGATCATTTTTGTGTGATCCATCAGATCATGTGTGGACCTGTATGTTTGGTGAAATTGAAGTTCCTGTTGAGATTATTAAAGATGGTGTTATTCGTTGTCATGCCCCACCTAGCTTTCCCGGAAAAGTTACGCTTTGTCTTACCTCCAGCAATCGAGAATCTTGTAGTGAAGTCAGGGAGTTTGAGTACCGTGAATGTCTAAGTAATTTGCCTCGCAGTACATTGCCTGGAGAAGCAAGCGAGGATTCAGAAGAACTTTTGTTACTTGTCAGATTCGTGCAGATGCTTCATTTTGATCCCTTAATATCTAAAAGGGAAATCTCTGAATCAGGAATTGATTTGTTAGGCAAATCCAAAGCTAATGAAGATTCATGGGCCCAGGTTATAGAGTCCCTTTTGGCTGGTAACTGGACTTCTTCCGGCATAACAAATTGGCTTCTTCAAGAACTTCTGAAAGACAAGTTGCAACAGTGGCTTTCTTCTAGACTGCTAGAAGCAACTGACCTGCAAAGGTATTCTTTTTCCAAGAAGGAGCAAGGTATAATACACATGGTTGCGGGATTGGGCTATGAGTGGGCATTAAAACCAGTACTGAATTCTGGAGTAAATGTCAATTTTCGTGACATAAATGGTTTTACCGCTCTCCATTGGGCTGCACGTTTTGGAAGGTATCTGTTACTTTCCCCCTGACCTGTGGTTAATGCTTTTTTTTTTTTTCCCTTCTGTTACTCCCGATTGTCATATGTGAAAAAAATTAGAAAATATTCACCATTCTCTTTGATAGCAGTAATGCAGTGCTTTTGGAAGACTAGGAAGCTATTAGTTACTACGGCTAAAGGAATAATAGCTAAAGGATTGGGCCAACTGACTTTGTTATGATCTTAATAATTATTAGGCCCATTAAAGTGTAAATTGTTGATTATTTAAATAAAAGTAATATGATCAAATTCATCAATTATAGGTCATATTAAAATTATTTTAACTTTAAGAAATTAGGTTATTATAATAAATTGATAATAAAAAATTGCAGATTCAATTAAAAAATGCTGCTTGATAGTCCACTTAAGAGTTTTCCTAATTACTTTTATAATTTTATTGCTCTACTGCTAGGTCCAGTTGATGTGTTTTAGAACATTGTTCAAATCGTTCCAAGTAGATACTGCTAAACTAAAATTTTCTCGGACTTCAAACTGTTACATTAAATTGAACATTTAGTCCCGTACTATGCTTCGGTCACCCCATTGCCCACAGACGCCTTTCTCTCCGTTCTTTGAAAGTATTCTGGCTAGAAATGGGTAAGTAATTGTGTGAACTAAGGCACAAAACGAATGAATTAACTTGCATGGTCAATGCTAGTTCTATGTAATCCGTCTGAAATGCTGTTTCTGTATTAGGGAGAAAATGGTGGCTGCTCTCATAGCATCTGGTGCCTCAGCTGAGGCCGTTACTGATCCTACCAAACAAGCTCCAACTGGTAAAACAGCGGCATCCATTGCTGCTGAATATGGACACATGGGGATCGCAGGTTATCTTTCAGAGGTGTCTCTAACAAGCCATCTTTCATCCCTCACTTTAGAAGAAAGCGAATTGTCCAAAAGCTCGGCTAGTTTAGAAGCAGAAAGAGCTATAAACAGCATCTCTGACATAAGTCCATTAACATCTGAGGATCAGCAGTCTTTAAAAGACTCCTTAGCTGCAGTACGAAATACAGCTCAGGCTGCTGCACGCATTCAAGCTGCTTTTCGTGCTCATTCTTTCAGGAAGAGAAAACTGAAAGAAGCTGCTGCTGCTGCTGCTTTTATGGCTAATTTTGATAGTCAAGATCAGTATGGTTCCCTCTCAAATGATGCTCAGAGTCTTTCAGCTGCATCTAAACTGCTTTTTCGCAATACCCGTGATTACAATGCTGCTGCTTTATCTATACAGAAGAAATATCGTGGATGGAGAAGTCGTAGAGATTTCCTTGCGTTTCGCCAGAAAGTTGTGAAGATACAGGTAATTCAGTAAATTATCACTAACTGTGAAAATTGTGCAGATTTTTTGAGCATCCTAACGTTCCTACTCATCACAAACATGCTAGAAAAAAAATTAAATTGTAAGATGAAATAAATGATTCAGTTACTTGTTATTGGACTCCAGACTCCGTATACAAATCAACCAAGATATTTGCAATATTGGGAACATTTTTCAAAAATTTGACATATTAGAGGAATTTTCAAGATTTGATCAAATTCTGATCGACCAAAACATTTACATCCAGCCTTTATCCTGGAACACTTTGACTTCCAAAGTTGCTTAATTTGTAAGATTACCTTGGACTCGAGCAACATTTTGAAGTTGAGTGGATTGCTTTGTTTTAGGCGAACCTTTTGAGATAAATTTTGTAAAATGCTATCTTAAACCACGTACTATATGGCACTGGAAGTTATGTCCTATGTTGTCAGCAACGTTAATTTTCTTTGCTGGTGTCCACGTTAAACCTGACTCAGTGGTCATGTTAAATGGTTTTTTAAGTTTTTTTTTTTTTTTTTTTTGTAGTTTACTAACATATTAATTTGCATAGTATGTCATACAGATAAAGCCCTTATAAGTTCTTTTTGGCAGGCTCATGTTAGAGGCCATCAGGTTCGGAAATATTATAAGGTAATCTGCTGGGCCGTTGGTATTCTGGAAAAGGTTGTTTTAAGGTGGCGACGGGGAGGAGTTGGTCTTCGAGGATTTCGTAATGAATTAGAATCAATTGAAGATAATGATGAAGACATTGTGACGGTGTTTCGTAAGCAAAAAATAGCAAGTATTGATGAAGCTGTGGCAAGGGTACTATCCATGGTCACATCCTCAGACGCACGACAACAATATCGCCGCATGCTTGACAAATACCGCCAAGCTAAGGTTATCAAAGTCTTGTATCCTCCGATTCATATGAGTTTCTATACACCTGATCAATGAGTACAGAACTCATGTTATTTAGTCTCATCCCATGCTTAAGTGAACGAAATATCATAGTTTTGTCATTCTTGTTCGGGTGTGTCTTAACAAACACAAAATCCAGTGTAGTTCTTATAGCTAAATTATAAGATGGTTATTACTGTATTGACTAAAAAATAAATGCAGGCTGAACTTGGAGGGCCGGCAAATGAAGCAGCAGCGTCGACTTCCCTTGATATGTCCAACATGGAAAGTGATGGCACATTCTAATCTGATGTAGATATGGAACTTCCCAGCTTTTTCAGTTAGTGTTCAGGCTTAGTTTCTTTTAGGACACCTGTATAATCAACTTCAGGTTCTCTTTTGGTTGCAGTTTAAAAGTCAGTATAAAAGGGTTGTAGTATATATTTTTGACATGTATAGTTACATTTAACAGCTGTACAGTTGTGTAGTGTTCAGTACTTAAATAAATAATAAATCCATGAACTAGATGGGATATTAATCTAGTATGATCTCTTTTAAGTGAGGCTAATTCTGCTTCCCTCGGAACGTTTTTACTTAGACCTATAAACACTGGGAGAAAGTAGTGGCAATGCAACAAAACTTGTTACGAAAACTAAAGTGTCACTACATCATGAGAATTTGCTCTTTTAGTTGAATGTTACATCCATCATGAGACTCGATTGAGGAACACAACTGGAATGCGGACTTACGGTAAAAAATGGTTTGACATAAAATAATATATTTCAAGAAAATTAAAGATTGGAAAACAAACTTACAGACTACAGGCAAATCTAACTTCAAACTTTAACAAGTCACTTAATTACATTTTCAACAAAGAACAAAGATATAAGTTCGCATTCAAGTACATGCAGTTTTCTTCGCATGACGACCTTAGAAGGTTGTAAGGCATATGATGTAGCCTATTTGTATTTCGAGTATTCAACTCAACTCAAACAAGAATGTAATAATAAATAGTACATATGTACTATCACAGGTATCTCAAATGCTTAACTGTCAAGTAAAAGAAGACAAAGTCAATCTACCGTTTTGAGTTATACTACACTTGAAGAAGTTCATTCAGTTGATCAAGCGTCAGTGGAGTAATCAAGACAGTGGGTTCTATTAATAGTGACAAGAGATTCCTACAGTGGCAGAATACAGATTATAAAGGTTTGAATAAGAGTGAAGAAAAGGAAGACATGAACCACAGCTTTAAAGTCAATATATGAAGAACAGTCATTGCGGTTAGTCACTCATGAACCAGACAGTACATCGAGTGTCAACATTAAACAGTGGTTGTTCGTCATTAACTTCAGTGGTTCAAGCTATCAAGACTGGTATGAGGGAAAATCATTGTGCAAGCAGCAGTAGTGCTAAATTAATTAACCACAAGGATTTTACTATCAAGTGGATCATAACTGAGAGTCAAAGTGAAGAACAGAGATTGGAGTTAGTCGTTCATGAACCAGACAGTACATCGAACGTCAACAATTATTCAGTGGAAGTTATTCATTATTTACAGTGGTTCACTGAGGTAAATTGATTATTTATTGATGTTAGTTAATTCACCTTTAATTGATATAAATCCTTATAGTTTATTTAATTAATAAATTAATTCTAAAAGAATTAATTTATTTATTAAATTACTTATTGTATCAATTAAGTCTGAATTAATCAATTAATCATTAGATAGTTAATATGGTTTATATGACTTAAAAGAATGATTTAACAAAGCTGCCAGATTATGTCATATTGAAAGAGAACAGCTGAATTATGTCATATTGAAAGAGAACAGCTGAATTATGTCATATTGAAAGAGAACAACTGAGTTATGTCATATTGAAGGAGAACAGCTGAATTATGTCATACTGAACTGAAGACAAGATTATGTCATGTTCAGATTATGTCATGTTCAGATTATGTCATACCGAGCTGCACAGATTATGTCATGTTCAGATTATGTCATACCGAGCTTAACAGGTTATGTCATGACACAGATTATGTCATACCGAGCTTAACAGGTTATGTCATGACACTGATTATGTCATACCGAGTTTAACAGATTATGTCATGACACAGTTTATGTCATACCGAGCCCAACAGATTATGTCATGGAGCAGTTTATGTCATGGTGACAACAAAAGATCAACATTGCTATAAAGAGTGACAGAAGGCAGCAGAAGCAACACAAACATACACGGACAGAAACTTCACAAGAGAAAAAGAGAGAGACCAAGAGAAAATTGAGGGGAGAAAAAGAGAGCACCAAAGTTATATTTTCTCCTCCCCTCTTGATCATCATGAAGTTTCAATAACTTGTAAATTCATCTCTAGAACATATTGTAATATCTTACCACTAGAGTTTGATTCTTGTATTATTGAAACTATCTAGCGGATTAAGTTCCCTAGAACCTCTCGATCTTTTTATTACAAATATAGAAAAGTTCATGTCGAATTTTCTATAGAATTTGTAATAATTAATTTCGATCTTTTTATTTACAAATATAGAAAAATTCATGTCGAATTTTGTATAGAATTTGTAATAATTAGTTTGGTCATCAAACCTTGTAATTTGTACCCGTGTATTTAGACACACCCCATCAAGTTAATATAAATTTTATATTCAACTTGAAATATCGGTATTCGTTTTATTCCGCATCAATTTGTTCTTGATTCAATATTTTAATATTTTTAAGAAAAGAGCAAATTCGATAAAACGGTATAGTTTGTATTCAACCCCCCTTCTACAAACTATTTTGGACCTAACAATTGGCATTAGAGCCTTTTGATTGACGCACAAATCAAGATCCTTATTTTTGTGGTCCTCCAATTGGATTTCGAGTTTGTTGACCCATACAGAAATTAAATCCGGTATTAGACCAAAAAGTCAACTCCTCTATTTTCGATTTTTCAACCTTCAAAAAATTCAATACTTGAGATTTTTGAACTTTAAATAATTTGAAATTATTTTTGGATTCTTTAACTTTCAAAATTTTCAATTTTGAGATTTTTGAATTTTAAATAATCTAAATTTATTTTCGGATTCTTTAACCTTTAAAAATTCTCAATTTATGATATTTTTGATTTTTAAACAATATGAGTTTATTTTCAATTGTTAATTAAATTGAATTTATTCTCAAATTGTTTAATCTTCAAAAATTTTCATTTTATGATATTTTGATTGTTAAGTAATCTTAACTTATATTCGAATTTTTTAATTCTTGAAATGATTAATTCTTGGAAATTTTGATTTTTAAACAACTTGAGTTTATTTTCAAATTGTTTAATTTTCAAAATTTTTAATTATTGATAATTTCGAATTTTAATTAACTTGAATTTATTTTCGGATTCTTTAACTCTAAAAAATTTCATTTCTTGAGATTTTTTGATTCTTAATTAATTTGACTCTAATTTCGAATTTTAATTAATTTGAACTTACTTTCAGATTTTTTATTTCTCAAAAAATTTTCGAGTCCTTGAAGTTTTTGAATTTTAAATATTTTGAATTTATTCTAAGCCAATAGTTCTAAGAAGGTTGTTAGTTGAAGATTCCTCCGAATTGTCGAAGATGATTTGAATCTTTTGAAGAAAATGCATTTTTCAATGAAATTAATTTCTAACTACTGAAGAAAAATTTGTGGAAGCTCCTCAAAATTATATCCATAGAATTCACTGGTTTTTCAGAAGCAGGAATGGAAGAGGTTTTAGTGGATAGAATTTTTCTCGAAGATTTGAATTAAGTCTATTGATTCTGTGATATACAAACACTAAGTGGATTGCTCCAATGTAACATCTACTACACTTAGTGGATTGTACCAAGAAATATCTTTCAAGGAATCAATAGAGATTTTAGAAAAGTGGAATCAAGGAGGTTTGAGAATGAAATAGACAGTTAGACATCTCAGTCAGGAATTAATGATGGAACCTCAGAACATACATGAAGAGTTACTAATTTAGAAAGAGTACAAATGTTTAATCCAGGAATTAGGCCTATCTATTCCGAAGCAGAAACTCTTCAGGATACAGTTCAAGAGGTGGCTACAAGACTGAGTTGGTGGAAAGAACAAAACATGATAGTTGCAGTTATGAAAAGTTTTATGTGATAAGTAACTATCAAGGTGTGCAACATGGTACAGAATTCTGACAGACAAGGATGAATAGGGATTCATTAAATGAGATGAAACAGAAGCATCAGTGCAGAACTTATCTTGCTGAAGAAAAGAGTTGGGATGGATCAGATGATGATGAGAAGATCATAATTAATATCTTGCCTTCATAGCAATCTCTGAAGATGATTCACCTCACATGTATCAGGTATCAATTCTTCGAACTAGTGTAATATGTAATTCTCAGAAATTCAAAGCATGTTAAGATCTTAGTTTTTAATTATTATATCTTTGGTTAGAAGATCTTATTATGTATATGAATATTTGTTGAATTTAATTAATTGCAATAGTGAGTTAGAAGTGTTCCTTAGACAATATCTCTCAATTCTTAAATGATATATGTCAAGCATATATGACCTCTGCTTAAGCTAGTTTCAGGATCCCCAGTAGAACAAGATTTACTTATTCATTCTGAATTGTTTGTTAAGGTTTAAAAAGTTTAAAAGATGGAATAATTACCTAGGGTGTCAGTAGAACATCAAGTCATTTCTAAAACTGACTTAGGTAATAGAGATTATATAATATAATATAACAATAGGAATGGATTGGATAGAATTAGTGATTAATTGTTAATTCTTCTATTCCATGCATGTTTAGAAAATTATTGAATATCTGTAAATCTACTTGCTACCTGTTACACAAGTGTACATAGGTTAAAGTAGATAGTACTGAATTTTCTAAAATGCATAACATGCCTAATTTGCATAATTCTTATCTGCAATGTTTTAATGCTGAATGTATGCAATGTATTCTTATTATCATGCCTGATTATTTCAAATGTCATAAATGCATTTCCTAGTATTTGCATTGATCATAGAAAAAGCATGTTTAAGAATAACAATAAGGTACAAACTGCTAGTCCTCCTTATGTTAAGAAGGAACCATTATTCTCTTTGCTCAGTGAATATTTTGTCAATGACATTAAAAAGGAGAAATGGTCAGTCAAAGATAAGAATGAGCATGTTAAGGTTAAAACTGCTGTTAACTCTAATAAAAGAGAAATCTCTAATCCATCTGGACCCAATTAAACAATTTGGGTACCAAGAACTTTTTATTCATTTGTGAATGTAGGGCTTAACAGGTTAATCGATTATGCATTATTATTGATTTATTCAAAGCATATCATCGAAGAAAGAACCCTGCTATCAAATGTGAATGTGAAGATAGGCCAAGTGGTTTATCCCTTGGAGACAACAGCAAGGGTATGACCTACGGTCAAGGCTATTCAATAGCCAAGGAATGTTGTCAGTAATAAAGCATCTTTTACAAGATGAAGAGCCTACTGTTCGAGGATTAAGGAAAGAGAACTTATCTGTAGCTGACATGGAATCTCAGTCAAAGGTGAAGTCAACAAGGTCAAATCTAAAGCTTCATCAGACAAGAGTTCAGCTATGACATAAGGAGCTCTCTCACCTGAATGTCATATCAAGAGATTCTTTCCTGGAAATCGAATCAGTAAAGGAGACTACCTCATCTGGAATTAAAGTAAAATAAAACTATGAGGCATGTCATAAAGGGAAGTCAAAGAAGCATCACACAGAAGTTCTACATCAAAGTAAAATATATTTTAGTAGTGATGACTAATGACTTCTCTCAACAAACAAGTTGTTGTTCAGACAATCTGAAGACAAGACACCACTGATGGTGATTGATCACATCTTAAACCCTGATCCGTAAGAATTTTAAGAAGACCCCACAAGTTATGAAGGAAATTGTTTTACAATGTTAAATGAAAGTGAGCATCCTAGCAATTAGCTAATGCTCAAGAGGATAATTTCCTTTGTTACTCAATGGAGTCAACAGCCTACAGGGTGATTGTTATTAATCAACAGAAGGTGATTGAAAGTCTTAGTGATGTTCAATAACCTCTAGCTCCCAGCTGTCAATGGTGATGGTGATTCAGATCCAAGCAATATCAAACATGGAGAATCTTCATGTAAACCCAGCAGCAGCTTAGGGGGAGCAACAGAAGGATCAACTAGTCAACTCAACACCACACTGAAAGTCAAAGGACATTATGAGAACATGTCTGCCAAGACAAAGAATGTTGACTTAATTAATTCTTTGTCCTAGTTCTTAGTGTTTCTAATGGTGGAAGTAAAAGACTAGCAGAGCTTCAAGTACCAATGATTATTTCTTTAGTTTTCTTTTAGAAGAAACTAAGAAAGCTTCAAAAGCTCTGGAAGATCCAGATTGAATGATTGCAATGCAAGATGATCTCAATCACTACAAAAGGCAGATTGAAGGGAAGCTGGTATCCAGACCAAACAACAAGGTTGTATTTGGTATAAGGATAACCAGAAGTTTAACTGGATGTCAGGGCATTGTTATGAGGAACAAGGCCAAACTGGGTGCAAGGTTACAAGCTGATAAGACAGTATATCTAACAAGAAGCACCAGTGACAAGACTTGAGGATATCAGGCACCTGTTGTACATTCATGATCATAATGGACATCTGGACCTACTGAATCTGGATGCTAGAGGAATGTGAACAAGTGCACTCCTGGTTGTTGAGATAATTGAAGATCTCTACAGGTTAGTATGAACTGGTATCATCACTCAAGCAAGCATGGAAGACATGGTATGACACTCTAACTATAATTTAACAGTTGGTATCAATCCTTAAAGATTGGTATCTTTTAACAATTGGTGTCATATTTATAGAACTCTATACATCTTTAGGCACAAACATAAATGATATATATGTGCAATGATATCTTGATTATATTATATGTTGGTCTACTAGCTATAAATTGGTATCAAGATATTTGCTGTTTTGATGTTGGTAAAGTTGCAATTCTTTTGATTTACTTCAGTAAGCCAAAAGAATGATGACAATAAAAAGTAAGTCAAGGATCTTTTGTTTCTATTCAGAAGATTCTAGACCTGTCAAGACTACATACCAACACATCACTATAGCTGGCTTTTGATCTATTAGTTTGGACCTAATAAGTTGGTAATCAAAAATCTTAAGATGGACCCGGATCTGAGGAAATGGTACCCTAGAGATATTTGACCCAACAAGTTCAGGATCTACTAATTAGGACCTAATCAGGCTATAGAGGAATCATCAGCTCATTATCTTATTCAATTGCTAATAGATCACTTACACACATATTTTATTCTCAATATGCAAATGTGCAAGGCCCCAAGTGGATCCTAGAGAATCTATTTTTGTAGTTATTACACTTGATTTTCAGATGTCTTAAGTTGGACCCATCTTCGGAGATGGTACCCTAGAGACATCAGTTCTGACATGTTTTACTGCATAGAGACAGATCAAATGAGTTGTACGAAAGTAGGAGAACACAAGGAAACAACTTCATCTCCAACAACTCTGTGGAACGCTCAAGGCTAAGCATCTTGCATAAGGTATTAATTCTTTTGAGAGAGCATGTCTTTAGTCAAGAATAACTTACAGACATGTTTGCTAAATCACTTGATGAAATTAATTTTTCAAGATTGGTTTGTAAACTTGGGATTTTATTAATGCTATATGATTTGTATATTCCATCTGTTAAGTAATTCTTAAGTAAGCTCACAAGTATTCAATTGTCCGTATTGAAAGGACTTGTGATCTTATTTACATCCAGACCTCACGCTGAAAATTATCCGTTGAATGATTGCCATGTGTATAATTGTAATATATTTTAGTGGTGATTATTTCAGGATAATAAAATACTTAAATGCTAAAATCTAACTCATATAGATTTAGTATTTATTTATTTAATTATTTACTTTGATTAATATGAGTTATAGAACCTGAAGCAATTCAATTTAGTATTTGCTCTGTACATCATATTTATCAAAATAAATAAACAACATAACTAATTTAGATCTAATCTGTATTGGTCTTCAATTAGTTATGAGATGTTAATTCTAGTGAATTTTATCAATGCTCCATTTTCAGAAATTCATTATAATTAATATCATGGTTCTAACAATTGGTTGTATTGAAGTTTTGACTTATATCAGTTAATGATATTTAGTTAGAATTCTATTTACTAACTAATTGTGAGATATATTGGTATGTGTGAAATTACTTAGAACTCCTCTAAGTAATCATTGTTATATCTTTTACAATTCACTCATATTACTATACAAGATGTGAAAATTATCTAAGTAGAACTATGGATATTGTAATATCTAAAGTTACCATTGTTCAGTTACTTGGAATAATTTTATGCTTATTTGCAAGCTTCTAATCACTTTGATAATAAATGTTTTATACAATGGATCAAGGTGTATAGGACTTAGAATATCATTTCTAAGATTGCAGACAAGACAGCTTTGGTAATCGAGTCTTATTTATAGAACCAAGGTTGTCTACCAGTAAACAGTTGTTAGGAGTTGTTATTATCGAGGAGTTGCCTTGAAATCATAAGTTTGAAATGTTATATCTTAAGAGCTTGTGTATTTCTTGTCAACTAGTTCCTCGTACTTATGAATATCAGTGAATGATGTTCTTAAGTAGTTAGATACTAATATCCATTCTGTCAATTGGTACTCAATGTAACAATTCAATCTTCACTAAATTGAATTTATCTTACAATAGATTGAATTTATCAAACGATTGGTATCATTGAATATTTAGTATTTAGTAGTGATTATTTATATCCTAGTTAAATTATGACGTGAAGCAATTCAATGGTTTATTTGCTCATAATTTAATTTTGGTAAAGTAATCATAAACACAATTACTTGCATTTTAAAGTATTTGATAAATACTAGCAGTTGGTATCAAATAGTAAAATATTTGTTTACTGACAATTGCTAGTTGTTCTGATACTTTATTGCAAACTAATTGTGATGTATATATTATCTCTGATGATATTACTTATGATTTATTCTGAGTAAATGTGTCTTATCTATAAATCATTAGTGTTAGTATAAATTAAGGTGTTCAACTTTCTAAGTAAGTGAGACTTAAAATTACATTCGGTCTCCTATCATATTTTGAAGTGGTGAAAATTTTCAAAATTGAATTCTCTAATTCTGGTTATACACCACTTTATATACATGATAGTTCTTAGAATATTTTTACATCCATCAGACGATTACTTAGTTTATGTTGTGCTAAGTAAGGCAGCGCCAAGGGAGAGACATTGGTTATCTGTACTTATGTACTTGGTAATCTTTGTTACCTAAACGACATCAAGTGCTTGTATGAGTCTTTTCACTAACTTTGTGTTAAAGTTCTCTATACATAATAAGCACTTAAAGAAAATCTTTCTTTCTAAATTACTGCGAAGTCAAGAGTTTGGGTCTTTTAAAATTAAAACGACCAAGTTTTCATTAAAAGACATGATAATATATTGTTTTATGCATAAATACAAACTCTTGCACATTAACAGTTTTTAAAAGAAAACTCAATTTTTTCTACAGTTGTGATTGCTAATATTATAAAACTTTTTGAAGCCACAATTGTACATCATTTCTCTCATTGGATATAATGCATATGTTTTCACACAATGTTATGGTATGATGTAAATGCATTCTAACTCTATATTGCTCTATTGCTATGTGATGCAGGTTCAGCTCCTAGTGGAAGTTTTCTCACATTGTAAGTCATGAGGTTGTAAACCCAACAACTTCTATCCCGGACTATAAATCCAAATCTAAACACATCCTAACTTACCCCTGAAGTGGAAGTAACTTATTTGACTAGAGGTCATTAAGGGAGTAACTGCACTTGATGCAGCAAATAAGGATGTGAGGGATAGTAAACCCACAGCTCTACCTCTCAAGAAGAATAGATGTATATAACTTGAGGTATCTGTAAGCTCGCCTGCATTCTCCCAAAAGGATGCAGAGCTGAAAATGGCAATAAAACAGTCTCTGGATTCATTATCTTAAAATGATGAGTTTATTGAAATTCGCCTGTCGGCCAGGGCATCTGTTGGTAAGTCACACCTCATACACAATTCTAAAATTCTTTTCATGCACAAAGTGAGATTGCACACACTAAGGATGAATTGACGGAAACAACTCATACTCCGACCATATTACGATTAGGATTATAAGTTGAAGGTTCCTCAAAGAACCAAGAGTCTTCACAGACCTCGAGAGAAGGTATTGATCTCAATGCAAAATTCAACAAGATCATTATCTAACTCCCCAGAGGGAACATCTCTGGATCCTGCGGGTATCGGATCCGACATAGGTGCGGATCGGCAACTTGTTAACTATGATTCAGATTTACCTGAAGAGTTTAACAAGGTGATGTCTTCATAGACATTAGATGGAAACATGATTTTAATTCTAAGTTTTGATTTCATTGTTTACCTTCTCAGAATTCAAATCTGAAACCCATAAAAAGGGAAAATTTTTTATCAACTTGTAGATTATGACTCAGATTCGTCTGACGAGTCTAACAAGGATCGGGGATTTGCGAAACCCCATTGCACCACCAGTGACCTCTCTAGAAGGGGCTATGGTGAATTCTCCTTGCAGGTACACATGGATGTTGGAGCTATGAGAGATAAGAGAGATACACTAGTGAGCATGAGTGTAAACACTTGAGAGTTGAGAGATGAGATCACTCATTTTAAGTGATATGAGTGGAGAGATGAGCTAAACACTTGTGAGGTACACGAAACAGAATCACACACTCACAGTGAGGAAGAAAGATAAACACCAAATCCCATTCACTATTCTCCAAACAAAGTTTACTTACAAGATTTTGGAGATATAAGGAAATTGTCGGGAGATTTGGTTGTAAGGATGATCAATAGTGAAGCCATTTTGTATATCTAAAGGGCAAAGTTGATCAGTCTACATACTTCTATTCTGGAAGTCTTCATGAAAATCCTTCAACACAAGCAAAGCTTCTTTTCTTTATTGCAGCAGACAATGTTATATCTATGAAGAATCTGTTGTACTAAAGATAAGAGGTGAGTTCTAATTGAATATTTGGTATCATCTAATTTACATTTGGATGTTTGCTACAATTGAATGCTTGGAGGATTACTCAACTAAGGGGGAGAGATATTGAAGAAGATATATACGATCACCTTAGTAAGAGATACTCAACTAAGGGGGAGAGTATGGAGAGTATAAGCTTACCTTAGTGAGGGGGAGATTTTCTATCTAAGGGGGAGAGATATGAAAAAGGGACATACCTTAGAATGGGGGAGTATTCACCTTGTCAGGGGGAGATAGATTTATTCGCCTTGTCAGGGGAGATAAAGAGTATTCACCGTTATAAGGAGGAGACATATCACTTTAGGTAGGGAGACATAAGGAAGGAGAGAAGTATGAAACGACAAAGAATAATTCTTCAGTATGTGGTTGAAAAGTCATATTCTTTACCACTGAAGAATTTCCAAGTATCTGCTGATAATGTTCAATGTTAAATGTAAAGGGTTATCAGGCAGATTTGTCAGAATTGAAGATGAGTTACTTAATGAAGATCAGTTCGGTGTCACAGGAACAATCATCTATAATTTCATCTACTGAGATTCTGGAAATGTTATATCTAAACCAGAAATTTTTTTTGTAATGAATTATTTACTATAGCTCTTTAATGCTTTATCTTCTTCTTGTTTATAGTTGAGTTATCTTCTAGGTATTTGCTTGTTATTGTCTAACAAACAAATAGGGGGAGATTGAAAGGCATATGATGTAGCCTATTTGTATTTTGAGGATTCAACTCAACTCAAACAAGAATGTAATAGTAAATAGTACATATGTACTGTCACAGGAATCTCAAATGCTTAACTGTCAAGAGAAAGAAGACAAAGTCAATCTACCGTTTTGAGTTATACTACACTTGAAGAAGTTCATTCAGTTGATCAAGCGTCAGTGGAGTAATCAAGACAGTGGGTTCTATTTATAGTGACAAGAGACTCCTACAGTGGCAAAATACAGATTATAAAGGTTTGAATAAGAGTGGAGAAAAGGAAGACATGAACCACAGCTTTAAAGTCAATATATGAAGAACAGCCATTGCGGTTAGTCACTCATGAACCAGACAGTACATCGAGTGTCAACATTAAACAGTGGTTGTTCGTCATTAACTTCAGTGGTTCAAGCTATCAAGACTGGTATGAGGGAAAATCATTGTGCAAGCAGCAGTAGTGCTAAATTAATTAACCACAAGGATTTTACTATCAAGTGGATCACAACTGAGAGTCAAAGTGAAGAACAGAGATTGGAGTTAGTCGTTCATGAACCAGACAGTACATCGAACGTCAACAATTATCCAGTAGAAGTTATTCATTATTTACAGTGGTTCACTGAGGTAAATTGATTATTTATTGATGTTAGTTAATTCACCTTTAATTGATATAAATCCTTATAGTTTATTTAATTAATAAATTAATTCTAAAAGAATTAATTTATTTATTAAATTACTTATTGTATCAATTAAGTCTGAATTAATCAATTAATCATTAGATAGTTAATATGGTTTATATGACTTAAAAGAATGATTTAACAAAGCTGCCAGATTATGTCATATTGAAATAGAACAGCTGAATTATGTCATATTGAAAGAGAACAGCTGAATTATGTCATATTGAAAGAGAACAACTAAATTATGTCATATTGAAGGAGAACAGCTGAGTTATGTCATATTGAAGGAGAACAGCTGAATTATGTCATACTGAACTGAAGACAAGATTATGTCATGTTCAGATTATGTCATGTTCAGATTATGTCATACCGAGCTGCACAGATTATGTCATGTTCAGATTATGTCATACCGAGCTTAACAGGTTATGTCATGACACAGATTATGTCATACCGAGCTTAACAGGTTATGTCATGACACAGATTATGTCATACCGAGTTTAACAGATTATGTCATGACACAGTTTATGTCATACCGAGCCCAACAGATTATGTCATGGAGCAGTTTATGTCATGGTGATAACAAAAGATCAACATTGCTATAAAAAGTGACAGAAGGCAGCAGAAGCAACACAGACATACACGGACAGAAACTTCACAGGAGAAAAAGAGAGAGACCAAGAGAGAATTGAGGGGAGAAAAAGAGAGCACCAAAGTTATATTTTCTCCTCCCCTCTTGATCATCATGAAGTTTCAATAACTTGTAAATTCATCTCTAGAACATATTGTAATATCTTACCACTAGAGTTTGATTCTTGTATTATTGAAACTATCTAGCGGATTAAGTTCCCTAGAACCTCTCGATCTTTTTATTACAAATATAGAAAAGTTCATGTCGAATTTTCTATAGAATTTGTAATAATTAATTTCGATCTTTTTATTTACAAATATAGAAAAATTCATGTCGAATTTTCTATAGAATTTGTAATAATTAGTTTGGTCATCAAACCTTGTAATTTGTACCCGTGTATTTAGACACACCCCATCAAGTTAATATAAATTTTATATTCAACTTGAAATATCGGTATACGTTTTATTCCGCATCAATTTGTTCTTGATTCAATATTTTAATATTTTTAAGAAAAGAGCAAATTCGATAAAACGGTATAGTTTGTATTCAACCCCCTTCTACAAACTATTTTGGACCTAACAAAGGTAGATGGAGAACAATTCCAAATCACATGTGTCGCTTGCCATCTAAGTTTTTAGAGTTACGGTGAAACTAGGCTCTCAAAGTAAGTATAAACATCAGCTTTACAATACTTGACTTTGAAACGCTTGAAAAAATTAATTTCTAACAGATCCTTGAATGTGTTATTATTGGAGTTGTATAGTAGTATGGTTGAATCAAAGTGCAGCAGAATATCACCATTCACTGTAATGCAGATTGGTTTTATACGATCGAACATTGTTAGTCTATCCATGTACGGGATGGTGAACAATTTTGTCCACACCTCTTCCACGCCGCATCCCTTCAATACCAAGAAATCAGCATGGTCAATAAATTTACGAAGTAGGGAAAGACTTTTGCCAAAAATGCCCAGAAGCAAACGGTATCACAATTATAAATCGTGCAGTACACAATTACATGTTAAACAAACCAATCCATTACAATAACCCACTACACCGTTAACCTTTCTATCACCATCCTAGCCACGATAACGGGCACATCTTTGAGAATCTTAGTAAGACGTTCATTAGTAAGACGTTCATCAACAACCCCTGTATTTGACTCATTAAACAAAGAATATACGGAACATGTAAAGGGTTTTGTGTATATGCCAAAACAATGGCAATCAATCCAATCTCATAAAATAAGACGAGGGTTATTAGTTGATTGAGAGAGATGAGATTTGATAAAACAGGAACTAGATATTATAGACAACCACAACTTACAAACTGATTTGCATCGTAAAAGAGTCTTCACACGAAGCCTTGAAAGTATTTCGTAAAAGAGTCTTCACAGGAAGTCTTGAAAGTATTTCGTATATCAGATATTCGTAAAGAAGAGGATTAGAGTTTTGGTTTTCTTTATGAGTTGCCATTGAATTCACTTCGAAAAAACTAATAGAGGCGACCTGCTGCGGCGGGGGTAATTTATAGCTTACCGTCCGAATATTTATTCCAGTTCTATTTCAGTTCTAATTTTGCTCAACCAAATAGGCTTGTGTAATTAATAATTGGGATATTAAAATTATATCTTTGTTAAGAAATAGTACATGTTTTATTTTTAATTCAGAATTAGGATTTGATTCTAACTGGAATAGTCTTTGGTGTGTTTTGGGAACTTATTTTCTAGAATAAATCAATTTATTTTAAGATAAAATTATAGATTCCTAACTTTTTCTTGAAAAAGTTATTTTGTTTTGAATTTATAGAATCTCAAATAAACATTAAATATTAGTATTAAAAAAATTATCAAAATATAAAATAATAAGTACATAAAAACTTATTTTAAGTTAGTGTCAAACAGACCCTTAAATAAATGAAAAAATGTTAAAAATGACGACTTTTTTAGGGAAGTTAACAAAAATATTAGAAAAATTTCTGGGTGCATCAGCGATTTTTTCCGGATTGGATTGGATACGCATTTACCAGTTGGGCATCCTATTTTATATAAGATACCCAACTCATAAATGCGTATCTCAAAAAAATATAGATACGCATTTGTCGGTTGGGTATCCCATATATGATACCTAACTGGTAAATGCGTATCATTTGTATTCTGAATATCCATTTGGTAAATGCGTATTGAATCGGTTATTTTTAACCATACTCTTCCAGAATTGTTATTTTTGTGATGAAGTTTTAGAAAATGATTATTTTTAAAGATCTCTCTAAATAAATCATAATGAAATTAAAACTTATTTATCAATTTCCTAAATATATTTCATAAACCGGAGTTACCATCGAAATTGAAGTAAAAAAACGTAGTCAATACACAATAGTGCGCGTAAAGAGCAAAAACCCCAAAGATCAATTGAATTTATTCTTACTGGGCCTTTTGATCTCTCCAGTAGCTGACTAAACTGAGACTGATATGCACAATTATCACCTTATGATGATGATGATGATGAACTCAGGTTTGTTTGTACTTACTCCTCTTTTCTTTTTTTCTTTATAATTCTTCATTTTTTTTTAATTTATGAATTGGATATGTGCTAATTTGGTTGAGTTTAATTACTTGTGTGTATGTATGATTGAGTTAGAGAGTAGATTGTATTCACTGTTAATTACCTGAATTATACCCCCTTTAAGAATTCTACTGCTAGTGTTTTTCAGAGTGATGTTGTTCGAAATTCAGTCTTTGCACCCAAACAAATTCGGTTACGTGGTGTAATTGCTATTTCTAGTAGTAATTTTCCTAGTGATTTGGCTTGCTTTAGGTGTTTTCGTTACGTGGTTTAATTTCACTCAACAATGTGCACATTTGTATTATATTTAATTTAATGTTTATGATTTAGCCACCGGAAGTTCTCTTTATATTAAAGAATTACGAGGATAGCCAGCTAACTGATAAGCCTCTTTAAAAGCCACCTGGTACCCTCTTCTCGATTTCTTAGTTCTTTAGCTAGAATTTATGGATGTTGCTTTTTATGTCTCCAGGTGGATCGCTTTTTCTCTTTAACAAAAGAGTTCTTTGTTATTTTCGTAAAGATGGTCATATCTGGCGTAGGAAGAAGGATGGGAAAACTGTTGGAGAAGCACATGAACGTCTAAAGGTTCACTATAAGGCCATATGTTTAATACTCTGATATGCTATTTTGATAATTACATTTCATACTTGTGTGATTTTTTTTGTATTTCGAAAGAGGGGGGGGGGGTATCTTATAAGACTAATTTTGTGCAACATGAAGTGACACATTTAATTATATATGTAGTCTGAGCATTTGCAAGAATCTTATTGTGCCTAAAGAAATTAGTGGTGGCTCTTTTATTCTCTGCCATATCTGCATTATGGTGATGCATCTTAATTCTGTGCATAGTCGGTGGTCTCTGTTCGATGTCTGTTATTGTAGGAGCTAGATTTTTTACTGGTCATCGTGTGTTTTGTGTAGGTTGGAAATGCTGAAGCTTTAAATTGTTATTATGCACATGGAGAGCTAAATCCCAATTTTCAGAGGCGTAGTTACTGGATGCTAGATCCGTGAGTTACTCATATCCCTGGATTTTACTTTAAGTCTTCAACCACTCCTAAGATATGTTATTATGGCCTTAAAATATTACCACTGTCAAATAGTTATCCTTTATTTTTTGTTTATACAGATGCTTTTCTTCATTTTTCTTATTGATTTGTTGGCAGGGCATATGAGCATATCGTTCTTGTTCATTACAGGGATATAATGGAGGTTAGATTCATCACAAAAACTATTCTTATTTATTTTCCTTCGGTGCCTATCTAAATTTGGTAATATTTGTTGTATGTATCTAAGTGATTCACGTTATCTGTACTTTTTTTTTTGCTAAGCACGTTATCTGTGCTTTTATTTAAATAATACATAAAATTGAATGGAATGCACTACTCTTTAGATGTTTTGAAGAATATTGTTGAGTCTTGAAAGTAAGGTCTTATGCATACTGATGCAGAGAAAGCTTCGTAGGGTTGAAAGGGAGTAACTTATCTCCGAAAAATAGGTAGAGAATTAATTAAATATTCAATACAATCCATGTATGATGCCATGATGATCACATGTCCTTATATAATAACTACACCTCGAGTTTAATAGTGCTTTTAAGATAGTGAAGGACTTTGTATGCTGCTTGTAAGTGTATTTCTTGCGGAGTATGCATAAATTGACTCAAAACACTAACAACATAAGCTATATCAGGTCTTGTGTGAGCAAGGTAAAAAAACTTCCCAATCAGTCTTTGATATCTTCCTTTGTCAACTTGTGGACTATCTATATAGTCACCTAACTTGTGATGATAATCAATGGGAATTTCAGAAGGTTTGCACCCTAGTGTACCTGTTTCTTTCAGTAGATCCAGAATATATTTCTGTTGGGAGATGAATAATCCTGCTTTTGAATGTGCAACCTCGATTCCTAGGAAATACTGTTTTCCTAGGTCTTTAATCTTAAACTCCTTGGATAGATGATCTTTTAGTTTTTGTATCCCAACTGAATCATCTCCTGTAACAATGATATCATCTACATACACTATTAAGAGAGTGATCTTATTTTCGTTGGATCTTTTGTAGAAGAGTGTATGATCTCCCACGCTTTGCTTGAATTTCAGTCCTTTCATAACAACGTTGAATTTCCCAAACCATTCTCTTAGAGATTGTCTTAAGCAATAAATAGTTTTTCGTAACCTGCATACGTAGTTTGTTCCAAAAGCTTGATTGAATCCAGGTGGTGGTTCCATGTAGATTTCCTCTTTTAAATCACCGTGTAAAAAAGGCATTTTTTACATCTAACTGTTCTAAAGTCCAGTTATGATTAGTTTCCAACGATAATAATATTCGAATAATGTTTAATTTTGTGACAGGTGCAAAAGTTTCTACATAATCCACCCCATACGCTTGAGTATAGCCTTTGGCAACAGGCCTAGCTTTATATCTTGTAAGTGTCCCATTAGCATTATATTTCACCATAAAAACCCACTTGCATCCCACTGTTTTTTTACCTTTAGGCAGCCTAACAATCTCCCAAGTTTTATATTTTTTCAAGTGCTCTCATTTCCTCAATCATAGCATTTTTCCATTCCTTACTTCTAAGTGCTTCTTGAGCAGATTTTGGAATCTTAATAGCATGTAATTCAGTGAGAAAGGCTTTGTGTGATGTAGGATAAGTTGGTAAACGACATAAAATTGGCTATTGGGTGTTGTGTGCATTTACGTGTACCTTTTCTGAGAGCAATAGGCAAACTGAATTCTGGTGGTAAAGAGACTGGATTGTTACCTGTCATGGCAGATTGATCTTGCACGGGGTCCGATGGTTGGGATGCAACTAATTCAGGATTGTTACCTGTCATGGCAGATTGATCTTGCATGGGGTCCGATGGTTGGGATGCAACTAATTCAGGATTCTTCTTCCTTCTCGAGTACACTAGTAATGGAGGTATTAGCTGGTCATTTGAAACATGATTCTTGGTTGCACTAAGATGAGGTGTTGGATTAGGGCTTTGACTCGAACTTGGTGTTGAAATTTCAGGAGGAAGATTTACTGGACTGTTTGAAGGAAGATTTACTAGAGTATTGGAAGGTTCTGAAGCCATATCTTCAAAAGAGCTATTTCTGGGAATCAATGTTTGAGTTGAGATCAAAAGTGAGGAAGTTTAAATCTGAATTTTCTTCCAATTGATGCTCCCGCGGAAGACAATTTGTATGGAAGCCCTGATTTTCTGCAAATGTGACATCTTTTGATATGTAGAACTTCTGAATACTTGGGTGATAACACTTGTACCCTTTTTGGGTGACGAATATCCTAAAAGATGGACTTCAAGGCTCTTGGATCAAGTTTACTATTTCTGTTTTGTTTCTGTATATGGACATTAGCAGTGCAACCAAATGTTCGCAGCGGAAGTTGTGAGTGTTTTATATGAGGAAATGATTCAGACAATATATCAATGGGAGATTTGTTTTGTAGTACTCGACTAGGTAACCTATTAATGAGATATGTGGCTGTTAAAACAGCCTCTCCCCAATAGTGTTTAGGAACAATTTTTTCGAATAACAAGGCACAAGTAACCTCCAGAAGGTGGTGGTTTTTTCTTTTTGCAATCCCATTTTGCTCGGGGGAGTCAACACATGTCCCATGATCTTGGAGAAATGATGACATTTGGTTTTTAAAATATTCTTCCCCGTTATCTGAACGAATGAATTCAAAATTGTGTAAGAATCATATTATAGAATCTTGAAAAATAACACTCACATCATATTTATTTTTCATTAAGAAAAGCCAAGTAGTTCGAAAATAATTATCTATGAATGAGACAAACCATCGAGCCCCCATCAATATTTGAAATTTTTGATGGACCCCAGATGTCTGTATGGACTAAAGAAAAAGTTCAGATGCTCTGGAATTGCTTAAAGGGTATGAAACTGGATGGTGTTTGGCCAGTTGACACACTTTACAATGAAACTCATTGACATTTATTTTCTGGATGGAATAACAGAAGAAACATAGTTTTTAAGAAAAAGAAGGATGACCCATTTGAACATGATGGAGCCAGATTTGAGCTTTTCTTGCAGATTGTTTTTCAAGTGCGCTAGGCTGAGAATCTGATTGAGAAAATAGACCAGCTTGATATCCACCATTACTTGTATCGAGATAGTAAAGTCCTTCATGTTCCTTAGCACGCCCAATCATTTTCCCCATGGTAAGATCCTGAAAGACACAATGTGAGGGATAAAATGTTACGAGACAATGTTGGTCTTCTGTAAGTTTTCTAATAGACAACAAAGTGATGGCCAATTTAGGAACATGGAGAACAGATTTTAAAGATAGGTCAGGCACAAGTTTAATATTTTCTTTTCCAGCAATACTAATCAAAGTTCCATCAGCTGTTTTTATTTTCTGATTGCTAGAACATGGGGTATATGATAAGAAAGAATTTGAGGAATATGTCATGTGATCCGTTGCTCCTGAATCTACTGACCAGGTTCCATTGTAACTGCTCTTTGAATCATTTAGAGAGTAAGGTACAGGAAACTTACCTGATTGGGCCATGGAACATGAACCCACTGGTTTGTCAAGTGTTGCTAGAAAGCTCCGAAGTTTCTCAATTTCTTCTTGCTGAAATCCATTAACCTCTTGGGTTGTAGTAGCATCCTTTTCTTCTGTACGCACAACATTAGCTTGGTAGTTCGAAGAATCTCCCTGGAGTGTTGTTTCTAGGAGGTTTTCCGGACAGCTTTTAGCATGTCTTTAGTATGACCTGATTTCTTACAATAATTGCACAACAATCCATCCTTGTTGTTTGTTGTTCTGTTATAAGACCTAGACTGGTCTGGTCTATTACTATTTTGTTGTGCACTGCGAGGAAAAGCAGCAGCTACAGTAGGAACGGCTGCAATTAGCGCGGAGCCATCACTTAACGGAGTTTAAAGCATGATGCCTCTTCTTCCTTCTTCACTTCGAACAGTTGAAAAAACTTCACTTGTTGGTAAGGATCTTTTCCGAATATCTGCACACGAACTTGATCATATTCAATATTCAAGCCTGCCAAGAACTCATATACCCTTTCGCCTTCAACATCATTGTAGCATCTTCGCTGCACTTCATCTTAAAATTCTGGTAGTAGTCGAGTTCAATCCACAAGTTTTTCATCTTATTATAATAATCAGTAACTGAGAGAATACCTTGCTTGGTTGAATGGATTTTTGTCTTGATTTCATAGACTAATGCTGCGTCATGGACCTTTGAATAGGTCTGCTTTACCGTGTCCAAGATGTCTTTTGATGTAGGCAAGAGCATAAGAATGCCACTGATATCGGGTTGCATTGAGTTCCAAAGCCACATCATGATGGATAAATCTTCTACATCCCAAGCTGCAAATTTTGGATCTTTTCCCTCTGAAATAGGACATGTTAAATGACCCAACTTGCCTTTTCCCTTAAGAAAAGTCCGAACTAATTGGGACTACACAAGATAGTTTTTTCCATTGAGTCTAAACGATGATTGCAAGTTTTGGAGCTCATTTGTCTGGGAATTCTGATTGAAATCAGAATCAATGATGATGGTTTCATTTGTTTGTGTTTGTGGATTCTTGTTTGAATCATTGGTGGGTTTTAGGCTTGTTTGTGAAAGTTCTAACATATTTGATAGATGACAAAAAAGGTTTAGGAAGAGCAATGTTGTGGCTCTGATACCATGAAAACAGGTAAAATGTTCTTATTTATTGAGTATAACAGCAGACTATTTATGGATTACAAGGTATGAGCTATAAATTCTAAACTAAGAAAGAATCGTCCTAAAACTAAGAAAGAATCAAACTCAATCTCTGTAATTACACCGAATCATGACAGCTTGTAGTGACTAGATAATTTAGATATTAAATCCCTGAGAATCTGCATGTTACTACCAAATCAGCGGATAATATTCTAGAGGAACAGATTCAATGATAGTGGACTGCATTGTCAACAAGATCTATATGTAAGAGCAACTCCAACCATACATGTTCCTTACCTATAATGTGTTTAGGTGGACAAATATAGGGATTTTAGTTTAAAAAAGCTCCAACCCTACCCCTCATCCCCTTTATTTTTTAGGGGAGAGAAAATATAACCCCTTATTTGAGGGATCAAAATTAGATCCCCTATATCATCCACCTCATCTATCCTCTACCTCATTGGTTAATTTATAAGAATGTTCAAAATTTAAATTTAAAAAAACTACACTAAAAATTACTTTTAAAATATAGGATATGAATATAGGGTATATGATTGGAGTGAAACATAATTTTCATTACCAATATTTTTAATAATCCCTATTTTAGGGGTTAAGCAAAGGGAAGAGCATTGGAGTTGCTCTAAGAATGTATTATGTTGTTTGTATGGTGTGGTGGGATTGGGTTGAGTTATTTTCTAGGCGAACATGATCGATGATAAACAATGATATTTTTTGTTGGTTGTTGTCTAGAAAAGTTGATTTTTTTTTTTTTTGCTTTCGTTGTTGTCTAGAAAAGTTGATTTTTTTTTTTTGCTTGAGTTGTGGCTAGAAATTGGGGCTATGTATTTACGAGATCACTTTGATGCAGGGCAAGTTTAATAATAAGTCAGACCAAGAATTTAAATTTTCCCAGCAGAGAATAGGGGAAAACATACATAAATCCTCAGGTTTATTAAAAACCAAACCAAACCAAACATACCCAGTATATCCCGCTCAGAGCAGGGTCTGGGGAGGTGAGATGTACGCAGACCATGCCCCTACTTTTAACGGTAGGGAGACTGTTTCCGTGAAGACCCCCGGCTAAGTGCACATTAAGCTAATAGTGTGTGATATTCACAAGGGTTATCTAAGATTTGAAAAAAGGTCATCGTCATACCTGAGCCCATGGCTTAGAACACATGGGGCTTACCTACCAGGGGATTGACTACTCCGCTCTGCAAAGCACTCTGATCTAAGATGACACCTGGCCAAGCTACCTGAAACTAGAAAACAGAAGACAATAAAACGAGAAATGGAAACGAAACAACCGAACTTCTAAGATAAAACTAACCGAGACAACCCAACTCTGAGGCTCTCAACCACAGAGCCGCTCCCTAAAAGAGAATCCACCACTCTGATCTGGCGCCTCCAAGAACACCTATCAGCGGTCATGTTCTCATTTAAGTTTAAGGCCTTTAAATCCAACCTAAGCTGCTCTTCCCATGACCTCCTCGGTCTACCTCTCCTCCTCACCCCAACAATCGAAAGACTCTCGACCCTCCTCACTGGGGCTTCAGCTAGCCTCCTACGGACGTGGCCGAACCATCTCAACCTCCATTCCCTAGCTTTCGCAGAAAAAGGCGCCACCTCAAGCTCTCTCCTAAAGACCACATTCGGGATTCTATCCAACATCGTGCGCCCACAAGACCACCGCAACATCCTCATTTCAGCCGCTTCCAACTTGCTCTCGAGGGCCTTCTTCGCCGACCAACACTCCGAACCATATAACATCGCAGGGCGGATTGCCACTCTATAGAATTTCCCTTTCAACTTTAACGGGACTTTCTTGTCGCACATCACCCCTGACGCTGCCCTCCACCTTAGCCACCCAGCCTTGATACGATGCGTGATGATCATAAATAATTTAATACTTAAAATCTAATTAGTGTTGATGATCATATCTCCTTATATACGAGTAAAACTATATTTTGGACAGTCAGAAACTAACCCTAATAATTACGTAGATTCCAATATGACTATAACTATCATATTTTAAATTTCTAAAAGATAACTAGTATGAATATTTTAATTCAAGAGTATCCCAAATATATAATGCAAACGCGTAATTGCAAATATGCTTATGTATAATATTAATGCAAAATAATTATATATCAAATTTTAAGTTTTTCCTGCCCCACATCACACAACCTCATCAGAAATGACTAGATTCTTTGTAGTGTATTAGTAGTAAACAACAAAGCCATAGATTGTTTACTTGTTTCCATAATTGTGGGCACTTGCTCCTAAAATTTTAACCTAGTATTTGAGCAGGCTGTGAATTGTGCACTGGCAGATTGATACCTATATTACCTTAAATACGATGCTTCTTTTTATTGGCTCTCTTACTAATATGATAACTAGGATTTAGTAGCATTTTAAGAGCTTCAGTTTGAATCATGCATGTATTCATTTTTAGGTGAGACATCATGGAGGATTCGCTTTACAGTCCTCTCCTGGATCTTATTCTACTCTGAATCAGAGCCCCAGCTCATATACCATATCATCTCTGTTTCGTATATAGTGTTATGTTATGACCTGCATTACTTATATTATCATTCATCTTCGAAGTACAGAGAATGGAGGCCTAGATGTACAGCCTTTAGAGAATGATCAGAATCTTCCATTAACAGCGCAGAGTGGCAAACATAACTCGGAGCCTCCATTTCTTTTTTTCCCTTTTCTGAACTTCTTGCAAAACCCACACCCAGCTTGTAAATGTTTGTAAATGCGATGTATATTTATCAGAATCTGGTTTGTAAAATGTTTCCAGGTTGAAAATCTAGTTTATAAGTGTTAGATTTGACTGTATAGACTATGTATATTTATATACATACGATATGACCGTTGTTCTTTATAAAAAACCGATTTTGCCCGTCCCGTTAGGGCCGTCTTTACAAAAGGCGGAAACAAACTCTGGCCATTAAAATGAGAATTTGAAAGTCGGGCCACTTTTTTGAAAATCGGTGTAAAGTACGGCCACAACTATGCAATTTACTCTCTATAGCGACATAGTTTTTTGATCAAAAAATAGTTTATCCTTTTATAAATGATGTTCTATCGTTCACTTATCTATATTCTGAAGTATGGAATATTGACTTACATGGGAGACCCAATACTGGTTTTGGTTAATTTTGAGATGGTACCTTCGATTTTGCAGAAAGATTATGCGAATTAAACTTATTTATCTTGTGCTGGATTATTTTATATTAGTCTCTGTTTCCAATGCTGCTTTGTTGCTCAATGTACATATAATAATGAATCAAAAGATCTGATTGGTACTCCACTGAAGGTGATGGCAAAGAACACTGCAGGCAACCGTCAGAGGATGAATTTTCATATAATGAAGAAACTGCAATTTGGAATGAGTTGCTAGGCTACTATAATAATTCAGCATCTGATAGGTCACAAGACAAACATCTTCACACACCGAATGAGAATGTAAGACAACTCTCATTGTATCTCTCCCCATCACCTTTGATATATTAACAGAAAGCTGCAATATTATGATTATGTAGTACCTTTTATTCTTTTTACCCTTCTTTATAAGATGTATGGGTGTTACAGTCGGAGATTAATATAGTAATTTGCAAGTACTAGCATATACATGGAAGCACATGCCTTCAAATATCTGAGATTTACTGAACTTCGGCATTTTCTATCTTTAAAATTTTGTTACAGTGCCAACTTCTATGCTGCTTCCGGAAGAAGCTGAATATTTCAAAGTTGCGTCATTTTCTCCTTCAATGGATGTCTACGGGATCAACTCTGATCATTTACAACAGTATTTGAACAAGTTCAGACAGAAATGCCTCTTCAAGAAACTCCAAGTTTGAATGTCTCTCAGAAGCAGCTATTTTCTATTCATGAAATATTACCTGAATGGGGTTATGCTCACGAGGCTATCAAGGTATCTTTTTTCTTTTCTAATTTTGTGGTCAATTTTATTATATTAGTGTCAATGATAGACAATAGCATACGAAATAATAGGTGTTACTAACTTACTATTAAGCCCCTGCTTACTTACTAATTGAATTTGATGATGTTCATAAAATATCGCCTGAATGGGTTTATGCCCATAAGCTATTAGGCTATCAAGGTATCTAGCGTTTTTTTAAATTATGTGATCGATCCTATTCTTTACAGAACAGTTTTTAGGCACTATTAATCATAAATAAATGGCAGGTGTAATATTAATCACCTGATCACATTCTGATGAAAAATTATGATGAATGCATGCAAAATCATTTTTAAATATGTGTTTTCCTTATCAGCTTATGTACTCATAAAATCCTTTTGCCGAAGATAAAATTATTCAGCATATTCCTCACAGGAAATATGTAGCACAAGGCAGAGTTTGGTTTCTTTCAGTTTATCTTTTTAATTTCGGGGTTGATTTACCAATCATGTTTTGAAGTGCTGCTCGAATGTAATTTACCCATCTGAAATGGAGAATATTTTAGTTTAAACTAAGTACTGTAGTATGTCAATTTGAGACCCCGAATTAGTTGGTGGTAAATTTGATATCTTGCTAATTATGTAGTGGCCAATTTCATACTTAACCCTATTTTAGTTTAAACTAAGTACTGTAGTATGTCATTTCCACTTGAAAATTGCCTTTACCATTTTTTTGTTAAAATATCTTGTGTCAAGTAGTTGCTTCATGGAAGTTTATATTCAAATTCAGATCCAAGTTCTTGTTTGCAGGTTATTGTTACTGGATCATTTTTGTGTGATCCATCAGATCATGTGTGGAGGTTTGGTGAAATTGAACTTCCTGTTCAGATTATTAAAGATGGTGTTATTCGTTCTCATGCCCCACCTAGATTTTCTGGAAAAGTTACGCTTTGTCTTACCTCCAGCAATCGAGAATCTTGTAGTGAAGTCAGGGAGTTTGAGTACCATAAATGTCTAAGTAATTTGCCTCACAGTACATTGCCTGAAGCAGAAGCAAGCAAGGATTCAGAAGAACTTTTGTTACTTGTCAGATTCGTGCAGATGCTTCATTTTGATCCCTTAATATCTAAAATGGAAATCTCTGAATTTATTTGTTAGGCAAAGCTAAAGCTAATGAAGATTCACGGGCCCAGGTTATAGAGTCCCTTTTGACTGGTAACTGGGCTTCTTCTGGCATAACAAATTGGCTTCTCAAGAACTTCTGAAAGACAAGTTGCAACAACGGATTTCTTCTAGACTGCAGGAAGCAACTGACCTGCAAAGGTATTCTTTTTCCAAGAAGGAGCAAGGTATAATACACATGGTTGCGGGATTGGGCTATGAATGGGCATTAAAACTGGTACTGAATTCTGGAGTAAATGTCAATTTTCGCATCATAAATGGTTTTACCGCTCTCCATTGGGCTGCACGTTTTGGAAGGTATCTGTTACTTTCCCCCAGACATGTGGCTTATGCTTTTTGTTTTCTTCTGCAACTCCCTTTTGTCATATGTGAAAAAAAATACTAGTCACCAGTCTCTTTGATAGCAGTACTGCAGTGCTTTTGGAAGACTAGGAACCTATTAGTTACTTTGGAAAAGGAAGAATAGCTAAAGGATTGGGCTAACTGACATGGTCGTGATCTTGATATTTATTAGGCCCTTTAAAGTGTAAATGTGTTTTACACTTTAAGAAATAATCATATTAAAATTATTTTAACTTTAAGAAATTAGGTTGTTATAATAAATAGATAAATTTAGTATCAAGTATCAAATTGATAAAAAATTGCAGATATATTTAAAAAATGATGCTTGATAATCCACTTAAGAGTTTGCCTAATTACTTTAATTGGTCCACTGCTAGGTCCATTTTGATGCGTTTTAGAACATTATTCAAATCGTGCTTAGTAGATACTGCTAAATTAAAATTTCCTCGGACTTCAAACTGTTACATCAAATTGAACATTTAGTCCCGTACTATGCTTCAGTCACCCCATAGCCCACAGACGCCTTTCTTTCCGTTCTTTGAAAGTAGGGTCTGGTTAAAAATGGGTAAGTAGTTGTGTGAACTAACGCACAAAACGAGTGACTCGACTTGCATGGTCAATGCTAGTTCTATGTGTTCAGTCTGACATATGTTTCTGTATTAGGGAGAAAATGGTGGCTGCTCTCATTACATCCGGTGGCTGTTACTGATCCTACCAAATAAGCTCCAACTGGTAAAACAGCGGCATCCATTGCTGCTGAATACGGACACATGGGGATTGCAGGTTATCTTTCAGAGGTGTCTCTAACAAGCCATCTGTCATCCCTCACTTTAGAAGAAAGCGAATTGTCCAAAAGCTCGGCTATTTTAGAAGCAGAAAGAACTATAAACCGCATCTCTGACATAAGTCCAATAACATCTGAGGATCAGAAGTCTTTAAAAGACTCCTTAGCTGCAGTACGAAATACAGCTCAGGCTGCTGCACGCATTCAAGCTGCTTTTCGTGCCCATTCTTTCAGGAAGAGAAAACTGAAAGAAGCTGCTGCTTTTATGGCTACTGTTGATAGTCAAGATGAGTGTGGTTCCCTCTCAAATGATGCTCAGAATCTTTTAGCTGCATCGAAACTGCTATTTCGCAATACCCGTGATTACAATGCTGCTGCTTTATCTATACAGAAGAATTATCTTGGATGGAGAAGTCGTAGAGATTTCCTTGCTTTTTGCCAGAAAGTTGTGAAGATGCAGGTAATTCAATAAATTATCACTAACTGTGAAAATTGCGCAGATTTTTTTAGCATCCTAATGTTCCTATTCGTCACAAACATGCTATAAAACAATATTAAATTGTAAGATGAAATAAATGATTCACTTGTTATTGGACTCCAGACTCCGTTTACAAATCAAGAACCAAGATATTTGCAATAATGGGAACATTTTTCAAAAATTTGACATATTAGAGGATTTTTCAAGATTTAATCAAACTCTGATTGACATCCAGCCTTTATCCAGGACACTATGAGTCTATGACTTCCAAAGTTGCCCAATTTGTAAGATTACCTTGGACACGACTCACGAGCAACATTGTGAAGTTGAGTGGATTGCTTTGTTTCAGGCGAACTGAAGATACCTTTTGTAAAATGCTTTCTTAAACCACGTACTGTATGGCACTGGAAGTTATGTCCTGTGTTTTCAGCAACGTTACTTTTGTTTTCTGGTGTCCACGTTAAACCTGACTCGGTGGTCATGTTAATTGGGTTTTTAAGTTTTTTTTTTGTACTGTACTAACATATTAATTTGCATAGTATGTCACACAGATATAGCCCTTATAAGAAGTTCTTTTTGGCAGGCTCATGTCAGAGGCCATTAAGTAATAAAACAAGATATTATGAATTATAAATGAAGTTAGTAACAACAACAATTATTCTGATCATAACCTCTCTCCAGTGTTCAGTGTCTTTTTTTATTTGTTCTTGCAATTCTTTATCAATAGTTTGATTTGTTTTCAGTCTAATTTGAAGTTCAGCCCAAGCTCTAAGGTTAGTAAGATGTTCACGACTATCTTCGTGTTGCTTAAGCTTTTCACCCAAATGCACCCAATCATCTACTCCAGCACTTGCTAAACTGCTTTGTGAACGAGCTTTTTTCACAACTTTACAACAAAAACAGAACACTTTATCTAATTCCTTTGAGTAAACTAACCATTTTCTGTCAATAAGTTCCCCGTTTCTTAATTTCTGATCAAAATAATATGTAGAGAACCCCCTATTATACTTATTGTAAAGCATAATGTAATGTAATATGTAATAGTGACATATATAACTCAACTAGGATAAAAGATAAATAATATTAACTCTATACAGGGATCGTGAAATTTGAAGAACAGGCATCAACAAGGATCAAGTTGCTGAAAAAAGTTCATTAACATGATCAAACCTCAGTGACAAAATAAGATGTACAGATGATTCAGTTGAAGGGCCAAAAGATTCCAGTGATAAAGTTTTTATGGTTACACAATTCTTAGCAGTGTTCTTAAGACATGATATGAAGACCATGAGTGAATGTTAGTCGTCTGTGAACCAGACCAGTTGCACTAGACGTCAACACATCACAAAGGAATCAAAGTATCTAACTCAGAAAAACTGTTAAGAGGTATGATTGAGTTTAGAGCAGTGTTGATATCCTCTAGTTAGTTGGAAGCTGAATATTTAAGGATGTCAAATTAAGATGAATATGAATAGTATCCGAAATTACTATTTATATGAATAGTAAATTACTATTCATATGAATCATGTGAATAGTACTATTCATATGAATAGTATCCGAAATTACTATTCATATGAATAGTAACTGAAATTACTATTCATATGAGTAGTACTATTCATGTGAATAGTAACCAAAAATACTATTCATTCAACAAAGTAAAAGCAAAAGGTAAAAAACATGTGGGACCATGTTCAAGTCAAGAATGTTGAAAGACAAAAATTTGGCAGAATTGTTTTGAAAAGAGGCAGGCGGCGGAAGAATAAAAAATAGATAAAAACGTCAGCAGTTACGTTAATTTAGTTGTATAGTAACTTTCTAAAGTCTATAAATAGGCCTGTTGTATTTCATTTAATAACACACCTCAACACACAATTCTCTCTTCTCTCTCTTATATCTTCTCTGTATAAGCTACTAGACAGTCCATCTAGTAGGAAAGCCGGCTTAGCCCGCTTTCAAGAAGTGTCGGGTAGAAGGTCCTCGCGCCTAAACTATCCTTAGGAGTGTTCAGGTTTTGAAGCTAATCCATTGGATTAGAAGTTGTAACACCCCTTCGGGTTTATTATCAATAAAGATATATTCCTGAAATTGTGTTTCGTTATTTTGATTTCAAGATCCGAAAAATTGTTATCCGCAAAAATCTTGAAAATTGAAATATTTTGGTAGTATCGTATTCAACCCCCCCTTCTACGATACTTCGGGACCTAACAATTGGTATCAAGAGCAAGCTTCTAACATACAAGAAGTCTAAAGATCAAAACCATGGGAAGGAAGGATACAGGTGTGAAGATTCCAATGCTTGACAGAGATAATTACTTTCACTGGAAAGTAAAGATGCACCTTCATCTCGCAGCCATTGATGAAGGCTATGTAGATTGCATAGAGAAAGGACCTCATGTTCCAATGAAGGCCAACTCTGGGATTGGTCAAGATGCTGCCACTGTAGCTGCTGGAAGGCCTATTCCAAAGAATCAAGCTGAGTACACAGATGAAGACTTGGAGGAGATTCACAAAGATAAGAAGGCTATGAACATCCTATTCAATGGCATCGACCAAGATATGTTTGATTGTGTTATAAACTGCACTACTGCCAAGCAAGTGTGGGACACTATTCAAACAATCTGTGAAGAAACTGAGCAAGTCAGAGAAAATAAAATGCAGCTCCTAATACAACAATATGAGCATTTTCACTACTCCTCTGGTGAAAATCTAACAGACATATTCAGTAGATTTCAAAAGTTACTGAATGGTCTAAAGTTGTATGGGAGAAAATATGAAACCAAGGACTCCAACATAAAGTTTCTGAGATCTCTTCCTAAGGAATGGAAGCCAGTGACAGTCTCGTTGAGGAACTCTCAGGACTACAAAGATTTTACACTTGAGAGACTGTATGGCATCCTGAAGACCTATGAGCTTGAAATGCAGCAAGATGAGGAAGTGGAGAAAATCCAGAAGAAAGGTGGATCTATTGCCTTGGTGGCCAATATTCCAACAATCCAAGGTGGTGGAAGAATGAAGAGTGTAGAAGCCACACTAAGTTCAAAAACTTGTGAATGTGAAGCTGAAACTAGCAAAGGTAAAAGCAAGATGATTGAAGAACCTGGTGCATTAAGTGAGGATGAAGCTGAAGATCTAGATGAGTATTTGGCATTTCTGTCAAAGAGATTTTCGAAGCTAAGATTCAGGAAGAATCCAGCAGGAACCGGGCAATTCAAGAAAAGCTATCAACCGAACAAGGATGTGGTTGAAAGATCAAAGATCAAATGCTATAGCTGTGGAATTGCTGGTCACTTTGCCAATGAATGCAGGAAATCCCAAGCTGAGAAAGAAAAGAACAGTTTGAAGCTGTTGATTACAAGAAGAAATATTTTGATCTTGTCAAGCAACAAGGGAGAGCATTCGTGTCAAAATATAGTGACCGCGCTGCTGGAGGTGACTCAGATGCAGAAGAGGAGTTTGTCAATCTTGCACTCATGGCAAACGAAACTGATGAAGAGGCTAGTTCAGCAAGCAACCAGGTATACTCTACAAACCTAACTGAACTTTCCAAAGATGAATGTGATAATGTTGTTAATGAAATGTCTAATGAATTGTATAACATGCATGTCACATTAAAATCGCTTAACAAGGAGAACAAAAAAATTAAAGATCTTAATGCTAAGATAGGTGATAGGAATACTCTGTTAGAAACTCAACTAATTGATTTTGAAACAATGAAAAGAGATTTCCAGGATGCTTAGAATGAGTTACTTGAGACTCTGAAAAGAGAAGAGTGTTTAATAAAACAGTTAAAAGAGGAACAAGACTTAATTGCTAAGTGGAAGGGATCAAAGGCTAAAACTGAAGAAATTTATAGTATACAAGGGGTTGATTCTTTTCACAAATTAGCAGAAGTTAAGTTAAATGTTGATAGGGAAGTTGCTTCAGACAGTGATTTAGTCAAAAAAGAATGTTCTTTGAGACTTAATCCTGTTAGCAAAGCAACTTTAACTAAATTAAATAAAAAGTACGGGCCTGTCAATAAGAACTTTGTTAATGGAGAGTGTAGCAAAACCAAGTCAGTTGAACAAGGAAACATAGGCAACTTGTCAATCAAGAAATTGAAGGATAAGTTAGAAAAGACTGAACCTAAGGCTAAGGCTAATAAGAAGAATAGAAATGGCAAGGTAGGAATTAACAAACATAGTAATTACACACCTGATAAATATGCTCCTCGAAAGGAATGTGTGAACTGTGGTAGTGTTAATCATTTATTTATCAACTGTAAATATGTTAAGAATGCTTCTGTGCCTAGTATGCCTAAGTCAGTACCTATGCCTGCTATGAATGTTATGCCAAACATGTTTGCACTACTAGAAAATATAGATTAGACATCACACATTTTACATCGTTTTAAAAAGCCACCGATGTTAAATATGTTTTCAACATCAGTTATTTAAAAAGCGATGTTAAACTGATTTCTGGACATCGGTTGGTAAAATAACCGCTGTCTAAATAATTTTTTAAAAAATAAAAAAAAAAGCGTGCTGCTCATTTCCCCCCATTCTCGTAAAACATTTCCCCCTTACAAAATTTTCATTCCCCGCCTTAGTAACATTTTCCCTAATTTAGTTTGCCCGCGCTGAACTTTCCCCTAATTTACTCTCACAGCCGCCCACTAATTTCTCTCTCTCTCACTCACTCACTCTTCTCTCTCGCTCACCTCTCTCTCTGTCTCTCTCTCTCTCTCTCACATTCATCTCTCTCTCACTCATCTCTCTTTCTCTCACTCTCATCTCTACTCGACCCTCTCTCTGTGTCTCTCTTACTTGCATCCCTCTCTTTCTCACTCGACTTCTCTCTCACCCGCCTCCATTAAAGTACACTTCCAACCCTAAAAAGATAAACCCCTAAAATAAAACCTTAGCTTTTAATAAACCCCCAAATCAAAGCCTTAAATCGAAAAAGGTAAACCGATTTTCAATTCAATCGAAGCCTTAAATCGAAAAGGATGAACCCTAAACCTTGAATAGATTGATTCTCTCAGATTAGTAGCTAAAATTAGTAAGTGTTTTTCCAATTTCTTTTTTAATTTCATTTTTTAATTTTTAATATAACTTCTTTTGACAGATTGGGTTGCTTGGTTCATTCTTCAGATTGGGTGATCTACAATTAGTAAGTGATTCTTTAATTTTTGTGCATGCTTTTGTATGTATATAATTTTTATTTGTAATTTTTGTTTGTATTCTTCAATTTTTGTTCTGTTTTGATATTTATGGTTGGGGAATTCTCTATTTTGATGAGTAGAGGAGGTGTGGATGGATTGAGACAAGAGGAATTTAAGATTGGAATGTTGTTTTTGGTTCTTGTCGTTGCGAGTTACGGGCATCAAACATTTTTGCAGGATGCTGCTTTGAATTGTGTGTATAAGATTAGAGTTCATGTGTTTGATAGGGTTTTGGAGAGGGATTTTATTGTTTTTTAAAGTGGTAATGGTGTTTCGTCAGGTAATGCTTTGTAGATGATCATGCATAGTGGTTCTCATATTTGTAAGCTGTTTGATACCTAAATGGGACTTAGAATTCTTGTTAACATTTACTCTTTATGTAGCACAAGTCAAGGGCAGTTGGACAGGGCAAATCTTGTCTCACATAAGGCAGTATATCATATTTATGCTTTGAAAAAGAATTCGACCTCCCCAACTTAAAAGAATTCATATTACAGAAGTTAACGTCCAAAGTACGTTTGTTGTACAAAATTACTGTAGTCATTTGCTGCCTTAAATGTCTTTCAATTTTAATATTGCCATTGACTTTTTATCATTAGTGACTGGAGTAAGATACTTTGTATTGATCAATTACTTCTGTAAGACCTGAATGTTTTCTAATGAGACATTTTCATCATTTTTGTAGTACTTTCTCAGTGAAATTTTCTTTTTTTACAGGCGAACTTACATGTTTTTATGATATATTCCAGAATTTAATTTTCGGTCATTGTGTTAGTGACTTTGTGGAGTATGCTGTCTGTAAGCCCAGAGACGTGCGGAAGATGTTAAAGGCAATCAAGTGGTTAAACAATTTGATTGATGGAGGTAAAAGAATGTCCTTAAAGTTGTTCTTTTTTCAGCTGATTAGTAAAATTTAAATCTTGACTAAGGAAACATTAAAAACAGATGTAGGATTCGCTGATTGTCTAAGCTTCGCTGTGGTTGAGCACCTTCTTCAGATTGTCACGGAACTTGACAACAGTAAAGACATTGATCACACCATCCAGGTTTGCTTTGTTAGTGCATTGTGTACTTGTGGAATGTTATTAATTTTCCTTTATATTTTAAGAAAACTTCTCTGAACAATTATGAAACTCTACCAGAGTCTGGCTGTTCACATCCTCTACCAGAGTCTTACTGGAGAAAAGCAATTCCAGCCTTTGTTGACCTTATGCGGACAATTCCATCGTGCTATGAGCGGACAATTCCGAAAAAATGGTAAGATATGGGTCTGATCGTCTAACTGACTTGAATACTGTGGTAATCTTTGTTAATCTTAAATTATTTTTCAGTTTCTCCTTTTTGTTGATTTGAATGCATGTGTAACTTAAGATGCTATCTACATGTGTAGGGTGTGATCAGACCATACATATTTATCTCTGCCTATCTTTTAAGTTGACATATGAATTCCAAGAAAATGTGATATGACCACATTTACATTTTTTGCTGCAGATCTGGAGAGAGGAGATGCAACAGGTGTACCTTGGCAAAGCCAATTTTCCGAAATACATTGAAACCTATCAAGCTTGGCAATTGTGTTTACCCGTACCTAGATTATATAAGTTTCTCAAGGTACAGATTGTTAATTTGACTTTGGTATATCAGATCTTTTGTCGATATATCTCCCCAAGTCTTGAACTAAGTAGGTGCCTAATTTTGTCAGCAACTAGGGGCGAAAGTTGCAGCAGTCCCTTATGCTAATGTACCATGACATCATGATAGCGTCTAAGACAAAATTGCTCCAAAAGTGCTTCTATTTGTTGTTCAGCTGCCTTCTTAAAAGTATCAGTTGTCCATCCACTATATCTATTGATTTCTTTCATTTTTAGCATTGCAAATAATTTATTGACGAGGTATAGCTTTACCAAAAAACTCTATATACTAGTGCCAACAGCAAAAGCCCTTGCAAAAAGATGGCATCGTTATGATTGACGAGGTATCAGTTATGTTCTTTATAAGATAATTTTTCATGTTGTCCCCTTGTCCCACTTTTCCTTTCTACTTATTTATACAGCTGCTGCATATTACATTTCATTTTTATTTCCTCACATATAAGTGTGCTAAACATTTGTTTATATGAAATTATAGTTTACGTCGCTCTTTCAAAAAGTCTTCTTCTGAGCTATCGTTATATATATATATATATGTGTGTGATTACCAAAAAGTAAGTGTTTCTTATTTGAACACTCTAATAATAATTAATACATAACGCATCATTTTTAAATGTTCTTATGGAATAAGATGGCCTGGAACCTGGGATGGTAAATAGGGTGATCTCCACTGTACAAAATTCAGAATATTGTCTGATACTCGATAATGCATATAAATCTATTTCTGTTAGCTTCGTACATGTACTTTTACTGAATCATCCAAGTATCCTTTCTGAACGATAGTGGATGATGTTAGAAGAGTTTTTACTTTTGTTTATTAGTACATCAGTGCTTATCGCTCATTGCTCATCAAAGTTTTGCTATGTGAATACGGGTGGCTTATTATGGATTTCTGAATTGAACGCTTTGCAGCATCCCATGGCTTCTGCATTCTTAGCTCTTGTTTTTAGTGATTACATGCTTTCATCATGGACTCCAAAAATATCTTGCGATGGGTGTTCCTTTTCGCCTTTAGATCTTCGGAATTTTGCAATGTCACAGGTATGTTTGTCAGCAACAGATGCATTGACATGTATGCATAGGAATAAAAAACTTTTTTACTAAACCAAAACATAGCTTAACATCGATACTTTTTTTGCAAGGCTGATTATGTCTTGGGGGACAATCCATTGAAGATGAGCTATCTTGTGGGATACGGGGATAAGTTCCCTCAATATGTACATCATAGAGGAGCCTCAATTCCAGCTGATGAATCATCAAGTTGTTCTGAAGGCTGGAAGTGGCTCGACTCAACGGAACCCAATCCTGCAGGTAGGATTGAAGAAGGAAAGATAAAAGAAAATCTCCATGTATTATTCTATGTAAATATTTGTCAATGTAAAGAGTGCAAATAGTTGGACAGTTAGAATTTTGGTACCAATTATGGTTATTGTAAACATTGGGATGTTTGGTAAATGGCAATTACTTGGTTTTTTGCATTTTAGCGTTTTGGTTTGATTTTAGTTTTGGGGTGCATATAAACGATCACTACATGCTAAAACCTCAATAAGATACATCATTTATTAAAATAAAACTGATGTGTCTAACTATAATTCACATCACTTTTTCTAAAATAATCGGTGTACATGATGGGTTATTACATCAAATTTTTTAAAAGAACTGATGTCTATTAGAACATACAACATCAGTTTCACATATCAACTGATGTCTGAGATGATATATAACATCGGTTTTTACCAAGAAATCGATGTATATGTCTTTATTTACCTTGTATGTGCTATTTTATGTTGATCTAATGCACATAATATAGCATTATTTAAAAAGAATTACTGCACATAATGCAGCTTAGACATCGTAAATTTGTTATAAACTAATGTCTAAAACCATAATAGACATCGGCTAAAAACCGATGTCTAAAGTTTGGACCTTTCTCTACACTCGCATAGACATCGCCCAGATTTTTTTTTTACAACGGCTAAAAACCGATGTATATTGACATATTTCTAGTAGTGTTGTCCAGCCTGCTCATGCATCTAGTCATTATGCTAACATGCCATTCATGTATAATCCATATTACAATGCTTTTAATATGCCTCAGTTGCCATGGATGATGAATAACATGTTTGCACAGACTATGCCAAATTATACATCTAGTTTTAATGCATGTGAGCAAGTGAAACAACCTATTTTTCAGAAACCTACACCAAGAGTTAAGGTTGATTTAACTCAATCAGAACCCCTGGGTAGTAAGGGCTTGAAAAATAAGAAAAATGCTAACAAGGCAGGACCCAAGAAAACTTGGGTACCAAAATCAACTTGATTTGATTTTGATGTGTGCAGGGACACAGAAAGAATCTTTGGTACCTGGATAGTGGTTGTTCTTGGCACATGACTGGAGATTCTACCCTGCTCACTAAGTTTGAGGAAAGAGCTGGCCCTAACATTACCTTTGGAGACAACAGCAAAGGATATACTAGAGGATATGGCTTGATTTCACAAGGGAATGTTGTCATTGAAGAAGTAGCACTGGTTGATGGACTTAAGCATAACTTGCTAAGTGTCAGTCAACTGTGTGATAAAGGCCAGAATGTCTGGTTCACATCTGAAGCTTGTGTCATTTTTAAGAAAAGTGACAACAAGGTAGTGTTGACAGGAGATAGAAGAGGAAATGTGTATATTATTATCCGTCGCTACGCTGTTCCCAAGGACTACTGACTTCAATTCAACAAATGCAAACATGACTACATGTCTTCTCAGCAAGGCAAGTGTAGATGAAGGTTGGCTTTGGCACAAAAGATTGTCACACTTGAGTTTTAAAGCAATGAATGAGTTGGTAAAGAAGGATTTGGTTAGAGGTATTCCAAAATTGGATTACTCCAAGGATGGATTGTGTGATGCATGCCAGAAAGGGAAGCAGAAGAAGGCCTCTTTCAAATCAAAGTCAATGTCATCAATTGATCAACCCATGCAACTACTTCACATGGATCTCTTTGGACCAGTCAATGTGTTGTCAATCTCAAAGAAGAAATACTGTCTTGTGATTATTGATGATTTCTCAAAATTCTCTTGGACATTCTTTCTGTACTCTAAGGATAAGGCGGGTGAAGTCATTATAAATCACATCAAGATAGTCAACAACAATCCTTTACTTAAAGTAAGGAGAATCAGAAGTGACAATGGAACTGAGTTCAAGAATTCTGTAATAAGAGAGTTTTGTGAAGAAGAAGAAGGAATTATCCAAGAATTCTCTGCACCAAGAACTCCTCAACAAAATGGTGTAGTGGAAAGAAAGAACAGAACTCTAATTGAAGCTGCAAGGACAATGCTTGAAGAATCTAAGCTACCAACATACTTCTGGGCAGAAGCTATAAACACTGCATGCTACACTCAGAATATTTCTTTGGTCAATCAAGCAAAAGGCATGACACCTTATCAACTTTTCAAAGGCAAGAAACCAACAATCAACTTTCTGCATGTCTTTGGATGCAAATGCTTTGTACAGAAAAATCATGGTAAGCATCTTGGAAAATTTGATTCAAAGGCAGATGAAGCTATCTTTGTTGGATACTCAGCTGGAAAATCCTAAAGAGTCTACAACCTAAGACTAAACATTGTAATGGAGTCCATACATGTTGTCTTTGATGACAAGAAAATATATGGTCTAGTATATGAAGGTTTTCATGAGTCTCTCTCATTTGAGAATGAGAGAAGTGGTGAAGAAAGTGAAGATGATGATGAAGAATGGAGATCAAATGGTGTGAGAAACAGACAAAGATCATTAGTTGAAGTGCAGAATGAACCACCTGTTGAAGAGCAACTTACACCATCAGTTGGAAATCAAAGAGAAGCATCTGTTGATGAATCTGCAAGAACTCCATCAATCTCGAGGGCCATACACTCAGGGGGAGTTTCTCACAGTCAAAACTCAACAACAAACCACAATGATCAACACAGAGAAAATGAAGCCACTTCATCAAGGTCAAACTTACCACCACAAAGAAAGTGGACCAGGGATCATCCATTTGAGCTTATCATTGGATATCCTAATGCAAAGGTCCAAACCAGAAGAGCAGCTCAAGAAGAATGCTTATATAGCAGTTTTCTATCCAAAGAGGAACCTAAGAAAGTTGAACATGCTCTTCTGGATCCAGACTGGGTTTTAGCAATGTAAGAAGAGTTAAACCAGTTTGAAAGAAATGAAGTATGGAAACTTGTACCCAAACCTAAAGACAAATCAGTGATTGGCACTAAGTGGGTATCCAAGAACAAGATGGATGAGAATGGCATAGTCACAAGGAATAAAGCTAGATTAGTTGCTAAAGGCTACTGTCAAGAGGAAGGAATTGATTTTGAAGAAACCTTTGCACCAGTGGCAAGGTTAGAAGCAATAAGGATCTTCCTGGCCTATGCAGCGCATGCAAATTTCAAAGTCTATCAAATGGATGTCAAGAGTGCATTTCTGAATGGAATTCTGGAGGAGGAGGTATATGTTAGTCAACCTCCTGGTTTTGAAGATCCAGACTTTCCAGAATATGTGTTCTTTCTACTCAAAGCACTCTATGGCCTGAAGCAAGCACCTAGAGCCTTGTATGACACACTCTCACAGTTCCTTATAGAGAATCACTTCATTCGAGGTACTATTGATAAAACTCTCTTTTATAGAAATGTCAATGGCTCTATGATACTTATCCAAATTTATGTAGATGATAAATATTTGGGTCTACAGATGAGAAACTTTGCAAGAGGTTTGCCAAACTCATGCAAAGTAGATATGAAATGAGTATGATGGGTGAATTAACTTATTTTCTTGGTTTACAAGTTAAACAAGTGAATGAGGGAATTTTTATAAGTCAAACAAAATACATTTATGATCTTTTAAAAAGGTTTGATTTAGCAGATTGCTCTTCTGTAAAAACACCCATGGCCACTACCACTAAGCTTGAACTGAATACTAAGGAAAAGAAGGTGGACATGACAAGCTATAGGGGCATGGTTGGATCTCTTTTATACTTAACAGCTAGTAGACCTGATATTATGTTTGCTACATGTTTATGTGCTAGATTTCAAAGAAATCCTAGGGAATCTCACTTGGTAGCTATTAAGAGGATTTTCAGATATCTCAAGGGAACACCAAACCTTGGCATTTGGTACCCTAGAGATTCTGGTTTTGATCTAATTGGTTACTCAGATGCAGATTATGCAGGTTGCAAAATGGATAGAAAAAGTACCACAGGAACCTGTCAATTCTTGGGAAACAAGCTGGTATCATGGTTTAGTAAGAAGCAGAACTTGGTATCTACCTCAACTGCAGAGGCTGAATACATAGCAGCTGGGAGTTGCTGTTCATAGATTCTATGGATGAGAAATCAACTACTTGACTATGGAGTTAAAGTTGAAAAGATCCCAATTTTCTGTGATAACACTAGTGTAATTGCAATATCACAGAATCCAGTGCATCATTCTAGAACCAAGCACATAGACATCAGATACCATTTCATCAGGGAGCATGTGATGGAAGGCACTGTGGAACTGCATTTTGTTCCTAGTGAAAAACAGCTGGCAGACATTTTTACTAAAGCTTTGGATGAAGCAACCTTTTCAAGGTTGGTAAGTGAGCTTGGTATGTTAAATTTCTCATGATCTTTAAAATGTCTGTTCAATTAGTTGTAGCCAGTGAATTTCATTCTCTGGATTTTGTTTGTTTTATTTGCTTATCTGCATGATTATTCTAGAGATATCATTGTAGCATAATTAAATAAATATTTTATTGACATATATCAATTAATGATATTTTGTTAATTTTATGTCTATTTAATTGTAGGTTTATTATTGTGGATTAATTCTTAATTTACTGCGTGATTATATTTAAATCCATAATAATTAGAAGTATTAAATATGTGTATATGTGTATAGGTTGATAGGTCGGCTGACAGGTTTCGGTGATAAGATGTTAGCCTCCATTGTTGAATTCATGAAATGTGGCTACCTAACATGGTGGCTACCTAACATGGTTGACAATTTACCACTTGTTGTAGAGAGTTTGAATTCTTTAAACAAAACCTGTCACTACTTCACCTAACCCACTGAACCTTGAAACCTTAAAAATGATGAGTTTTGTTTGTGTTTAACATCATCATTTTTCAGATATACAGAGCATATACACACAATTGCTGAATATTTCGATCTTTGATCGGAAAGATCTCTCAATCTAGCTGGTGGTTTTTATATCGGATTTCATATTCTTGCTTTATACATCATCCTTTATAAAAACTAACCCTTGTTTTTGAATTTCCTCAAAGTTTTGAAAATGGCATTGCAGGGAAGTTTTTTTATTACTAAAGCTAATCCTACTTCCATTCAGCAAATCGAAACCATCTATGATGAGCAATTTCGGGCTTGGGCACAATTTCTGAATGAACATTCATTAATTCGCTATGCTTTAGTTACACCAGTGCAGCTTAACCATGATGCATTACGTGAACTATATTGCAGTGCGGTTAACACTTCTAGACAGGACGGGTGTGCATTCACATATCGACTATTTGGTAGGTCGATTAGGGTCACTGAACGAGATGTTAATCGAATTCTTCATTTTCCTATGGAAAATCTCGTTTCTGATCCTACACCTGAACAGATTGAAATGTTCTTTCGTTTTATAAGGTACCAAGATGGCAATTTCAATACTGGTAATATCTCTAGAACATTTCTAACCCAGTACTGGAATTTCTTCTTTCACATTCTTGGCCATGTTTTTTCCTCAGATAGAACGAATCTAGATCGGATACCTGAATTTATTCAAAAAATAGGGTATGCGGTCGCCAATAATTTGAGGATTAATTTTGAAAAAATAGTGCTTGGTCAAATCATTTTAAAGATGAAACACTTGGAAACAAGAGATGTTCAGACTCAAAACGTCAAATGTCTATATCCAAGGTTTCTACAGCTAATATTAAATGATTTTTTGAATGATGAAGACAGGGTACACTCGGAAAATGGTCGAAAGGTGGAATGTTCTTACATGAAGATGAATGTAATTTATTACATAAGCAAAAAGAACTATACGGATGTGCCTACAGTCCTAACTGAATATCTAAAGACTGTCCCACTTCCGTTGTTACCAAGACCAGTGAGAGCAGGTATACGACAAGGTAATATTTCAATCCCTGCTATCCCAACCTCTGTATTCCCTATTGTATCATAGGAAATACAGTTCCTACAGCCCATAGTGGCCATCTTACCCGACCAAGAGCAGGAAATCCCACCGACTCTAACACAGGTCGAAGAGCCCATTCTACAAATACAAACACAAACAGAACAAACTCCTACACCTCAATTATCAATTAAACGACCAGTCATCCACATTATTGAGGGAGATAGTGCCTCAGCAACACCACATAAGGAGTTAGTTACATCAGCCGCTCTACCTCTAAACGGAGTAAACCCAATGAACCTGAGGTAACGGCAAATGTTAGTGAAACAATTCTTTCTTATCCAATGAGTGAAAATGTAAATAAGGTTGAATTGACGGGAGCAACTATCGTGAGTTCCATTTCACGGAACATAAGAGTGGTTGATGATCTTTCTAAAGATCAAATGCCTTCACAGGCATCCGAGGTGGAATTACCTACCTCAATAACAGCTGGTGAATCTTCCATTTTACGGAAAGATCCATCGGTAGGAGGTTCTTTTATGAACCAAGTGTCTTCACAGACGTACGAGGGAAACTTGGGTTTTGTGCCATTTAATCGATTCAAGTTTAACCTCCCAGAGGGAAAATCTCTGGATCTCTTTCGAGATTTACCACTCTTTACCAGTGGTCGGCAACTCGCTTCACGCGAGGACGGAAGCTCACGAACTTTCATTGCACCACCCGTGACCTCTGAAAAAGGGGCTAGGATGATTTCATTTGCAGGTACACATATCGGTGGAAGCTCTGGAGGGGAGTGGAGAGAAACACGAACAGAACATGTAAGTGTAACCCAAACCACTAAATCGAGTGAATATAGAGTGTTGAGTGAAATACCTGCAGAACGTATGAGTGAGCAACCTACTCAACCACATGCACCTGTAACCGGAAAGGAATACAGCAGACTCCTTACACGGGTCCAAACAATGGAGAAAGAGTTGTCAAATATCTATAAGTTCATTGCAGAAATCAAAAATTTACAACTTATTCAACATGATGCATTCCAGGTTCAGTTAAGTTCCATGGCATCCCAATTTAGTCATGCAATTAATTCCTTGGCAAAACCATCTTCGTCTAATTTACCAACTCCACATCCTACTACTCTGGAGGATAACCCAACTGAGGGGGAGAAGTTGGATGATCAAGAAAAATCAACTAGGCGTAAGGGCAAGGAAAAGGTTGTTGACACGGAATTAAATTTATTTTGGGAAAGGAAAAGCTAGTGGGAGTATTAGTGGAAAGAAAGCAAGGCAAACTTGAAGATATGTTCAGTCTAGAGGAACAATTGTCTTGCACTTGTTCAAATTTTAGAAATCTGGAAAATGTATATATGATCCCGAATGCGCTTTAATATTATTTATCTTCGTATTTCATTTTTTGTTGTATCAGTTGAGTTATCCTCTAGGAATTTGCTTGTCAAACCCTAACAATCAAATAGGGGGAGATTGTAAAGCATAATGTAATGTAATATGTAATAGAGGACATATATAACTCAACTAGGATAAAAGATAAATAATATTAACTCTATACAGGGATTGTGAAATTTGAAGAACATGCATCAACAAGGATCAAGTTGCTGAAAGAAGTTCATTAACATGATCAAGCCTCAGTGACAAAATAAGATGTACAAATGATTCAGTTGAAGGGCCAAAAGATTCCAGTGATAAAGTTTTTATGGTTACACAATTCTTAGCAGTGTTCTTAAAGACATGATATGAAGACCATGAATGAATGTTAGTCGTCTGTGAACCAGACCAGTTGCACTAGACGTCAACACATCACAAAGGAATCAAAGTATCTAACTCAGAAAAACTGTTAAGAGGTATGATTGAGTTTAGAGCAGTGTTGATATCCTCTAGTTAGTTGGAAGTTGAATATTTAAGGATGTTAAATTAAGAGAAATATGAATAGTATCAAAAATTACTATTCATATGAATAGTAAATTACTATTCATATGAATAATATCCGAAATTACTATTCATATGAATAGTAACCAAAAATACTATTCATTCGACAAAGTAAAAGGTAAAAAACATGTGGGACCATGTTCAAGTCAAGAATGTTGAAAGACAAAAATTCGGCAGAATTGTTTTAAAAAGAGGCAGGAGGTGGAAGAATAAAAAATAGATAAAAGCGTCAGCAGTTACGTTAATTTAGCTGCATAGTAACTTTCTAAAGTCTATAAATAGGCCTGTTGTATTTCATTTCAAAACACACCTCAACACACAATTCTCTCTTCTCTCTCTTATATCTTCTCTGTATAAGCTGCTACACAGTCCATCTAGTAGGAAAGCCGGCTTAGCCCGCTTTCAGGAAGTGTCGGGTAGAAGGTCCTCGTGCCTAAACTATCCTTAGGAGTGTTCAGGTTTTGAAACTAATCCATTGGATTAGAAGTTGTAACACCCCTTCGGGTTTATTATCAATAAAGATATATTCCTGAAATTGTGTTTCGTTATTTTGATTTCAAGATCCGAAAAATTGTTATCCGCAAAAATCTTGAAAATTGAAATATTTTGGTAGTATCGTATTCAACCCCCCTTCTACGATACTTCGGGACCTAACACTTATCTTTAGGAAAATTGATATTATTTTCTCTAACAGGACCCTTTTCAACAAGCAAATCTCTCATTTTATTGTTTAATCCATCCCACACTCGAGGATCATAAATATTCAAAGACAGGGAACTAGGATCACTTGGATTTGTTTCTTCCCTATTTTCAAACACGTCAATTTCTTCTTCAATTACTTCATTTTCAATCTCTTCATTAACCACATTCTCATTTTCTATAGAATTTCTTATAATTTCAGGCACTTCATTTTCAACATCAGGCACTTCTTTTTCTTCGGGTGGCTTGGCTTTTTTCCAAAGTTTTTCAAGTGATCCTTTTAGGGGTTTAATCTTATCTTCTTCATCTTTTTTTCGTTTTCTTTTCTCATGACTAGACAAATGCTTTTTATTGAACATTTTCAGCTTAAATTGCAACACCAAATGGGAGGGTGAGAATAATAAAACCTGGTTGAATAAAATAGTCTCACACAATCTTGGGCTCCACTAATTTAATAAGAGTACTCCGCCAATCTTTACTACACCAAGTACCAGCAAGTCCAAAACTGAAAAACAAAAATAATCATGGTTAAATTAGTTTCAATTATGATACCATATACATACAAATATACAAATCAAACTACTAACTAATATGGGAAATTAGTAAATAGCAATTAACTATTATTATTGTTAATAAAATAAGAATACAAGACAAGATTACAAGAAAGATTACCTTAAAAGTTATGGAATCACAAATTTGATAACAAGATTTTGGAAGCCCTCGAATTTTTGATTTTGAAAGCCCTAAAATTCGGATTATAAGAGAATTTGTATAAAGATCTATAATCTATTTGTTGGGTGATTATTTGTTGGGTGATTGTTTAGTTCCTGATTGTAGATAAAACTAAAAACTTTGGGGGGGGGGGAAGCTCGGGGCTGACTAAACCTAGTAACGTGTATACAGGTTAAAAAATTTTTTTGGGCCCCCTGACCTAATGGGCCCTGTGCAACAGCATAGTTGGCACTAGGCCAGGGCCGGCACTGGGTATCCCAAACAAAATATTAAAGCCACAACTAACTTTTTATGGTTCCATGATGAATGCTAAGATGGATGAAACACCATATGTGGTTGTTGAAGAAGAAGACGATGTGGTTGATGAAGAAGAAGACTGGTGCTCTCTTGATGAATACGGCCGGGGTGACGAAGAATATGGATCGGATGCATCGATGAATACCAAGGATAAAGATGGAATTATTACCTATGTAATTCATGATGACGGGTCGTCGATGATATCTGACTGAGTCCGAATCAAAATCGGAATCAGAATTGGAATGGGACGCACCATACAAAGATGACGGTGTGACACTTGGTGGTCCACGGATGATATATCTAGGCCTTGATGACCATTACTCTTATCGTCATGCCCATGTACGTGATTTCTCTACGAGAGCCATCGCAAACTATAATCTTCAAACGGTATGTTTAACATATGATTTCTTGATTAATAGTTTGTATATTGACCAAATTTATAATTTTATACCTACTACTACATGCAGGGACATATCTATGAGTTTGTGGAACTAGTGGAGGTTTTCATCGCCCATGGCTCGCGTGCTGATTTAGTCACAGCCATTTTCAAAGCAAATCGACGTGATGATGACTCGAGTATAACCTCCTTTAGAGCAGTGGCTCACGCTTCCAGTAGATCATTACCAGATGTTTCTAATCTAGCTTTCAAGGTTGTTCCCTTGCATCATGATATATCCGAGCCCTCTGTGTCACAAATCAGTAATTACGTTTCCTAATTGAGTTAATTAGATGTTTTGGCGCGTCTTAGTTAATTTGTATCCACAGCGTGCTACGTCGTTTGGTTATTGGGTATTAGCTTGGGCCAGCCCTTATGGTGGCAGTATGGTATTGGGCCTATTGTATTTTACCGTTAGAAGCACTACTATATATGTACCAACACCTCGTACTGGAGAATCAAGAAATGAAATATCACCAACTTTATTGTCTTGTTTGTTATTTTGTTTTTATCTTTTCCTAGCTATTCACTTATCTTCTTGTCTGTCTAAAAGTAGTTAGAGGTAAAAGTATTGACAAATTGGTATCAGAGCAACCCTTGGGCCATGGCGAAAACCACCATGAATGATCATGAATCTCAGTTAGAGGGTATTCAGCTGGCTATGGAGGAGGAAGTCAAGAAAACAGCTGATACATTTGATGAGGTCAAATCACAAATGGCTCAGAACAACAAAAAGTTAGACGACCTCATTGAATCCATGGAGTTCTTGAAACGAAACTGGAAAGGGAAGGACATCGACTCAGGGGAAGGAGCGTCTTCGACAAAAGTGGGGAAGACAGGGCCAGCCAAAATCACTGGTTATCCCCCTGGATTTATATCACCAACACCCACACAGTTTGGCACCATCAATGATCCCTTTAACCTTGAAGACCAAAGAAGCAACAGGCAAAACTCTGTTGCTGGTGCACACTCTACAGTGTTCTCTTCTTTATCTGAGCCTTCTGTGCAAGCTCACCAACACCAAGACTTCCAAAAGGTATGACCCACACCAAACCCTAATCTTGGATTCTCTAAGTCTAATGTTTTTACTAGTCATATGATGACGCCTAATGTTCTACTACCACCCTTATTGCAACAATATGTGAACTTTGTTGGACAATATGAAGAACCAGTGTATCCAAACGTAAACCCTTATATTGTGGCTCAACAACCCCCTACGATGTTGCACAATAACCTTGTTACATTTCCACCATACATGAGCTTCACCTCTCCACCCATGACTCAACCTTTTACTCAACCACCTCTTACTAGTGGGGGACTGCAATACCAACACCAAATCCCAAACGTACAGTATTCACAGTTTTCACACATGGGGTACTCACATCAACCTCATGTACACTAGAACCGAAACCCTCTATTTCAAAACCCACAATATCAAAGGGACCAACAAACCTTTGTACCTTATAAATTTCCCAAGATTGACTTTCCCAAATTTGTGGGAAAAGACCCCAGGGGTTGGATCTCCAAATGTGAGAAATTCTTTCAGCTTAACCCCATACTGGACAACAGACAGAGGGTAATCTATGCATCCCTTCATCTAGATGGAGAAGCTGATACGTGGTACCAGTCTATACAAGTAGAACAACAAGATCTACTATGGAGTAAATTTTCTAGATTGGTTTGTCACAGGTTTACTAAAGGTGGTTATGAAAACTTAGAAGGACAATTCAATAAGCTCACTCAAAAAGGGAAGGTTGATGATTACATTACCCAATTTGAAGAACTAAAAAAGCATATGCTGGCTCAAAACCATAGTTTGAGGGAACAATATTTTGTGAATAGTTTCTTAAGTGGGTTGAAAGATGAGATTTCAAGTACTGTCTACCTGCATAAACCCAGCTAACTGAAGGATGCTAGGGACAAGGCCCAGGCACATGAGTGTGTGACAGAGGCCAAAGAAAGGGAGAATTACAAACAAGCCACCTGTGTCCACCAGCAGTAGTACAAATAAAAGTTGGCCTGGGAAAAGTGGTGAGGCAACCAAGAGTTTATTTGGTAATAATAAGTTGCAAGATAAGCAAGGCAATAGGGGAGTTAAAAGGCTGCCATATAATGATTTTAAAGAAAAGATGAGCAAGGGGCTCTACATACACTGTGATGAGAAATACTCACCTGGTCATAACTGCAGAAGCAAACAACTTTTCTCAATCATAATGGAGGGTGAAGAAGAAGAGAGTAATGTCAACAAGGGTGAGTTATCCATCATTTGGGAGGAATCTCAAGAAACTGAGGAAGAATTGAAGGAAGAACCTGAACTGTCTATTCATGCAATTACTGGCACTGATGGTATGCATACCCTTAGTCTAACTGGGCTCAAAGGCAAGAAGTTGATGAACATTCTGGTAGACAGTGGATCAAGCCATAATTTTATAGTAGCATCTATGGTTAAGAAATTGGGATTAAAACCTCAACTATGCTCTGCAATGAATGTCACAGTAGCAAATGGAGAAAAACTAAAGTGTGATCAGCTGATCAAAAACTTTGCTTGGGAAATGTCTGGGAAAACCTTCACGGATGACATGATGATACTACCTGTGGGGGGCTATGATGTAATACTAGGAGTGGAATGGATAAGAAAGGTCTCCCCAGTGGTGTTTGACTTCAAAAACCACCATATCAGTATATTTTGGGGGCAAGAAAGGGTGGAATTAAAGCATGAGCAAACACAGAAGGAGGTCAAGGTGATTCTAGATTCTCAAAAAGGTGGAACCATCAATAAAGAGGATACTTGTTTCCTGGTGCAAGTGAGAGCTATGCAAGATGATAAGAAAACTAAGGTGATATCTCAGGAAGTGGCAGGCATTGTGCAGTATTACAAGGATGTATTTGAAGAACCAAAGGGGCTGCCACCAAAAAGAAGCCATGATCATAAAATCCCTCTGAAGTTGGGCAGCACACCAGTGAACTCAAATCCTTACAAATGTCCCTACATTCATAAAACAGAGATCGAAAAGGTAGTAAAAGAAATGCTTGAAAGTGGTATAGTAAGGCACAGCTGCTCCCCCTATGCTTCACCAGTCCTACTAGTGAAGAAAAAAGACAATTCATGGAGGCTTTGTGTTGATTACAGGGCATTAAATGCTATGATAGTCAAAAACAAGTTTCCAATCCCAGTTATAGAAGAGTTGCTAGCAGAATTGAAGGGAAGCTCTGTTTATACAAAGCTGGATCTCAGAAGTGGATATCATCAAATCAGAGTCCATGAAGATGATATACCAGTGTTGCTAAATGAGCGCATATGCGCGCGCATATGCGAGAAGCGATGTGATGCGCACCTGAAGCGCATCGCTTGATGTGATGCACCTTCAGTGATGTGCTCGCTTTTGTGCGCTTCTATCGATTATGCGCAGTGCGAAATGCGCAAGAAAAGCGTGCCTTTGTTAAGACGTTGACCGGGCTCATTGACCGGGTCATTTTTATAAAAAAAAATTATAAGAAACGGGTCAAAAAACCCTAAATAGACAGAGCAGCCATCATATACACACAAAGCAGCAGTAGAGAACCCACAGAGCAGCAACAGACAAAGAAATCTTTGTGGTAATTATCTTCTCATCTTTTTATCTTCACACACACATACACATATATATACACACATATACACACACATACACATACAAAGTTATGTATGATTCTTGTATATATACGATTCTTGTATATATACATACGATATTCTTTACTAAATTTCTTTCCTTTACTAAGCTTATTAACTGATTATAGTATGTAATTACATACTACTTACAGCTGCTCTTCGTTTAATTGCAGTAAGTGATGGCTGATAGAAAAGATGTGGCATGGAAATATACACAGGCAGTGAATGAGGGTAGTTCGGTTCGACTTCGTTGTAATTTCTGTGGAAAAGAAACAACTGGAGGAGTATTTAGGATGAAGGAACATCTTATTGGAGGAAAAAGAAATGCTAAAGGCTTTTAAATGCCTTCTGATCTATAAATTTATAATATTATGCATTATATACCATATATATGTGAATATTTAGTTGTCTTCGATGAATCCGCGCATTGCGCGTTGCGCTTATGCCCCAGGAGGCTTTTGCGCTTCTGTGCGCATATCACATTTAACAACACTGTGATATATCCAAGACAGCCTTTAGAACTCATCAGGGCCACTATGAGTTCTTGGTCATGCCATTTGGCTTGACCAATGCCCCTGCTACATTTCAAAGCCTAATGAACCAGGTATTTGCTGATCACCTAAGAAATTTTGTGCTTGTTTTCTTTGATGACATTCTCATCTACAGTCCCTCTATTGAGTTACACAAAGAGCATCTATCTATGGTACTGGAATTGCTAAGACAGAATAAGTTATTTGTCAACCTTTCTAAATGTGAATTTGCAAGAGATAAGATTGAGTACTTGGGGCATGTTATATCCAAGGAGGGAGTTGAGGCTGATAAGGAAAAAATTCTTGCCATGGGGAATTGGCCTACTCCAAGAACAGTGAAAGATCTTATAGGGTTCTTGGGGCTCACAGGTTACTACAGAAGATTTGTACCTCATTATGGATCAATCAGTAAGCCTCTAACACAATTACTCAAGAAATGAGCTTTTGAATGGAGTGAGGAAGCAGGGGTAGCATTTCAGAACCTAAAGGCAGTAATGTCTACAACACTAGTGCTTGCATTACCAGACTTCAGTAAATCCTTCACACTGGAAACAGATGCCAGCTATACTGGAGTTGGAGCAATACTCATGCAAGAGGGGAGGCCCTTAGCATATTTGAGCAAGGTGCTGGCAGATAGGCATCTAGGATTATCTACCTATGAAAAAGAGCTTATGGCTATCATAATGGCAGTACAGAAATGGAGATATTATCTCTTGGGAAATAAGTTTATCATAAAAACAAACCATGAGGCCCTTAAGCATTTTATGGAACAGAAGCTAACAACTATGCTCCAGCACAAATGGCTTTCTAAGTTGCTGGGGTTGACTATGCAGTACTATACAATAAGGGGAAGGATAACCTAGTAGCTGATGCTTTATCTAGATGCAGTGACAATAAGGGAGATGAAGAAGCTAAAGAATTGCTGTCAACACTATCCATTGACAATAATAATGACCAAGGCTATCAACTGGTGGATGGATAACTAAGAAAAGATGGCTAGCTGTATATTGGAAGGGGAAACCAATTGAGGAGCAAAATAATCACTAACTTGCACAGGAGCAGTGAAAGTGGCCACTCAGGAATTATTACTACCACCAAGAGAATTGAGGAATTGTTTTTCTGGCCAACTCTAAAGAAGGAAGTAAAGGAGTATATTAATAGTTGTGACACTTGCCAAAGATGCAAACCAGAGTACATCTCCACCCCTGGGCACACGGAATACTTGTTACCACTCTTCTTTGGGAATGTCTCCTTTTAAAGCATTGTACAACCAAGATGGAGACTATCTCTATGGACTTTATTGAAGGACTTCCTAAGTCTAACGGGAAGGAAGTGATATTGGTAGTGGTGGATAAACTGACTAAGTATAGTCACTTCATGGCTTTAAGCCACCCCTATACTGCATTCAAGTGTCACGGCTATTAATATACTCCTTTACTTCCTTCTTTAGAGTTGGCCAGAAAAACAATTCCTCAATTCTCTTGGTGGTAGTAATAATTCCTGAGTGGTCACTTTCACTGCTACTGTGCAAGTTAGTGATTATTTTGCTCCTCAATTGGTTTCCCCTTCCAATATACAGCTTGCCATCTTTTCTTAGTTCTCCATCCACCAGTTGATAGCCTTGGTCATTATTATTGTCAATGGCTAGTGTTGACAGCAATTCTTTAGCTTCTTCATCTCCCTCCCAGCTCTGTTGAACCTCCAGTTTCCAAGTTGGAATATAGGTATACATAGCAGTGCATTCACCCTTATTGTCACTACATCTAGATAAGGCATCAGCTACTAGGTTATCCTTCCCCTTTTTGTATAGTACTGTGACTAAGTATAGTCACTTCATGGCTTTAAGCCACCCCTATAATGTTGTTCAAGTGGCACAACTGGTGTTAGACTATGTAATAAAACTTCATGGACCACCATCTTCCATAATCTCAGACAGAGACCCTGTGTTTGTAAGCCAATTTTGGAAGGAATTGCTCAAGGTTATGGGGGTTCAAGTGAAGCTCCGTACGACCTACCACCCTCAAACAGACGGGCAAACTGAAAGGGTAAATCAGTGCTTAGAAATGTACCTCCGAAGTATTACTGGACAGAAACCAAATCAATGGAGCCAATGGCTAGCTTTGGCAGAGCTGTGGTATAATATTTGTTACCACTCTTCTTTGGGAATGTCTCCTTTTAAAGCATTGTACAACCAAGATCCACCTTCACTGAATTACCAGAGAACAAGATCCACCAACCCTGCAGTAAAGCAATTTGTTAACGATCGAACACAAGTCCAGCAGTTGCTCAAGGAAAATTTGCTAAAGGCTCAAGAAAGAATGGTTTGGTATGCAAACAAGAAAAGGACAGAGAGACATTTTAAGGTGGGGGATGAGGTTTTTCTGAAGTTACAACCATATAGGCAAGCATCAGTGATGATGAGGAAGAATCAGAAATTATCAGCTAAGTACTACGGACCTTATAAGGTGACAAGAAAGGTGGGAAGTGTGGCATACCAGCTCGACTTACCAGTTGGATCCAAGGTACATAATGTATTCCATGTGTCCCAATTAAAGAAGCGCATTGGTAATGGTAAGACATTGCATACTGAGTTGCCTGGAGTGACTGAAGAAGGTGAATTGAAGGTGGAGCCTGTTGCAATCTTGGGAAGGCAGATGGTGAAGAACGGAAACAGGCCGGCCACAATGGTCTTAGTGCAGTGGAATAATGGAAATGAAGAAGAGGCTACCTGGGAATACTGGGAAGAAATGATGAAGAAATTCCCTTCTTTTAATCCTTAGGGACAAGAATTATCTCAAGAAAGGGGGAATTTGTCACAAATCAGTAATTAGGTTTCCTAATTGAGTTAATTAGATGTTTTGGCGCGTCTTAGTTAATTTGTATCCTCAGCGTGCTACGTCGTTTGGTTATTGGGCATTAGTTTTGGCCAACCCATATGGTGACAGTATGGTATTGGGCCTATTGTATTTTACCGTTAAAAGCACTACTATATATGTACCAACACCTCCTACTGGAGAATCAAGAAATGAAATATTACCAACTTTATTGTCTTGTTTGTTATTTTGTTTTTATTTTTTCCTAACTATTCACTTATCTTCTTGTCTGTCTAAAAGTAGTTAATGTTAGGTTAAGGGACTTACACAATCCGAGATTCACAATCACCAAAACAGAGCACACACATAACCAATCGATAAGTTGACAAGATCTACCAATGCACAAAATAAGAACACACAAATACTTGACGTGGAAACACCCACGTCCCAAACTTGTATTATTAATCTTAACAATATCAATAATACATCAAAACAATAACACCTTAACGGTGTCCCAACCCGATACTTGAGCCAACAATGCTCAAGCACCTCCCAAACAATACTTAAGACTACATCTCTTATTCTTTCACCTCCCCACAGACAAATATTATATGACTATGTATATATAGCCATCACAAACTTAGCCACCAAGATATCCTAATCATACTTGGTTTCCAATTACAATCCTTATCATACTTGGTATCTAACTATACCATCTGTAACACCCCCAGATCCGGGGTCCGGGATCCGGTGGTTACGGCTTCCAATTCTGTCCACAATAATTGAACTTTCCTTAACATAAAATAAATTACGTCTCTAGGACCCAACACAACCATATAAAACACACCCGTTATAGTCCCAGAGATGAAATCAGAGTAACAATCAAATTTTTATTAATCACATTATGAGTTCTTACAATCCAAAAGAATTTCAATATAAATACATACTCTTTGCCATCCGTTTACATAAGTCATACTAGACCATATTCTTGGTACTGAAAGAATAAATATATCCTACCAATAGCTTCTTCTTCAGCTCTGGTAGTCTCATCGTCCTCGCCCGCGTCGAGTGCGCCTTGTGCGAGTCATCTGGTCTAGCTGTTGTTGTGATATAATAATAAAGCAAGGGTGAGCAATAGCCCACCAACAATAATATATAACTGAACGATAAAGTATAACAGTTCAAAAGTATCTTTCAAACCATATGCCATGCATTTACGGAAATGATGCCAGTATAATATGAACGATGAAGTTACAAGGTAACTTAAAGTATTTGTTTGTAGAAATATTTGTTACATCAAAGTAAGCGAGATATTCTTATTGTTATTAAGAAGAGGAACTTGCAAGAAAAGGTTGCAATTCTAGTTATGACCCTTTTCCAACTCTGCCAACAGTAATCATGTTGCAGGAAATAAATAAATTTGGATGATGAACCAATGATGGAGTATTCACCGCGCCCGCTGTTCCAATCTTGATGATCAGTCGAGATCGTACACCTCAATTTAGATTTACTACCGGTAGAAGGAAGAACTGACGGCTTTACTTGTATACCGCCTTACTAGCTCTCCCCGGCCAACGGTTGGGCCAAAGGGGATGGACCGGCGCTACTCGGCCTCTTACACGACTCCTAGTTCAAATAGAATTCATGATTCTGAATGTAACGTTCGTCCCCCTTTCCCCAAGTATAATACTTGTTGATAAGACTCCACAAAGTAGTCATATCTAGTTGGAAAGGAAAATTTACCAATAACTCCCAAGCTATTACTTGGTAACGGATATCAACTTGTTCCAGTAATCTTACCCCTCGAAAGATGAGAAGGTAAGCAACGACTTAATAAGTCAACAGCACCCGAGTTGCGGGTGAAGGGAATACTTTATGACCGGGAAGTCGACAAGATAAATAACATTTTCCAAGTAAGGTTCCCTTATTATTAAGGAGATAGACTCAAAGAAGAATGATGTCTGAGAACCTTTCTTGATATAAGATTAATAATAATATGACTTCGAAATATTTTCTGTAATAATCGGAGAAGATAAACCTTATCGAGATTATTCTAAGTATGGAATAAATATTCAGAGAATATTTATTGAGTCAAAATATTTAAAGAATATTTGGGAATATGAAAGAATATCTTAAATCAGAGTATTTCTCAAAATAATCCCTGAAGAAATATCAGGAGAATATTTATTGAATAAATAAATATTTAAATGAATATTCAAAACAATATTCATTAATTAATAAGACCTGAAAAGAATATTTAAGGTAATATTCCTAATTAATTAGGAATTTAAATGAATATTCAAAAGTAATATTCATTTAATGAATAATATCCTAAATGAATATCAAGTAGTATTCATTTAGTAATCCAAGCCTTAAGGAATATTCGAGATAATATTCGATAATTAAATCAAGCTTCAGATGAATATTAAAATAATATTCATCAAGTATTTAATATCTTAAATGAATATTCAAAAGTAATATTTATTTAATAAAATAATATTCTAAAAGAATATCCAAATAATATTCATTTAATAGTCTCATCTTTAGAAGAATATTCGAAATAATAGTCGATAATCAATTCGACTCTGAATGAATATTGAGAAATATTATTCGTTGAATAGTTACGTTCACATAATTATTTGAAGTAAGGATCGTTAAAATAATTAGTCTCGAACAAATATTCAAATAATATTCGTCGCCCAAATAATAGAAAATATTTACTTAAATATTTTCCTCCGAGGTAATCTCGATATATCAAGGAATATTGACTCCCGGTCTATTTTTGATTAATAAGATATATACGCCCTTCTATGAGGGTCTTACAATAATCGGCTTATAACTGATATATAACTATCTAGCTTATAAGCCAACAATAACATTCAGGGAACAAGTATATCAATTCAACTTGAAAGTAGGCATGCATGCAATGGCATATGTATATCAGCAATCATATATATATATATATATATATATATATATATATATATATATATATTATTCAATCACAACAACGGCCTAAAAGAATGGAATTGAAACTTGCCTGGTAGTCGAGTACGGTAAGGGGTAGTGGTAGCGGGTCCCGATTCAGCTTGGTGATCTATAAATATCCAAGGCATTCGGGATTAATCACTTAACATATTAAAAGTTAAGTTATACTTAATTCGAAACACGTTCTCGAGTTATCTCGTTATACCCCTTTTAGTGGATTACTTTTATCACTGATCCGACCCGACATTCGTTCGTTAATACGACATGTCATTGTACTTATACTTGGGACATACTTAAGTCATATGAGTTCTAAAGTCGATTGTTACGAACCAATACTATACTCCGAGTTTTATCGCCCGTTTTCTAAGTGTTTTACCGAAGTTATAAAAGAGTCGTCTTTTAGGGGTTCGTTCGCGTTTAACCTCGACTCGAACATTTTTAATAAATCGAAAAATGATCCTTTTGACATACAGTTTTCTTTCACGCCTTCCTTTTTACCTCTAGTATTTATTTACCAAGATTCGCCATGACGTTACATAGTTTACGAGGGTTCAATTACAGTTACGAACTTTCGTTTACGGATTCGAACTACTTTTAGTAATTTGGTCATAAATCCTAAACCGTAAGTCCGTTTCACGTGATCTTTATATCAAAACGAAGCTTAGAACATTACCTATCCTATCATGGCAGATAAGGTCTCTGGACAGTAGGGGTTCGACATGGAAAATGGCATACAAAACATGGTATTGCAAAATCGGGCATTATAACGGCTGTAAATCGAATATCTACCAATTTCGAATCTTCCCATAAACATAGTATCCAACCCAAACAACATAAACATGACTTATATACATGAACTGAGGCCAAGCAATGCCTTTCCGTTCATCTAGCTATTTACATCATTAATCCAAAATCCATACATAATCATGCTTATAATCTTAACATAACCATAACTAAGTTATAACTATCATAAACATGCTTAAATCTCAAACAAGGGTTAGGGTTTCAAGAGCTTTATACCTTACTTAGATAGTGATATAGCCTTACTAAGCCTTGTATGGTCCTTAGGAGTGATTATTCTTGCTAGATCAACCATGAAAAATCAAGAAAACAAAGTTAGTACTTGATGAAAACTATTCACCCTCCTCTTGTTTGATTTTTTTAAAAATGGAAAAGGATGAGTTTGAAGCTAAGATTTTGAGGAGATAAGTTTTATGAAATTTAAGACTCACCTTAATTATTTCAATAACAAACAATGGTGGGAAGGTGGAGTTTGGATTTGGAATTTGTGTTGAGGCCGAATGGAATGGTAATGGGGGGGGAGAGTGTTCTTGCTCTTTTTTTGTCTTGGTTGCTTGTAATAATGCTTAAAGTGATTTTGTGAGATAATATCTCATCCAAGTGGTGTTAGTGGAGTGTGATGCATTGGATGAGGTAATTAGCATGGACAAGTGTTGTGTTTTCCATGGTTGAAAGCTTAACCAAGGGTTTTTGATTTCTAAGTACTAGTTATGCTCCAATTAATCTAGTTACTCTTGCCCACTTGGTTACTAGATATTTATTCTAGTAGCTTGCACAAGACTCTTGCTTCCTCTGCTTGTTTCTGTGTCCGGTTATTACCCGTTTCGATTGATCGTTCGTAGGAATATTTCACGGATTTCTAATTAGGGTTTACCGGGAATCCTTTTTAATATTAATACTTTCATTCTCCATCTTTCATTCTATCTTTCCAATTTATATTCCTTAAATCCATTCGTTAAATACTTAAGGCTATCAGTGTCCAGGGAACTCTCGGAGAAAATAAAAGTGCGGTTTTTCAGAATCCGACAGCTTTTACATACACTTATTTTCCCCCTGGATCACTAATACGAACTCGGAAATCCGTTCCGAATGCTTCTATATAGTGTCGTCTCATATTATTATATACTCCCACCAAAACACTATTCATTCTGTATTCTTTACTTGTTCTCTTAGGGTGGTACAATTGTCCGTATTCTCTTTCGTTCGTTCCTTATCCTTTTTACGGAACTACTGGATTAATCGTTACCGATCTGGATGACATGAGAATATTCTCCTGCTTGAAATTGCCATATCTTATTCCCTTAGAAGATAGATTATTCTTACCTATGTTGTTACCCTTTAGCATTCTTCAAGACATAGAAATAATAAAGTCGAATTCCATTCATTCTTTTCAAATATCAATTATTACATTGTAGCCATAACCACTCCTCAGTGGCTTCCTACCTTTATTCTTAAATCAAATATAATAACATCCCAAAATATCAAATCCTCAAAGTTAATATCTCAATTCTTGGATTATAATAATATTTAATCCACTGTCCGGTCAAATATTATACCGAAAAGAATTTGGAATTTCTGAATTCCGATCGTCTCTGCATTCACTTATTTCCTCCGCGTATTACTAATATGACTTCGAAACATCTATATCACGTCCCGTACATAGGGTGGAGTGAAAAGTTTTCCAACTTACAAAATCACTATGCACGTATGGGAAATACTATGCACGTATGGGAAACACTATGCACGTACTCATTTCCCTTCAAGGATCCATTAGCTCCTTCCTGGATGGTAGATTATTCTTATCTAGGTCCTCTACCATCGAATTACTCTATTCTGACAATATACCAATGCATCAGGATCATTGTCCAAAGCAATATCCATTCATTACAATCATTGTTCTTTGAAACCTCCATTCATTAGAGCTGGTGACCTTGTTGTCGGAATCATTGTTCCTCATTTTATCATTATTTAATAAAAAGTTTTAATTATATCCAAAATTTGGGGTTCTTACACCATCTATTATAATTATCTAAACATATAATTATTACCCAGTCCATATATGTTTTGGATCACCAAAACCCATACCATATTGGGTTGAAACCCAACAATCCTCCCCTTCAACCCAATACCCATATTGGATTGAACGGTAACCAATCAAGCCATCGACGTCCATTCGCCTACGCCTCCCCTCGAACAAGAACCTCCTCTTGTTCTTCCAATCATTGAGTGTCGCTAAAACCCGTATAGTGACCCTCCAAACCAAACCATCGTTCTTCATCATAACGATGTTTCCAATCTACAAAATCACGTGCATCAACCAACACGAGTGCTCTTCCACATGTTGAGTCACCCGATCCTTGCTTTCACAATCCTTCGGTCTCCTGAAGAAAATCTGTAGTATCATCCAAACAGTTCACCTGGTTGATCAAGCCATTGAAACAATTGCGATGACCTCTTCCATCTTCTTCCATCTCGAGTCCGAACACAGGATTGATCCACGGTGCAAGTCAACCGTCAAACCGCACGTAACTTTATCTCTTCCCGCTTTTGCAGAAATCTCCTTGTCAGCACACATAACCAATCGATAAGTTGACAAGATCTACCAAAGCACAAAATAAGAACACACAAATACTTGACGTGGAAACACCCACGTCCCAAACTTGTATTATTAATCTTAACAATATCAATAATAAATCAAAACAATAACACCTTAACGGTGTCCCAACCCGATACTTGAGTCAACAATGCTCAAGCACCTCCCAAACAATATTTAAGACTACATCTCTTATTCTTTCACCTCCCCACAGACAAATATAATATGACTATGTATATATAGCCATCACAAACTTAGCCACCAAGATATCCTAATCATACTTGGTTTCCAATTACAATCCTTATCATACTTGGTATCTAAATATACCATCTATAATAATTATCTAAACATATAATTATTACCCAATCCATATATGTTTTAGATCACCAAAACCCATACCATATTGGGTTGAAACCCAACAGTTAAGAGGTAAAAGTAGTGACACTCTGGATTTCAAGCCCCTCATTCTAGTCAATCTCATCATATATCCTCAGTATGTCATATATCTTTGGCCTCCAGTTTTTATTTTTAATACATCTATGCGTATTTAAATTATCATCTAATAGGTTTTACTATATAATGATAGGTTAAATAAAAATATATTTAGGTTACGAGTTTCTTTTCTTGTCACTAACAGGAAGAAAAATTGGAGACGTGGGTTGAGCAACAACAAATCTCAAGTTGAAAACTGAAACTATTTAGCGCACGGTAATTTTGATGTTTCAATTGCAGTTTTCCTTTGATTCTGATTTCGATTGTCGTAACCCAAATGCCTATATCAATCTGAGGCGTTCTTTCTTTGTGATTGAACTTGCAAGAGAGACAGCAGCTCAACTGCAGTCTCCTCAGCATAAAGAAATTTACTAATATTAGTTTTCTCTCTGTATCAAGAATGATTATTGGCCAACCATTTGTAATTTAACTGCTGTTGTTCCTGTTGGACGGTGGCTCACATTCAAAGTTTGGTGTTGAAAAACTAGAAGCCACAAATCAAAGAAATCATGCTAGTCAAATAAATCATGCCAATAAATGATGTAAGGGATGATGTATCTTTGTTCTTCAAAGTGCTATAAATAGACTCCGGTTGTAACATACCAAAACACACCAAAAACCAAAAAACATCATTTCTCCTTCTCTCTTATATCTCCTCTCTTATTCATCCTCTCTTTCTATATTTCGGGTATAATTATTTAACCTGTAGAGAGTTGTTAACTTGGGCTATTCTCTATCAGCCTTAGAAGGAAATATTCTTGTACTCCCATTTTATTATAGTGGATATTTTTGGCTCTCTCGCCGATGGTTTTTTACCTCTATTCAAAGAGGGTTTTTCCACCTAAAAATCCCGGTGTTAATTTTACAATCTTTATATTTTTCTCTTTAAATCTTTGGTTGAATTATATCGCTTCCGCACTCTAGATCCTAACAAATTGGCATCAGAGCCATTATATTTTTCAACTAAGATTTTTTACTATGTCGACAAAATTCGATATTGAGAAATTTGACGGTAAAATTAGTTTCGCTATATGGCGCGTCCAAATGCAAGCCGTTTTAATCCAAAATGGTTTAAAGAAAGCTCTGGATGGTAAATCAAAGAAGCCGGCCACTGTGACAGATGATCAGTGGGTTGAAATTGATGAGAAGGCGTTATCTGGGATCCAACTTTGTTTATCACGAGAAGTATTGCGTGAGGTCATCAAAGAAAAGTCCGCCCAAAGTATGTGGACTAAATTGGAAGCTCTCTACATGACCAAGAGCCTTGCAAACAAATTGCGGCTTAAGGAGCGTCTCTTCACACTCCGTATGTCAGAAGGTACTCCTATTCAAACTCACTTAAATGAGTTTAATTCAATTACTGTTGATTTAGAAAACCTAGATGTCACTATTGATGATGAAGATAAAGCCGTTTTACTTATTGTCTCACTACCACCCTCATATAAACACTTCAAAGAAATTATGCTATATGGAAATCGTGTTAGCTTGTCTTTTGAAGATGTCAAGTCACATTTATTGTCAAAAGAAAAATTTGATACTGAAATTCATTCTGAAAATTCGGGCGAAGGCTTGGTTATTAGAGGGAGAAATGCTGAAATTGGTAGTAACAGTAAGAATAGGTCCAGATCAAAATTAAGAGAAACTCTAAGTTTTGTCGTTATTGCAAGAAGAAAGGACATGAAGTCTCTGAATGCTTTAAATTAAAAAATAAGCAAGATAAAGAAGATAAGGGTAAAGCTAAACAACCTGATCAATATGCTGAAGCTAGTGTCGTGGAGTCCGGTTCTGATGGGGAGTTATTAATAGCGGCTGACGTAGAACAAAGGTCTAAAAATGAGTGGATACTTGATTCTGGCTGTACATTTCACATGTCACCTAATAGAGATTGGTTTACTACATATGAGAAAATTGATGGTGGTCTTGTTTTAATGGGCAATGATGCTCAATGCAAAGTTGTCGGTTTAGGTACAGTCCAAATTAAAACTCATGATGGTATTACTAGAACTTTGACCGGTGTCAGACATGTCCCCGGTTTAAAAAGGAATCTCATCTCCTTAGGCACCCTTGAATCACTAGGGTATAAGTATTCAGCTAAAGGTGGAGTTCTAAAAGTGTCCAAAGGTGCTCTTGTACTACTAAAGGCAAATAGATCTGGTGGTAGTTTGTATACGCTGCATGGTTCAACTATTTCAGGTTCTGCAGATGTTATCTCATCCACTGATGATACAAATTTGTGGCATATGCGTTTGGGCCACATGAGTGAAAAAGGAATGCAGGTCCTCAACAAGGAAGGAAAACTCGGAAGCCATTGTACCGGTAAGGTTGATTTCTGCGAAAACTGTATTTTTGGTAAGCAGAAAAAGGTTAGTTTTTCAAAAGGCGTTCATAGAACTAAAGGTACATTGGATTATATCCACTCGGATCTTTGGGGTCCTTCACGAGTTCCTTCTAAAGGAAGATGTCATTATATGCTAACCATTATTGATGATTTCTCAAGAAAGCTCTGGGTTTATTTTCTAAAACACAAAAATGATGCATTTTCAACTTTCAAGGATTGGAAAACCTTGATTGAAAACCAGACTAGTAGGAAGGTGAAAAGATTGAGAACTGACAATGGTCTTGAATTCTGTTCTACTGAATTTAATGTTTTCTGCAAAAAGGAAGGGATTGCTAGACACCACACCATTCCAGGGACCCCGCAACAAAATGGAGTTGCAGAACGTATGAACAGAACTATATTGGAGAAAGTTCGTTGTTTACTCTCTCATTCTGGCTTGGGGAAAGAGTTTTGGGCAGAAGCGGCATCCACGACATGTTATTTGATAAACCGCTCCCCAAACAGTTCAATTGACGGCAATATTCCAGAAGAAGTTTGGTCAGGTAAACCTGTTGATTATTCTAACCTTAGAATATTTTGTTGTCCTGTTTATTCCCATGTGAACGAGGGAAAATTGGAACCACGTGCGAAAAAATGCATTTTCTTGGGTTATGGTTTAGGGGTCAAAGGTTATCGATTGTATGACCCCGAGTCTAAAAAGGTTTTTCATAGCCGAAATGTTACATTTAATGAAAATATTATGCTATCTTCTGGAAAAGATGTTGTTGCTTCCCCTACAGGTACAAATGATATAGACAGTACCGGAGAGAAGGTGGAGTGCGAAGTCAAAACTTCAGATGAAGAGGAAAATGTCCCAACTTCCTCTACTCCACAAAATTCCAACGATCAAACTATTGTTGCTGACCACAGAAGTCCACAACGTCAACCACAAAGGAGAGGTTTACCACAACCAAGGTCTATGGCTCAAAATCTTCCTGAACAGAGACCAAAAAGGACGACTCAAAGATACGTTGACCAAAGTGCCAACATTGCTTTTGCTTTAGCTGTTGCGCAAGAGATTGATGATTCTAATGAGCCCAGAAGTTACTCTGAGGCTATCTCTAGTACTGACTCAGCAAGATGGGTTACAGCTATGCAAGAAGAGATTGAGAGTCTTCATAAAAATGATACTTGGGATCTGGTGAAGTTACCTGAGGGTAAGAGAGCCATCAGTTGTAAGTGGATCTTTAAGAAGAAAGAAGGCATTCCTGGCGTTGAAAGTGCAAGACACAAAGCAAGGTTTGTTGTTAGAGGATTTGATCAACATGAAGGCATTGACTTCAATGAGGTATTCTCTCCTGTTGTCCGACATACCTCTATTCGTACATTACTTGCTTTGGTTGCGTTGCATGATTTGGAGTTGGAACAGTTAGATGTGAAAACTGCATTTCTTCATGGAAATCTCGAAGAAGAAATTTATATTCATCAACCTGAAAGGTTTATAGTTCCGGGAAAAGAAGACTGTGTATGCCGGTTGAAGAAGTCTCTTTATGGTCTGAAGCAGTCTCCTAGACAATGGTATAAAAGGTTTGATTCCTTCATGATTGAACACGGCTACTCTAGGAGTAGTTATGATAATTGTGTTTATTTTCAGAAGACATCAGATGGGTCTTTCGTGTACTTGTTGCTTTATGTCGATGACATGTTAATTGCCGCTCAAGATAAATCTCTCGTTAACAAGCTAAAAGCCCAATTGAGTAGTGAATTTGATATGAAGGACTTAGGTCCCGCCAAGAAGATTCTTGGAATGGAGATTAGTAGAGATCGTCAGGCAGGTAAGCTTCTGTTGTCATAGAAGAATTATGTTTTGAAGATGATCGACAGGTTCAACATGAAAGATTGTAAACCTGTTAATACTCCACTTGCTGCTCATTTCAAATTATCATCAGAACAGTGTCCACAATCCGAAGAAGATAAAAGGCGCATGTCACAAGTTCCTTATTCTAATGCCGTTGGAAGTTTAATGTATGCCATGGTGTGTACCCGGCCTGATTTGGCCTATGCTGTTAGTATGGTTAGCAGATTCATGCACAATCCAGGAAAACAACATTGGGAAGCAGTGAAATGGATTCTTCGTTATTTAAAGGGTTCATCTGATATTGGTTTGGTATTTGATAGACACAGAGCTGATCCCGGGGGCGTAGTTGGATATGTTGATGCTGACTATGGTGGTGATTTAGATCGGAGAAGATCTCTTTCTGCTTATATATTTACCTTGTGTGGTTCTGCAATCAGTTGGTATTCTTCATTACAAGCTATAGCAGCGCTGTCAACCACTGAAGCAGAATACATTGCTGCTACTGAAGATATGAAAGAGGCTATATGGCTCCGAGGCTTGGTAAGCGAACTTGGTATACAACAAGATATTCTGGTGGTATTCAGTGATAGTCAGAGTGCTGTCCATTTAACCAAGAACAGCAAATATCATTCCAAGACCAAGCATATTGATATAAGGCACCACTTTATCCGAGATACCGTTGCTGCAGGAAATCTTACTGTCGAGAAGGTTCATACAGCCGATAATCCTGCAGACATGTTAACCAAGCCACTTCCATCAGCTAAGTTTGATCATTGTCTTAACTTAGCTGGTATCATCCACACCTAATCAAGGTGTTCATGGCGAGAAGAGCGTTTTGCTGAATGGTGAGTCAAGGTGGAGATTTGTTGGACGGTGGCTCACATTCAAAGTTTGGTGTTGAAAAACTAGAAGCCACAAATCAAAGAAATCATGCTAGTCAAATAAATCATGCCAATAAATGATGTAAGGGATGATGTATCTTTGTTCTTCAAAGTGCTATAAATAGACTCCGGTTGTAACATACCAAAACACACCAAAAACCAAAAAACATCATTTCTCCTTCTCTCTTATATCTCCTCTCTTATTCATCCTCTCTTTCTATATTTCGGGTATAATTATTTAACCTGTAGAGAGTTGTTAACTTGGGCTATTCTCTATCAGCCTTAGAAGGAAATATTCTTGTACTCCCATTTTATTATAGTGGATATTTTTGGCTCTCTCGCCGATGGTTTTTTACCTCTATTCAAAGAGGGTTTTTCCACCTAAAAATCCCGGTGTTAATTTTACAATCTTTATATTTTTCTCTTTAAATCTTTGGTTGAATTATATCGCTTCCGCACTCTAGATCCTAACAGTTCCAATGTTTTGATAGTTTCATATTTCTGTTGTTTGCAGGGCTCTAACCTTGGGTGGAGTGGCTCTCTATACTTGTCAAAGTTTTTAGTTGTTTCTTTTTTGGACTCCGAAAGTAATGGTGACAGGTTCCTGGGAAACGCATGCCAGGAACGTCTTATTTAACAAACGGTTTCTGAGTCGTTGGATCGACCATCCAACGGCTGTGATTTAAAAAAAAAAACAACACCGTACCGCATAAACTTTCTGCGGTACGGAGTAATTACCAAAATGCCCCCCTGTTTTCACATAAAGAATATACTGTTCACCGTACCGCAGAAAGTTTCTGCGATACGTGAACAGTAGGGATATTTTGGTAATTTATTCGTACCGCAGAAAGTTTATGCGGTACGGTGCAATTTTTTTTTTAAATTAGAGCCGTTGGCTCGATCCAACGACTCTGAAACAGTATGTTGGTTAAACAGTCTGTGACAACCGTTTGCCACAGACCGTTCCCCTAAAGTAATTTGAAACCTTCTTAAGTGGGTCTAACTTCATTTTTATTTAGTACTACTATGAACTAGACAGTTGGTCACTCGTTTATTATGTTTTAATTTGTCAGATGTATCTCTACTTTTGCCGTTCTCAAGATATATGTAAATGCTGCTTCTAATCTTGCGTTGTGCATGTCTGTATGTAATTCCTTTCCGTTGGTAATAATTTGTGAAGGATGGTGAATTGCTTGTACTAACTATTGAAAAAAAAAAAAAAAAGATGCATTACATGGTTTTTCTGGTTTAAAAATTACAAAAAAACATTCAGACAGCAACCAAAAAAAAATAAAAGAAATGAGGGTAGCTCAAGTTTACTAAAATGGTTCAGCAACTATCTAACAAATTTTCTCCTCGTTTCTCCATCAATCATCATCGTAAACTAAAAGGCAGTATCAGGCTATCAGCCCATGGGGCACGCTGTGCTGAAATTATCAATTTTGAATGATTTTCCCTAATTTGAAATTTTCGATTTTTGCTTTAATTCCCATAGTTGTCTTCTTGTCATTCCCCACCATGAAAAGAAAGGAATAAATCATGGTAATCTCAGAAGTTACATCATACAACAAAATTTGTAAGTTTAAAGATGTTCTGGCTTCTAATGTCAATGGTTTCAACAATTCTGCAAGTACTTCTTTGGTCATTGGTCAAATTTTTGGTGCTCAACATCTCAAATTTGGGTTTACAAAGGTTAGATCTCTTCAACATCTCCTGTCTCCAGCTTGGAAAGTCGAAAACATGAAGCACATGTGAGTTACAGTATAGTAGATATATAAAAGAGACGAGATAACATTGCCTACAATATTACCAAGACGTTAACATTCTCCCACCCATTATTCTACGCTTCATAACGTTTAGAGAATTGAGTACAGTAACAGCATAATTTAGTCAATTAAATCCTGACCAGAATTTAGTTTCAGAGAATACTTGATTATCCCCAACGGCTTCTGCGCAAGTAAATGATTATCGTACAAACCAGCAAATTTGTCAAAAATCGCTATTTTTAAATATGGCAATCAACAAAGAAAATACATTCATCCAATCAAGAAAAGAAAATCCCCAAAGGACAGAAAAGTTAAGTAAAACCAATCATCAAGAACAAACCCAACTAAAATCTTTTCACCATTACTAGGTTTAATAGTCATAGGCTAAGCGATGAAATTAAATTTGATAACAGATATTAAACTGAATGTGTCTTTTGACTGTTTGAGATCTTCACCAACCAGCTTCAAGCATAGTTCAACCGGAAAATGTCGTTCAACACATAAAAGCTTCCCTGTGGTGTAGGCATCAGATGGAACATCTGGGGAAAATACAGAAAGTGGAAAAACAGTTAAGAGAGGTTTAAAAAATAAAATCCAAGACAACAATCAGTAAACTATATATACAGAACAGAGAATGTTTTCATGGAATATTCTGATTAGTGGAGTAATAGATGATTGATGTAGATAATGATACATCATACCACGGACATAATATTCTCCTGAAAACCATTAATGACTAGTATTGCATCCATGTATGACAATTGAGAACCATGCCTTTCAAAATGGAAAACCTATTATCAAGTGAGAAATAAAGAAAAGAGCGAGTAGAGGAACACTGGCCAGGGTATTAAATGAGTATGAGAGTGCAATAGATGAAACTTTCAAGTTAACCATTTGATTGGAACACATAGACACCAAATTCAATAACCCTATACTCAAGCAAGTCTCCCTCAAAAGCAATATTATACCTCTAACCATTAGGAGATAATCAACACTACCAGATCAACACAAGGATTGAACGAATACTATAAATGGCTACATCACTACTCCACGAAAAGCTTCAGTTAATTAATTTTGATGAGGAATACAGTCTTCTTCCTTATTTATCCTCAAAAGTAATATGTGATTAGTTGCTACAGGGGACACAATATGAAAGCATGGTTTTGGTGGTGTTTTCACATCTGATTACCATAACAGCACCTCCATAATAAACAACTTTTGACCCTATGTTAAAATATTGATGCCTAGATATATGTATCCTTCTGTTCAAGATACAACTTCCTAACATCAATTATTCATATTGGGATTTAGGTTTTCTCTGGAAACACAGAGCAAACAAAAGTATTTTTCTTGTATACTCATATTACTTCAGAAATTTTTGGATAAATTGGAATATGCCCAAAATTTCAAGGGTAAAAAGATTATAAACTCTGCATTTTTCAGTCTCAAGCTAAATAACTAATATGGCAGATGATTCCCACAGATCAAAGTCTCACCAATTTTAGAACAATGTTTGAGATTAAATTAAATAGCATTTGGCTCAAGATAAATTGATTCAGTGGGAGCAAGTTCGAGTAAATGTCATCACTGACTGTTGCCGAAGATGCATCATCCATAATTAAACTTTAGTTCACAAACCAAGGCTGTAATTAGTACATAAGTTGATAAACAAAGATATGTGCACAGCAATAATTCTAACATGATGAGTAGTCTTAAATTACATGCCCATGCCTATAACTGACAGGCTATATCAGTAAATCAATAGACATTAAGCCGCAAGAGAAATGCACCTTTCATGTTTCATTATTAATTATCTCCATTCCCTTAGAAAAATGCAGTATAACGCAACATAAAACTTAAGACTCAAAGACAAGAAACAGCATGGGTAATTTATTAACTAGTTGTTAGACTTAATATTGACAAAGCTCTAAGACAAATTTTAGATCTCGATTCAAACAACTTCCTCTTTTTCATCCTATTTTCTTAGCCAAATACGAAATAGAAGAGATCAGGCACCTAAAAAAGTCGAAGCATTAATCAATTACAATCCACATCAAGCACACCGAAAAAACCCTTTAAACTTCCAATAAATAAAACAAGCCTTAATTATTCAACATTAGATTAACCAAACTACTTACAACACTAAATTCGATCCGTAAAAGCATTTGCAAAACATTAAAAAGATATCGATTAATAACAGATCAGGCAATACAAAAGCCCTAAAACATATATACAGAGGAGAAACAGAGAGAGAGAGAGAGAAGGGGGGAGAGAGAAGGAGAGAGAAGTGGGGAGAGAGAAGGAGAGAGAAAGAGAGATAGAAGGGGGGGGGAGAGAGAGAGAGAGAGAGAGAGAGAGAGAGAGAGATAGAGAGAGAGAGAGAGAGAGAGAGAGAGAGAGAGAGAGGAGAGAGAGGAGAGACCTGACTAAACTTAAGAGCGTGTTGTTCACCAACAAGTTGGAGATTACCGGAGACGAAAACAAGCATACCACCAGCAGGACCAGAAGGCTGACAATCAACAGTAGTGATGCTATGTTTACACTGCTGAAACGGAAGAGAAGAAAGCTTAGCAACAATGTTAACTGACCCTTGAATTTTCTGACCTTCGAAAGTTAACATAGAAGCATCCTGATATAAATTCCCCAGATTCGAACGACTGTTATCGAATGTTGAGTAGTAGTGCTCAACGAACGCCTTTGCTACTGCATCTGGATCCATCTCGTGTGTGTATATCTGTGTGTATATGTGTGCCGCACCAAGGCGATGATATTGATATATACCTAGCGTCAAACCTCTCGCTCTCGCTGCTTTGCCTGTAACAAACGCTACTTTTTATGGGTTTTTTTAAAACAATTTTGTATTCCTTTTTCTTATTTTTTAGGAGATTTAATGTTTAATTTTGTAATATTATCCTTTTTATTTTTTTCCTTATTTTCTTGCTATTTTTTTAGTATAAATTAGAATTATATCTTTATATATAATACGCATAAGAGATATCTTATCCAGATTTTTGGTATGATAACTGTACTACCAAAACTATATGATCCAAAATTATATGATCCAATGGATTAAAAAGTTATCCTTACATTAATAAAAATGTTAGAATTTTTAAAAAAATTGGGTATCAAATGTTTAATTGACATAATTTGATTCATTATATTTATAATAATTTAATAAAGACCCAGTATATACATGTGTTAGCGGAGGAATTTGGGAAAACAAATTCGGGGAGGGTTGCTGGAATTGTGGTGGTGGTTGATGACGATGAACGACGTAGGACATTTTAGGGTTAGGGTTTGTAATTTGGGGATGGCTGAGATTGTATGCTGAGATGTTATTGCAATTTAGATCGAATATTGAATTCTCTCTTTTTCGCAAGGGTTTGCATCGTGCCATACAATGTGCCTACGTACCCTTATTTATAGGGATCAAGCCAAACGTAGTTCTTGGGGAGCACGTAACCGAAACGGGCTAGGTTTCCTTGTTTAGGGAAACCCATTGGATCGGGGCCACCACCTTTAATAGAATCCTCATGGGCTTTCTAGCCCAACTATTTTCTCGGAGCGTGGCGGTTAAGTCATTGACCCGAGATTGTCGGAGTCAACGCCTACCTTGAGCCACCAAGGGAGAATAGCTAGTCATAGGGCTAGCCCTCGGGTTCACTAAGGGACGACTCCTCAATAGGGGAATTCCCTGATAGCCTAGGCAAAGCCATATCTTCATTTATCGTTATCTTAATCATAGATTTAGGTCAAGACCCATATCCTGTAATATCTTCCTTCTAGCCTCCCGGGGGAATTCCCCCTTTCGTAAATAGAGGGCGAGACCCATAAGTGGGCGAGCCTTCCAGGGTGGGCGACGCCCCTGATAATGGTGGGCCTTAGCCCAATCAGCACTTGGTCACTTTTTGATGCATATCCTTCTTAGCCCTTTCGAGGACGTTCCCTCTTTTGAAGGCGTTCCTTCTTTTGAGGGCGAGGCTGATTTCTGAGCGTAACAACTACACCCCAGTTTCTTACGATAATGATTTATAAAAGAAACTATCTTCACGAAAATCCCTTAGAAAGAAGGCGAGCCCTCCCGGCACTTCCCGAAATTCCCAGCGCACGAAATGAGTTATCACGCCTTGACGCTCTTCTCGTTCTGTACCCTCACTTTTTTTTAATTCCGACATATTTCCGAAATTGTATCGAAGTGATGTAAATTTCTCCTCCCAATCAAGCAGGTGAGACTGAGATTGCTAAGGGGCGACACCCTTCGACCTCCCTAGCAGGGCAATGCCTGCTAACCTGGATGAGACTTAGTCCTTCTCCATAGCCGAGATAGTAGATGACTTGGGTTATGATCCACAGTCTTTAGTGTCCTCCATGTAGCGGTATTGGGGAGATTTCTCCATTCTGATGCCCGAGAGGGCGAGGCCTTCCTAAAAATCAGGCAGAGCTAAATGGTAAGTCTTCTGTCCTAAATTATGATTCCCCTAGAGAGCGACGCCCTTAACGAGTGGGCGAGGCCGATTCCATCTCCTTCCTTGCTGAAATATAGTAGCTACCTCCTTGCTAGTTTACTGCGGGCGATACCTGATAAGTGGATTTCATATCCACTTGGATCGTTTCATATCGGCTTAAATTGATTGACTTGGACTCAAGTTTATGGTGTTTTTTATGTGTTTTTGTAGCGGTGCAGGTTTGTAACTTCCCGTTAAGGTTGGCATTTCCCGTCTATTTTGGAGTTGAAAGTTAGCATGGGAATGAAGATTGGGAGCTTGCTTTAAGCTTCCATGAAGATCATAAGGCTAAAGGATTGAAGACGGAAGCTAGCGGAAAAGAAACGGGAGAAATCGGAGTCAAAACGAAGAAAATCAGAAAACGGGCAGCAGCCAAGGGGGCAGACTGCGCCCTGATCAGTCCTGGAGTGCGCAGACTGCGTCCTAGAGGGGGCAGACTGTGCCCTAATTCGCTGGAAATTGCTGATTTTTAGTTCTATTCTGATTCTGATTGTATTTTTAGGCTTTTTCTTGCTGTACAAGACTTCTAGGGCCTATAAAAACACATTGTATCATTGTAATTCATATCCTATCATATCATAACTTAGAATCACAAGGGAGAAAAGTGGAGGAAGATTCAACGCTCGTGACAAGCAACGGATCTAGATCTACTTCATCTTTTGTATTCTTTTCTTAGGCGTTATTCTGGATTCTAAATTTGTTTTCTCAACTCTTCGTTTTAATAATATTACTACTTTCATTCATATCTTGTTTAATATCATGTTTTCATCAAATCCTATTGTGACGAACAGTTCAATTATGAACTAATCGTTGTTATGGGATTCTAACGGATTTATCTATGTAGCTTAGTAGCTTGATTGCTTTAAAGATTTGTGTGTGATGAATTCTTGATATCCTCGTATGGTTAATCTTAATGCTTTTAGATGCGTAGCTAATATGTAAATTGAATCGTTAATATCTTGCGAAATGAGAGTGGATCTTGAGATTTAGAACTTGCCATTCTAGCATAGGATAGGTTGATGTATGCTTGACATCATGATTTGTAGCGTAATTAGAGATACTTATGCTGCCCTATGTGATCAATATGGATAACTTGTTCTTCAACCGTTATGTTTTCAAATCTTATAGAGATATAGGGTCTAAGCATAATTGGTGTCTATTCATCTTCTATCTCTTTTGTGGATGTATGAGTAGTTTGGTATTCGTATACTGAGAAGTAGCCTATACTTGTTTCGTGTTGTCTGATCAGATATCAAAACCATCACATGCATTGATAAAAGGCATCAACTTTAAGCGAAGTATTTAATGAAGTTAGGATCCCATGTTTATTCTCATATAAGTTATTCGATTTTAATCCTCATTAGTTAAGTAATTCTTAGTTTTGTTAATTTGCTTCTTAGTTAATTTAGATAATCAAAACCAAAATTTGTTAATTGTCTTAGTAGTGAATAAAACCATACATTATTGCATATGTGCATTAACTGAATTGAAACCTAAACCAGATCTCTGTGGGAACGAACTTGACTTATTCATATATTACTTGTGACCACGTACGCTTGCGTGATTTAGTGCAAACAAGTTTTTGGCGCCGCTGTCGGGGACCATCAGTGTTTTATTTTTAGTTTATGTGCTTGTCATCAGTGGTCGTTAGAGTTCACTGACTCGGACTTTTCTTACTTAGTTTGTTTGTTCTTGGTGTTTTTCAGGTACTTGAGCGTGTATGCGAACACATTCTCAAACTCGTAAACTGGAAGACACAGATCTAGTTACAGATAAAAGCGTAGAGGAACTTGAAGCAACAATAAAGATGGCAGAATTACCAGCAGCAGTTAAGGCTTTGAAGGACTATTCTCAGCCAAAGATCAATGACATTACAATCTAGTATTGTCAGACCAGCTATTACAGCTAACAATTTCGAAATCAAGCCTGGCACGATTCAGATGGTACAGAACTCAGTTCAGTTTGGGGGTGCACCTACGGAGGATCCTAACATGCACATCCGGGACTTCATTGAGATCTGCGACACTTTCAAGTTCAATGGTGTGTCGGAAGATGCTGTGAAATTGAGACTTTTCCCATTCTCTTTGAGGGATAAAGCTAAGGGCTAGTTACACTCTCTACCAGCCGGTTCCATTACTACGTGGGAGGATCTTGCTCAGAAGTTTCTTACCAAATTCTTTCCAATGACGAAGACTGCAGTAATCAAGAACGCTCTTACTTAGTTTGCTCAGCAATCTGGGGAATCTTTGTGTGAGGCTTGGGAATGCTACAAGGAGATGCTCATGGTATGCCAAGTTATCAATTCTTTCTACAATGGGTTGGGAGCACAGTCTAGACCTTTGCTAGATGAAGCATCTGGTGGAGCTCTATGGGCTAAGAGCTATGAGGAAGCTTATGATCTGATTGAAATGGTGGCTGCCAATGAATATCAAAATCCAACTCAGAGACTTTCTCAAGGCAAAGTAGTAGGAATTCTGGAAGTTGATGCAGCTTCAGCTATTGCAGCTCAGTTGAAGGCTTTGACTATGAAGGTGGATTTTCTTACCAACTATGGAGTTCAGCAGGTTGATAGTGTTTGTGAGTTATGTGCGGATGCACATGAGACGAATCAGTGTGCTATCTCTTCTGAATCAGCACAGTTTGTGAGTAATTTTCAGAGACCTGCTGCACCAGTTCCAACCACCTATCATCCGAACAACAGAAATCACCCTAATTTCAGCTGGAGCAACAATCAAGGTGCTCAACAATCATACCCTTATCAGCAGTTTCAGGGACAACAATTTGGAGATAAGCCGTTCAATCAAGGTTATCAGCAGCAGTATGCTCCAAGGTAACAATTCCAACCTCCGGGATTTCAGCAACAGCCTCATGCAAGTGTGGGGCAATCTTCTTTTGAAAAATCTGAATTGGATGAATTGAGGTTGATGGTTAAAAGTCAGGCGGTATCTCTCAAGACCTTGGAGAATCAGATTGGGTAGATTGCTAGTGCCTTACTCAATAGGCAGCAAGGAATTCTTCCGAGTGATACAGAGGCTAATCCAGGAAGAAGGGTAGTCCATGAGTAGGTGAAAGTAATTACTTTAAGATCTGGAAAAGTCACAACCGAGCAAAAATCAGCAGCTAAGGAAGATGAAGAAGTTCAGAATCAGCAGGTTGAAAAATCTGCAGGGCCAGAAATTTAGAAATCTGACTTGGTGGCTGATCAGTTGAATGGTGAAGTGGAAAAGAGCAAGAATTCTGCTGAAAAGTCTATTCCGGAGCAGTTTACAAAGAGCAATCAGATCTATCCGCCTCCTCCATATCCTCGACGCTTGCAGAAAAGTCAAGAAAAGCAATTTCAGAAATTTTTGGACGTCTTCAAAAATTGTCCATTAATATTCCTTTTGCAGAAGCTTTAGAAAAGATGACGTGCTATGCTAAGTTCATGAAGGGGATTTTATTAAGGAAGTTGAAGCTCGATGAATTAGACACCGTTGCTTTGACGGAAGAGTGCAGTGCTGTTCTTTAGTAGAAGTTGCCGCCTAGACTTAAAGATCCGGGAAGTTTCGCCATCCCGTGCACCATTTGCAACTTGTCTTTTGAGAAGTGCTTATGTGACTTGGGAGCTAGCATCAATCTGATGCCCTTGTCGGTTTTCATGCAACTTGGTCTGCCGGATTCGAAACCTACTAATATCTCCTTACAGTTAGCTGATCGGTTGATCACGTATCCAAGAGGAATAGTGGAAGATGTCTTGGTAAAGGTGGATGAGTTTGTCTTTCCTGCTGATTTTGTCATCTAGACTTTGAGGAAGATAAGAGGATTCCCATCATCTTGGGAAGGTAATTCTTAGCCACCGGCCGAGCTTTAATTGATGTGCAAAAAGGGGAGCTAACTATTCGGGTTCAAGATGATAAGGCCACCTTTAATGTGTTTGCTCCTACGAAGATTTCAGATGATCCAGAAGTGTGCTTTTCTATGGAATCTCTTGCTGATGAAACTAATACCAATATGCTCGAGCATAACATTTGTGACTCCCTGGCATTGTCTTTCCACGAAGAAAAAGGTGATTTGAAATTGGATGCATTGCCTAGTGTTCCAAATTTTTCGAAGAGCTCTGATTCAGTTAAGATGCTCGAGGAAATTGATGTTGTTAAATCTTCCACGCAAGATCTCTCGAATGTAAAGCTCGGAAAACTTCCACCGCATTTGAGGTATGTCCTTTTGAATGATGAGTTCGTGATTTTTGAAGAAGGGCATGATAATGTGTTAAGAAGGTGGATAGTTGATGATGTGGTAGAAGAGTGTATGGTTCAGTCGGCTGAAAGGGATAAACACCTTAGAGGTGTGAGGAAGAAAAAGAAGGTGAAGAAGTCGACGGGTGGAATAATCAAGGTGAAGAGTGAAAGAAAAGTTGTGTTAGGAGTAAGCAATCGAGATGTCAACATTCGTATGAATGGTCTTTTCGTTGAGGACGGTTCGGTTATTCTCTTGAAACCGCCATGAAGTGAGGAATCAACGTCCGGCTAAATGACGTCAACGACAGCGCTTCGTGGGAGGCAACCACGCTTTTGGTCATTTTTATTTAAGTATGTTCTCTACTATCCTTTTTTATTGCCTTCAATTGGGACATTGAATATTTTAAGTTTGGGGGTGATTTGGGGGATTAGTAGTGTTAGTTGAGTCTTTGTTCATGTAGGAATCATATATTTTGCATGTTAGTGGTAGTTCATTCATATTTATTCGTATTATTGAATGTTTGTTTCATATAGGACATTTTGTTATTTTGTTTGCGTATACCATGTGAGTCCATGATAGTTGCATAGCATGCATATTTCATGATCCCTTAGGACGAGCTAATTCTGATTGGTAGGTCGATGTCTAATTTAGTGTGGTGATTAGAGCCGGCAATTTCGTACACGACACGAAAACACGACACGAAAACGACACGAAAATTACGGGTTTGGGTTGACCTTTACGGTACACGAACACGAAAGTATACGAACACGAAATTACACGGATGAATTTAGTGTCGGTTTTGGGTTTATCCTTGGGTACACGACACGAAACGAAAATACACGAAATAAATAAATATTTAAATAATTTTATTAAAATTATATGAATACATATTTTTAAATGATATTTTATATATATTTTTTACATAAGATAAATACAAAATAGTTTTAAATCTTAGTTTCACAAGACTTAAGCACACTTCATTCCTTATGACATATTGACTTAAGACTGGACTAGTAAAAAATTAATATTTAAATATTTTTATTTTTATTCAAAAATTACACGAAATACGACACGAAACGTACACGAAATGAAGGTACACGAACACGAAACGAAACGAATCCTTAACGGGTCGGTTTTGGATTTAGCATTACGTACACGAAACACGAAAGTACACGACACGAAAGTACACGAAACGAGCGAATTGCCAGGTCTAGTGGTGATGATGAATAGAGGGTTGATTTATAGTTCTTATGAAATTGACTTTCATGTTACAGAAACAAAGTATTTTCACAAGTCTTATTAGGTTGCTTTTGGGCTAGGTTGAGGTTATGCTTGTTTGGTTGTTTTATATTTAATCACTTGTTTATATTTAGAATTTTCGTTATTCCCTTGATGGCGTAGGAGCACTAAAATATAAGTTTGGGGGAAAATAGGGATTTCATGCTAGTTGTTAGCTAGGTGTCAAATGGCTAGTAGCAGCTCATAATTATGAGTAGTCTAGGGTTGGATGCGATAGAGCGAAACACACTCATTCCAAATTAGTGTGTGAAAAAGTCAAAAAAAAATGTTATGTGAGTGTTTAATTGCAGAATTAACCAGGGTGAGCTCTTTAATACTCGAGCGATTAAGTTCGCGGGGACTTTGTGCCTAGTGACCTAAGGCTTTTATAGTCTTGGATCCACTAACCTAAAGCTCGCTACATGGGTATTATTGCATAAGCCTTTTGGGGCCTCATCCATTGCACGGTTAAATAAGCATGTATTTTGTATATATTCATATGTGTTGTAGTTGTAGTAATAAAGCATGAATTCCTGTCTAACTCAAATGATGATAGAGGTATTTCTAGGTTATGAAGTGTCTACAGTCTATTTTATTTATAAACCTGTGTTGTCTTGGCGAAGAATAGGTAAGATTTTTGATCTAGTTTGGGAGTATTTCTGATGAGCATCGCACACACGCACGTTTCTATTCATGTATTGTTAGTATATGGGGACTTAGTCGAGCTCTATTTAAATTTAGTTGCATTCTTTGAGATATTTGCTTGCTAGTTGGTTTTGGTTATTTCGAAGGGGATCGTTGCATTTTCATATTAGTTGTATTGTTTTTGCATTGTTTAGTTAGATGGATTTTGTGGGTACATTCGCTATAGGCCCTCACGAGACCTTACTCGTCCACTAGGGCTGCCTAGGGGTTTAAAGGGCTTGTTGCATATGCCAAATGCAACTGTGATCACCTACGGAAGTGGTACTAGTTAGTTGTATGTAGTTATAATTGTTTATGCTTGAGGACAAGCATCTACTTAATTATGGGGGTGTGATAAGTGGATTTCATATCCACTTGGTTCGCTTCATATCGGCTTAAATTGATTGACTTGGACTCAAGTTTGTGGTGTTTTTGATGTGTTTTGTGTAGTGGTGCAGGTTTGTAACTTCTCGTTAAGGTTGGCATTTCCCGTCTATTTTGGAGTTGAAAGTTAGCATGGGAATGAAGATTGGGAGCTTGCTTTAAGCTTCCATGAAGATCATAAGGTTAAAGGATTGAAGACGGAAGCTAACGGAAAAGAAACGGGAGAAATCGGAGTCAAAATGAAGAAAAACGAAGAAAATCAGAAAACGGGCAACAACCAAGGGGGCAGACTGTGCCCTAGAGGGGGCAGACTGCGCCCTGATCAGTCCTGGAGTGCACAGACTGCGCCCTAGAAGGGGTAGACTGCGCCCTAATTCGCTGGAAATTGCTAATTTTTAGTTCTATTCCGATTCTGATTGTATTTTTAGGCTTTTTCTTGCTGTACAAGACTTCTAGGGCCTTGTTAGGTCCAAATGTGTTGTAGAGGGGGGGTGAATACAACTTTTCGAATATGAGAAGCAATAAATACGATGCAATAAATGAACACACAGATTCAAGGAATATATGTCTTATATATAACTTGAAAGGGTTGCTACAACATTCATTACAAAGTATAACAGAAGTTCAGAGAGAAGTGAATGATACTAAGCTCTGTGAATGCACTCTCTCTCTTTCTCTTGTGTTTTTCTCAAGAATTGCTCACTAACTAAAACATTACACAAGTACTTCTATTTATACTACATGTAATCTATGTCCTGTAGTCTTCAAAGACTAAGATGTACGTGGCCCAATGATGTCCACATAAATCTTGCCTTATCTTGAAAGCTTGGAAATCTGCCAATCAGAAGATGCCATGTGTCATGTTGAAGCTGCACTCTAAGTAGAACTTCTACTTGAGAATTTCTACTTAGCCATCTCGAAGTTCTAAGTAGAACTTCTACTTAGAAACTTCTACTTGGCCATCTAGAATATTTAGTACTTAGAAAATATTCTGGTCTTCAACTTGAAACTTCAATGCACATCTTGAACTTGTGATATCTTCATGTCTTCTTTATTCTTCACCAAGCTCTTGAATATGGATCTTTATTACTGACATAAACTTGCTATCAATGTCCTGACACTTGATGCAACGGTCTGGTTCATAAGTGACTAGTCTTGATAGGGTTTTTGCTTCTTGAATAAATTACCATATCCAATTAGAAATGTGGCTTTCCAATATTTGCTTTCCTTCTTGTTCACTTGAAATCAATTGGTCTTATTGATACTGATAGTTATGATCTTGATTCTTGGCTTTCCAAATCACTGAGGCATGAACAACTTTGACTTGAACTTCTCTCAATGATTTCTTCTTGGATTGATCATAGTTAACATGTTGAATTGTATCAATTACCTTGTCTTCATTTAGTGTTGATTTCTTGTGACTTCTTGTTCTTGATTGTCTTCTGGTTAAGTATCTTTTCCTTTAGTTTGAGTTACATTAGTTATAGTGTTACAAGTTTACACACTCTGCCTTTCAATCTCCCCCAATTTGATTGTCTAACAATGACATTCAAATTAATGAAGGATAACTCAACTAAACAATGAGACGAGAAAAGATAATTAACATTACAGTCTTGAATAATTTACAATTGAAATTTACATGAAAACAATACAAAGAACTTAAACTAGAAACAGAATTCGAACTTCGAATTAAAGATCATTTGAGTGATTCCTATCACCTGGATTATTTCATACCTTTTAGTCAAACTTGTATCACCTTATTGGATTCACTCTAAGGTGAATTTTCCTCAAGTGAGTTAAAGCAACCAAAAGACATGAAGTTTTTCCAACTTCAAGTTCACACCACTCTGACCTTTAACCCTAATTCCGTTTCCTCTTTCTAGCTTCAGCAGCTTGGTCTCTCTCTTCTTTCTGCCTTTTGCGCTTCTCCTTCTGCTGCTTTTCTTTCTTGTATACTGGATCTTTAAGCTGCTTCCACCTAGCATTCAACAGACTTACAGCTTCCATTTCTAGAGGGTTCTTGGGCTCTGGATAAGGATGTTTGAAAAGCCTTCTGAGCTTGTCCACCTCCTGAGTAGTCCTGATCTTTGGAATATCCTCAAAGTTCTTCATGATGAGCTGAGGTTTCCAGTGAGATTTATCAGATTTAAACTGACAATAGATCATCTTGGGGTAGCCCTTGACACGGTCAGTATTGTGGACACTGGCCGCATCTCGCTCCATTCGCTTCTTTTCCACCACTACTTCAGACAGGTAACTCATGAGTCTCTGCTTTTCTTCAACAAACTTATCTTCCACTTCGCCCCATTTGAATACATATAATACTCTCTCCAGAAATGCAGCATCTTGAGTCCGTAGCAGCCATTGTCTACTCATATGCAAGATTGTTTGATTCTGGTCTGCATCTATGAATACTAAGGCATCAGCTGTATCTTCAACATAAGCATGTATCCAGTATACACTATCACTTCCTGGAACACCAATAGCCTCCCTTATTTCTCCTTGTTCTAGTGCTCCAGAAGGAAGAGTCAGAGCTTCATCTACATTCTTCATGGCTTGAAGAATATTCCATTTCTTCTCTATCAGCTCCGGCTCAATCTTCACGTCATCAAGAGGGTTTGGAGCAATGACATCACACTTCCACACCTCATTGCTCTTCTTGAATATTGCTCTTTCAATGATCTTCACGGATTTATCTTTAAGCTCAGAAGCGAATCCCTTGCTCATCATTTGTCTACAGACAGCTTTGAGAGATTCTACTGAAAGCTCCATTAGATCATTTTCCTCCATGCTAACCCTCTTCATCTTTCCGTCAACTACCATCCGGACAAAATTTGGATATGCTGAGAATTCTGGACCCTTGTCCTCTGCTAGCTGCATTAACTGATCCCTGTACAGAATGCTTAGCTCCTCAGATTGAGAGTATTGAATTTTAGTCGCTAGCAAGAACAACTCTGACGCAGATCTTCTCATAATGAATTGGTCATCCACATATAAGAAAGATGTTGGGACTCCTTCTACCAAAGACAAGATAAACTGCCACTCCTTAAGATTTGCATTGTATCCAACCCTGACTTTAGAAATTAATCTCTTCAAAGCATTTATATAGTCCCCAGTCATTGGATTCTGCAAATTCAAGTTGTAGAACAGATCATCTGCATCCTTGTTATGAACTCCTTTCGCACAAGGTCCCATCATTATCTTCCTTGCTTCATCCCATTTCTGCCCTATCCTTCGTTTGTCCAGATCAACTTGAGGATCAGCTAGCCTTGCAAGCTCATACTCATACTGCTTCCCTTGTAGCTCACCCTTCTTTTCTAGGAATGCAGCATGTTCTTGCATCATCTTCATTTTATGGAACTGAGCTTGTTCCAAGGCTAACTGTTGAGCTTTAAGGGTTTCCTCATCAACAGGAAATTCTTCAGGCATTCCGGAAGACATCCCAGCACCTCCACCTTGTTCCTTCAAAGATCTTTTTATAGCGTGTGCCAACGGTACGTCTTCCATGTCAGAATCTGAGTCAAGTACCTCCTGTACTGTTTCCTGATGACTCAGGTCAATAAATGGTTCATCAACCATTACTGCCTTACCCTTCCTCATCCTCAGAGCCTCTTCATCAACAGATGGCTCAACTTCTGGTTCCTTGACAAGATCAGCGGGTTCTTCAATTTCTTCGATGTGAACTGCCTGCTGTCTCGTCTCCTTTCCACTCTCCCCCTTAGGTGAGTTATCCTGAGCTCCACCTTGGTCTTCAGATCCACCAGCTGCATAGGAACCTCCAAAACCAGAACCAGAGGCTCCCGCTCCACTAGCACCACCTGCACCAGCATCGGGGGGAGGTTGTTGCGACTCGAAACACTCCGGGGGCACAAAACTCCTGACTGCGAACATCATTCTACTGATCTCCACAGCCATTGTATGCATTGTAGACTCCAATGCCCCCATCCTCTCATTGAGAGTGCTTCCTAAGACACCACCAGCATGGCCCAAGTCATTTACCTTATTTGTCAAATCATCAAAAGCTGTAGCTTGACTTGCCATTCTTGCTGCGTAGTCGTCTAGAGCCCTTTGGTTGTTTCCAATGTTCATCCCAAACTGCCCCATCGTCTGTCCGAACTGCTTCATCTGATTTTCCATAGAAGTCATACGCGTATCAAGATTTTCAATGTTAAGGGACGGTGTTTGGTTTAGGTGACCTCGCTCTAATACTCGTTCTGTTGGTATTTGACACTCGGTTTCGGGCCTTGAAAATGAAGGTCCCTCTCTCCCTAACCTCTCACACACACTCCCTGTCTCACGCTCGTGTATGTCTTCAATGATTGATCCAAATAATGAAGCAGTACCTGCAGAAAATTGATAAGAAATGTTGTTGACAGTTATGGGATCAAATTCTGTTTGTTCCTGAGTTGGAATCTCAGGCTGAGAGGCTGCAAAGTGTCCTTGTACGACATCAGAACCGATCCTCTTTGCAGCATCAGTACGTACCGGTGAAGGTACGGCTGAAGTTCTTAAGACTTCATGTCCTCTTGAAGCAACAATATCTTCAAGAGGTACATCATCCTCACCAAAATCAAAATCCCTATGTGCAGATTGTTCAAGGGGTGAACCACTCGCGTGAGGTGGAGTGGTTGCGTGTGACACTCTAGGGTTTGACTGTGGTTGTGAAGTAGCAGCGTGGAAAAGTTTGGCTTTCTTTCGAATAAGTTGCTGCTCTTCGGTTTCACTCTCCTCATAAGTTTCTACATAGACACGTGCTGGCTTTCTGACTTCCGTTAACAAGGGTGATAGAGAATAGGAATGTGTGTCAGACTCAGAGTCAGAAATATGGCTCTCACCCTGGGATAGATCCTGCGGGTTAGCAGTCTCTTGGGTCGCGGAATCAGATACATAGGAGGAGGAATGAATAGTATGCATGGAGAGATTACCTGATTGATTACCTTGTGCATCATCGCTTTCCTCATCAGGAATCTCATCAAATGCCTCAGCATGAACAGATGGATTTTGAGCATGTGATGAAACTTGTGATGATGCCTCCAAATTGGTAACTCCTGCATCATATCTAAGCCACATTTGAAGATTTTCAGGAGTAGACATTGGTTTACCTTGATGTTTATCCTGATTAGCAATGGTTGAAAGTGACTTAGTGCCCATCCCTAGCGATTCAGATGTGGGGCTTCTGGCAAATCCCTGTCTAACAGCAAGAGCATCCTTCGGTATTAAGTCATTGATCAGCATTTGAAGAAACCGAGGAAACCAGCAGACAACGTCATTTGTAGTGAGGTCTCTGCTTGCAAGGGATCCCATTGAGGCCACTATCTCAGAGAGAACTATGCGTCCATAGTTTATATCCAGTTCTCTTGCTAGGGCAACTGCAAAGGTTTGCATTGGAATTGGAATTTGATGAAAGTCTTTTTCGCGTGCCCGAAAACATCTTGTGATGGCCTCGAAAAAGTAATTCCATTCCACATGGAAGAATTGTTTTTGGATATTTCCCGTGATTGGGCCTTTTGGGGGATAACATCCAATTTCTTCAAAGAATCTGAGGCGTTCTGCAGCAGTAGGTTCTGGATCATAAGCATCTTTAATTGGGAATCCCAGAACTTTGTTGACAATCTCTTCAGTCACCTCATATTCCTGACCCGCTAAGGTAAACCTGAAACCTAAGGGGGTTGATTTGCTCCCAAAAGTAACCGCACTAGTCCATAATTGCTGTAAAGCATCATGTACTAGTGTAGGTTTAGCAGTAAAAGCATGGCTAGCTTTGGAGTACAAATTGAGAAATCGTATCAAAAACTTAAACCGCGGGAGTTGATCACCAATTTCCGTAGAAATATTATAAAAATTGTTTTTAGCAAGTGAAAATTGGTGAGCCATTTTGATTAAATGTTTTTCTTTAAAAAGATGTGATTTTTGTTTAATTTTGAAAAACAAATAATTTACGAATTAAATGATGTATCCCTTTTAATTTAGCAAAAAGAACAAAAGTCCCTTAGAGAAAATTAAACTACGGGATTAACAATCAAAAGCCAATTACTAAATCTGAATATTCAAATCGTGTGTGTTTATGAATGGTGAATATGAAATCACGTTTTATGAACAGTACACAAACAGTTATATGTTCGTGTGTATGTATATGTGCGTGTATATGGATGAACACAAAACACACCAACACAAAGATTAAGGATAACACAGTCAAGATTAGTCCAAAAGTTGGCAGTAATTCGTGATTAGTATGAGTTTAATCACAAAACAAAGATTAATGGTATGGAGTTATGAAATCGCCTTGTTTTGTGAAGAGGCTGCTGTGAAAATTAGAATTAGGTAAAGTGAATTAGGCATCGAGTTAGAGATGTATATATAGATGAATGTAAAATGACAAAAATGTCCCTGTTAAAAAAAGAATGTGAAAAGTACTAAGTCCATACAGGGGACATCTAAGTCGAACTCTATCTCGAACATTTCTATCTCGAACATCTCTATCTCGAACATCAAGTCGAACTTCGAGATAAAGTTCGAGATAGAGGTTAACTCGAACAATTATGCACAAATAAGCACTTCAACCAATTTTACAGCAGAAACTATAGGGAAATCCTATCTTGAAGATTATTGATTTGTAGTAAACTTGGAAAATTCCCCTCTTAAGAAAAACAAGGAAATTCAAGATACTTTTCGAGTTAGAAGTCTATCTCGAACATCAAGTCGAAATTCGAGTTGAGTTTCGAGATAGACTAAGAACTCTATCTCGAACATCAAGTCGAAATTCGAGTTGAGTTTCGAGATAGACTAACTCGAAGTTAATCCCAAATTCTTTCCAAAATACCCCCTTGAAGCAAAAAGTACAGGGTAATTCAAGATATGTTTCGAGTTAGGAGTGTAACTCGAAAAATTCCCTTTAGCTTAACCGAGAACTCTATCTCGAACACCAAGTCGAAATTCGAGTTGAGTTTCGAGATAGACTAAGAACTCTATCTCGAACATCAAGTCGAAATTCGAGTTATGTTTCGAGATAGACTAACTCGAAGTTAATTCTCAGTTCTTTTCAAAATATTCCCTTAATGGAAACCTCATCTCAACCTTTGAGATAAAATTCGAGATAGACTTTATCTCGAATATTTTGAAGATGGAACTAGGCACACTGGTAACTCGAACTCGAACTCGAAGTCGAATTTCGAGATGAATTTCGAGATAGCCAACTCGAAATTCTTCCCAGACTTAGAATTTTTTTTTTCAAAAACTTCACTCTGACAGCTTAAGTCGAAATTCAAGTCGAATTTCTAGATGAGTTTCGAGATAGAACCTAACTCGAAATTTTGAAGTTTTTCAATTCTAAGGCCTCTAATTACATGAAAATCAAAGGTAAATTCATCTAAAAATCATGCAATATTTAGAATATTATGAATTTAACTCCCCCTATGATCATGCAATATAACAAGCATAAATTCACAGATTTGTGCTATAAAAGACACTTAAAACACAAGGAATTTATGCAAAAACACACCATATGCAACCTATAACAATCATTAATTAGGCATATTAAAGTCTAAGCACATAATGATTGATTAGCTTGCACATACAAACATAAACATGGATTTTACAGATAGAAGGCTTTACTAACTTGTGTTAAGCATTCCCAATTCACCAACCAACCTATTGAATGTTACTTCATCAAGAGGTTTGGTGAATATATCTGCAATTTGTTGCATTGTGGGCACAAAATGTAGCTCCACAGTCCCCTCCTCGACATGTTCTCTTATGAAATGATACCTGATGTCAATATGCTTGGTTCTTGAGTGATCTACAGGATTGTTGGTTATGGCAATGGCACTTGTGTTGTCACACATGATTGGAATTTTCTTGTGCTCCATGCCATAATCCTTCAATTGGTTCCTCATCCACAGTATTTGAGCTACACAGCTTCCAGCAGCAATGTACTCAGCTTCAGCAGTAGAAGTAGATACTGTATGTTGCTTTTTACTTTGCCAGGACACCAATCTTCTGCCAAGAAATTGACAAGCACCAGATGTGCTTTTCCTATCAATCCTGCAACCTGCATAGTCTGAATCCGAATAGCCAATAAGATTAAAACCTGTATCTCTTGGGTACCAAATCCCTAGATTTGGTGTGCCCTTGAGATACCTAAAAATTCTTTTGACGGCTACGAGATGTGATTCTCTAGGATCCGCTTGGAACCTTGCACATAAACAAGTTGCGAACATTATATCTGGTCTACTTGCAGTTAAATAGAGGAGTGAGCCAATCATACCTCGATAGCTTGTGATGTCAACTGATTTACCTGATTTGTCTTCATCAAGCTTCGTGGCTGTTGCCATGGGAGTCTTAGCTGCTGATGCATCTTCTAGATTATACTTCTTGAGTAAATCTCTGACGTACTTAGATTGACAGATAAAGATACCATCTTTTCTCTGACTGATCTGTAATCCAAGGAAGAAGGACAGCTCTCCCATCATGCTCATCTCATATTTTTCCTGCATTAGCTTGGCAAATTTCTCGCACAAGCGCTCATTTGATGACCCAAAAATAATATCGTCCACATATACTTGAACAAGTATTAAGTCATTTCTCACAACTTTATAGAACAATGTTTTATCAATTACTCCCCTAACAAAACCATTTTCAATTAAGAATAGGGATAGGGTTTCATACCATCGCCTTGGGGATTGCCTGAGGCCATAGACAGATTTGAAGAGTAGATACACAAAATCTGCATGTTCTGGATCAACGAAGCCAGGCGGCTGTTCCAGATACACTTCTTCTTCTAACTCTCCGTTCAGGAAGGCACTTTTCACATCCATCTGGAAAACCTTGAAGTTCTTATGTGCTGCAAATGCCAAGAACATCCTGACTGCCTCAAGTCTTGCAACTGGTGCATAGGTTTCATCATAATCAATTCCTTCTCGCTGAGAATAACCTTTTGCAACCAAACGAGCCTTGTTTCGTGTTACAAGTCCGTTTTCATCCAGTTTATTTCTGAATACCCACCTAGCTCCAATTACGGATTTGTTCTTTGGTCGGGGTACCAGTTTCCAAACTTTCTGCCTTTCAAACTGATTGAGTTCCTCTTGCATTGCAATCACCCAATCAGCATCGCCAAGAGCTTCTTCTATTTCTTTAGGTTCAAGCTTGGATAAGAACCCAGAATATAAGGAGATATTAGCCATGTCAGCTCTTGCAGTTCTTCTAGTAGTCACACCAGCATCTGGATCACCAATAATTAACTCAAACGGATGGTCTCTATTCCATACTCGTTCACCTGGAAATTGTCTTGATGATTCAGCTTGACTTTCTGAGTTGGGGTGCTGACTACTTTGATTATTTTCACTAACTCCCCCTGAGTTAGTGCCAGCTCCTACAGAACTAGAGTCAACTCGACTCGAGCCTTGAACAGTAGTCCTTGAGCTGTTATTTACTCCCCCTGAGTTGTTGCCGGTTCGTACTGAAGAAGTCTCTCCTGATCTTGTAGAATTAGCTTGTTCACTAGACTCAGGTTCTTCATGTACGCTTGGAACATTTAATGGAACAACCAACTCAGGTTCATCTTCAAGATCTTCTAAGTCCAGATTCTGAAATTTTAGGGACTCAGGTTCACTAGAATCTCTTGAAATTGATGAGAGTTTGGTATCGTCGAATCTGACGTTGTAACTTTCAGTCACTTTTCGATCATTCACCAAGAACACTCTATAAGCTGCCACCACGTCTGTAGAGTAACCAACAAAGATTCCTTCACGAGCTTTTGCTGCAAACTTGCCTAGATTTTCATCATCTATAAGCACATAGCATTCTGCTCCGAAGACATGAAAGTATTTGATTGTTGGTCTTCTGTTGTTCATTAGCTCACATGGTGTCTTTTCTTTATCTTTTATGATCAAGGTTCTCTTTTGAGTGTAACAAGCGGTACTCACTGCTTCGGCCCAGAAATACAAAGGAAGTTTTGAATCATACAACAAAGTTCTTGCTGCTTCAACCAGAGTTCTATTCTTCCTTTCAACTACTCCATTTTGCTGTGGAGTTCTCGGGGCTGAATACTGACGACGTATTCCTTTAGATACACAGAAGTCATTTAGCACTGCGTTTTTGAATTCAGTGCCATTGTCAGATCTAATCGTCTTCACAGTAAGTGTTGAAACATTCTCAATTAGAGTGATATGATCAATGATTAAGAAAGGTACTTCGTCTTTCGTCATTGCGAACAATACCCATGTGTACTTGGAGAAGTCATCCACGATTACCAAAGCATATCTTTTCCTAGACAAAGATAGGACATTCACTGGGCCAAACAAATCCATATGAAGAAGTTGCAGAGGCTCAGTAATACTAGAAATTTCTTTGCTTTTATGCGATGATCGCTTCGACTTTCCCATTTCACAAGCTTCACAGAGTCCTTTCGGAGCGAACTCCATTTGAGGTAGATCTCTCACCAGTTCTCGCCTCGCGAGAGCATTCATCGTTTTGAAGTTTAAGTGAGATAACTTTTTGTGCCATAACCAGCTTTCATCATCCGAGGCTTTGCTGTAGAAACAGGTGACCTCATCCTGATTTGCTGAATCCATATCTGTAACAAAAAGATCTGCCTTTCGAACTCCTCTCAAAGCTAGTGAGCCTTCCTTGATGTGAGTGATTGATACACCTTTCTTGTTGAAGACAATTTCGTAACCTTTGTCACAGAATTGACTTATACTCAACAGATTGTGCTTTAGTCCCTCAACATAGGAAATATCTTCAATGATGACATTGCCAGTTTTCAGTTTGCCATATCCCTTTGTCACACCTATGCTGTCATCTCCAAAGGTAACATAAGGGCCAGCCTTCATAACCAACTCTGTAAGCAGGGACTTGTTTCCAGTCATATGCCTCGATGCTCCACTGTCTAGCACCCATATGACTTTATTTCTATTCTGCTTAATGCCCTCTGGTTCCTCTGATGTCTCAGCCATGAGGGCAAAGTTTGCTACATGAGTAACATCTTCCTCATCTGAATCATCCCAAGCTCTTCCTTCTGTCACTAATAAAGCTCGTTTTCCATGTCTTTCCTTCAACAGTGCTTCATAGTTGCTTTTGAGAGCTTCAAATGTCTCTTTTGGATAAGTCTGTTTAGGCTTTTTGCAGTCCGAGGCAAAGTGTCCAGCTTCACCACAATTATAGCATTTGAACTTCATTTTGAAATCCAAGGGAGATTTGTAGCTGGTATTCTTGCCTTTTCCTTTGTAGCCTGACGAACTACCACCACCCCTAGCAGCCCGATAATAAGATGAAGATTTTCTCTGTGGTCGGTTGCTCTTTCTAAATCTCATGTTGCTGAACTTCCTTGCCATGTATGCCACGACACTATCGTCCATGTTGTCCAGCTCTTCTTGGGTGTAGTAGTCATCATCACTGTCAGATGCGCACTCGTCATCATTATCAACTTGATGTGGTGCAAGTGATGATTTAGGCTTTGCTGCAACCATTGCCTTCTTAGACTCTTCCTCATCAGCAACTAATCCTGATGCACTTTCTTTTCCCTTTGAATCATTGTCCCATGCTTGATCTTGAAGAGTTTCCAGCTCATAGGTCTTTAATATTCCATAATATTCTTCCAGAGAAGTTGTATGAAAATCTCTGGTTTCTCTTATTGCGTAGACCCTATGTTCAATGCTTTTTGGCTGGTTCCTCAGATATCTCGTATTAGTTTCAACCATGGGGAGAGTTACACCTCTCAGATTCAAATCCAATACCAACTGACTGAATCGTAGGTAGACATCTGTTATGCCTTCTCCTTTCCTTATTCTAAAGGTGTCATACTCCATCTTGAGTATGCGTGTTTTGTTGCTTCTGACCTCTGCAGATCCTTCCATGACAACTTCTATCTTGTCCCAAATCTTCTTCGCTGTAGTCAGACCTTTGACTATATTAAACATTTCATGATCAAGAGATTCCATCAAGGTTTGTCGAACGGCAGTATCACAAGCTATTTGTTCCTTATCAGCATCCGAAAACTCCGAGACCTTTTTAGGCTCAGACCGAGGTGGTATAACCACTCCTCCTTCCGTATGTGAAGGAATAACCACCATTGGGACAAATTTACCCTTGTCAAGGACTTCCAGATATTCAGGGTTAACAGTCTCTAGATATAGTCTCATTCTGAAAACCCATTCTTCATAGTGATCTTTGTTGAACATTGGGATCTTGAATGCATTTTTAGGAGCCATCTCAATTCTGGTCACTAAAAGTTTCTAAGTACCCAAGACTAGGCTATGTAGAATATTTATGTAGAACTTTTTCCTAAGTCGAAATTTCTCTAAGTAGAAATTTTGCTCAAGTCGAAATCACCAAGTAGAAATTGTCCAAGTCGAAATTCTATGTAGAAATTCTCAAGTAGAAATTCTATCTAGAACTTTTGTCCTTAGAATAATTTTTCTGCAGATTACTTTAATATTGAATAAACAATATTATCTCTTTAACACCTTTTGACTTTGAATGCTTTACTCACCTAACCCACCTAACCCACGTGCTAGGTAATGAATATGTTTTGTTCACTTTCGGCCGTGAATAATGCAAATCACAAAGTCCAAAAACACCTTTTTTTATTCTTTTACTATTTTTCTGTTTTGAAAAGGAGATCAAAAAGTTGTTGGGTTGTCTTCTTTGATAAGAACAGATGATGAACACTCAAGAACACCAAATATGAAAGTACCCAGATTAATTCACAAAAATTAGTTAAAATACACCCAAGCTAAATAATCACACCTGGAGTATTTAAATAATTTTTCAGATGAGTTTTCACTACCAACGAATTAAAACACACTTTTCGAGAAAATGAAAAGTAGATCTAGAAAATGAAAACTCACGATTCTTCCACTCAACACAAGGATCTATGTTTTGTATGTTAAACATGAGGCTTTGATACCAATTGTTAGGTCCAAATATGTTGTAGAGGGGGGGTGAATACAACTTTTCGAATATGAGAAGCAATAAATACGATGCAATAAATGAACACACAGATTCAAGGAATATATGTCTTATATATAACTTGAAAGGGTTGCTACAACATTCATTACAAAGTATAACAGAAGTTCAGAGAGAAGTGAATGATACTAAGCTCTGTGAATGCACTCTCTCTCTTTCTCTTGTGTTTTTCTCAAGAATTGCTCACTAACTAAAACATTACACAAGTACTTCTATTTATACTACATGTAATCTATGTCCTGTAGTCTTCAAAGACTAAGATGTACGTGGCCCAATGATGTCCACATAAATCTTGCCTTATCTTGAAAGCTTGGAAATCTGCCAATCAGAAGATGCCATGTGTCATGTTGAAGCTGCACTCTAAGTAGAACTTCTACTTGAGAATTTCTACTTAGCCATCTCGAAGTTCTAAGTAGAACTTCTACTTAGAAACTTCTACTTGGCCATCTAGAATATTTAGTACTTAGAAAATATTCTGGTCTTCAACTTGAAACTTCAATGCACATCTTGAACTTGTGATATCTTCATGTCTTCTTTATTCTTCACCAAGCTCTTGAATATGGATCTTTATTACTGACATAAACTTGCTATCAATGTCCTGACACTTGATGCAACGGTCTGGTTCATAAGTGACTAGTCTTGATAGGGTTTTTGCTTCTTGAATAAATTACCATATCCAATTAGAAATGTGGCTTTCCAATATTTGCTTTCCTTCTTGTTCACTTGAAATCAATTGGTCTTATTGATACTGATAGTTATGATCTTGATTCTTGGCTTTCCAAATCACTGAGGCATGAACAACTTTGACTTGAACTTCTCTCAATGATTTCTTCTTGGATTGATCATAGTTAACATGTTGAATTGTATCAATTACCTTGTCTTCATTTAGTGTTGATTTCTTGTGACTTCTTGTTCTTGATTGTCTTCTGGTTAAGTATCTTTTCCTTTAGTTTGAGTTACATTAGTTATAGTGTTACAAGTTTACACACTCTGCCTTTCAGGCCTATAAAAACACATTGTATCATTGTAATTCATATCCTATCATATCATAACTTAGAATCACAAGGGAGAAAAGCGGAGGAAGATTCAACGCTCATGACAAGCAACGGATCTAGATCTACTTCATCTTTTGTATTCTTTTCTTAGGCATTATTCTGGATTCTAGATTTGTTTTCTCAACTCTTCGTTTTAATAATATTACTACTTTCATTCATATCTTGTTTAATATCATGTTTTCATCAAATCCCATGGTGACGAACGGTTCATTTATGAACTAATCGTTGTCATGGGATTCTAACGGATTTGTTTATGTATCTTAGTAGTTTGATTGCTTTAAAGATTTGTGTGTGATGAATTCTTGATATCCTTGTATGGTTAATCTTAATGCTTTTAGATGCGTAGCTAACATCTAAATTGAATCGTTAATCTCTTGCGAAATGAGAGTGGATCTTGAGATTTAGAACTTGCCATTCTAGCATAGGATAGGTTGATGTATGCTTGACATCATGATTTGTAGCGTAATTAGAGATACTTACGCTGCCCTATGTGATCAATATGGATAACTTGTTCTTCAACCGTTATGTTTTCAAATCTTATAGAGATATAGGGTCTAAGCATAATTGGTGTCCATTCATCTTCTATCTCTTTTGTGGATGTATGAGTAGTTTGGTATTCGTACACTGAGAAGTAGCCTATACTTGTTTCGTGTTGTCTGATCAGATATCAAAACCATCACATGCATTGATAAAAGGCATCAACTCTAAGCGAAGTATTTAATAAGGTTAGGATCCCATGTTTATTCTCATATAAGTTATTCGATTTTAATTCTCATTAGTTAAGTAATTCTTAGTTTTGTTAATTTGCTTCTTAGTTAATTAAATAATCAAAACCCAAATTTGTTAATTGTCTTAGCAATGAATAAATACCATACATTGTTGCATATGTGCATTAACTGAATTGAAACCTAAACCAGATCTCTGTGGGAACGAACTTGACTTATTCATATATTAATTGTGACCACGTACGCTTGCGTGATTTAGTGCAAACAACACCTCAAAGAGGGGTTACGCCTTTCATGAATGTAGGCTAGGCCCATTAAGAGTATACTTCTGAGCTTCTTTCCTTTATATAAACTGTGTCATATTTCTCTGACCCTTGAGGGCGATGCCGCTTAAGAAAGAGGGAGACGATGCGAGAGTTACTCCAAGTAGGCATTGTTTATTTCTTTTCCTCAAGTTCTTTCAAAGTGATTCAGGAACTTCCCAATGATGAGATAGATATAGGCAAGGCCTTTTATCAGGGCGACGCTGATACGGATGAGAAACTGCCACATTATTCTTCTGTCTTGGCATCATTTTGTTAGATACCGCTTAGGAGAGTCCCTAGGCAGTGAGTGATTCATGTAATAAGGTGAGTTTAACACAATAAGATTCCTTTATGTGCTGATAGTCTTCACGGTCCTGACTCAAGAAGGCGATGCCGACGCCACCAATGGGCAACGCTATTGGTGATATAGTCTTGCCCAAACAATGATTCTTCCAACGTTGATTTCTTGACCTTTGTTACACGTAGGCGACGTCGTTGTAATGGGCGACGTCGTTTGAAAAGTGGGAGAGGCCTATAGTTGACAAAGAGGCACGAGCCATTATCTTTAATATCTCATAGTAGTCTTCAAATATCAATTCTAACACACATTCTGAACTAGGCCATAAAAGGTCGAGGTCGCTCCAAAAGTGGGCGAGAACATCGGTTGATAAGTAAGCATAAACACATCTTTTGAATCCCTCAAATTGGAACAAATCATACCTTGATGAGGTCTTCTAAGCAAAATTACCCCCCAAGGGCCTTCTAAATGAAAATACGCAAGAGGTATTTAATATTGGAGCCTTATTCTTCAAAAGTGTAGTCCTTTTAGAAGACGTCGCCTACCATAAAACAATGTCGTCCATCTCCCTGCACAAAAAAGTCTTCATCCTTCTAAGTAGGGCGAGGTCTTCTTCATGTTGTATCTTCTCCATAGTTTTGTAGTTACTCAATAAGAATCGCCTTCAACAATTGACGTCGCCTTTAAATTTAGGCCTCGTCTCTTTCAATAATTTAGAGTTATCCACGAAGGAAAATATCTTCAAAAATATTCTTCTTACATGAAGTATGTACCTTGGAACACCCTCCTCTTGGGAGGTCATATTCATTTCTCTAGAAACACCCTCCTCTCGGGAGGTCGTATTCCTAAAGATTGTGCCTTGATAATTCAGGATACCCTCCTCTCGAAAGGTCGTATCCTCATTCTAGAAATACCCTCCTCTCGGGAGGTCATATTCCCAAAGTAGTACCTTGATGAGGCGCCGGAAGTACGGACATCTCCCCCGAAAGTACGGTTTTTACAAGGATTTAAATTATCGGGATACCCTCCTCTCGGGAGGTCATATCCAAATTCCAGAAACACTCTCCTCCCGGGAGATAATGTTCCTGAAAATCATACCTTGATGAGGCGCCGAAAGTACGGACATCCCCCCCGGAAGTACGGTTTTTGCAAGGATTTGAATTATAGGGATACCCTCCTCTCGGGAGGTCATATCCAAATTCCAGAAACACTCTCCTCCCGGGAGATAATGTTCCTGAAAATCCTTATAGTTTTATTAAGACTCTCCTTAGAGGAGATCATCTTTTCACATATTCCACGAAGATCCTCTTTAGAGGAGGTCATCTATCACAGAAATCCAACAAAAATATTCGAAGAAACAAGCATGCTTTATTCATAAATATAAATCCTGGTTATGGAAGAGTACATGCAATACCCCCTAGACTTTCATGAAAATAAATTAAGAGAAAGTATAATAAAGGCAGAAAGCATAACCTGAATATCTCTTTCGAGAGGAATCTCCATGAGATTTTGGTTTATAGCAGACCTTCTTTCGGCATGCCGATTTCCTCCGGGTGTTTGATAACTCCTCTTCCAGTTATGATGACTCTCCATCAGATCCTCCCTCTCTCCAAGTGGCGGGCGACGTCCATCATGATTAAAGCGAAACCCAATAAAGAACTGCCTATTCTTCTCCACCACATCCATCCCAGCCTCCATCTGAGTAATGGTGTTCCCCATGTAAGTGACTTGGTTCAAAAGTTCGGTTTTACTCATCAGGACTAGGGGATCCCTTCCAATCTACGGGGCCGACCATCCGTTGAGAATCCTAGGCGAAGCAGATCTCATATTTAAATCCCTCGGGAGTGAGCGATCGAGGTTTCTTAAAGCAGAGTTCCCTGGGATGAGTTCTTTGGTGGTGGTGGGGGTAGATTTCCCGTGATCCTAATCTCTCCCACACAATGATCATCAACACGTTCTCGATTTGACTTCGACATCCTTCCTCCAGAGATGCCAAAGGCCCTCCTCCAGAGATGCCAAAGGTCGTCTAATTTAGTATAGTAGCTTGACAATTCTTGAGATCTTCTCTGAACAAGATGTCCCACCTACAATAATTTAATCAACAAGAAACCTCATATATTATTTGGAAGACGCATTCTGGAGATGAAGACGTGTTCAATCATCGATTTTCCTAAAATCGTTGGAGCCTCAGTTATCACCTCTCAGGGTGCGCCCTGAGAGTTCTTGGGGATTCCTCTTCATAATCTTTGTCCTGCAGGTTGATCTTGTGCAGTGCAATTGATATTACTTGGGTTTAGAAATTTCCAGAAATGCAGAACGGATTTATGTTCATCAGCATAAATTCATTCATGATATGCTTGTTGAAGTAGGGCTTGAACATTGTAAACCTTTGTCTTTGCCAGTAGATACTACAGTCAAATTGTCTTTAAATGAGGGTTCCCCTATAGATGATCCTTCTATATACAGAAAGCTTATTGGCAAGCTGCTTTATTTAACAGCTACTAGGCCAAACATAACATATATTGTTCATCATCTAAGTCAGTTCATACAAGCTCCAAAAGCTCCTCATTTACTTGCTGTGCAGAGAGTTTTAAGATACTTAAAGGGAACTCCTTATCAGGGTTTATTTTTCTCTACAAAATCATCACTCAAGTTATCTGCTTATTGTGATAGTGACTGGGGTTCTTGTTTTGATACTGGTCGAAGCATAAGTGGTTTTTGTCTACTTCTTGGTAATTTTTTGGTTAACTGGAAATCAAAGAAACAATCAGTTGTTTCAAGGTCTACTGCTGAATCTGAATTAAGAGCCATTGCTGAAAGTTCTTGTGACTTAGCTTGGATGCATTTACTTCTTTCAGAACTGCTTATTCCTCAATCATTTCCAATAACTGTGTATAGTGATAGCCAAGCTGCTATTGATATTGCTGCAGATCTTGTCTTTCACCCAAAGACTAAACATTTTGCTATTGATTGCCATTTTGTCAGGGAACAAGTTCAGAAGCATATGATTCAACCTATTTTTGTTTCAAGCTCTCACCAGTTAGCTGATATTCTGACCAACGGCTTATGCAGATTGTCTCATTGGAGAATTCTTTCCAGATTGAATGTGTTATCTCTTATTCCACATTCTAATCTGAGGGGGGAATATTGAAGATATTGTAGTCAAAGTCAATTCAGCTAAAGTCAATATCTCAGTTTTACAGTTTTACCTTGAGTTAGTTACAATTCCGTTATTAGAAGTGATGTAGTAATAAATACTTAATCATGCTTGTAATCACAACTGAACTTTCTTTTTCTATTATGTAACAAACATATTTCCTCTATCTTTCTCTCTCTCTTTCTATCTTCTTCCTCTGTTCTTTATTCTCTGTGAATATCTTGTTAAGAAGTATACTGTTAATCATTGTAGGAGATGAGTTATCTCCATCTTTACAGACGGGTGGTCTCTTGATGAATGCAGCTGGGGTAACGATGATTACGGGTCGGATACATCGATGAATACCAAGGATAAAGGTGTAATTACCTATGTAATTACTGATGACGGGTCGTCGATGGTATCTGAGTCCGAATCGAAATCGGAATCGAAATTGGAATGGGACACACCGTACAAAGATGACGGTGTGACACATGGTGGTCCATCGATCATATATCCAGGCCTTGATGACCATTATTATCATCATGCCCATGTACGTGATTGCTCTATGAGAGCCATCACAAACTATAATCTTCACACGGTATGTGTAACATAGTTGTGATTCCTTGATTAATATTTTGTATATCTCAATTCAAACAACTTCCTCTTTTTCATCCTATTTTCTTAGCCAAATACGAAATAGAAGAGATCAGGCATCTAAAAAAGTCGAAGCATTAATCAATTACAATCCACATCAAGCACACCGAAAAAACCCTTTAAACTTCCAATAAATAAAACAAGCCTTAATTTTTCAACATTAGATTAACCAAACTACTTACAACACTAAATTCGATCCGTAAAAGCATTTGCAAAACATTAAAAAGATATCAATTAATAACAGATCAAGTAATACAAAAGCCCTAAAACATATATACAGAGGAGAAACACACACACACACACACACACACACACAGAGAGAGAGGGAGAAAGAGAGGGGGGGAGGGAGAGAGAGAGAGAGAGAGAGAGAGAGAGAGAGAATGGGGGAGGGAGAAGGAGAGAGAAAGAGAGATAGAAGGGGAGAGGGAAAGGGGGGGAGAGAGATAAAAGACAGAGACAAAGATAGACAGAGAGAGAGAGAGAAGGACCTGACTAAACTTACGAGCATGTTGTTCGTCAACAAGTTGGAGATTACCGGAGACGATAACAAGCATACCACCAACGGGACCAGAAGGCTGACAATCAACAGTAGTGATGCTATGTTTACACTGCTGAAACGGAAGAGAAGAAAGCTTAGCAACAATGTTAACTGAGCCTTGAATTTTCTGACCTTCGAAAGTTAACATAGAAGCATCCTGATATAAATTCCCATGATTCGAACGACTGTTATCGAATGTTGAGTAGTAGTGCTCAACGAACGCCTTTGCTACTGCATCTGGATCCATCTCGTGTGTGTATATCTATGTGTATATGTGTGCCGCACCAAGGCGATGATATTGATATATACCTAGCGTCAAATCTCTCGCTCTCGCTGCTTTGCCTGTAACAAACGCTACTTTTTAAAGCAATTTTGTATTCCTTTTTCTTATTTTTTCGGAGATTTAATGTTTAATTTTGTAATATTATCCTTTTTATTTTTTTCCTTATTTTCTTGCCATTTTTTTAGTATAAATTAGAATTATATCTTTATATATAATACGCATAAGAGCTTATCCAGATTTTTGGTCTGATAACTGTACTACCAAAACTATATGATCCAAAATTATATGATCCGATGGATTAAAAAGTTATTCTTACATTAATAAAAATGTTAGAATTTTAAAAAAAAATTGGGTATCAAATGTTTAATTGACATAATTTGATTCATTATATTTATAATAATTTAATAAAGACCCAGTATATACATGTATACCACTAATTAAAATCCCACACATGACATTTGAGAATATTATTGGAAATCATTTTGGAATCCCTCAAGTAACACTCTTACAAAAATGTTGTTTTTATGCTCAGAAGAGTTATTAGCTAAGAAAGCCAATCAACTTCTTTCTTTTTATGCATTTTAACCAATGGTCTTATTTTTTCTCATGTAAACTCAACAAACTTATAAATTATATAAAAAAATTGATTTAGCCAGCGATATTATTTTTCTCATGTAAACTCGACAAACTTTTATAAATTATAAAAAAAATTGATTTAAATTTAGAAGGAGATTTAACTGTAATTAATTATAGTTCACAAGAAATCTTCTAAGATTTAGAGATATTCGTTTTAATGGGTTTCACGTAGAAACTACTAATGAGAATGAAAAAGAATATCTCCTTATAACTTCAACTACCTCAGGCACAAGGAAAATCTTAGAAAAATTATCCTCAATCTCTTCTGGATTATATGCTACAAAAGTTAGAATCATTGAGTCTCACAGTATCACAATTCTCAAAATCATAAACCCGAAATCACTTACTCTTTGGTATGAAAGTCTTGGTCATCCAAGAGTATTTATGATGCGTCGTAGTATAAAAAAAATTCTACAGGACATTCACTTAAGGATCAAAATGTCATACCACGTGATGAACTCCCTTGTTCGGCATGTTTTTTAGGCAAACTAATTGTCTGACCATCTTCAGTCAAACTTCAAAATGAGTCTCCAAATTTCTTGGAAAGAATTCAAGGTGACATTTGTGTTCCTATTCATCCATCATCCGGTCCATTTAGACATTTCATGATTCTAATCGATGCATCAACTAGATGGTCTCATGTTTGTCTTCTCTCCACCCAGAATACAACCTTTGTCAAACTACTTGCTCAAATAATCAAATTGCGAGTACAATTCTATGACAATTCCATAAAATCAGTTTGACTCGATAATGCCGCTGAATTTATATCTGCAACTTTCAATGATTATTATATATCAGTAGGGATCTCAATCGAACACCCTGTAGCTCAGGTACACACACAAAATGGTTTAATTGAGTCCTTAATTAAAAGACTTCAACTTATTACACGTCCCTTACTTTTAAGAGCAAAGTTACCTACATTTGTCTAGGGCCACGCAATACTTTATGCTGCAAACATAATTAAGATTAGACCATCAGCTTATCACAAATAATCTCCTCAATAATTAGTTCTTGGTCAAATTCCTAATATATCTCACTTTAAGGTTTTTGGTAATACTGTATATATTTTCATGCACCTCCATAACAATCCAAAATGGGTCCACAAAGAAGAATAAGTATATATATATTGGGTTTGACTCACCTTCCATTATAAGAAACCTTGAACCACTAACTGGTGATGTCTTTACTGCTCTTTATGCTGATTGTCATTTTGATGAGTATGTGTTCCCTCCATTAGGGGAAGATAAAGTTTTGCATAATTTAAAGAGTAAATTATATAGTTGTCGTACTTTGCACCGATTTTCAAAAAAATGGTCCAACTTTCAAATTCTCATTTTAATGGCCAAAGTTTATTTTCGCCTTTATTTTAATGGCTCCCGTTGATTCCCCGCTAATGACACTAACGAAACAGGGGTAAAATCGGGTTTTTATAAAGAATAACCATCATAACCGTAAACCCCAAACAACCTCTTCCCCGTTTTACTCTTCATCTTAACTCTCTCCCCATGCCCATTCTCCTTCAAATTCTTCCTCCCACCTTCCTCCCTATCAATTAAACTATTTGTCTTACCCGTGTAAGATATATAAAATTCAAAACTAGGGATGAATTAGGGAATGAATTTTGGTTTGAATTTTATGGTGAAAGTGTTTGGATTGTGTTTTTTGGAGGAAGGGGGTTGATTACATACAAAAATCCCAATTTTTGGTTCTATATGTGATCAACTGACCACCGACGATCAACTGACCACCGACGATAAACTCCGGTGAGCCGGTGGTCGTGTGTTTATGGTTGTTATTTGTTAAGTAATACATGAATATGTTAATTGTTGATTGTAATTAAGACGTTATATGTGCATTTCTATGAGGTTTTGAATGAAAATGGGTTTGTTGGATTCATGGTTTCATTCGTGAATTGTGTCTATGTCGCAGGATTTTTGCGAATGTTGGCCGGAATGTGTAGATTTTAGTTTGTTTAGATGTTATAAACCGAATTCTTATGTTTTGGGATAGTAATTAATTGACTGTACTTTGTTTTTTTGCCAAGTTCTGTGATATCTTGCTAGGTTAGTTTAAGTTGTCGGAATTCGGTGGTCTGATTCTAGTTAATTTTCCCATGTGTTGTACATTTAAAACAACCTATTTGTCTAAACTACCCTTGTAACTTTTATAAAATAAATAGTTAACGGTGAAAAATTAACGGTAGTTAACGGGAGCCACTTTTATAAAAGGCGAAAACAAACTCTGGCCATTAAAATGAAAATTTGAAAATTGGTGTAAAGTTCGGCCACAACTATGCAATTTACTCTAAGTTAAATTCTGAACTATCATGGAATACATCAGGATTAAATGATATTGATCCACGTACTAATCAATGTGAATCTGAAGTTAAAAGAATTCTTCATATGTAAAATATTACTAATCAAATGCTAGATGCTTTTAGTGATCCTAGACATATTATAAAATCACATATACCTGCTGTTATGCTCCAGTGAGGGTTGAAATCCCTAAATATAAATCAATTCCTAAAGAATTGATTATTGATTCAAAACCACGCTAGAAGCGTGGTAGACCTGTTGGTACAAAAGATGTTGTACCACGAAAGCGGAAATTGATTGGACTTGCCCCAGAAGTGGCAAATGTTCTAGAAAACACCTTAGAATAGGTCTTACCTCCTAAAGAGGTTCAAGCCCCTGAAATGGCTATAACAAATACCCCGGAAGCGGTATTACCTCCTGAAGAGGTTCAAGCCCCCGAAGTGACAATAACAAAACCCTCAGAAGTGGGGTTACCTCCTGAAGAGGATATTGCCCCTGAAGTGGCACATGCTTCCACAGAAGTAAATACACTTGAAAATTTTGAGATCTCAATGAGTTATGTACATAACGGGAAATTATTGAATCATAGGAGTACCGAGGTTGATGATGTATATGATTTTTCCGTGGCATGTGATATTATTATGAACTCCGATCCTGAACCACAAAGTGTGGAACAATGTTGATAAATAGATGATTGGTCAAAATGGAAAATTGCGATCCAGGAAGAATTACAGCTTTTGCGCAAGAGAAATTTTTTTGGACATATAGTCCAAACACCAACTAGTGTGATCCCTGTTTGGATATATGGGTACTTGTACGAAAACGAAATGAGAGAAATGAAATTGTGAGGTAAAAGGCCCGGTTAGTGGCTCAGGGATTCTCTCAACGGCCTGGATGTGATTACCAGGAAACTTACTCTCCTGTAATTGATGGAGTCACTTTTCATTTTCTGATGAGTATGGCTTGTATGGAAAGTTTGGAAACATGTTTCATGGATGTTGTAACAGCCTACCTCTATGGATCACTTGATAGTGATACTTATATAAAAATCCCTGAAGGATTAAAAACTAAAAAAAACTAAGCTTCGACATTTATACTAAATTAAATTGCAAGAATTATTATATGGTTTGAAACAAGCTGGTCTTATGTGGTACAACAAGCTTAGTGAAGATATTTATAGAATGATGGGTATATCAATAATAAAGTATGTCCATGTGTGTTTATCAAAAAGTCACCAACTGGTTTTGTTATTATTGCTATATATGTGGATAATTTGAATATTATTGGTACTTTTGAAGATATTACTAATGCTGCTAATTATTTGAAAAGTGTGTTTGAAATAAAAGATCTTGGAAAGACAAGATTTTGTTTAGGTATACAGGTGAAACATTTATCTTCAGGCATATTTGTTCATCAGTCCACTTATACTGAAAAGGTTCTTGATCGGTTCTACATGGACAAAGCTCATCTACTAACCACACCAACGGTTGTTCGGTCACTTGAAATTGAAAGGATCCATTCCGTCCCAGAAAAGAAGATGAAGATCCTCTTGGACCGGAAGTTCCATATCTCAGTGCAATTGGTGCTCTTATGTATCTTGCAAATAACACATGACCTGATATTGAATTTGTAACAGCCCCAGATCCGGGGTCGGGGACCTGGTCGTTACGGTCTTAATTTCCATAAACAATCCTTGACCTGAGTCCAAATAAATAAACACATGATGTGACATCAAAATAATATCCAATCACATACACACACAACCAGTTATAGTCCCAGAGATGAAATTGAAATAAGTCTCTACTAATAGGATCCACGAATATAAGTTATTACAATACCCAAAATGATTCAGCATAATTTAAAAGATTCTGCCGTTTGATTAACATTAGTTATACATATAATTAAGTATAAAACAAAAGTTGTCGGTCTAGGCTACCTCAGCAATGGCAGCGATAAACTCAGTGGGTAGTCCTCTGGCTGGAGCCACCTGCTTGCGCCGAGTGCGCCTTACGCGGGCCATCAGACCTAGTTGTTGTTGTGATATAAATAATAAAGCAAGGGTGAGCAATAAACTTTGAAACTACTATAATCCATTCAATGAAAAGAAAGAATTTAATATTCCTCTGAATCACATGCATATAATGTTTCTGGTTCTTCATTTAACTGAGTGGAATTAACCTTATACTAGTCGCTGACAATGGTCTTATTACGAGTTTATTATAGACTCACTGGTCTTTTCCACTTGTAGGTTCTGAGATCATAGTCTCGTTTACTACTTCCTCATATAACCTTATCCAATCATACCATTAATTCCCAATGTCTTTGCTTTCTAAGCTGATCCATTAAAAAAAATGAACAATCCCTAGATAAAACCACCTCATTAATCTCAATTTGACTTTATAAATTATAACCTATGAAATCTACCTTCTCATGGCGAAATTACCATTGACAATATTCACACTAATCCATTTATCAAATGATATGACACCTGCTCCCTCTATCTCAACTACTCCTGGAGACTCTGCTCCTCGTCCTATATCGATGTCTTTGACAATCCTGCATCATTCTAACTCTTTTCTTATTAATCTGAAGGTCTCTAATGATTCTTATCTATCCCCGTATAAGATCTCAAATAATTCTTCCAATCCGTCTTACTTGCTGGTACTACATCCTGGTAGTCCGGCTAGGAATTCAATATGCATCTTCAGATCTCTTAATAATATCTCAGTTCTTTATACTCACTTCTCTGAGCACTATACTTTCACTCTTATAGTCTCTCTGGATGCAGCCCTTATTTTCTCAAGGGTAAACTCTTTATCCTTAACAGGATTCTCCTCCATAGCTGGAACCTCCTCCAGGTTCTCAGTAGGGTACTCTGTCGAATCTACAAGCTGATCACAAAGCATCATCATGCTGCTGCTCATAAGCCACAAGGTCTGTCGCCTTGCTCGTCGATACGATGTCGAGCTAAGTTACTATCATGATACTTATAAGTTCCCGTAAGGGTTTTAAGTGAACTTGGCAAGAGTTCTTATTATCTTAATGAATTTATTATTATAACGTCGCATCATCTCTGGGATATATAACTCGAGCTCTGATACCATTTCTGTAACACCCCCAGATCCGGGGTCAGGGATCGGGTCGTTACGGTCTCAATTCCATCAATAATACTTGACTTGCATCAAAATACATAAGCAGCATGCTATGACCCCGCAATAATATCACATCACACACACATAACCAGTTATAGTCCCAGATATGAAATCAGAGTAACTAACAAATATTATTAATCGCAAGATTGAGTTCTTACAACCCAAAAGATTTACAATTTAACCATTACATACTCTTTGCCATTTGTAGATGTCGCATAATAAATACATTTGATACTCAAATGCTACCAACTAGCCTACCAATAGCTTCCTCTTCAGCAATGGTAGCTATGATCTCAGCGGTTAATCCTTCGACGGCGATCACTTGCTCGCACCGATTGCGCTTTGTGCGGGCCATCAGATCTAGCTGTTGTTGTGATATAAATAGATAAAGCAAGGGTGAGCAATAACCCACCAAAAAGAATATACTGAACAGTGATAATATACACAGTTCATAATATCTTTGTAACCATATGCCATGCATTTACGAAGATGGTGCCAGTGTAATGTAAACGATGAAGTTACAAGGTAACTCAAAATATATATGCTGCGAAAATATCTGCTAAGCAAAAAATAAGCAAGATATTATCATTTATTATAAAAGAGGAACTTGGAGGAAAAATATTGCAATTCCAGTTTTGAACACTTTTCAACCCTGCCAATATTGAGAATGTTGCAGAAAATAAATAGATTTGGATTATGAACTAATGCGGGAGTATTGTCATGCCAGATGACACCACCTTACGATTTGTTTCTCTACATGTAGAAGGAAGAACGTACGTCGGATCTCCCTAGCCAACGGTTGGGCATAGTTGGGACCGGCGCCACTCGGACCCTATTTCCACGATGGACTGTCCCACAGCCTCTTACACAGATTTTTAATGATGGACTGTCCCACAGCCTCTTACACAAATACTTCTAGTTCGAATAAATCCATGACTCTGAAACGTAAAGCTCGTCCCCCTTTCTTCAAGTATAATACTTGTTGATAAGACTCCACAAAGTAGTCTAGTTGGAAAGGAAAATTCACCAATATTTCCCAAGTTGATGCTTGTTAATGGATATTGACTTGTTCCAACAATCTTACCCCTCGAATGATGAGGAAGTAACAAACAACTCAACTTGATGGTTAGCAACCAAGTTGCGAGTGAAAAGAAGAGTTTAACAAGTATATGACCGGGCAGTCAACGAAATAACAGCTCTCAAGCAAGGTTCTCTTATATTTTAGAACATAGACTCGAATGAAGAATGGAGTTTTGAGAACCTTCTTTGATAAAATAATAATAACACGACTCAGAGATAATTTACATGGTATTTGAATATCAAGGAAATTTTTGAATAAAATCTCTCATTTTAGAACTAGTTGAAAGAATTAAATAAATATTCGAAGAATATTTAATAAACCAGAAAATAGTTCAAGAATATTCTTAATATAAATACTGCTCATGATTAACCCTCGAAATAAAATATTCATTAAATAAATAATTCCTCGAATAAATATTTGAAATAATATCCAAGAAAATAATAAAATCTTGAATGAATATCCAAGATAATATTCGTTAAGTAAATAAGCTCAAATGAATATACGAAAATAACCAATTAACTCAAATGAATATTCGAAATAATATTCATTTAAATAAATAAAGCTCGAATGAATATTAAAAATAATATTCACTAAATCAATAACTTCGAATGAATATTCCAAAATAATATTCATCTAATTCAAATAGCCTCAAATGAATATTCAAAATAATATTCATTAAATAAATACTCCCGAATGAGTATTCAAATAACATTCCTCGAATAATTTCCAAGTAGTTAATACTTATGGAAATATAGATAATGTTTATAAATAACATTCCTCAAGTAATCTGTTACGGGAATCCCTTCGGGTTTCCACGACTATCTATATATTACAAAATACCGACTCCCGGTCTATATTTAATGAAGGAAGATCATATGCCCTTCACTAAGGGTCTTAATACAATCCAGCTTACAACTAATATATCGTATCTAGCTTATAAGCCAACTTAGAATCAGGGAACAAGTACCACAATATACTTTGAAAACAGCATGCATACTATGACATATGTAAAACAGCAATCACATATATATTATCACAACAACAGGTTCAAAGGTTTGAACACTTGCCTAGTACCCCCGTTGTGCTAGTGGTATGACTCGGGGTGGTCCGACAATCTATAAACAACCAAAATTATCCCGGGTTAATCACCTATCACTTTGAAACGTCAAATAAATACTTTACTTAAGCGAAAACACGTTTTCAAGTTATCGCTCATTAACACCGTTATGACCCGACACTTGTTCGTTATTACGGCTCGTCATTACACTTACACTTGGTATATACTTAAGTCATGTAAGTGCTAAGGTATGTCGTTTACGAACCAAGGTTGTACCTCGAGTTTTATCGCCCGTTTTCTAATTGATTAACCAAAGTTATAACCAAGTGTACTTTTAGGGGTTCGTTCGCGCTGAACCTCGATTCGAACATTTTTGTAAAATCGGAAAACGATCCGTTTGACATGTGGTTTTCTCTCACACCTTCCTTTTTATCTCTAATATTTAATTACCATGATTCGCCACTGAATTACATATTTTACAGGGGTTCAATTTCAGTTACGAACTCTTGTTTATGGTTTCGAACCACTTTTAGTAAATCGGCCGTAATTCCTAAACCGTAAGTCCAAATGCTTCGATTTTTGCGCCAAAACGATCTATGACTCGAGATCTACAAGGGTATGTCATATACTTATCAAGTCCCAAAAATTATACCAACTGTTATGCTCGGTTTTTAAGGTTTAACGAAAATCGGGCATTACGACGGCTATAAATCGAACGTTTCTAAATTTTTAAATCACGATCAAACATCAACCAAGCTACACCGGGCATACATACACTATAATCAGTCCATAAGCATCTGATTTCACCATCATATGCATCATTTTACTTAGATCAACTAAACCACTAATTAATCATGCTTAATATAACATCATAATCATACTAATCTCAAAACTACCAAGAACATCATAAATCTCAAAACTAGATCTAGGGTCCTTAAGAATTATACCTTCCTTCTAGAGTGTAATAGCCTTGATAAACCTTGTTTAGTCCTTAGAACTCCTTAACCAAGCTTAAGCTATCAAGAAACATCAAGAATATACTTAGAGATTTTCGGAGTTTCTATAACCCAACTGAAAGATCATGAAAAACGAAGGCCTTACCGAGGTTTTCTGGATGAGGCTTCTGAAGGATAGTTATAGAGCATCTAACCATCTTTCCAACAAGCTAAAGAACACCAAATTTCATTGAGTAATGAAGGAGATATGGCCGTTTGAAAATCATCACAGAAACTGTCAAACAATCTGGACAGTTTGGTTTCTTCTCTTGGGGAGGAGATTTGACTAGGCTACACTTATTAGAATGCCATGAAATTTAGAGCGAATATTGCCCATGGAGTGGAGAGGTTTTGGTTAAAATTTGGTGATTTTATCATGGATATAAATGGAGATATGAATTTTCTTCTTTGAGGTGTTCTTGTTGGGCAGTTTGAGAGAATGAGAGAAAATGGAGTTGCTTGGCTTCTCTTGCACTCATCTAGCATAAAGTGATGTATTATTGGTTGTGTATGGATAATATCTTCCATAAAGTACCTTTAATAAAGTGCTAGGTCATGGATGATGCCATCTTAGTGGACAAGTGTTAGGATTTTGTGATGAGATGATTCAATTGTGCTAGGTACTTAGTTTGTTTCTAATACCACTAGTTAGCATTGTAACTAGCTTGGTCACTTGCTCTTATCCATTTGCACATGCATGCATCTTGGCTTCCTGCTTGTTCTTTTGTTCCGTTTATTACTCCATTTCAATAATCGTTCGGAGGAATATCTCAAATATTTCTCGTTTAAGGTTTTACCGGGAACCTTCTTAATATTTATACTAATATCTTTAATCCTCCTTTATAATCCTTGAATTTAAATCCCTTAAATCTCTTAAATAAATCTTAAATCCTTCAGTGTCCAGGAAAATCTCGGAGAAAATAAAAATTCTATTTTTTTGAATCCGATATCGTTTACATACACTTATTTCGTCCACTGATCATCGATACGAACTCAGAAATCCGTTCTGAATACTTCTATATAGTGTCGTATAATAATATTCCAAATTCCCTTAAAAATACTATTCATTGCTTATTCTCTTTTTATTCCTTGTACTTAGAAAAATGCTCTAATCCTTTTACGGAGTTACTTAACTTATCCTAGATATCGATTTGGATGACATGAGAATACTTCCTCGGTTTGTATATCATATCTTACTTCCTCGACGATAGATTATTCTTATCTACATCGCCAATCAACTACATTGTTCATGGCACATAAATATTTGTGTAATAACCCTAACTTTTAGAATGCTACAGTGCCTGAATAAATAGTAATTTTGAGGATTTATGGAAATGGTATGTAAGTACCCTAGATTTGAAACAGAAAATGAATAATCGGAAACCATATTAGTGATGTACAATGAAAATAAGTGACTCGAAACGATGACGGATTTCAGATATTCCTGAGTATGGATTTTAAGATGTTTGATTTCAATTGAGCACTATTGTATTTGATATTAAGGAGTATGGAGATTTAACAAGGATTATTTATATTAGGAAATTATATGAAATTAAGTTAAGTCAAGGAATGAGCAAACCAAAGAAATGTCAAGGGAATTTGGAATTTTAAACGATTTCGAAACCATTTGGATAATGAGGTATATTCGAAACGAATCGCAATTAGGCGAGTATGGAAACAAAATAACCAAGATTAGTAATATAACAAGGATACATACCACATTATTATTTACCAAGATTATTAGCATTTTACTTAGAAAATCAAAGATGAGATTATTAGATCATCCAAGTGACATCATTGGTGACATCACTTTCCACTAACACTTGATTATGGACAAATTAGTAACTTCACATGGGGGAATTATCTATCAACTTCACTAAGTTTCTATAAAACTCTAGAACACTCAAGATTTAGCTAGATAATATCACAATAATGCATTGTAGACAAGATAAGATCAAAACAAAGCAAGAGAAATCCATTACTCTTCATTTCTCTCAAACTGCCCAGCAAGAACAAGGAGGAAAGAAAAATTCATATCTCCATTTCTATCCATGATAAAATCACTAAATTTTAACCCAACCCTCTCCACTCCATGGGCAATATTCGCTCCAAATTTCATATCAATCCAAGTAGTGTAGCCTAGGAAAATAACCTCCCCAAGTTGATGAAGCAAACTGTCCAGATTGTTGACAGTTTCTGGGATGATTTTCAAACAGCCATATCTCCTTCATTACTCAATGGAATTTTGTGTTCTTTATATGGTTGGAAATCTGGTGAGATGCTCTACAACTTCCTTTAGAAGCCTTGTACAGAAAACCTCGTTAAGGGCCTCGTTTTTCATGATTTTTCAACTGGGTTATAGAAGCTCCGAAAATCTCTAAGTATATTCTTGATGTTTCTTGTTAGATTAAGCTTGGTTAAGATTTTACAAGGATTATTCAAGGCTTAGTAAGGTCTTACATCCTCCAAGGAAGGTATGGAGTTCATGGACCCTTAGTATTATCTTGAGTTTATAATGATTTGTAGTTAGTTTAGTGGTTAAGTATGTATTAAGCATGAAATCATGATGTTATGTGTTACAAGTGATTTAATTGGATATGGGAGTATTGTGTATTCTTGTAACCATGGTTGGTATGATGACCACATGGTGTAGGGAATGGTATATGTGTGGAATGATGGATTGGAGGAGTGAAAATATGGAAAGTGAGAAAATATAGCCGTTATAATTCCCGATTTTCGTTAAACTAAAATATGCCCTGTTTTTGGACACTCATACTCGTACGGTAGCATTCTTTCCAGAACACCAACTGACCATGAGATGATAGATCTTGGATCATAGATCGTTTTGATATAAAGTACGTCAAAATCTGATGAACGGTTTAGGAGAAAAGTGAGTTTTAGTGAAAGACGTTCGAAAACCGAGAAAATGCAGTTGTGTCAACTTTGAGGCCATAGTTACCATACTTAAACATTTTTAAAAATTATGAAATTTTGAGAGGAAATAGTAAGGTGATAAGAGAAGCATTACCCACTGACCTTGGGTGAAAATTCAAAATTTATATTTTATGAGAATTTTTACAGTCGAGTGTGGTCGATAAAGAATCCTAAAGGAAATGGTGTAAATCGCTGAAACTTTTATTGAGTCTAAAAATGGTTATGTTCTTGGAACTTTTGGGCTATTAATGATATGCTAAACATATATTATGTGTCAAGGGTATTGCTATATAAGGTTTAAGTGGTTAAGTGGAATATATTCTGATGGTGATCCTTTTCGTTTCTATAGATACTCGAGACGAGCACCGGATCATACTTTTTGGGATTAGAGATCGAGGCAAGATTTCTTCTATCTTTACTTTGAAAATTTATTTATCTTCAAAGGAAAAATGATTTCATGGAATATATATATGTGATTATATTATTATTATATTGTTAAGGATTTGTTTTCCTGATTTTGGAAATTAAAGGGAGATGTATATGAATATGAGTATGGATATGGATTAAAGGGAGCAAGATTTCTTTTATCCTTATTTTGATAAACTGTTTATGTTCAAAGGAAATGGTTTTGGTGGATAATATATGAATCTTATATGATGAGATGATTAGGGATATATTCCCTTTTTACTGAGATTTTTGAATATGGATACGAATATGGATAGAGCGAATATACTTTATGTTTTAAAGGGAGATGAAAGAATGGTATCAGTTGTTATCTAGAGTTATATGTTTATAATATTATGTTAAAAATATTCTTTTTAAATAATTGTGATTTAATAAATATTATTTGATTACTATTTAATACTTTTAAAATAGACGGAATATTATATATATATATATATATATAAAAAAGCGTATTTGATTTCATTGAATACAGAGGAGATGTCTGAGTCATAATCAAAGTATTATGACATATATATTTTTAAAGGTGATGATAAATGGAAATGGAAATGATATATGTGAATGGAAATGTGAATGGAAATGGAAACGGAAAAATGGAAAATGTGGAATGGTGTTTTATAAATGGAATAATGATTTGACAAAAAGGGGGATTGCAACAGAAAGCGTAAGAGGCTGTGTGGGAGTGGCACAGTCCGGCACCCAATATGGGATTTCAATAATAAGCGTAAGAGGCTGTGTGCGGCACAATCCAGCACTCAATATTTATTACGGCCCAAGAGTTGCCGAAGGAGGATGTAGCAGGTAGCCTTCCTCCAAGGTTGATTACCAGGTGGGATCATCCCTTCTACTAGTAGAAAACAGAGAGCAGGTACGGTCAGGCGACTGATCATCGTCCTACGTATCTGGCGCTAGCAGATATCCCCAAAGTATTTAAATAAAGAATTGAAAATGGTTACAGTTTTATATACTGGAAAAGGAAAAAAAATGGTATGAAAAGTATGGAAATGTTTTATGGATTGAAGAGAAACAGATTTAATATTATTTTTTTTATAATTGTTGTATAAAAGGAAATGGAAGGATTATATTGAAAGTTTTTACTCAAATGTTATATTACCTTGAGATATTATACTGAGATGATGTACTGAAATTATATTATATTAGAAGAGAAACTGATATTATATTGTTTTATATATTTTTCTTATAAAGGAAAAATGGATGGTGTATTGAATAATTATTGATTAATTATTTTCTTAATTCTTATAGTGGACTTTCCGTTTATAAATAAATATATATATATATATATATATATATATATGCTTTAACTTTGATTTCTGGTTTACAAAATCTATCTTGCTGAGCTATAATAGCTCACTCTTGCTATTTATTTATATAACAGCTAGATCAGGTGCCGAAACGTTGCAGTACAACAGGGAAGAGGGTAAAGGGGAAGTCTACCTTATGAGAAAGTATCGACATCTGTTCTCAAGGTAGTATATACTTATTTATGGGTATAATAGATGGTATTCTGGGATTTGTAACAAAAGTTTATCCTTAACTGCTATCATTAATGGATGTTGTTCTCTGAGCATATGACTGGTGTGTGTATATTAGTATGGGGTCACTTATGCGAGTTTTAAAATGATATTAAAATATTTAAAAGATCAAAAGTGATAAGGTTAATAAATGGAAATTGGAGCGTGACGGCCCGGATTCCTGACCCCAGATTTGGGGCTGTCACAATTTGAATCCAATCCATTCAATATTCATCTATTAACCCCCTGATACATTCATACTCCCATACATAATAAAAATTTTTAATTAGTACCAAAAATCTGGGTTCTTACAGTCTCCCCTCCTTAAAAGGATTCTGTCCCGGAATCAGGTAGAATCAAAGGTTACTTGTCTATCATTTCACTTCCCAGTTCCCTGGTTGATCTTTAATCATTCCAACCCTTTTACAGCACATCTCACTAGTGTTACAATACTCCCTTTATTCTTTTTCATAAACTTGGTCACTACTCGTACAAGCACACTATCCGAGTTATGCTCTTACTTAGTCGTATACTATTACCCTTAATGGTATCTGTAGTGACTTTGGTATCACTGTCGCGCTGCGAACTCGGAGATAACCTCACTCGCACTATGCATTTCCTGATCGCTTTAATCTTCGTAATCTCGATCATTACAGAGAAGTGGAAAGATTTATTGAGAGATCACTATGATCAAATGAACATTTGTTATATTGCATAGTTATTATAGAAGGGAGCCAGCCTTTAGTACTTGACAAGCAATTAAACAAGTTATGGTATTCCACTTAGACTTCTATCACACAGACAGATAGTCACGTAGCAGTACCTCCCCTCCTTAAAGGGTTGTTCTTCTCAATTCAAAAAGAAGGTGAATAAGAGAGTAGAAAAGAAAAGAATTTCAAAGAATTATAGAAAGTTTTCATGATTGTAAAATATCATACTTAGAATTTACCTCCGAACTATAGAGGTTCATCAGAGAAGAAAATAATCGTATTCGTATCAAATACTACTTTATCGTAATCTCACGTGTTAACATACCCTTACTGCTCCGTCCATCATTCTATAGACCTATACTCTTGTTCAATCTTAGCAACACTCACTTTTGGAAATCCTTCATCTTCTCAGGTCAAATCTTAGTTTCTCGCCTGACATCATTGTTACTGACATTCCATGCCACGCTACTAGCTTTTTCATATCTATAATACTAACACTATCAGGTTGATATCCCGAGTATTCATTAGAAACCCCATTCATTAATCCATTCATCATTCCTTGCTTCACATTCCATAGTTGTTTTCCCAGTCTTTTCTTTATCAATCACATCCTTCTTATTATCTGATTCTTATTCACTTCTGTTATTTACCTCCACTGTTATCTCATTATCAAGACGTCCTTTGTACTTGGCACCGTCTTATTGGTATCCCGTCACGTTTTCTCAATAATCATCACACTCTTGGGGTTAAACTTTCCTCTGTTCAACCATCTAAATTCTCACTTTTTCGATCCAAGAGGCTCTTTATTACTCACTCCATATTTTTCCTCGAATCTTCACAACTTAAAGGGAGTTAATCCGTATGTCTCTTATGTTTTCAATTTCCACTACAATCTCTTTATGAACCATCATAGCATTATCATTTATCTCAAACATCACATCATTCCAATTTAAACCCTCCGAAATAAATCTTGTCGGTTTCTCTAACTTAGATCCAATATAATCTATTTCTGCCAAACTTGTTTCTCATCACTTGTTCTTTTCTATCCGTGATTTTTCACAGGTTGTTCTTCGTAAGTCAGACCAGGTCGTATATCTACCTGCTCATACTCTTATCATCTGTCAAGAATCTACGTTTTACTAGCGTAGCCTTGCCACATGAAACCCGTTACGACCATGCTATAAGTTTTGGGGGTAAAACTGGCTCGAATGCCACCTTCCGAACACTTTTAAACTCTCAGATGGCCCAATAAATTTCGGGCTCATCCTTCTCTCCAAATCTCATTAATTCTTTCCACGGGAATACCTTTAACATCATGAATCTCCCACCTCATATTCTCTATCTTGTTTGCGCAGAAATACACTAACATAAACCTGCTTGTCATTCATCAACATGCCATTTAGCTTATCAATACCAGCACTATCTTTATCTTTGCGTTGTCATCTACTTTCTCAGAAGAATCACCACTATATTAATGTAGTCCATTGTTGAATCACCATCGCTTGCTGTTTCCGTAGTGCTTTAATAGTTAATCAGACGGGTTTCATAGTCGTCATATCCAAAAATTCTCTAGGAAGACGAACTAATCACTATTTCTTATTCATAAGGAATACTTCCTGAACTTGATGTAGATATTAATGAAGCAGATAAAATTGCAGAAGAGCTTCAATTACCGCAGCTATGCCAGGTTGATGAAATTGTTAATCAGATATCTTCAGTAGAAGACTGGAAACTTAGCGGTTTACTTAATCAATTCCGTATCATGGTTCTGGTTTACCTCGAAATGGAACCTTCTAAGGTATGTAAAATGCTTAAGACGCCATCAGGAACCGAATCTTTACTTAAACTATTATTACCGTCGATTCTTGCACAATCATCAAAAGGAATGTAAATTCCTCCACTCCGATATGACCTTCAAGGTCCTTCTAAATATCATTCTATTTCTTCGGTATGAACATTTGTAATTATTCCTCTATACTTAGAGTGTCGGCCACCTAATTGGCCTTTCCTTATAATAATAATTTCTTATAATCAATGTTCTCTGGATCTATTCCAACTCAAATTTTTCTACCTCATTCCCATCACTATTGGGTGAAAGCATTCTCCCTTAAGCTCTGCTGAAGGAGAAAAAATATCTATCAGTCTTTCTCCATAAGTCATTGCTCCCACCTTTCCGTGAGAACTTTATCACAGTTACTCTCAATCATACCTAGGATATTTCTTTTCTTAATCCTTTCTTGTTTTAGGATAATCTCAACCTTTATTTGGTTCAATCCATACTTCCTCATGGTCTCACACATGCCTCGCCTGGCATTATTATTATTGGGTCATACATTCCCTACCAAACTTCTATTTTGAAACTCTGAATATTACCCTTTTTCCTGTAAGGTTTCTTAGGTCATCCTCGTCGTTCCTCCTGTATTTTCTAGGTACAGGGTATATCAAAATATCCTTAATCGATTCTATAACAATTCTGTCTACGTACTTTCCGAAACTCCTTTCAGTAACTCCTTAAAGATTATTGTTGCCTTATTCAATCCAACTCATATCACCTGAATTCTTAATGTCTTTATTAGGGGTAATGCCACCCTTTGTGCATCCCCAGGTTTAATCTTAATTTATGGATGTTCTATCCTCAATTCTATTTTCAAAAATACTTACATCCTTTAGTTAACAATCACTTCATAATTCCTTAATAAGGGTCTCTTTTCAATCATTCACATCTTGATAATCTATAGGTAGCTTCATGCTAACCTTTTCTTTCGAACGGATGTCAATCTACATGGCCTTCAAAAGACAACATATATTTGGTAATGGCAACAAGGATGTTCCGGAAGATATTGGTCGTGTTCAACTGAATCTCTTAGTACTTATCACTCTTCTTAAAGATACTAAGTTTCAGATAACCTTTATGCATCATACTGCACAATCTTTGACAATCTCCATAAGCCTTCTGTTGATCACTTTCCTCAGTCATACTATGTTCATTGTATTTATAAAATCCCAATATTATGTACCTCAATTTACTATGGTTGGGTTTCTAGTTTATAAGCTGGTCAATCATATACACCTGAATTACTTCATTTTGTATCGAAAGTTCTCGCGGTTGGCGCTCGGTTAGAAGCACCCCGCTATGTCCTTACATTGCTGATCTAGTCACTTTATAATTATTCACCACATGGCCCCAAATGGCCGCGCTACAGTATGTGAGTTTAGGGTTAGCTAATGGTATTACTTTTCTAGCAATTGCGTGGCATAGTGCCTCCTTCGTCCATAGCGAAGATAATTTATCTAGGGTAGGTTACACTTATCAATATGTTTTTTCCCGCGTACTCTTAAATTTTATCAATAATTTATCTAGGGTAGTTCACTGCTTTCCTCACACAGCAAATCTTGTGTGCCAGAGTGGCATAGTCACTCCTCGTTCATCCTTCTTCCCTTGATACCGTTTCTGATCTTTTCCAAAATATTACTCCATATAAATCTCAATCGGCTTCTCGGTACCGTCTCCGGGCACCTTTCCTTTGTTTTCATCTTTTCACATTCTCTTATCGATCCCACGTGCTATACAAGCTTACATTTTTGGCATAACAACCTTTTCATTTAATTCAATCCCGGAACTCCTCAGTCCGTTTTGGTCCTTAAGTACATTTCCCCTTTACTGTCGAATTTCAACTTCATCATTTTATTTCTATAATCAATTGCAATAATCAGGGTCGGTCCACCAACCCATATAGCGGCTACCTTACCCAAACCATGGGGTTCGCCCCAGTTCCCACTTTCTTTAGTGACGTTTTCTGATAATCAGAAAGACAAGGTTTGCCAAAATTTGTCGAACTTCTTTCAAGAATTGGGGAAATTTGGTCAATCTATCCACCCACTGGTAGTACTACTAAGATCAATTTCGAAATATGAAGAACAGTTTTATGAACATTCAAGTAGGTAGAATCGTAAGTAGTTATAATAAAGGAATGATTGACATAAGGTTGGAAGTTTAACCACTGAAAGGGAACCAAATATATACATCCCATAAAAGGGAAAAATCAAAAGTTTTAAACTGAAACATGCCACATCTTCCCGATACATATATGTTCGAATAGTCGATACTACCAAATGCCAGTCTACCTAACCACTAGTTTCAGAAGGAACACTATCGTCGGAGTTAGTCATTTCACAAGATTGGCACTACCAAGGCCATCCGAATCTGGCGATTCGTGCTGTCCGAATGCGTCCACAATTACTCTACCGTGCTACATAAGCACACCACCTAAACCTATATAAGATGCATCATAATATATCACAAAGTCTTCCTTCTTCCTTTAGGCACCGCCAACGCTGGGTCGTCACCAGTTTCATCTTTAGCTCCAGGAAGATTTTCTCACATTTTCTTGTCCCTTCAAACTTCTTAGTCTTATAACTAAGTCAGGTTACGGGACTGCAATCTTTGTAAGGTCCTGAACAAATCTTTGGTAATACCTTGAGAATCTTATGAGATTTCTCGCCTTTGTTGGTGTGGTTGGCCTTTCTCAATTGAACTGCCTTTAACTCGGCGGGGTTAACCAACGCTACTCATTATTGGTCACATGTCCTAAAAACTGAATTCCATTTTACCAGAACTCATACTCCAAGAACCTAGCATACACTTGCTCTTTCAGGTTTCATCAAAAAATCTTACTAACTTCTTAACCATTGATCGTATTACTTGATCCATTCAATGAAAAGAAAGAATTTAATATTCCTCTGAATCACATGCATCTAATGTTTCTGGTTCTTCATTTAACTGAGTGGAATTAACCTTATACTAGTCTCTGACAATGGTCTTATTACGAGTTTATTATAGACTCACTGGTCTTTTCCACTTGTAGGTTCTGAGATCATAGACTCGTTTACTACTTCCTCATATAACCTTATCCAATCATACCATTAATTCCCAATGTCTTTGCTTTCTAAGCTGATCCATTAAGAAAAATGAACAATCCCTGGATAAAACCACCTCATTAATCTCAATTTGACTTTATAAATTATAACCTATGAAATCTACCTTCTCATGGCGAAATTACCATTGACAATATTCACACTAATCCATTTATCAAATGATATGACACCTGCTACCTCTATCTCAACTACTCCTGGAGACTCTGCTCCTCGTCCTATATCGATGTCTTTGACAATCCTGCATCATTCTAACTCTTTTCTCATTAATCTAAAGGTCTCTAACGATTCTTATCTATCCCCGTATAAGATCTCAAGTAATTCTTCCAATCCGTCTTACTTGCTGGTACTACATCCTGGTAGTCCGGCTAGGAATTCAATATGCATCTTCAGATCTCTTAATAATATCTCAGTTCTTTATACTCACTTCTCTGAGCACTATACTTTCACTCTTATAGTCTCTCTGGATGCAGCCCTTATTTTCTCAAGGGTAAACTCTTTATCCTTAACAGGATTCTCCTCCATAGCTGGAACCTCCTCCAGGTTCTCAGTAGGGTACTCTGTCGAATCTACAAGGTGATCACAAAGCATCATCATGCTGCTGCTCATAAGCCACAAGGTCTGTCGCCTTGCTCGTTGATACGATGTCGGGCTAAGTTACTATAATGATACTTATAAGTTCCCGTAAGGGTTTTAAGTGAACTTGGAAAGAGTTCTTATTATCTTAATGAATTTATTATTATAACGTCGCATCATCTCTGGGATATATAACTCGAGCTCTAATACCATTTCTGTAACACCCCCAGATCCGGGGTCAGGGATCGGGTCGTTACGGTCTCAATTCCATCAATAATACTTGACTTGCATCAAAATACATAAGCAGCATGCTATGACCCCGCAATAATATCACATCACACACACATAACCAGTTATAGTCCCAGAGATGAAATCAGAGTAACTAACAAATATTATTAATCGCAAGATTGAGTTCTTACAACCCAAAAGATTTACAATTTAACCATTACATACTCTTTGTCATTTGTAGATGTCGCATAATAAATACATTTGATACTCAAATGCTACCAACTAGCCTACCAATAGCTTCCTCTTCAGCAATGGTAGCTATGATCTCAGCGGTTAATCCTTTGACGGCGATCACTTGCTCGCACCGATTGCGCTTTGTGCGGGCCATCAGATCTAGCTGTTGTTGTGATATAAATAAATAAAGCAAGGATGAGCAATAGCCCACCAAAAAGAATATACTGAACAGTGATAATATACACAGTTCATAATATCTTTGTAACCATATGTCATGCATTTACGAAGATAGTGCCAGTGTAATGTAAACGATGAAGTTACAAGGTAACTCAAAATATATATGCTGCGAAAATATCTGCTAAGCAAAAGATATGCAAGATATTATCATTTATTATAAAAGAGGAACTTGCAGGAAAAATATTGCAATTCCAGTTTTGAACACTTTTCAACCCTGCCAATATTGAGAATGTTGCAGAAAATAAATAGATTTGGATTATGAACTAATGCGGGAGTATTGTCACGCCAGATGACACCACCTTACGATTTGTTTCTCTACATGTAGAAGGAAGAACGTACGTCGGATCTCCCTAGCCAACGGTTGGGCATAGTTGGGACCGGCGTCACTCGGACCCTATTTCCACGATGGACTGTCCCACAGCCTCTTACACAGATTTTTAATGATGGACTGTCCCACAGCCTCTTACACAAATACTTCTAGTTCGAATAAATCCATGACTCTGAAACGTAAAGCTCGTCCCCCTTTTCCCAAGTATAATACTTGTTGATAAGACTCCACAAAGTAGTCGTATCTAGTTGGAAAGGAAAATTCACCAATATTTCCCAAGCTGATGCTTGTTAATGGATATTGACTTGTTCCAATAATCTTACCCCTCGAATGATGAGGAAGTAACAAACAACTTGTTGACGGAGGAATTTGGGAACAACAAAATTCGAGGTACGTCACCGGAAACAAGATCTGATGCGGTGGTTCTTTGCCGGAGAAAATTGTGGTGCGTGGTTGTTGAGCGTGATTGGTGGCTGAGATTGATAGGGTTAGTGGCGGCTATTCAGAGCTCTCGACTTCCAACCCCTCAATCGGCCTACGTACCCCGGTATTTATAGGGGATCAAGCCATACGTAGTTCTTGGAGAACAAGAAACCCAAATGGGCTTGCTGTTTCCGTAGTGCTTTAATAGTTAATCAGACGGGTTTCATAGTCGTCATATCCAAAAATTCTCTAGGAAGACGAACTAATCACTATTTCTTATTCATAAGGAATACTTCCTGAACTTGATGTAGATATTAATGAAGCAGATAAAATTGCAGAAGAGCTTCAATTACCGCAGCTATGCCAGGTTGATGAAATTTTTAATCAGATATCTTCAGTAGAAGACTGGAAACTTAGCGGTTTACTTAATCAATTCCGTATCATGGTTCTGGTTTACCTCGAAATGGAACCTTCTAAGGTATGTAAAATGCTTAAGACGCCATCAGGAACCGAATCTTTACTTAAACTATTATTACCGTCGATTCTTGCACAATCATCAAAAGGAATGTAAATTCCTCCACTCCGATATGACCTTCAAGGTCCTTCTAAATATCATTCTATTTCTTCGGTATGAACATTTGTAATTATTCCTCTATACTTAGAGTGTCGGCCACCTAATTGGCCTTTCCTTATAATAATAATTTCTTATAATCAATGTTCTCTGGATCTATTCCAACTCAAATTTTTCTACCTCATTCCCATCACTATTGGGTGAAAGCATTCTCCCTTAAGCTCTGCTGAAGGAGAAAAAATATCTATCAGTCTTTCTCCATAAGTCATTGCTCCCACCTTTCCGTGAGAACTTTATCACAGTTACTCTCAATCATACCTAGGATATTTCTTTTCTTAATCCTTTCTTGTTTTAGGATAATCTCAACCTTTATTTGGTTCAATCCATACTTCCTCATGGTCTCACACATGCCTCGCCTGGCATTATTATTATTGGGTCATACATTCCCTACCAAACTTCTATTTTGAAACTCTGAATATTACCCTTTTTCCTGTAAGGTTTCTTAGGTCATCCTCGTCGTTCCTCCTGTATTTTCTAGGTACAGGGTATATCAAAATATCCTTAATCGATTCTATAACAATTCTGTCTACGTACTTTCCGAAACTCCTTTCAGTAACTCCTTAAAGATTATTGTTGCCTTATTCAATCCAACTCATATCACCTGAATTCTTAATGTCTTTATTAGGGGTAATGCCACCCTTTGTGCATCCCCAGGTTTAATCTTAATTTATGGATGTTCTATCCTCAATTCTATTTTCAAAAATACTTACATCCTTTAGTTAACAATCACTTCATAATTCCTTAATAAGGGTCTCTTTTCAATCATTCACATCTTGATAATCTATAGGTAGCTTCATGCTAACCTTTTCTTTCGAACGGATGTCAATCTACATGGCCTTCAAAAGACAACATATATTTGGTAATGGCAACAAGGATGTTCCGGAAGATATTGGTCGTGTTCAACGTGAATCTCTTAGTACTTATCACTCTTCTTAAAGATACTAAGTTTCAGATAACCTTTATGCATCATACTGCACAATCTTTGACAATCTCCATAAGCCTTCTGTTGATCACTTTCCTCAGTCATACTATGTTCATTGTATTTATAAAATCCCAATATTATGTACCTCAATTTACTATGGTTGGGTTTCTAGTTTATAAGCTGGTCAATCATATACACCTGAATTACTTCATTTTGTATCGAAAGTTCTCGCGGTTGGCGCTCGGTTAGAAGCACCCCGCTATGTCCTTACATTGCTGATCTAGTCACTTTATAATTATTCACCACATGGCCCCAAATGGCCGCGCTACAGTATGTGAGTTTAGGGTTAGCTAATGGTATTACTTTTCTAGCAATTGCGTGGCATAGTGCCTCCTTCGTCCATAGCGAAGATAATTTATCTAGGGTAGGTTACACTTATCAATATGTTTTTTCCCGCGTACTCTTAAATTTTATCAATAATTTATCTAGGGTAGTTCACTGCTTTCCTCACACAGCAAATCTTGTGTGCCAGAGTGGCATAGTCACTCCTCGTTCATCCTTCTTCCCTTGATACCGTTTCTGATCTTTTCCAAAATATTACTCCATATAAATCTCAATCGGCTTCTCGGTACCGTCTCCGGGCACCTTTCCTTTGTTTTCATCTTTTCACATTCTCTTATCGATCCCACGTGCTATACAAGCTTACATTTTTGGCATAACAACCTTTTCATTTAATTCAATCCCGGAACTCCTCAGTCCGTTTTGGTCCTTAAGTACATTTCCCCTTTACTGTCGAATTTCAACTTCATCATTTTATTTCTATAATCAATTGCAATAATCAGGGTCGGTCCACCAACCCATATAGCGGCTACCTTACCCAAACCATGGGGTTCGCCCCAGTTCCCACTTTCTTTAGTGACGTTTTCTGATAATCAGAAAGACAAGGTTTGCCAAAATTTGTCGAACTTCTTTCAAGAATTGGGGAAATTTGGTCAATCTATCCACCCACTGGTAGTACTACTAAGATCAATTTCGAAATCTGAAGAACAGTTCTATGAACATTCAAGTAGGTAGAATCGTAAGTAGTTATAATAAAGGAATGATTGACATAAGGTTGGAAGTTTAACCACTGAAAGGGAACCAAATATATACATCCCATAAAAGGGAAAAATCAAAAGTTTTAAACTGAAACATGCCACATCTTCCCGATACATATATGTTCGAATAGTCGATACTACCAAATGTCAGTCTACCTATCCACTAGTTTCAGAAGGAACACTATCGTCGGAGTTAGTCATTTCACAAGATTGGCACTACCAAGGCCATCCGAATCTGGCGATTCGTGCTGTCCGAATGCGTCCGCAATTACTCTACCGTGCTACATAAGCACACCACCTAAACCTATATAAGATGCATCATAATATATCACAAAGTCTTCCTTCTTCCTTTAGGCACCGCCAACGCTGGGTCGTCACCAGTTTCATCTTTAGCTCCAGGAAGATTTTCTCACATTTTCTTGTCCCTTCAAACTTCTTAGTCTTATAACTAAGTCAGGTTACGGGACTGCAATCTTTGTAAGGTCCTGAACAAATCTTTGGTAATACCTTGAGAATCTTATGAGATTTCTCGCCTTTGTTGGTGTGGTTGGCCTTTCTCAATTGAACTGCCTTTAACTCGGCGGGGTTAACCAACGCTACTCATTATTGGTCACATGTCCTAAAAACTGAATTCCATTTTACCAGAACTCATACTCCAAGAACCTAGCATACACTTGCTCTTTCAGGTTTCATCAAAAAATCTTACTAACTTCTTAACCATTGATCGTATTACTTGATCCATTCAATGAAAAGAAAGAATTTAATATTCCTCTGAATCACATGCATCTAATGTTTCTGGTTCTTCATTTAACTGAGTGGAATTAACCTTATACTAGTCTCTGACAATGGTCTTATTACGAGTTTATTATAGACTCACTGGTCTTTTCCACTTGTAGGTTCTGAGATCATAGACTCGTTTACTACTTCCTCATATAACCTTATCCAATCATACCATTAATTCCCAATGTCTTTGCTTTCTAAGCTGATCCATTAAGAAAAATGAACAATCCCTGGATAAAACCACCTCATTAATCTCAATTTGACTTTATAAATTATAACCTATGAAATCTACCTTCTCATGGCGAAATTACCATTGACAATATTCACACTAATCCATTTATCAAATGATATGACACCTGCTACCTCTATCTCAACTACTCCTGGAGACTCTGCTCCTCGTCCTATATCGATGTCTTTGACAATCCTGCATCATTCTAACTCTTTTCTCATTAATCTAAAGGTCTCTAACGATTCTTATCTATCCCCGTATAAGATCTCAAGTAATTCTTCCAATCCGTCTTACTTGCTGGTACTACATCCTGGTAGTCCGGCTAGGAATTCAATATGCATCTTCAGATCTCTTAATAATATCTCAGTTCTTTATACTCACTTCTCTGAGCACTATACTTTCACTCTTATAGTCTCTCTGGATGCAGCCCTAATTTTCTCAAGGGTAAACTCTTTATCCTTAACAGGATTCTCCTCCATAGCTGGAACCTCCTCCAGGTTCTCAGTAGGGTACTCTGTCGAATCTACAAGGTGATCACAAAGCATCATCATGCTGCTGCTCATAAGCCACAAGGTCTGTCGCCTTGCTCGTTGATACGATGTCGGGCTAAGTTACTATAATGATACTTATAAGTTCCCGTAAGGGTTTTAAGTGAACTTGGAAAGAGTTCTTATTATCTTAATGAATTTATTATTATAACGTCGCATCATCTCTGGGATATATAACTCGAGCTCTAATACCATTTCTGTAACACCCCCAGATCCGGGGTCAGGGATCGGGTCGTTACGGTCTCAATTCCATCAATAATACTTGACTTGCATCAAAATACATAAGCAGCATGCTATGACCCCGCAATAATATCACATCACACACACATAACCAGTTATAGTCCCAGAGATGAAATCAGAGTAACTAACAAATATTATTAATCGCAAGATTGAGTTCTTACAACCCAAAAGATTTACAATTTAACCATTACATACTCTTTGTCATTTGTAGATGTCGCATAATAAATACATTTGATACTCAAATGCTACCAACTAGCCTACCAATAGCTTCCTCTTCAGCAATGGTAGCTATGATCTCAGCGGTTAATCCTTTGACGGCGATCACTTGCTCGCACCGATTGCGCTTTGTGCGGGCCATCAGATCTAGCTGTTGTTGTGATATAAATAAATAAAGCAAGGATGAGCAATAGCCCACCAAAAAGAATATACTGAACAGTGATAATATACACAGTTCATAATATCTTTGTAACCATATGTCATGCATTTACGAAGATAGTGCCAGTGTAATGTAAACGATGAAGTTACAAGGTAACTCAAAATATATATGCTGCGAAAATATCTGCTAAGCAAAAGATATGCAAGATATTATCATTTATTATAAAAGAGGAACTTGCAGGAAAAATATTGCAATTCCAGTTTTGAACACTTTTCAACCCTGCCAATATTGAGAATGTTGCAGAAAATAAATAGATTTGGATTATGAACTAATGCGGGAGTATTGTCACGCCAGATGACACCACCTTACGATTTGTTTCTCTACATGTAGAAGGAAGAACGTACGTCGGATCTCCCTAGCCAACGGTTGGGCATAGTTGGGACCGGCGTCACTCGGACCCTATTTCCACGATGGACTGTCCCACAGCCTCTTACACAGATTTTTAATGATGGACTGTCCCACAGCCTCTTACACAAATACTTCTAGTTCGAATAAATCCATGACTCTGAAACGTAAAGCTCGTCCCCCTTTTCCCAAGTATAATACTTGTTGATAAGACTCCACAAAGTAGTCGTATCTAGTTGGAAAGGAAAATTCACCAATATTTCCCAAGCTGATGCTTGTTAATGGATATTGACTTGTTCCAATAATCTTACCCCTCGAATGATGAGGAAGTAACAAACAACTTGTTGACGGAGGAATTTGGGAACAACAAAATTCGAGGTACGTCACCGGAAACAAGATCTGATGCGGTGGTTCTTTGCCGGAGAAAATTGTGGTGCGTGGTTGTTGAGCGTGATTGGTGGCTGAGATTGATAGGGTTAGTGGCGGCTATTCAGAGCTCTCGACTTCCAACCCCTCAATCGGCCTACGTACCCCGGTATTTATAGGGGATCAAGCCATACGTAGTTCTTGGAGAACAAGAAACCCAAATGGGCTTGCTGTTTCCGTAGTGCTTTAATAGTTAATCAGACGGGTTTCATAGTCGTCATATCCAAAAATTCTCTAGGAAGACGAACTAATCACTATTTCTTATTCATAAGGAATACTTCCTGAACTTGATGTAGATATTAATGAAGCAGATAAAATTGCAGAAGAGCTTCAATTACCGCAGCTATGCCAGGTTGATGAAATTTTTAATCAGATATCTTCAGTAGAAGACTGGAAACTTAGCGGTTTACTTAATCAATTCCGTATCATGGTTCTGGTTTACCTCGAAATGGAACCTTCTAAGGTATGTAAAATGCTTAAGACGCCATCAGGAACCGAATCTTTACTTAAACTATTATTACCGTCGATTCTTGCACAATCATCAAAAGGAATGTAAATTCCTCCACTCCGATATGACCTTCAAGGTCCTTCTAAATATCATTCTATTTCTTCGGTATGAACATTTGTAATTATTCCTCTATACTTAGAGTGTCGGCCACCTAATTGGCCTTTCCTTATAATAATAATTTCTTATAATCAATGTTCTCTGGATCTATTCCAACTCAAATTTTTCTACCTCATTCCCATCACTATTGGGTGAAAGCATTCTCCCTTAAGCTCTGCTGAAGGAGAAAAAATATCTATCAGTCTTTCTCCATAAGTCATTGCTCCCACCTTTCCGTGAGAACTTTATCACAGTTACTCTCAATCATACCTAGGATATTTCTTTTCTTAATCCTTTCTTGTTTTAGGATAATCTCAACCTTTATTTGGTTCAATCCATACTTCCTCATGGTCTCACACATGCCTCGCCTGGCATTATTATTATTGGGTCATACATTCCCTACCAAACTTCTATTTTGAAACTCTGAATATTACCCTTTTTCCTGTAAGGTTTCTTAGGTCATCCTCGTCGTTCCTCCTGTATTTTCTAGGTACAGGGTATATCAAAATATCCTTAATCGATTCTATAACAATTCTGTCTACGTACTTTCCGAAACTCCTTTCAGTAACTCCTTAAAGATTATTGTTGCCTTATTCAATCCAACTCATATCACCTGAATTCTTAATGTCTTTATTAGGGGTAATGCCACCCTTTGTGCATCCCCAGGTTTAATCTTAATTTATGGATGTTCTATCCTCAATTCTATTTTCAAAAATACTTACATCCTTTAGTTAACAATCACTTCATAATTCCTTAATAAGGGTCTCTTTTCAATCATTCACATCTTGATAATCTATAGGTAGCTTCATGCTAACCTTTTCTTTCGAACGGATGTCAATCTACATGGCCTTCAAAAGACAACATATATTTGGTAATGGCAACAAGGATGTTCCGGAAGATATTGGTCGTGTTCAACGTGAATCTCTTAGTACTTATCACTCTTCTTAAAGATACTAAGTTTCAGATAACCTTTATGCATCATACTGCACAATCTTTGACAATCTCCATAAGCCTTCTGTTGATCACTTTCCTCAGTCATACTATGTTCATTGTATTTATAAAATCCCAATATTATGTACCTCAATTTACTATGGTTGGGTTTCTAGTTTATAAGCTGGTCAATCATATACACCTGAATTACTTCATTTTGTATCGAAAGTTCTCGCGGTTGGCGCTCGGTTAGAAGCACCCCGCTATGTCCTTACATTGCTGATCTAGTCACTTTATAATTATTCACCACATGGCCCCAAATGGCCGCGCTACAGTATGTGAGTTTAGGGTTAGCTAATGGTATTACTTTTCTAGCAATTGCGTGGCATAGTGCCTCCTTCGTCCATAGCGAAGATAATTTATCTAGGGTAGGTTACACTTATCAATATGTTTTTTCCCGCGTACTCTTAAATTTTATCAATAATTTATCTAGGGTAGTTCACTGCTTTCCTCACACAGCAAATCTTGTGTGCCAGAGTGGCATAGTCACTCCTCGTTCATCCTTCTTCCCTTGATACCGTTTCTGATCTTTTCCAAAATATTACTCCATATAAATCTCAATCGGCTTCTCGGTACCGTCTCCGGGCACCTTTCCTTTGTTTTCATCTTTTCACATTCTCTTATCGATCCCACGTGCTATACAAGCTTACATTTTTGGCATAACAACCTTTTCATTTAATTCAATCCCGGAACTCCTCAGTCCGTTTTGGTCCTTAAGTACATTTCCCCTTTACTGTCGAATTTCAACTTCATCATTTTATTTCTATAATCAATTGCAATAATCAGGGTCGGTCCACCAACCCATATAGCGGCTACCTTACCCAAACCATGGGGTTCGCCCCAGTTCCCACTTTCTTTAGTGACGTTTTCTGATAATCAGAAAGACAAGGTTTGCCAAAATTTGTCGAACTTCTTTCAAGAATTGGGGAAATTTGGTCAATCTATCCACCCACTGGTAGTACTACTAAGATCAATTTCGAAATCTGAAGAACAGTTCTATGAACATTCAAGTAGGTAGAATCGTAAGTAGTTATAATAAAGGAATGATTGACATAAGGTTGGAAGTTTAACCACTGAAAGGGAACCAAATATATACATCCCATAAAAGGGAAAAATCAAAAGTTTTAAACTGAAACATGCCACATCTTCCCGATACATATATGTTCGAATAGTCGATACTACCAAATGTCAGTCTACCTATCCACTAGTTTCAGAAGGAACACTATCGTCGGAGTTAGTCATTTCACAAGATTGGCACTACCAAGGCCATCCGAATCTGGCGATTCGTGCTGTCCGAATGCGTCCGCAATTACTCTACCGTGCTACATAAGCACACCACCTAAACCTATATAAGATGCATCATAATATATCACAAAGTCTTCCTTCTTCCTTTAGGCACCGCCAACGCTGGGTCGTCACCAGTTTCATCTTTAGCTCCAGGAAGATTTTCTCACATTTTCTTGTCCCTTCAAACTTCTTAGTCTTATAACTAAGTCAGGTTACGGGACTGCAATCTTTGTAAGGTCCTGAACAAATCTTTGGTAATACCTTGAGAATCTTATGAGATTTCTCGCCTTTGTTGGTGTGGTTGGCCTTTCTCAATTGAACTGCCTTTAACTCGGCGGGGTTAACCAACGCTACTCATTATTGGTCACATGTCCTAAAAACTGAATTCCATTTTACCAGAACTCATACTCCAAGAACCTAGCATACACTTGCTCTTTCAGGTTTCATCAAAAAATCTTACTAACTTCTTAACCATTGATCGTATTACTTGATCCATTCAATGAAAAGAAAGAATTTAATATTCCTCTGAATCACATGCATCTAATGTTTCTGGTTCTTCATTTAACTGAGTGGAATTAACCTTATACTAGTCTCTGACAATGGTCTTATTACGAGTTTATTATAGACTCACTGGTCTTTTCCACTTGTAGGTTCTGAGATCATAGACTCGTTTACTACTTCCTCATATAACCTTATCCAATCATACCATTAATTCCCAATGTCTTTGCTTTCTAAGCTGATCCATTAAGAAAAATGAACAATCCCTGGATAAAACCACCTCATTAATCTCAATTTGACTTTATAAATTATAACCTATGAAATCTACCTTCTCATGGCGAAATTACCATTGACAATATTCACACTAATCCATTTATCAAATGATATGACACCTGCTACCTCTATCTCAACTACTCCTGGAGACTCTGCTCCTCGTCCTATATCGATGTCTTTGACAATCCTGCATCATTCTAACTCTTTTCTCATTAATCTAAAGGTCTCTAACGATTCTTATCTATCCCCGTATAAGATCTCAAGTAATTCTTCCAATCCGTCTTACTTGCTGGTACTACATCCTGGTAGTCCGGCTAGGAATTCAATATGCATCTTCAGATCTCTTAATAATATCTCAGTTCTTTATACTCACTTCTCTGAGCACTATACTTTCACTCTTATAGTCTCTCTGGATGCAGCCCTTATTTTCTCAAGGGTAAACTCTTTATCCTTAACAGGATTCTCCTCCATAGCTGGAACCTCCTCCAGGTTCTCAGTAGGGTACTCTGTCGAATCTACAAGGTGATCACAAAGCATCATCATGCTGCTGCTCATAAGCCACAAGGTCTGTCGCCTTGCTCGTTGATACGATGTCGGGCTAAGTTACTATAATGATACTTATAAGTTCCCGTAAGGGTTTTAAGTGAACTTGGAAAGAGTTCTTATTATCTTAATGAATTTATTATTATAACGTCGCATCATCTCTGGGATATATAACTCGAGCTCTAATACCATTTCTGTAACACCCCCAGATCCGGGGTCAGGGATCGGGTCGTTACGGTCTCAATTCCATCAATAATACTTGACTTGCATCAAAATACATAAGCAGCATGCTATGACCCCGCAATAATATCACATCACACACACATAACCAGTTATAGTCCCAGAGATGAAATCAGAGTAACTAACAAATATTATTAATCGCAAGATTGAGTTCTTACAACCCAAAAGATTTACAATTTAACCATTACATACTCTTTGTCATTTGTAGATGTCGCATAATAAATACATTTGATACTCAAATGCTACCAACTAGCCTACCAATAGCTTCCTCTTCAGCAATGGTAGCTATGATCTCAGCGGTTAATCCTTTGACGGCGATCACTTGCTCGCACCGATTGCGCTTTGTGCGGGCCATCAGATCTAGCTGTTGTTGTGATATAAATAAATAAAGCAAGGGTGAGCAATAGCCCACCAAAAAGAATATACTGAACAGTGATAATATACACAGTTCATAATATCTTTGTAACCATATGCCATGCATTTACGAAGATAGTGCCAGTGTAATGTAAACGATGAAGTTACAAGGTAACTCAAAATATATATGCTGCGAAAATATCTGCTAAGCAAAAGATATGCAAGATATTATCATTTATTATAAAAGAGGAACTTGCAGGAAAAATATTGCAATTCCAGTTTTGAACACTTTTCAACCCTGCCAATATTGAGAATGTTGCAGAAAATAAATAGATTTGGATTATGAACTAATGCGGGAGTATTGTCACGCCAGATGACACCACCTTACGATTTGTTTCTCTACATGTAGAAGGAAGAACGTACGTCGGATCTCCCTAGCCAACGGTTGGGCATAGTTGGGACCGGCGTCACTCGGACCCTATTTCCACGATGGACTGTCCCACAGCCTCTTACACAGATTTTTAATGATGGACTGTCCCACAGCCTCTTACACAAATACTTCTAGTTCGAATAAATCCATGACTCTGAAACGTAAAGCTCGTCCCCCTTTTCCCAAGTATAATACTTGTTGATAAGACTCCACAAAGTAGTCGTATCTAGTTGGAAAGGAAAATTCACCAATATTTCCCAAGCTGATGCTTGTTAATGGATATTGACTTGTTCCAATAATCTTACCCCTCGAATGATGAGGAAGTAACAAACAACTTGTTGACGGAGGAATTTGGGAACAACAAAATTCGAGGTACGTCACCGGAAACAAGATCTGATGCGGTGGTTCTTTGCCGGAGAAAATTGTGGTGCGTGGTTGTTGAGCGTGATTGGTGGCTGAGATTGATAGGGTTAGTGGCGGCTATTCAGAGCTCTCGACTTCCAACCCCTCAATCGGCCTACGTACCCCGGTATTTATAGGGGATCAAGCCATACGTAGTTCTTGGAGAACAAGAAACCCAAATGGGCTTGGATAACGGACCAGCTTCCGGAATGTTCTACTATGAGGCCTAACCACAAAGGCCCAAGGCTCATCCAAGATCACAAGACTTCACAGATAAGGAAACTTCCCCCGTCGAGGACTAGTCCTATCCGCTACCAGCTATTTCTTGATTTCAAGGATGCAGGTATAGCCATGGTTTACCCCAAGTGCAGAACGCATCCCTGTCCCCCGAATGAGAAGCACCCACCAGATAGCAGGACAGGTGATCCAGAGCTTTTGGGTGCAAAGTGCAGGATTACTCCAAAGTTCCCCAATGAGAGCGCGCCCATTGGCTACAGGAACAGAGCTCCCAAAGCACACACCAGAAGTCCCCATCTTTCCACCATAGGGCGCGCCCTTAGTGTTTAAGAAGGGTCCTTATATCTAGGCAAACCCCTGGAGGCCTTCTGCGACGGACATCCCCCTCCTGAGATACGACAGGAGGGAATTCTTCAATAATCAAACAGGAAATCGACATTATTATCATCTTGGAATTCCAACATAACCTAGGGCGCGGCCTAATACCCCCAGGGCGCGCCCTAACCTCTTGAAAACCCTAATTCGTTCTCTAAAATCCCAAATTGAACCCGTTATTGACCCGAATCCATCTCGAAAATATCCGAACCGAATTGTGGCTATAACAACTACCCCCCAATTCCATATGAAATCAAAGATGATATATGGAATTTTCACGAACAAAGCCCAAAATTCTCACAACCTTCTGAACAAGGCGCGCCCTAAGAGAGGGCGCGTCCTTGGAATTTTAACCGATTCTACAGCTGTCAACCACTATCTCTTCAAACCACTATAAATACCCCCCTTAACCTTCACTTTACTCTTTTCACTCTCTTTCTCTACCAAAATCGACACCGGCGACTTCAAGTTTTCCGAGCACTAATCCGGCCGATTTCGTCACTTTTTTGGTCATTTCTTCACTAAATCGAACTCTAGAACTTACAAGGTACGTTTTCATGTCTTTATTTCAAGTCTTCACCGTGCTTTTATTGTCCGATTTTGCGATTTGACCTTTAGTTATCTTTGTGTTCTTCAGAACTGCTTGTATGTATATATGTATGCATGTGCATTTGATCCTTTTTTGCTGTTATAACTTTTCTAAAATATGTTTCTGATAAATTGTTACGGATAATCAATTCTCAGGGCGCGCCTTGGATATAGGACGCGCCTTGGATTCCTCTGATTCCGTAATGTAATCTTGATTTCTAAGATACCTTAGAAAACTTTTCTTGGCGCACCTTCACGTCACTAACTCCGTATTTTAAGAAGCGTCATGTGTGATTTTATAACCTAGGAAATCTCAGGGACAGTCGACTTTTTAGATTCTTTTTAGCTTGTAATTTGTTGAAAATTTCTTCCCTGGGCGCGCCCCCAATTTTTTATCTTTAATTTTGCAGCTGGAGGGCGCGCCTTCTCCGTTTCATCCTTTTAAGGAATTTAATAAACGCATTGGGATATACTCTCCCTTGCCGTCTCCTCTACCGCCTAGTGCACCTAAACCTCTCTTTTCATTCACATCCTTAGAAGATAAGGCGCGCCTTATTCAAGAATTTCAAGACGGCACCATGAGCTTTTCTAGTGAAGACTCCTTCAATCACACCACATTAAATGTTCAACCTTCCAAAGAATCTCAAACCCCCCCCCCGAAGCGAACAATTCTTACAATTCCATGGAGGACAGCGATTTTATTCCAATCTCGGAAACATCTGGGGATTCGCATTCTTCAGATACATACTTGGCTGAGGGCGCGCCTTCAGCCTCTTCTATTTCCCCCTTAATAAACTCTGAGCCGGCATCTCCACCACCTTCCCCAACTCCCTTTGAGCACTGGGAAGTCCGTGACGAAGAAATTGACCTCGAATGGGGAAGATATGGAAACATGACTGAGAAAGAAAAGAATCTACTCCGAAAGAAACAAGGCAAGTTGGCCTGTGTGAACATGTCCTCTACTGCAACAAATGACGAAGTAGAATGGGCCATGAAATACTATGGTCAAGAAGGACTTTGGGCCATTCCACACTCTCACCATCGTCCTCATATTTTCAACTATGGTGGAAATTTCAGAATTCCAAGGATGGTTTTGACCCCAAGACTTGTAGCCCTTGGTGTGGGCGCGCCCTTGCACCCATACCTTAGGGAAATCCTCGAATGGTACAATCTAGCCCCAATTCAACTTTCTCCCAACAGCTACAAACTTGTTTTAGGTTTGTTAATTCTCTACCGTGATTTGGGATTTGAAGCACCCTCTATGCCAGAAATTAGTTACTTCTTCAGCATCCGTCAATCAAACATTGGATATTATTATCTAGTGATCAACAAACCTCACAACAACAAAGGCTTTTCTGACGGAAGGATTAGCCACATCAAGCGATGGAAGGAACCTTATTTCTTTGTTTGGGATGTTCCTAGAGTCCGTCTTCAATTCAATACAAATCCATGTAAGTGAGGGCGCGCCCTACGTTCTTCTTGTCCTTCCTTTCCATCTTCATTAACTTCTTATTAATCTTTTTATGCTAAAACAGATAGAAGAATCCAAAAAACTCTTCAGGGCGCGGCCTCATCTCGAGCTAGTGCCGTCCTCAAAATTGTAGCAGAAAAATTCAACCTCCAAACCCTAATCACTGAAGAAAATTTAAAAAGGGTTGGAATCCTTTCTGATAGGGTTGGATCAATTTGTAGATTTAGAAAATTTAGAAATGGTATCGCCGTCTGATGAAAATGAAAATTTCGACTCTGATCAGGATGAAGGTATGAAATCTTAAATTAGGGCGCGCCCTAACCTTTTGGTTTCACCTTCATTATTATTATTTACCTCTTAACGTGATACATCTTGAAACTTGTTATATGAAAAACCTATTTTTTTTTTGATTTAACATTTCTGTTTTTTCTCTGGTGCAGATATGGCCCCCCAAATTCCTCGTGGCTTTGGATCTAGAAAGAAAAATGACAAAGAAAAGCCGACTGACAAGGCTGATACTTCTGACACTAGGGCGCGCCCTATCCAGCAGCAGCAAGAGTCTAACCAAGCAATTCCACCCTCTTCCAGATCTTCGAAGAGGAATACTGAGGCCCAAGACCCTCCTGTTGACAAGGGCAAAAGACAAAGAATTGAGGGCGCGCCCTCATATGTTGAAACCCTTATTGGGCCAGCTGCTGCGTCACTTGTCAACGAAAAAGAGGTTGACCTTTGGCAAAATATGAATGCTGATGATGAGACAAACTCCATGATCAAAGCTTCTGCTCAGCTTTTGGTTCAATCCTTAGGGCGCGCCCAAAGGATTCATAAAGAAAAGCTTCACATCAACAAGCTTGAGGCTGAGAATAGAAAGTATGCAAAAAAGATTGTGGAGAGTGACAATAAATGGAAGAAAGAATTTGATTCCAGGGATGCTACTATTCAAGATCTTAAAAATGATCTACAAGATGCTGTCGACCATCGCCAACTCCTGACCGATAAGAATGATAGGTTGGAAAAAGAGAACGAAGACTTGAAAGTGCAGCGGGACGCTCTTGAAATTGAAAAATCTGACTGTTGGAAGGATGAAAAACAGGCTGTGGAAGACCGTAATTTTCAAGCTGGTTTTGAGTATTATCTTCTTGGATTCCTAGCCAACGATCCTGACTATAACTGGGCTGAAAAGTTTGGGGCTGACAGTGCTGAGGACATAACCTCGTTCAAAATCAAGAATGCCGAGGCTATCAAGGCAAAAAGAATTGAACTGGGAATAGAGGAGACCTCACAGGGCGCGCCTTCAACAGAAGACATGCCTAACAGTCCTGAACAAATCCCCCAAGCCACAACCAATTCTGACCAACTGCCTCCTGCTGTGACCTCCAACCAGGATTCTATTCCCGAGATAACCAGCCCCCCTACTCAGCCTGATGATATCAAGGGCGCGTCCCCCACTGCCTCAAAGAGCGCGCCTTGATATCAAAATTATCTTCCCAGTTTTTAATCACTCCAACTTTTGTTTGAACTAATTTTCTAAGGTGCAGGTCCTTTGTAAAACCTTGCAAGTTGTAATCCTTAACCTTTATGCCTTTTGAACTTTGCTATGCTTATTACTTATCTTCATGTTGTTTATTTTCTTGTCAAGTTCTTCCATACAGGGCGCGCCCTGAAAAGGGGCGTAACCTTTATATTTTAAGAAAAAATATCTTCAACTTGATTGTTTTATTGTGATAAAATTCCTTCAAAAAATCTTTAAATCTTTTACTTAGGGCGCGCCCTGAGGCATTGCCCTTTTCAGAATTTCTTTAACTTGTCAAGATTTGCAAGACTTCATAGGGCGCGCCCTAAGGCATAGGGCGCATCCTCTTGTACTTCAATCTTCAAAAAACAGCTAAAAATATCTCGATATACTTCATTAATCTTCAAATGAATTCTTTATTAAATTCAAGTCTCAACAGAACAGGGGAAGGTATACATGAATTACCTCCCGAGCCAAGGAGAATAAACTTCAAAAAACGTGGAATAAAAATAGCAAATCTCGACTAGAACTAAGGAAGGCATATATGCACTACCCCCCTAGACTAGGAGAACAATTATTGATACTAGTCTAACTTATATCTAAGCCTTCCAAAATAGGGGGCCGAAGCCGCACCCTACTGATAGTATTTTCTCAAATGTTCTACATTCCATGCTCTTGGGATTGTGTTGCCATCCAAGTCTTCTAGATGATAAGTTCCTTCCCAAATGATAGACTTGATCTTGTAAGGTCCTTCCCAATTGGGACCAAAGACTCCATGTGCTGCTACCCTTGTATTTGGCATGACTTTCCGCAGAACTAGATCACCCACCTTGAAAGGCTGAGTCTTCACCTTCTTGTTATAGTACCATGCAGCTCTCTGCTGATAAGTTGCCAACCTCAACTGCGAATTTGCCCTCATCTCTTCTAGGAAATCAAGATTTAGCCTTTGATTTATCATATTCGATTCTTCATCATAGAAATCCCTTTGAAATGATCCTGCTCCAATTTCCACCGGCACCATTGCCTCACATCCATAAGACAATATGAAAGGAGATTCTCCAGTTGTGGTTCTTGGAGTTGTGTTATATGACCATAAGACCTTGGGAAGTTCTTCAGGCCAATTCCCCTTGCTTTCTTCCAACTTTGTCTTCAAGGTATGCTTGATTATTTTGTTGATAGCCTCTGTCTGCCCATTACTTTGAGGATGATACACAGCTGCAAATTCCTTCTTTATCCCCAAATCATCACACAACTTTCGCAACTCTTTGCTGTCAAACTGTTTTCCATTATCCGACACAAGTTTATATGGAATTCCAAACCTGCACACAATAGAGTTGAAAACAAAATCTCGAATCTTCCTTGCAGTAATTGTGGCCAAGGGCATTGCTTCCGCCCACTTGGTAAAGTAATCCACGGCAACAACAGCATACTTCACTCCTCCCTTAGCTTTAGGGAGCTCTCCAATGAGATCTATTCCCCACATAGCAAATGGCCATGGACTCATTAAAGAAGTCAAAGTAGTAGCAGGGCTGGTAGAATAATTGGCAAACCTCTGACACTTGTCACATGCCTTAACAAACTCGTAAGCATCCTTCTTCAAGGTAGGCCAATAATATCCTTGCCTTAACACCTTCATTGCCAACGAACCACCCCCCGAGTGATTGCCGCAAATCCCTTCATGAATCTCCCTAAGGATGTAATTACATTCATCTCCATCTATGCACTTGAGAAGTGGTTGATTGAAACCCCTCTTATATAATATCCCATCATACTCCACGAATCTAGCTGCTTGATACTGAAGCCGCCTGGCCTCCAGCTTCTCACTTGGAAGTATACCTTCTCGGATATATTTTTGAATGGGAGTCATCCAAGTAACATTTGGAGTAGATTCCACTTCCATGACTTCTACCTCTGGAATACTGGGTACTTCCTGTACTTGCAAAGGTACTCTTCCTAACAGCATAGCATCTTTTTGTGACCCTAACTTGGCTAACACATCTGCACTACAATTCTCATCTCGTGGAATACATTCTACCCGTACTTCTCGAAACTTTTTGATCAACCGCTGAGCGCACCTCATGTAAAGCTCTGTCCTTGGGCCTCTACACTGAAATCCACCCTTTACCTGTCCAACCACTAGTTCTGAATCACTTAACACAATGAGATTCACTACCTTCATCTCCAAAGCCATCTTCAACCCATTAATCAAGGCTTCATACTCTGCATCATTATTGGTTGCTTGAAATTTGAAATGAATAGCACTCATGAGTTGATTCCCTTCGGGGGTAAACAAGATTACACCTGCTCCAGCCCCTCCATTGTTGACAGCTCAATCTACTTGTAACTTCCACCAAGGTTGAGGAACTTCTTCAAATGGGCTTGCCCTCTTAAGTGGAATTTCAGGCTCAACCAATACAATTGATTTTTCTTCATTTTCCGACTCGAATTCAAGAATGAAATCAGCTAAAGCTTGACCCTTTATAGCTGTCCTTGGAGTATATTCCAAATCAAATTGTCCCAACTCAATTGCCCATTTTAACATTCGGCCAGAGGTTTCCGGTTTGTGAAGAATTCCTCTCAGTGGATATGCCGTACGAACTTCAATCTTGTGAGCTTGAAAATAAGGCCGAAGCTTTCTGGATGCCAGAATTAAGGCATAAACCAACTTTTCCATGCTAGTGTATCTGGTTTCCGCATCAAGCAAACGCTTACTCACATAATAAACCGGAGACTGATGATCAACTTCTTCTCTTACCAACACCGCACTGATGGAATGTTCTGAGACGTCCAAGTATAAAATTAATGTCTCTCCTTCCACAGGCTTAGCTAAAAGAGGGGGATTCCCCAAATGCTCCTTTATTCTCTGAAAAGCTTCCTCACATTCAGATGTCCATACAAAATCTTTGGCTGCCCCCTTTATTGCTTTGAAGAATTCTCTGCATTTATCCGATGATTTTGATACGAAACGATTAAGGGCAGCTATCCTTCCCGTGAGACTCTGAACTTGCTTCACACTAGACGGAGATTTCATATCAAGAAGAGCCTTTATTTTTGCTGGATTTGCCTCGATTCCACGATGATTGACAATAAATCCTAGAAACTTCCCGGATTCTACCCCGAAGACACATTTTTTAGGATTCAACTTCATCCTAAACTTCCTCAAAATCTCGAACATCTGTTCCAAATGCTTTACATGGTCCTCCACTTTTAAGGATTTAACAAGCATATCATCCACGTATACCTCCATGGTTTTCCCTATCAAATCCTTAAACATCATATTTACCAACCTCTGATAGGTTGCGCCAGCATTGATCAACCCGAAAGGCATGCCAATATAACAATACAATCCTCGATCCGTAATAAAGGAAGTGTGCTCTTGATCTGGCTCATACATAGGGATCTGGTTGTAACCCGAGTAAGCATCCATGAAACTTAAAAGAGCGTGTCCTGCCGTGGCATCCACCAACTGATCAATCCTCGGGAGTGGAAAGCTATCCTTCGGGCATGCCTTGTTCAGATCAGTGAAATCTACACAAGTCCTCCATTTTCCATTTGGTTTTTTCACAAGAACTGGATTAGCCAACCAATCTGGATAATATGACTCCTTGATCAGCCCAACATCTAGAAGTCTGTCCACCTCTTCTTTCAATGCTATGGATCTCTCTCCACTTACTGGCCGGCGTTTCTGGCGGATTCCTTTTTTGGTAGGATCTATATTCAGACGGTGACACATAACCTTCGGATCAATCCCAACCATATCAGCATGACTCCAAGCAAAAACATCCAGATTGTTTAAAAGGAAGTTGGTGAGCAGGCCTCTTAACTTGGAGTTCAACTGTGATCCAATCTTCAGAACCTTAGTTGGATCCCTTTCATCTACCAAAATAGAAATTGTGTCCTCTGCAGGACCAGTCTTTTCCACCGGTTGTGGTGTCCTTGGGTCAAGGTCGAAATTAAAACTTCAAGGATCTTCAACCGGTGCTACATCCTTGAAGGGCACGTCCTCTTTAAGAGGGAAGTCTTCCTCAACAAGGGTATGCACCAAACCCTCAAGTAACATTTGCCTCCCTTCAACCTGCTCACCCTTGAGATCAAATGAGATTACTTCCTCTGCGTCTTCCTCAATTTCTTCCAAAATTCCTTCTTGAAGATCATCAAGAACCGAGGTATCATCCTCAGGGCGCGCCCTGTATAGCAGCTCTTCCTCTTCAGGTTCTTGGACAAGATAATGGGCTTTTACCTCTTCTGGGACAACACTCATGACTCCTGAATCATTCTCACGTAGGGCGCGCCCTTCATCCTGCTGTCTTCTAAACCCTTTAATCGCCTTATGGTAGCAATCTCTTGAGTCATGCTGAGAGCCCCGTACAGTTCCCACACCATTTGGCGTAGGAAATTTCATCGCGAGATGATAGATGGAGGTCACAACTTTCATTTCCTTCAACAGGGGTCGTCCTACCAGAGCATTATGTGATGAATCCACATTCAAAATCATGAAATCCATCATTTGAGTCACAGAAAGGGTTCCTTCCCCAAGAGTTACCGGTAATTTGATAGCTCCCATAACTTTTACCGATTCTCCTGAAAAACCATAGATCCATCCGTTGTCTTGAATCATATCCTTGTCTAAGAGTCCCAGCTTCTTATAAGTACTGTAGTATAGTATATTCACCGAGCTTCCATTGTCCACGAAAACCCGATGGACATTCTTTGAACCAATCTGAATTGCTACTACCAGAGCGTCATTATGAGGATGATGTACCCATCTAGCTTCTTCTTCGGTGAAAGTAATGTCAGCACATTCTCCCTTGAACAACTTAGGTGGCCTCAACTCCAAGCTATTCACATTTGTGAGAGGTCGATACCTCGCTTCTCTGGAATATCTCTCCATAGCGTGATTGCTATCTCACCCTAAATGGTGTCCCCCAAAGATGGTGTGAATACTCCCTTCTTTGACGAATTTCTTCTCTTCCGGCTTACCATCTCCGTGGAGGGCGCGCCCTCCATCTCTCCTGTCAGGATTCTCCTTATGCTTCTTCACCTCCCTAACAATCCATTCCGTCAGGTACCCTTCCTTAATCAAATCACCAATCTCTTCCCTGAGCTGACGACATTCATGAGTGTTACGCCCTGAGGATTCATGGAATTCACAATACTTTTTCTTATCTTTACTCTGCCAAGAGGTCAATGGTTCCGGCTTTCTGAAGAACCCTTTGTTCTTATTCACCTCAAAGATATGTTCAATAGAAGCTGCTAAAGGAGTATAGTTACCCGGCCTTTGATCGTAAGTGTATGTATCAGATGGACCCCAATTCCTTCCAGTTTCAGCTAAATTTACCCGGTTCGCACCAGTTGCTATACAACGAGTAGGACTAGGAGACCTATCCTTCCTTTTACCAGCCTTTCCCTTAGAGCCGTTCTGACTGTCAGTTTTTCGGTTATCCGCCAAGGATTGTTCCATAATTTTGAAAGACTCAGCTTGTGCAAACACATCAGCCAACGTAGGTGGATCCCGTCCTTGAAGGTGTTTCCAGAAATCAGTTCCTACTGACAATCCAGCTATTAGGAAACTCTTGAGCGTTTCATCTGTTGCTCCTCTCACCATAGTGGATTCCGAGTTGAATCTCTTGAAATAGGATTGCAAACTCTCCCCTTCCCTTTGCTTGATATTGGCCAAGGTTGTGACCGGAGGAGCATATTTTACTGCGGCCTGGAACTTAGTCAAGAACAAGTTCCTCATCACCTGCCATGACATAATTACCCCTGGATCGAGCTTCTGAAACCATTGCTGAGCACTCTCCCTGAAAGTTGCCGCCAACAATCGACATCTAGCCAATTCCGTAACTTGATAAACATCCATCTCGATATCGAAAAGTCCAAGGAATTCCACAGGGTCTGCATTTCCATGAAATCGCAAATCATTGGTCATTGATCTATACCCCGCAGGGAGCTGTGCCTCTCTAACTTCAGTCGAGAAGGGAGAGGAAGTTGGTGCAGTTGCAGATATTCTTCCTCCATCCAGGTGAGCAAGGAGTTTCTTTAAATCATCCACATTAAATGTTCCCAATCCAGGAATATTCTGGATATTTGGTTGTTCCACAGTCTGAGTACCCCCCGGGGGTGGAGGCGGCGGTGGTGCCGCTGTCTGGATGTCTCCTTGAATCTCTACTTGTGGTTGAATAACAACATTCTCTTGAGTTTGAGTTTGCTGACCCTCAGGATTTCCATGAGGTTGTGAATTTCCTTGAGAACCTCTCTGATAATGTCCTCCCAAGTAAGAGTGCGTCCTCGACCTGGACTCACTGGAGGTGCTTGAGGGGATTTGATGGATTCGGGGGGATCTCCCACCTGAGGGCGCGCCCTGGTTACGGGGACGCCAATTTCCTTGATACCAATCCATTCTTCTGTCACCGTTATCACGGTTTCTTCTTCCAGTATTATCACGATGAGGTGTTTGTTCAAATCCAAGGGGCCGCGACCTGTTTTGAACAGGGGGCACGCGCTGTGGATTATCATTTCGAGCAAGAGTTCTCTCATGTCCAAGGGGCCGCGATCTGTTGTCAGGGGGTGCGCGCTGTGGATCATGACTCTGTGGAAGGGCTCGCTCATGTCCAAGGGGCCTCGACCTGTTATCAGGGGGCACGCGCTGTGAATCATGGGGCCTCGATTCCATATATTTGTCTTTTTTCTGGAGCTCGAGGAGTACCATCCTCAAATCATCATCATCAAGCCTTATTTCGAGGCGTTCTTTCAAGCTGGCAAAATCTCTCCTTTCTCTAGCCATTTGCTCCTCATCTCCTTGAATCTCACGAGGAGTGCGTCCTGAACGGTGAGGATGAGGGCGCGCCCTCTCTTGAGGATTCATCAACCTGCGCTCAGAATTATTTTCACTAGGATGTTCAACAATAGGATCAGAATAATCTAACCTTCGAGGAGTGACCAGCTGAAATCTCCTTTCGTGACTTTCCTCCCTCCTTCGAGAATCTTCCTCGATCTGAGAGGATTTCCCTGATCGGAGATGATTTCGTGGGATACTCCGAGATTTTCTCCTTGATTCTTGCTCTTCCTCCACAGAACCCAATCTCGCCCCGAAACTATTTATGGCATCTTGCATAACATATAGCTGTTCCATTAATGCCGAATTACTGATGAGAACGGGCGGCTGTCCACCGATGGCAGCCGGAGTTCCATGATGTCGCGGAGGAGAAGCAATTTTTTCCGGGACATAAGCTCATGACGCGCTTGGTTATCTCCCAAGCTATCTTCAGAATCGTAACCATCTTCTTCCCGAGAACCTCTGCCATGATTGTGAGACATCTTTTCCTCCTGAGATGTAGATCTTGATTGGCTCCCCTCCTTCTAGCGCCAATTTGTTGATGGAGGAATTTGGGAACAACAAAATTCGAGGTACGTCACCGGAAACAAGATCTGATGCGGTGGTTCTTTACCGGAGAAAATGGTGGTGCGTGGTTGTTGAGCGTGATTGGTGGCTGAGATTGATAGGGTTAGTGGCGGCTATTCAGAGCTCTCGACTTCCAACCCCTCAATCGGCCTACGTACCCCGGTATTTATAGGGGATCAAGCCATACGTAGTTCTTGGAGAACAAGAAACCCAAATGGGCTTGGATAACGGACCAGCTTCCGGAATGTTCTACTATGAGGCCTAACCACAAAGGCCCAAGGCTCATCCAAGATCACAAGACTTCACAGATAAGGAAACTTCCCCCGTCGAGGACTAGTCCTATCCGCTACCAGCTATTTCTTGATTTCAAGGATGCAGGTATAGCCATGGTTTACCCCAAGTGCAGAACGCATCCCTGTCCCCCGAATGAGAAGCACCCACCAGATAGCAGGACAGGTGATCCAGAGCTTTTGGGTGCAAAGTGCAGAATTACTCCAAAGTTCCCCAATGAGAGCGCGCCCATTGGCTACAGGAACAGAGCTCCCAAAGCACACACCAGAAGTCCCCATCTTTCCACCATAGGGCGCGCCCTTAGTGTTTAAGAAGGGTCCTTATATCTAGGCAAACCCCTGGAGGCCTTCTGCGACGGACATCCCCCTCCTGAGATACGACAGGAGGGAATTCTTCAATAATCAAACAGGAAATCGACATTATTATCATCTTGGAATTCCAACATAACCTAGGGCACGGCCTAATACCCCCAGGGCGCGCCCTAACCTCTTGAAAACCCTAATTCGTTCTCTAAAATCCAAAATTGAATCCGTTATTGACCCGAATCCATCTCGAAAATATCCGAACCGAATTTTGGCTATAACACAACTCAATTTGATAGTTATCAACCAAGTTACGAGTGAAAAGAATAGTTTAACAAGTATATGACCGGGCAGTCAACGAAATAACAGCTCTCAAGCAAGGTTCTCTTATATTTTAGAAGATAGACTCGAATGAAGAATGGAGTTTTGAGAACCTTCCTTGATAAAATAATAATAATAATAATACGACTCAGAGATAATTTACATGGTATTTGAATATCAAGGAAATTTTTGAATAAAATCTCTCATTTTAGAACTAGTTGAAAGAATTAAATAAATATTCAAAGAATATTTAATAAACTAGAAAATAGTTCAAGAATATTCTTAATATAAATACTGCTCATGATTAACCCTCGAATAAGTGTATATAAAATATTCATTAAATAAATAGTTTCTCGAATAAATATTTGAAATAATATCCAAGAAAATAATAAAATCTTGAATAAATATCCAAGATAATATTCGTTAAGTAAATAAGCTCAAATGAATATATGAAAATAACCAATTAACTCAAATGAATATTCGAAATAATATTCATTTAAATAAATAAAGCTCGAATGAATATTAAAAATAATATTCACTAAATAAATAACTTCGAATGAATATTCCAAAATAATATTCATCTAATTCAAATAGCCTCAAATGAATATTCAAAATAATATTCATTAAATAAATACTCCCGAATGAGTATTCAAATAACATTCCTCGAATAATTTCCAAGTAGTTAATACTTATGGAAATATAGATAATGTTTATAAATAACATTCCTCAAGTAATCTGTTACGGGAATCCCTTCGGGTTTCCACGACTATCTATATATTACAAAATACCGACTCCCGGTCTATATTTAATGAAGGAAGATCATATGCCCTTCACTAATGGTCTTAATACAATCCAGCTTACAACTAATATATCGTATCTAGCTTATAAGCCAACTTAGAATCAGGGAACAAGTATCACAATATACTTTGAAAACAGGCATGCATACTATGACATATGTAAAACAGCAATCACATATATATATTATCACAACAACAGGTTCAAAGGTTTGAACACTTGCCTGGTACCCCCGCTGTGCTAGTGGTATGACTCGGGGTGGTCCGACAATCTTAAACAACCAAAATTATCCTGGGTTAATCACCTATCACTTTGAAATGCCAAATAACTACTTTACTTAAGCGAAAGCACGTTTTCAAGTTATCGCTCATTAACACCGTTATGACCCGACACTTGTTCGTTATTACGGCTCGTCATTACACTTACACTTGGTATATACTTAAGTCATGTAAATGCTAATGTAGGTCGTTTATGAACCAAGGTTGTACCTCGAGTTTTATCGCCCGTTTTCTAAGTGATTAACCAAAGTTATAACCAAGTGTGCTTTTAGGGGTTCGTTCGCGCTGAACCTCGATTCGAACATTTTTGTAAAATCGGAAAACGATCTGTTTGACATGTGGTTTTCTCTCACACCTTCATTTTTATCTCTAATATTTAATTACCATGATTCGCCACTGAATCACATATTTTACAGGGGTTCAATTTCAGTTACGAACTCTTGTTTACGATTTCGAACCACTTTTAGTAAATCGGCCGTAATTCCTAAACCGTAAGTCCAAATGCTTCAATTTTTGTGCCAAAACGATCTATGACTCGAGATCTACAAGAGTATGTCATATACTTATCAAGTCCCGAAAATTATACCAACTGTTATGCTCGGTTTTTAAGGATTAACGAAAATTGGGCATTACGACGGCTATAAATCGAACGTTTCTAAATTTTTAAATCACGATCAAACATCAACCAAGCCACACCGGGCATACATACACTATAATCAGTCCATAAGAATCTGATTTCACCATCATATGCATCATTTTACTTAGATCAACTAAACCACTAATTAATCATGCTTAATATAACATCATAATCATACTAATATCTAAACTACCAAGAACATCATAAATCTCAAAACTAGATCTAGGGTCCTTAAGAATTATACCTTCCTTGTAGAGTGTAATAGCCTTGATAAACCTTGTTTAGTCCTTAGAACTCCTTAACCAAGCTTAAACTATCAAGAAACATCAAGAATATGCTTAGAGATTTTCGGAGTTTCTATAACCCAGCTGAAAGATCATGAAAAACGAAGGCCTTACCGAGGTTTTCTTGTAAGAACCCAGATTTTTTGTACTAATTAAAACTTTTTATTATGTATGGGAGTATGAATGTATCAGGGGGTTAATAGATGAATATTGAATGGATTGGATCCAAATGTTTATGTGCCATGAACAATGTAGTTGATTGGCGATGTAGATAAGAATAATCTATCATCGAGGAAGTAAGATATGATATACAAACCGAGGAAGTATTATCATGTCATCCAAATCGATATCTAGGATAAGTTAAGTAACTCCGTAAAAGGATTAGAGCATTTTTCTAAGTACAAGGAATAAAAAGAGAATAAGCAATGAATAGTGTTTTTAAGGGAATTTGAAATATTATTAGACGACACTATGTAGAAGTATTCAGAACGGATTTCGAGGGAGTTGGTTTCTCTCCTGAAGTGGGGCCTACGAACGCGAGGCGGGCCTCGAAGAAAAGAAAGTTACGAGAAGAGGCCTCGTCTTCTCATGTTGAGATAACAAATGAAGAGGGTACTCTTATATAGCGATATGATCCCTCACACTTTTCGCATATTGCATCACATTTCTTTTTCTCTCTACATGCATAACCGTCATTTAACTTTGCATCTTGATTATCATACTTTCTGCCAGACTTATTGAACTATTTTTAACTTGTCTTTTTTTTTGTACAGACATGTCAACCCGCAGCGGAAAGGGTCAAGCCCCCCCCCCATTTCTACAGGGTGCCAAGAAGGGTGCGACCTCAAAAACGGTCCCTGCCTTGAAAGTTCTTCCTCCTCCCATCAAGCCAACAGTTCCGAAACTCATCAACGATCCTCCATCTCAATCAAATCCTGCTGGGGATCAAGTTCAAAACTCCCCTGAACAGAGTCCTTTAAAGCGGGCGAAGAAGGATGGGCAACCTGATGGGCCTTCTCAGCCATCCTCGCGGATTGTGAATGCAACTGCGACCCAGCATCTCTTTGCTTCGCTAGGGAGCAAATATACTGAGGAGGCTGAGGCATCTAACTGGTGGAAGGCGACCCCTGAGGATAATGCTAACGCTTTAACCAAGTGCTTAGCTGAAGCATTCATCCGTTCGGCTGCACATACGAAGAATTTCTTCCAGCTAGATAAAAGGAACAAGGTCCTTGAGTTCCAGAAAGTGGAAGATAAGCGATCGCTTTAAGAAGAAGCTGTCATATGAAACTGCCTCACTTCACACTGAACTTAAGAATGTCAAGAATGAGAGAAATGACTTCGAAAAAATCCTTCTGGAGCTAAAGAAATCAAGCGAGGAAGCTGCCAAGAAGAAGGATGAGGAGATCGCGAAGCTGACCCACGACCTGGATGATGCAAAGGCTGAGTTGGCAACTGCTGAAGAGACATTCGTGGCCCAGGGTCAGGTCTCTTTCATGAAGGGGTTCATTCGAACGATCCCTGACTTTGACTTGGACCAGCTTGGGCCAGGAAATACTTACTTCGCAGAGACTCTGAAGAAGCAGATCGCTGACGAGGATGCTGAGGAAGCCAGGTTGGAGGAGGAAGCGAGGCTGGCAAAAGAGGCAATAGTGGCCAAGGAGACCGCCAATGTTAATCAAGATCCTCCTGCTTCTTAAATTTATTCTACAATTTGCTGAAACTTTGAACTGGGGATGCGGGCACCCTTTGAATGCCTCGCAAGTGTAATATTGGTTTCTCTTAACTTTATTCGTTTTAAGAATTCTGGGATCGTGATGCGATCCGTTCGTTTTCCTTTGTTAATGTCAAGAATCCACTTTTTGCTCATCATTTTCTTCAAGTAATTTAGCTTCGCAGTCGCTATGTCTTACATTAATGTTGCTTTAGCTTTAGCTTTTTTTCCTTTCTTTTTGAGATGTTGAGATATAACTTGTATTTGCAGATGCGGAGTGTCTTGTTTTCTTTTTAGATTTGCGTTCCTTTGATTGTTGTAGATAGTTTAAAATGTGAGCAGCTACTTTGAGATGTTTTCAAGTGCAATCCCAGCATCGTTGAGATGGCTTGGACCTTAAAATGTAAATGCTAATAGACAAGCAAGCAAATTTTGAATGCACAATAAAGCAATTCATAAAGCAAACGAACTCATGTATTGATAAGTGGGACGAGGCCCAGTAGTTGATAAGTGGGGACGAGGCCCGAAAGTCATTACATCATAAAGGGGAGGTGTCTATATGATCACTATCCCCCAGTACGTTGTATGAATTATTCATGCTAAGTAGTAGTAGAGAGAGGCTACCAGCGGCGAGGCCTTTACTGATAGTATTTTCTCAAATGCTCCACATTCCAAGCTCGCGGAATAACTTTGTCCTTCATATCAGTGAGATAGTAGGTCCCTTCTGAAAGAGTAGCATAGATCTTGTAAGGTCCTTCCCAATTAGCACCAAAAACTCCATGACCTGGGACCTTAGCGTTAGGCATGACTCTTCTAAGTACTAGGTCACCTGTACGTAGAGATCGCGCTTTGACCTTTCCATTATAGTACCTCGCTGTCCGTTGTTGATAGGCTGCGAGGCGTAGTTGGGCCTCGCTTCTAGTTTCTTCTATCATGTCCAAATAAAGCCTATGATTGACCTCATTTGCCTCGGGATCGTAATGTTCTCTTCTGAACGACCCTGAGCCCACTTCGACTGGCACCATGGCCTCGCATCCATAAGTAAGTGAAAATGGGGTTTCCCCTGTGGTCGACCTTGGGGTCATGTTGTATGACCATAAAACCCTTAATAACTCCTCAGGCCAATTACCCTTGCTCTCTTCCAGTTTGGCTTTCAAAGTGTGTTTTATGATTTTATTTATGGCCTCAGTTTGGCCATTCGTTTGAGGGTGACTCACAGCTGAGAAACTCTTTTTTATCCCCAGATTTTAACAGAATTCTTTCATCTCCTTGCTATCAAATTGCTTCCCATTATCTGAAATGAGCTGATATGGGATCCCATAGCGACACACAACTACACTGTACACAAAGTCCTTCAGCTTTTTCGCAGTTATTGTGGCAAGTGGCTCGGCCTCGGCCCACTTTGTGAAATAGTCCACGGCCACTACTGCATATTTGAGTCCTCCTTTAGCTTTTGGGAGTTCCCCAATTAGATCAATACCCCACATAGCAAAGGGCCAGGGGCTCGTTAGCGATGTGAGCTGAGGGACTGGGGCGTTGCTGAAGTTAGCGATCCTTTGGCAGGCATCGCATTTTCTTGAGAATTCGAATGCATCCTTTTTGAGTGTAGGCCAATAATACCCTTGACGAAGGATTTTTTGAGTTAGCGAGCTACCCCCCGAATGATTTCCACATATTCCGTCTACGCATCGCATGAGTGGGATGTTGAACCCTCTTCGATACAGGACCTCGTCATAAATGACATAGCGAGCAGCCTGATATTTGATCTTCCTTGCTTCTTTTTTATCTTGTGGTAGGGCTCCATTTTTCACATATTCCCATACCGGGGTCATCCAAGTCGGCCTTGGGGTCGTTATTTCCATAACGAACTCCTACGGTACACTCGGCTTTGTCTGAATTTCCAGTGGTATGATTCCAAGTAAGGTGGCTTCGCGACGCGACCCCAACTTCGCTAATGCATCTGCCCCTTGATTCTTCTCTCTTCTGATATGAACCACCTTGACCTCATTAAACTTTTTAATCAACCTTTGTGCACATCGTAGATACAGTTCAGTCTGTTCACCTCTAGCTTGCCATCCACAATAAAGTTGATATGTCACCAACATAGAATCGCTGTAGGCTGTGAGGTTTTCCACTTTTGTTTACAATGCCAGTTTGAGGCCAATAATGAGGGCTTCGTACTCTACTGCATTATTGGAGGCTTCAAAGTCAAAGTGTACTGCACTTTTTATCTTACGACCTTTTGGAGTTACTAGCTCGATGCTAGCCCCGGCTCCTTCTTTGTTAGATGCCCCATCTACGTATAGCTCCCACCACGAGGCTGAATTTTCTTTTTTGGCCTCACTAGCTGTTATTTCTGGAGCTGCTATGATAGCCCAGTCATCTCCCTTAGATTGGGGAGGAAACTCCAAAATAAAATCTGCAAGTGCTTGCCATTTATAGGGCCACGAGGCTTGAACTCAATGTCAAATTGACTAAGCTCCACTGTCCATTTTAGCAGTCTTCCTGAAGATTCAGGCTTGTGCATCACTTGTCTCAGTGGGTAGGCTGAGCGAACCTCAATCTTGTGGGCATAAAAATATGGCCTTAACTTTCGCGAGGCCAAAATCAAAGCATAAGCAAGCTTCTCCATGTTGGTATAGCGAGTTTCTGCATCTAACATTCTTTTGCTAATGTAATACACTGGATACTGACTTTTTTCCTCCTCACGTACCAATACTGCACTGATCGCTTGCTCAGACACGGCGAGGTAGATGATGAGGACCTCGCCATTAAGAGGCTTCAAAAGAAGGGGTGGCGATCCCAAATGCTCCTTTATCTTCTGGAAGGCCTCCTCGCACTGAGAGGTCCACTCAAAATTTTTTCCAATTTTCTTAATTGCCTTGAAGAACTCATGGCATTTGTCTGATGACTTTGAAACGAACCGATTAAGAGCCGCGATCCTTCCTGTTAAAATCTGAACTTCTTTCACGCTTCTTGGGGATCACATGTCCATCAAAGCCTTTATTTTTGCAGGGTTCGCCTCGATTCCCCTGTGGTTGACAATGAACCCTAAGAACTTCCCAGATTCGACCCCAAACATACACTTTTGAGGATTGAGCTTCATCCTATACTTTCTCAAGATATTGAACATTTCAGCTAGGTGAGCGATGTGGTCCCCAGCTTCCTTGAATTTTACCAGCATGTCATCCACATACACCTCCATTGTTTTTCCGATCTGTTTTTCGAACATCGTATTAACCAGACTTTGATAAGTTGCCCCAGAATTGAGGAGGCCAAAGGGCATCCCTATGTAACAGTAGAGCCCTCTATCTGTGATGAACGAGGTGTGTTCTTGATCAGGGCCATACATGGGTATTTGGTTGTACCCAGAATAAGCATCCATGAAAGAAAGAAGTGTGTGCCCCGCTGTTGCATCAACTAATTGATCGATCTTGGGTAAAGGAAAACTATCCTTGGGGAAATGTTTGTTAAGATCAGTGAAGTCTACACAAGTTCTCCATTTTCCATTTGGCTTTTTAACGAGGACAGGGTTCACAAGCCAGTCAGGGTAGAATGATTCCCTAATGAGCCCTACCTCGAGGAGTCTATCCACTTCTTCTTTGAGGGCCTCGGCTCGTTCTCCACTTATGGGTCGTCTTTTCTGTCTAACTCCTTTCTTGTTTGGATCCAAGTTTAGCCTATGACACATCACATTAGGATCGATCCCAACCATATCTTCATGAGACCAGGCGAACACGTCAAGGTTGGCCTTCAAAAAAATGACAAGCTTTTCCCTTAAGCTCGGATTGAGTTTCGACCCTATCTTCAACACCTTAGAAGGATCTTGCACATCAACAAGGACAGGGATAGTATCTTCCGCTGCTCCTGCTCGCTCCACATGTTCTGGGATGCGAGGATCAAGGTCTAGATTGTACTCGCGAGCCCGGCATGATTCTTCCTCGCAGGTATTACTTTTTTCACTTTGAGGTGGAGCGATCCCATCCTCGGGCATTCGGACTGCACTCACATGTCCATACTGCTTAACAACAGTTGTCTCTTGTGTGATTCCATTTGGTAGCTCTGTTAGTGTAGAAGTTTCCTTACGAACCCACTTTCCCTTTCGGGCTCGCACTGCAGCTTGTTCAGGGCTCTCTTCATTATCACTGTCAGTAGCCTCTTCAACGATCCCTTCCTGGAGAACCATTATTGGCTGAGAATTTTCCATCATCAAAGCCCCTGGTATTGGTTCTACTTGTATGCCCAAATTATCAAAATAACCTTCAGGAATCTCTTCAATAGATATTATATTGCACTCAGTTGAGTGTCGCGAAGCTGACTTGCAGACCCTGTCATCCTCCTCACATTCCATCATGTCTACCCCAGATTTATTCCCCCTTTCAGCTGTCTTGAGGGCCTTGTTATAACATTCACGGGACTCATATTGAATTCCCCTAACACACCCAACTCCTTGCGGGGTGGGAAATTTCATAGAAAGGTGATAGATGGAGGTGACCACCCGCATTTCTTTGAGAATAGGCCTTCCTACAATAGCATTATAGGCTGATGGCTGGTCCACCACCATAAAGTCTGCGACCTGTGTGGTGATGCAGGGCTCGTCCCCTAAAGTGATTGGGAGCCTGATGAGGCCTTTTACCTTAACTAAGGCTCCAGTGAACCCATAAAGATGTCCCACAGTAGGGATAAGGTCTCTGTCCACATACCCCATTTTTTTGTAGACCTCGTACGTCAGAATATTCATTGCACTCCCATTGTCAACCAGGACCCTGTAAACATTCTGCGATCAAATTCAAATTCGCACAATGAGGGCATCAGAATGGGGATGGTGAACCCACTTTGCATCTTCTTCAGTAAACACAATGTTTGTATCCTCCCCCTTAAAGAGCTTCGGGGTCGCTCCTATAGGTGATGAACATTAGTGAGGGGTCGCTATTTAGCCTCGCGAGTATACCTCTCTCTGGCCTTGTTGCTGTCTCCCCCGATATGGGGTCCCCCAATAATTACATGAATACTTCCGCCTCGCGTTTCCCTTTCTTTGTAGGGCTCTTCATTTTGTCTAGGTGGTGACACATCATTGTAACCGAGACCTGACTTCGCATTATGTTTCCTCACTTCGCGAACTGCCCATTCAGTCAACTTTCCATCTCGAATTTATTGATCTACTTGCTGTTTGAGCTGCCAGCAATTCGTTGTATCATGCCCTGTTTGTTCATGGAAGGCATAATATTTGCTAGTGTCGGCAGTTCCTTTTGAACCCGTTTGTGTCGGTCTCTTGAATACCCCCTTGTTCGCATTGACAGCATAGATGTGATCAATTGGGGCGACCAGAGGGACAAATTTGTCTTCACTCCTTGCAGGGTGAGCTCAAGGAGGGGATCGCCTTAGTGGATCGCGTTCCCTTCTCTTTGGGCTAGGGCTTCGATCCCTTCTTCGCCTTGGACTACGAGAATCCTTCCTTTTCACTCCCCTACTTCTACTTCCACTTCCACTTCTGCTCCTTTCACTATTCTTCTTGAGATCTGCAAGTGATTTTTCAACACGCTTGAAAGGCTTAGCGACCTTGTGCAATTCTGAAAGTGTGCTAGGGGTTTGCTCTTGCAGTTTCTTCCAGAATTCAGTCCCTTCCCTCACTCCAGCAATAAGGAAATTTTTCACAGGATCATCATTTGCACCTCGCACGCGAGGCACTTCAGCATTGAATCTCTTGAAATAGTCATGAAGAGTTTCTCCTTCCTTCTGTTTTATGTTTGCCAACGTAGATACCGGGGGTGTATAGAGCATTGAAGATTGGAACTGTTTGATAAAGATATCCACAAATTGTTCTCAGGAATCGATAATAACCAGTGCTCCTAGCTTCGAAAACCACTGCTGAGCACTTCCCCTTAGCGAGGCTGTGAACAACCTACACATCGCAAGCTGCGACACCTGGTATACATCCATTTCATTGTTGAATCGAATCACGAACTCAGCTGGATCGGTATCTCCATTATAGGTCATATCTGAATGATGTCCTCGAAACACTACAGGAAATGGAGCAGTTCGAATTTCGTGGGTAAAAGGTGAAGAAGAGCCCATGGTACTAAAGATTCCTTTCTCATTGTTCATCGCATCCAAGGCCCTTTTCAATTCTTCCAGCTTATAGTCTCCCACTTTGGCCTCCTTGTCCCCCTCCTTTTTTCTCTCCAGTACTCCCATGGTGTGACTGAGTTCTTTTTTGGGACGCTAGACTCCTCCTGGTCATTCCTGTGATCCTTCTTTTTACGATCCTCTTCATGGTGTTGGGATCGTTCTCGATCTCGATGAGATGGGGGTCGATCATCGCGACGATATGACCGCTCGCGATCTTGATGAGGAGACAATGGTCGATGAGGGCCCTTGCTTTTATTCTTAGATTCTTCATTCCGAGCTGTATCAATCTTTTCTAATTTGAGACGGAGGTCGGTTCAGTTAGCTTCTTTCTGAGACGGTAAAAAACACTAACCGATCTCCCCTCAGATGAAGCGAACTTGTCACGCGATCCTCCTTTCTTCTCGAGCGAATACTCCTCCTCATTCCAGTTAGGGTTCATTTGATCTGTTAGAACATCCTCAAAATCATCAATAAGTTTCTTGACAGGGACTTTGCTTCCTTCCCCTTGATATGTTCGATCACCTATCCTTGCATTCCTCTTCGATCCTCTAGAACTATAACGCTTTACCACTTTTGCAATCCTATCATGTACAGCGGTCACTTGATCGCCGAGGCCTTTTAGAAAAGACATTACCTCGCTGGTCAACGTCACCTTCTGTACTGGGGGTGTTTGCTTCTCTTTGTACCCAGTCTTAGAGTTGTCCTTGGACACCTCGTCCTCTGAGGGGTCCCTCGTCGAGGGGTCATCCCTGTTAACCCTATGCTACCAGGAGTCTCTCCATCATTCTTTTTTGTGTGATTTAGTCATCGCTTCTCCCAATTCAATGACTAGCGATGCCCTCCTTTTAGCGCCAAATGTTATAGGGAGAAATTGGTATACCAATGTTTTGGAGGTTTGCTGGATTAACGGAGCAAAATACGGATATTTTGCTAATAAAAGAAGAACAGGGGATTAGGGTTTGTGTATGTAGGTGTGGCTGAACTTGATAGGTGTTTTCAGGGGTGAACTGTTTCTCATCCATATCAAGGTGCCTACGTACCCTATTTATAGGGATCAAGCCGTACGTAGTTCTTGGGCAACAAGTTACCTAGACGGGCTAGGGTTTTTAAAGATAATTTATAGCCCAAGCCCACTCGTTTAAGGCTGACGTGGCAATTAGTCATCAACTCTATCCATGATCCATGGTCCAAAGAAGGAAACCTATGGTCTCGCATGGTCAGAGTCGGCTAGTAGAGAGGCAGCAAGGGCCTAGCATGCGAAGCGAACCCAAGCGTATAGATACTCATGTGACCTCGAGGAGCCTAGCCATGAGCCTTTTTGTAGATAATAAGATAGCGATCCCTTTTTAGCTTGTAAATGTGATAATAGAGACGGCCTTCCCAAGGAGGGAATTCATAGGCGAGGCGATACCTTGGTGAAGAGTCACCTGCGAGACGATCCCTCAGAGGTGGTCACCAGCGAGGTGACCCTGTAGTAGAGATATTATCGCAAAGTTGTGCGAGACTGGTCCTGATAATGGGCTTTAGTGACCCAATTACCATCTTCTAGGCCCATCATAGATTGTGAAGCACTGATTTTAACTAATCAAATCAATTTAGCCATTATACCAGATTTGGGCATAACAACAAGTATTTAATATATGTTTGAGATTTCATAAGTTGCAAAAAAAGTACCATTTTCAAAAAAAAAAAAAACTAGGAATCCTAATTTATTTCTTAAAATAAGTTCACTTTTTTGGAAAATAATCTTAGCCAAACGGGCTATAAATGACCTAATCACGATTCTAATTTGAATATTTGATCCCGAATTTATCAATGTTCTGCTTCTTTTCAAATCCGGCCCAAATCTGTATTTTAACGTTTTTTAATTCGGGAGATCATATATATGTATAAAGTTGAACTCATCTAGAAAAAAGAGTCAAGCAACTTTCAAAAAAAAAAAATAATAAAAATTATGTGTCAAACTCGACTACACTCTATTCGATTCAAAATTCAAAAATCCAGTTCGATTCGAACTCGAACTTATTTATAACTACATTAAATTATTAAATATATTTTATTATTTAAAAATTATAAATTTTATTTAACTAATTATATATTTATAAATTAAATTTATAACTCACGAGAGTCGTGTTCGTTCAAAGAATATTTAATTATAGCTTTATATATATACTAGCTTATAATCCGTGCAATGCACGAATTTCTTTTGATATATAATAAATTTTATTTTATGCTACAATTATAATTTTATATAATCATTATTTTTAATAATTTATTTTTAATTTAAATTTAAATAATTTAATAAAAATTTAATTAATTATATGCATGGTTTAAAACTTATATTATAAAATTTTAAAATAAATATGTCATTGATGGAATTCGAACCTTGAAGTTTTAGTAAATTAATTTAGTCATATAATATATCTAATCATTAGATCTAACAGTTTTGATTTTTTACTAAAAATTTAATGGTCATTATTCGTTGTATACGAATTTCTATTATATTTTGTTAGTGATTAGAAGATATGGTGTGATATTTTTGGGTATATATTAATTATTTCAATATTATGTTTTAAACTAGTTGATAAAGCCGCGCTTCGCGGCGGCGTTACAATTTTTATTTTAAAAAAAATTCAATATATTTACGTTATATTATAATATTAATATTAAATTTCAATAATTAAATAATCTTCTCTAATGAATCATTTTTTTGTTAAATACGATTCTTTCGATTGAGCCGCTCTCTCGTTAAAATCGAAATCCCAACTTTTTAACATATATTATAAAGACTTATATAATATTTTTTATCCATAAAATCGAACCGTAAAATTAAAAAAAAATTATGACTACAGTATCAAATTCTAATAGCTAATACAATCTTTTGTAGCGAGTCGTCTTCTCGTTAAATACGTTTCGAGCCGCTCTTATTTGAAATCGAAATTGAAATTCTAACTTCACCATATAAAGAGGTAAATTCCAATTTTTATATTCTTTAAATTTTCTAATATTTATGGAGTTTTAAAAGATGAAAATACATCTTTTATTTTCTGTATATTTTTCGCATGGGAATGTCTTTCTGTTATATTAACATATCAAAAAAAAATTAAAATACGAAGACTTTTCGTTACGGGAATAATATTACACCTCCTTTATATATATATATTGATGTTTTTGTAATGCAAGTATAATTAACTTGTACAAAAAAGTTAAAATAAAAGATTTCTAGGAAAAAAGATGTATAGTTTTAAAAAATCGTATAAGATGTCTCCACCGTCCTCGTATTATACTTCCAATAAAACATTTTATTTTATGTATTAATTATATATTTAAACATCTTTTATACGGTCTTATTTAATGAACCGCTTTCTTGTTAAACACAGTTCTTACTATTGATTCGCTCTAAGACCAAAAACCTAACTTTTACATATATTACTTGTACGATAATGTTTATCCATAAAAATCAAATCCTAAAAATAAAATAAAATTTATAACATCATATGATATTTTAATAGCTAGTACGATCATTTATAGTAAGTCGTATTCTCGTTAAACACGTTTCGAGCCGCTCTCGTTTGGGATTGAAATTCTAACTTAATTACATATTATTGATGATACTTATCTTACACAACAATTTTTTTCCTTAAAATCAAAACCTAAAAATAGAGTGAATTATAATTTATACTTTCTCTAGATTTTCTAAAATTTTTGGAGTTTTAGAAAATGAAAACACATCTTATTTTCTCTTTATATTATAGATACTCCTGTATTTATTTAGGATTCTTGCATGAGATTGTTCTTTTACTCATTGTTCTTTTATTATGTTAACACATCAATTCTTTTCTTTTTAAATATGGTGACTTTTTTCATGACAATGGTATTGGATTTATGAATAAATTTTCCTAATATTAGTATAATTAACTTATATAAGAAATATATAATTTAAGAAGATCGTACTTTCTATAAAATATTTAATTATATGTCTGTTCTATATATTCAAACACCTATTCTAGTTCTAGTAGAACTTTTATTTATATATTTTATTTTTTCTATAAATTCGAACTCTTATTCTTTATAAATTCGAATTCCTATTCTACTTCCAATAGAACTTTTAATCGTATGCCTTATAAATACTTATTATACTTCCAATAAAACTTCTAATCATATGTCTTTCCTATAAATTCGAACTCTTCTCCTTTATAAATTCGAACACCTATTCTACTTCTAATATGTTAATTGATATTTTTATATTTATTAGTGTTTAAAATTCTAGAAAATTAGAAAAATCGATTGAGACGATATTAGAGCGCCACCTAAACTCCCGCTATCCTCCTTTATATATATACTAGTTGATGAAGCCGCGCTTCGCGGCGTTATTATAATTTTTTTAAAAAATTTTAATACATATTTACGTTATACAATATTATCAATTTTAAATTTTAATAGTTATATAATCTTTAATGAACTGATTTCTTGTTAAACACGATTCTTTCGATTGAGTCACTCTCCTGTTAAAACCGAAATCCCAACTTTAACATATATTATAAAGACATACATTTTAATTTTTATTCATAAAAATCGAACCCTGAAAATAAAAAATAATATGACATCAGTATTAAATTCTAATAGCTAATATAATCTTTTCTAGTGAGCCGTCTTCCCATTAAAACATTTTATAAATTCAAGCACCTATTTTATTTTTAATATATTAAAAAATGTTCAATTTATTAATATTTAAGATTTTAAAATTTAAAAAAAAATTAAAAAAATAGATCGAAAGCATCCCCAAACATGCTTTGAACTAAAACCACACGGCTACTTCATTCATTAATCATTTAGTCATGATACGTAAAATACTTTGAAGTAAATAAATTGATACCAAACATATGTTTAAATGAACAAATTTGCCTATCACCCGACTACATTAGCGACTCATTCGTTTCCCTTTTTCTTTTTGATATGATATAATCTTGATCGTCTATTTTTGAAAATATTAGATTCGACGGTTGAGATTAATTTCGTAATACAGTTACGAAAATTATGGATAAGATCCCTATTATACTTATTATAATACGTAACAAATCACGCACTTGATTGGATACCCATGCAAACTAACAATGTATTAAAAAAGATGAATTCAGTGAAAATAGCTCAACACGCTGAGAAAAAGGAAGTACCTTAAATTATTATTTTGATCGAAAAAGTTAAGTTTGATCATCAGTGTCCTGTGATGTACTCCATAATTCTTCCATCCATAACTTGATTTACCTGCATGTTAAAAGAAGAAGTAAGCGAATGAGTATTGTAACGGATAATTGGTTATGAACACTAAAGTGCTATAACTGAAAGAATAAAATTTAGTTGATTCATGCGTTTTAATGTATATATAAATAGACTATTTATTAGTTTTTATTCAAACTTCTATTCTATTTCCAATAGAACTTTTAATCATCATCTTATAATTAAATATTTATTCTACTTCTAATAAAACTTCTAATTATATGTTTATCCTATAAACTCGAACTCTTCTCATATAAAAAAATTGGAAAACAGGTCAAACAGGTCAAGGCTCAGTACATCTTTTTAACAGGTGTATCAAATTGGATAAAAAAAATAATTAGTATAGAATAATATTGTTAAAATAATATATTTTATCTTTAGTATATTACTCTTTTAATATTGTTAAAATAATTATTAATTTTGGAATTTAATTCGATTGATGGAAAACTTTTACACTGATTTTAAAAATATTAAGTTGCTCCCCTCTTAGTTAAATACTTATTATACTTCCAATAAAACTTCTAATCATATGTCTTCCATATAAATTCGAACTCTTCTCCTCTATAAATTCGAACACCTATTCTACTTCTAATATGTTAATTGATATTTTTATATTTATTAGTGTTTAAAATTCTAAAATTCTAAAAAATTAGAAAAATAGATTGAGACGATCTTAGAGCGCCACCTAAACTCTCGCTATCCTCCTTTATATATATATATATATATATATATATATATTGATTAAAAATTAACGTGTTTTAATTATGAAAAGAAATATCAATATATATATATATATATATATATAAAGGAGGATAGCGGGAGTTTAGGTGGTGCTCTAATATCGTCTCAATCGATTTTTCTAATTTTCTAGAATTTTAAACACTAATAAATATAAAAATATCAATTAGCATATTTGAAGTAGAATTGGTGTTCGAATTTATAAAGGGGAAGAGTTCGAATTTATAGGGAAGACATATGATTAGAAGTTCTATTGGAAGTATAATAAGTATTTATAAGGTATACGATTAAAAGTTCTATTAATATCGTCTCAATCGATTTTTCTAATTTTCTAGAATTTTAAACACTAATAAATATAAAAATATCAATTAGCATATTTGAAGTAGAATTGGTGTTCGAATTTATAAAGGAGAAGAGTTCGAATTTATAGGGAAGACATATGATTAGAAGTTCTATTGGAAGTATAATAAGTATTTATAAGGCATACGATTAAAAGTTCTATTGAAAGTTGAATAAGAGTTCGAATTTATAGAGAATAAGAGTTCGAATTTATAAATAAAAGTTCTACTAGAACTAGAGTAGGTGTTTAAATATATAGAGCAAACATATAATTAAATATTTTATAGAAAGTACGATTTTCTAAATTATATATTTTTTATATAATTTAATTATACTTATATTAGGAAAATTTATTCATAAATCCAATACTATGTCATGAAAAAAGTCATCGTATTTAAAAAGAAAAGAATTAATGTATTAACATAATAAAAGAACAATGAGTAAAAGAACAATCTCATGCAATCCAATACTATTGTCATGAAAAAAGTCATCGTATTTAAAAAGAAAAGAATTAATGTATTAACATAATAAAAGAACAATGAGTAAAAGAACAATCTCATGCAGGAATCCTAAATAAATACATGAATATCTATAATATAAAGAGAAAATAAGATGTGTTTTCATTTTCTAAAAACTCCAAAAAATTTAGAAAATCTAGAAAAAGTATAAATTGGAATTCACTCTATTTTTTAGGTTTTGATTTCAAGAAAAAAAATTGGTGTGTAAGATAAGTATCATCAATAATATGTAATGAAGTTAGAATTTCGATCCCAAACGAGAGCGGCTTGAAATGTATTTAACATGAAGACGGCTCACTATAAAAGATTGTACTAGCTATTAAAATATCATATGATGTTATAAATTTTATTTTATTTTTAGGATTTGATTTTTATGGATAAACATTATCATACAAGTAATATATGTAAAAGTTAGGTTTTTTGTCTTAACGAGAGAGCGAATCAATAGTAAAACTGTGTTTAACAAGAAATCGGTTCATTAGATAAGACCGTATAAAAGATGTTTAAATATATAATTAATACATAAAATAAAATGTTTTATTTGAAGTAGAATACGAGGACGGTGGAGACGTCTTATACGATTTTTTAAAACTGTACATTTTTTTTCCTAGAAATCCTTTATTTTAACTTTTTTATACAAGTTAATTATACTTGCATTACAAAAATATATCCATAAATGCAATATTATTTCCGTAACGAAAAGTCTTTGTATTTTAATTTTTTTTGATATGTTAACATAACAGAAAGACATTCCAATGCGGAAACTGTAAATAAATACAAGAATATCTATAATATACAGAAAATATAACATGTATTTTCATCTTTTAAAACTCCATAAATATTAGAAAGTTTAAAGAATATAAGAATTGGAATTTACTCTCTTTATATAATGAAGTTAGAATTTCAGTTTCAAATAAGAGTGGCTCGAAACGTATTTAACGGGAAGACGGCTCGCTAGAAAAGATTGTATTAACTATTAGAATTTGATACTGAAGTCATAATTTTTTTTTATTTTTACGGTTCGATTTTATAGATAAAAAATATTATATAAGTATTTATAATGTATGTTAAAAAGTTGGGATTTCAGTTTTAACGAGAGAGCGGCTCAATCGAAAGAATCGTATTTAACAAGAAATTGATTCATTAGAGAAGATTATTTAATTACTAAAATTTAATATTTATATTATAATATAACGTAAATGTATTGAATTTTTTAAAAAATATTGTAACGCCGCCGCGAAGCGCGGCTTTATCAACTAGTTATTGATTAGAAGATTCGATATTTTAGTTGTTTATTAAAGGTAGTATCATCATTTAAAAGTAACGTCTTTTAATTAATAAAGATAATCGGCTAATTAACATTAATTATTTTATTTTATTATTTATTTTAATAATTAGGATGATTGTGCCGAAAATCGAACCGACAAACTTTCAATGTCCGTGCGATGCACGGTTTCTTTTATAATATTATAAATTTTATTTAATATTACAATTATGTTTTTATATAATCATTTTTTAATAATTTTTTAAATTTTAATTTAATATAATTTAATATACTCATGTTTACAGATTATACTAATGTTTCCTTATTATAAACAATTTATACGGATTTTTAAATTAATTTATTAATAATTGGAAAATATGGTGTGATATTTTCGGGTATATATTAATGATTGTAAGATTAGTTTCAAATCAAAAAGGTTAGGTGTTTAATTAGAAATTAAATATTAATGGTTGGAATATATGATATGATTAGTTTTAAATGAAAAAGGTAAGATGTTTAAATTTCAAAAGAAATATTAGTGATTGGAAGATATGATACAATTTGATGTTTTTAGATGTTTATAAAAGGTAATATTTTCAACTAAAAGTAAATGTAAAAAAGATAATTGACTAATTACCTTAATTTACGATGTTATTATTTATTTTAATAAATAGAATAACCAAACCGAAAACCAAAACTTTTAATATTTCGGCTTTAATATATTAGTATAGATATAGATAGATAAATGATTCGACTCGAATTACATTTCTATTTGTATACGTTGAACATGAATTATTATCATACAAATATTTAGTTTTCACGTGAAGCATTTTCTTTTTCTGAAATTAGACTAATATAGTTTTAACTTTTCTTTCATTGTTCTGACAATATAATTTTATAATTACGTTTTTTTCAATTAATTATTATATTTATTAATATCTATTCAATATCTATACTATTAAATAAAGTCGAACATTGATTTATATATACTAGCGAAGTAGTGAACCCAATAATCACTTGCCAAGTGTTCGACCCAGTCAATCAGTGTTTTTTATTATTTTATTATTTATACTAACCTATAACCCGTGCATCCCACGGTTGCTTTAAGTTATTACTTTAAAATACATACATATACATATAAATATTACATAAAAATTGTTTCTTTTAAATTTTATTTAATATAAAAAGTGAAATTTTTCTAATCTTGTAGACCTTTTTCCGATTTTTTATACAAAATTTTCTATATTGCAAGTGTTTTCCAGATTTTGTGTAACTTTTTACTATATAGCTTATTACTCGTGTGATGCACGAATGTATTTTTTAATACTTTTTGTTTTATTACCCATATTTTCATATATATTTTTTAATTAGTAGGAAAATAAATTATAAAAAATAATAAAATATTGTAATCCATGTTTGATAGTATTTTTAACGATAATGTTTTAATAATTAATAATATGTTGTTGACGGAAATTGAATCTCAAACTCGTGAGAGTAGTTTATAAAATAATATATATGTTTAATAGAGATGTGTTGTTGGTGGGATTCGGACTTGGAACCTATAAGAGTATTTCAAATATTAGAAAAAAAAAATATTCTTTTAGCATTAGATCCAACGGTTCTTATTTAATTATCTTAAAATCTAACAGTTGTTATTGAATATACCAAAAAAAGTGTACCAAACCGACAAACAAATATACCCTATTTCGCTTATAATAGTATAGTATAGTAAGATAGATAGTATAGACAGATATACTAGCTTATAACCCGTGCAATGCACGATTCCTTTTTTAATAGCTATAATTATATAATTTTTTAAATTTTATATGTTATTAATTTACATATCAAATTGTTATTAAAAACTAGCATTTTACCCGTGCTACGAACCGAAGGTAAAATTCTATAGAATATTAAATAATTACAAAAAACACATATAAATATTAAAAAATAAATTATTTTATCGTATTTTTTCCCCCAAATAGTTTTATGATATTTTATGCTCATTTTACGAAACGTTTTGTTCAGTATAGCCTTGTCTTGAGAACCGAGCATAAAAAATAATAAAAAATAATTATTAATAGAAGTATAAGCATATACACGTTTTTTCTACAATAAATGCAAACATAAAAGGAAGTGTCAACTCTTTGGAGGTTGCTGAATAAATATATTATACTGCTAACTGGACCTCTAATTGAAATTTTGGATGCTACCAAATGATCATGTTAATTGAAATTTTGGAGGAAGTGTCATATCTATACTATTATATAAAAGCCGAAACATTAAAAGTTTTGGTACTTGTTTTTTGGTACTAAGTGAATTTACTTATTTACCCTTCATTATAAAGGAAAATATATATGATATCTATACTATTAAAACTCCTAAAATAAATAATAACATAATATAATTAATGGTAAGTAGTCGATTACCTTTTTTCACATTTGCTTTTAATTAAATATATTACCTTTTATAAACACCTATTAATCTTACAATCATTAATATATACCTGAAAATATTACATCATATTTTTCAATTATTAATAAAATATATTAAAAATCTGTATAAGTTATTTATAAATGTATACGTTATTTATAAAAATATCAATCGTATCATATCTTACAATCATTAATATTTCCTTTCAAATTAAAACACGTTACCTTTTTAATTTAAAACTAATCTTACAATCATTAATATATACCCGAAAATATTACATCATATTTTTCAATTATTAATAATATATATTAAAAATCTGTATACATTGTTTATAATAAGAAAACATTAGTATAATACGTAAACATAAGTATATTAAATTATATTAAATTAAAATTAATTAATTAAAATTAATGGTAATTAGTAGATTGCCTTAATTAAATTATAATTACTATAAACTAATCAATTACCTTTTTCACATAAATCCTATAATCTTTTTAATTTTCACGTTACCTTTCTATTTCTTTACCTAAAATATATCTTTTTCCAATTATATCACGGGCGGTTCTATTTAATACAATAAACTAATAATATTCTAATATTAATAATTAACTGATTACCCTTTTCAGCTAAAACGTATAATCTTTTATGTATTTTCTAACTAAAATCTCTCTTTTAATAGAAATATCACGTACAATATTAATTTCTTCTTTTCGAAAAAACTTATGAGCAATTGTATTTAGTAAAATAATGTAATTAAATTATAAATACTATAAACTAATTAATTACCTTTTTCACCTAGAACATGTTACCTTTTTAATTTTCTCTAATTAAATTTTCTCTTTTTCTAATCATATCACGGGCATTATATTTAATAAAATAAAAGAATTATTTTATAATTTCCTAATAATTAACCAATTAGTTTTTTCCAACTAAATCCTATCATCTTTTCTATATTTTCTGACTAAAATCTCTCCTTTTCTAGAAATATCATGGATAACATTTATATAATTATTATCAAATCTCTTCTATAAAAATTTAAGCCTCCAAAATTAATGTTTTAAAGAATTAATTTAAATTAATGAAAAAAAATTCATATATTATTTTAAAAACTCCGTGCATCGCACGGGTTTTAAGCTAGTTTTATTTAAACAATTTTTTTTAAAAATACTATGGACAATGCCATTCAATAAAATAAATTACTTATTTTATAATTACTATTAACTATCAATTATCTTTTTCTGCTAAAACACGTTACCTTTTCTATTTTCTCTAACTAAAACCTCTCATTTTCCAATTATATCACACATAATTTTACTTAATAAAATAAATAACAATATTATAATTACTAATAATTAATCGATTACCATTATCAGTTAAAACATATTATCTTTTCTATATTTTCTAACTAAAATCTATCTTTTTTCTAAAAATATCAAGGGTAACATTTATATAATTATTTTCAAATCATATCCTTTCAAAATTTAAGCCTACAAAATTCATGTCTTAAAAAATTCAATTCAAATTAAAAAAAATCATATTAAGAAGAGTACATGCATCATGGGTTTTAGCTAATCCTTTATATATATTATATGCTAACATGGCTTTCCATGTCATTTAGTAATTTACTAAAATACCCTCAAATTTAGTAATTTACTAAAATATCCTCAGATTTTATAAATATATTAAAAATATTGTTGTTGACATGGATTGAACCTATGACCTCTTGCTAGGAATCAATTTTATGGTCACATCATGACCATCATGCTAGAAGCCATCTTCATGAAAATTTTGGAGCTCATCCACTAGATTCTTAAATAGCTCTTAATTCTTCATTTTATTTAACACTTATTTTAGAAATAATTTCAAAGAAAACAAATGAAATAATGTCTCTTTTCATTTATTATAGGTCAAAATGCACTTTCAAGCCAATTTAGTAATTTATCAATATGCCCCTCTTTATATTAATGTTAAAAAAATATTTCTATTAGGAATAGATTTTATAATCCCCCCTATGATACAAATAACTTAAATTTATACACGCAACCAGTACACCATAACAATTTCAGACACCTACTTAAAAATCATTAACTACATTTTCAAAGAACCTGCTTCCTAGATTTTCCTTGATTTTTTATAAATTTATGCATGATAAAATTATAAAAAATATATTTCCATCATTTAATTAAAATTATTATTATTATTATTATTATTATTATTATTATTATTATATTTTCATGAAATTTTAAAATTATAAAGTATTCTTTTTGTATTATGTATGTGATACGAAAATACGACAAAAATTCACATTGTACATGAATGACATAAATTCAAATTTTAATTTCTGGTACATGTATAATAATATTTTTTTGTAAAATCATAATATTTATTCATGATTGTTATGCTCATGACAAACACAAAACAAATTCACTTGGTACACGTATAGATGAGCATTTCATCCATCCCGTTCGACCGCGATCCAATCCTCTTCCCATTCGGGGTGGGGATTGCAAAAAATTTTCTATCAGTATGAGAAATATGGAATATTATAAAATAGAAATTCGCGGGATGAGAATGGGATCGGGGATTAAGGTATCCCAACCTGATCCCAATTCACGTTCCCAGCCGATTATCGGGGATTAAAAAATAATTTGAATCTCTATTTATGATTTAATAATAATAATATTTATCATGATTTATCAAATTATTTTTATTATAAAATACATTAAGGAATTATAAATTTCAATTAAAAAAATAAAAATCCTCAATTTCTCGTGGGGATCATCGTTCCCCTTTCGTTGTAGTAAAATAATCCTCATTCAGGGATTGATAAAGGTTCTACTATTATGTTCGAAATTTTAATTAAAAATTAAATTTCGATTTTTTTTAAAAAAAATCACGATTTCTCCGGGGATCCTCATTCCCGTTCGGGGCAGTAATCGGAGAGCAAAATAATCTTCGTTCAGGAACCGAGACAGGTTCAATGATAATGTTCGAATTGGGGGATCACCATGGGTATAGCACTCTTCGATCCTAAATTGACCTGATGCCACTCCCTGGTACACAAAATAACATAAATTTATTTACTGTCAAATTTGGAGATCGAGATATGAAAAATACTTATTGCAAACACTTATGTCTAAATTAAATACTATCAAAAGAATATGTACATCAAATTTTTTGCCAACTTATAAACAAATCTATACTATTATATAAATTCTGAAACATTGAAAGTTTTGGTACCTGTTTTTTGGTACTTAGTGAATTTACTTATTTACCCTTCATTATTAAAAAAACATAAATACACCTAAAATAAATAATAACGTAATATAATTAATGGTAATTAGTCGAGATACTACCTTTTATAAACACATAAAAACATCAATCGTATCATATCTTTCCATCATTAATATTTTCTTTCCAATTAAAACACGTTATAATTAATGATAATTAGTCGATTAAGTTAATAAAATTAATGGTAATTAGTCGATTGCCTTTTTCACATTAATATAATAAAATTAATGGTAATTAGTCGATTGTCTTTTTTCACATTTACTTTTAGTTGAACATATTACCTTTTATAAACACATAAAAACATCAATCGTATCATACCTTTCAATCATTAATATTTTCTTTCGAATTAAAACACATTACCTTTTTAATTTAAAACAAATCTAAATTAATGGTAATTAATCGATTACATTTTTCACATTTACTTTTAGTTGAACATATTACCTTTTATAAACACCTAAAAATATCAAGCATATCATATATTTCGATCATTAAAATTTCCTTTATAATTAAAACACGTTACCTTTTTAATTTACAACAAATCTTACAATCATTAATATATACCCGAAATTATCACATCATATTTCTCAATTATTAATAAAATATATTAAAAATCGTATACATTGTTTATAATAAGGAAACATTAATATAATCTGTTTATACATGAGTATATTAAATTATATTAAATAAAAATTAAAAATAATTATTAAAAATAATAATTATACAAAAACATAATTATAATATTAAATAAAATTTATAATATAATACAAGAAACCCGTGCATTGCACGGGTTTTGGTACCTGTTTTTTAGTATTAGTGAATTTACTTATTTACCCTTCATTATAAAGAAACATAAATACACCTAAAATAAATAATAACATAATATAATTAATGGTAATTATTCGAGATAATACCTTTTATAAACACCTAAAAAAATCAATCGTATCATATCTTTCCATCATTAATATTTTTCTTTTCAATTAAAACACGTTATAATTATTGATAATTAGTCGATTAAAATAATAAAATTAATGATAATTAGTCGATTGCCTTTTTCACATTAATATAATAAAATTAATGATAATTAGTCGATTGCCTTTTTCACATTTACATTTAGTTGAACATATTACCTTTTATAAACACCTAAAAACATCAATCGTATCATATCTTTTGATCATTAATATTTTATTTTGAATTAAAACACATTACCTTTTTAATTTAAAACAAATCTAAATTAATGTTAATTAATCGATTACCTTTTTCACATTTACTTTTAGTTGAACATATTACCTTTTATAAACACCTAAAAACATCAAGCGTATCATATATTTCGATCATTAATATTTTCTTTATAATTAAAACACGTTACCTTTTTAATTTACAACAAATCTTACAATCATTAATATATACCCGAAAATATCACATCATATTTCTCAATTATTAATAAAATATATTAAAAATCGTATACATTGTTTATAATAAGGAAACATTAATATAATCTGTAAACATGAGTATATTAAATTATATTAAATAAATATTTAAAAAATAATTAAAAATAATGATTTTACAAAAAAATAATTATTGTATTAAATAAAATTTATAATATAATACAATAAACCAGTGCATTGCACGGGTTATAAACTAGTTTGATTAAATTTCGATAAATATATTAACATATTTAAGTAAGAAAAATGCTAGGTATTTTGAATTGATTCCCAAAAAAATTTCAAATGCCAAGATATCAGTTTAATTGGTTATGAATTTATAATTATGTAGATCCCTTACATTCATATCAACCATTCTAATCAAAAATTTCTATCATATTATGTCATTTTCGCCGGAATGATTTTTAGGAACAAATTTGGGTATGTAACATTATTCTTTATGTAAATATCGTAACACAAATGCACAACCTAATTTATGTAAGTTGAACAAACGACGATATGTTTGATTTTAAGCTATTATCGTAATCGTACTTAAAATTTTTAATTTAGGTATGCATTGGCATAATTTCTTCATTTCCGTTTGATTTTCGTAACTTTTAGTTCAATTTTGATTAAAAATTTTAATTTTGGTATGAATAGGCATAATTTCTTCATTTTCGTTTGATTTTCATAACTTTTAGTTCAATTTTGATTAGAACGTTTTCCAATCCATTACACTTTTATATTATTTTAATATAAAAATTATACTACTCGCAGAATCAATTTTAATCCGTTTACACTTTATATAAAATTACACTAAAAACAAAATCTTTCATCCAAGAAAATATATTATTTTTCTCAATTTTTTAAAACTAATACTCACTCTGGTCTATTATATATGGCATTTGACTTTTCTGTACGTAATTTTAAGTGTTTTGATCATATAGTAAAATTATTATTTTTTAAATTTTCTTTTTTCCAAATAAAAATAGAGTATTAATATTTTTATTCAAAAACAATAAATGTAAAAGTAATAATTTTTACTATGTGATCAACTAACTTTTGATTGGGATATAATAAAATATAAAAGTGATGAATGACAAGAGTGTTATAGGAACTATGAAAAACGTCATATAATTCATTTAGTGTAATTTTAATAATCCATTATCTATACTATATAATATTATAAGCAAAACAACCTCTATTTGGTTGGTTGGTAGTTTGATCACTTATTTGATCACTTAATTGGTACATTCAATATCAACTACTGGATTTTAAGATAGATTAATGAGAATCATTGGATATAATAATAAATAAAAACTCTTTTTATACATTTATATTATATTATAAACTACTTCAATAAATCATAAAATTGTCACTTACAAACACAAACACGATTAAAAAGATGGAAAATGCATCACAATAACATCACCTGTTTTTCAAGAATATCAACACCCTACACCAGATGACCAAGATCAGGAAAAAATAGCGTAGAAACAGATTATGGGCCACAGCCACACCATAAGTCTTGCTAACTTCAAAAGCAAACAATCACTTTCATCTATGTGTTATCATGACAATTATATAAAATGTGAATACTATTAAAAACGTATAATCATAATTTATTATCTTTTATAATTTTTATTATTACTATTAATTAGTAAATATTAAAATTATAAATAATCAAATAAAAATATTAAGGAAAAAATATTTAAAATGTACATTTTTTTATACACTCAGTAACAACTGTTGGATTTTGAGATAGATTAGTGAAAACTATTGGATATAATACTAGAAAAATATTCTTTTTCTAATATTTAAAATATTCTCATGGGTTAAGTTCAAATCCCACCAACAACATATCTTTATTAAACATATATATTATTTTATAAACTATTTTTAAGAGTTTGAGGTTCTATTCCCGTCAATATCATATTATAATCAAAAAAATTTATTATTTTTTAATAAAGTATTATTATACATTTATATAATCTTATAAGCTACTCCCAAAAATTCCCGTCAATAACATATTATAATTAAAAATTAAAACATTATCGTTTAAAATATTATCAACAATGTATTATGATATTTTATTAACATAAATAATTTTTTTTCCTACTAATTAAAATATATATATATATATATATCTGTGTAATAAGATAAAAATTATTAAAAAAACAGCTGTGCGTCACACGAGTTATAAATTATATAGTTAAAAATTACATAAAATCTGGAAAACACTTATAATATAAAATTTTTTGTATAAAAATCGAAAAAAGGTCTACATGATTAGATAAATTTCACTCTTTCTACTAAATAAAAGTTTAAAAAAAACTACTTTTATGTAATATTTTTATATATACATATGTATTTGAAAGTAATAATTAAAATACATAATTATAATAATATTTATATTCATGAAATTTATAAAATTCAAAAAATATTTTAATAATAAAAACATATATAATACTTAAAATTTTAACAAAATATAATTAAACAGACCGTGCATCGCACGGGTTATAGGCTAGTGGTAATAAAACTAAGTAGTTGATAATAATATGTTAATCTAACCTGTTACAGATATTAGATGAGTTTAATTAAAATTTAAAAATTATAATGTTAGCAGAATAACATTCGAAAGAAGTATGTATGTTTAATGTGCGAGAGGTATGATAATTAACTTTTTTAATTATTAATTATATTAAAATTAAAAAATATATATAATGTTGAGACAATAACATTCAAAATATTTGTATAAGATTATTGTACAAGAGATATGGCAATCAAATATTTTTATACCTAATTAGCTCATAATCCTCATTCCCGTCCGGGGTATAAATCGGAGAGCAAAATACTCTTCGTTCAGGAACCTAGACAGGTTCAATGATAATGTTCGAATTCGGGAATTGCCATAGGTATATTACTCTTCGATCCTAAATTTAAATTGAACTGATGTCACTCCTAGATGCACAAGATAACATGAATTCGTTTACTGTCAAATTTGGACATCTAGATATAAAAAACGCTTATTGCAAACATTTATATCTCAATTAAATGCTAACAAAAGAATAGGTATATCATTTTTATGCCAACTTAAAAACAAATGGTAATAGAACTAAATAGTTGATAATAATATGTTAATCTAACCTATTGATAAATATTAGATGAGTTTAATTAAAATTTAAAAATTATAGTGTTAACAGTAAAACATTCGAAAGAAGTAAATGTATAAGATTATTGTACGAGAGATATGGTAATTAAAGATTTTTATACCTAATTAGCTCATAATCATATAGTGATAATTTCATACGAATATGTGCATGTAAAATTATCATAGTTAAAATGCAGGTTATGCATTACACGACTATCATGCTATCATAATAACTTCACTTTAAAAATTCTATCATAAAAGTGTTTTAACAACTACAAAAGAAAATTATTATCGGAAAAAAAAAAAAATTTGTTCTGAAATTAGAATTATAGTTTTATTAAATTATATTACAATAATATTTTTAAAAATATTATGAATATTCCATGAAAATAAGATATGCATTCACGTGGTACACAAGATAACGTGAGTTTTTCAACCATCGAATTGGGACATATGATATAGAATATACGGAAACACGATATGATTTTTTGGTCTTATCAAAGAAACTGAATTTATGACCTCTAAATACAAATGGAGTTAAATTCACAACTAATGAATAAATGATCTCTTTTAGTGTTTGTTTATATCTTATTTTAAATTAACTTTTATAAAATTTATTTAATATGTGATTGTTGGGGTTTGATACATTCACCTAAAATTGTTGTCTACAAAAGTTGCAATTGTGAAAAATAAATGTTTTTGCTAAAGATTTTTTTTTTTTTATAAAAATTGCTTTTTGATTTACTAAGCTTTTTTTGAACGAAGTTTTCTACAAAAAAATTGTTGTTGCGGTCTACAACATCAATACCAAATAGACCTTTTAATATGATTGATACTATGTAATATATATATATATATATATATATATATATATATATATAATCAGAATTAGCTGATATGTTAGATTTGGAATCTATATGAGTTATCGATTAAATAAATGAATAAGATGCATAGTTTAATTATAATATAGTATCATAAACAAGATTATATATACTAAACAAAGATGTAAAATTATATACGACTATATATAACATAATGATCGATTAATGATATTTTAAGATTGTATAAAAAATAATTTTTTTTCACCGTAGCACATATTAGTTTGTATGGATACAACATACATTTTAGTTGATTTTTCCTAATATTAAACCGATTTGTGCTATTGATGCCATAATACATCTCCTACTAAATATGTAATGATCCACCTATCTCCTCTTAATGGTTTACTATTACTAATGGAAATAAAATAAGTAACATATCATTATCGTGATAATCTTTGAAAAAACTGCTAGAAAATAGACTAAACGACACATTATTGTTGCAATAGTACTTGACCACTAATGAGTAACTTTTATGTATCATTATTATCGGTCATTCATCTTACATTAAACGAGTACTATTTACAAATATGATAACTAGGTCGGACTTGAGAAATTGAAAGTTCCAAGTGAATTTGAATTTTGTACTCAACTAAAAATCTACATACCATTTATTTTTTGGCACTTCTTATATCTTAAACTATTTTTGGTGCTACCTTGAACAAAATGTGCCCCAAATATCATTTTTGTGCCTCTACGTACTTTTAATTTTTTTTACTTATTAGAAAAGATGTGCTCCTAAATTACATCATCTTCTCAGTGCCCCATTGCCTGAACGGCTTAATGTAAAGATTGCCTCTCTTTGATATTCAAAATATAGAATTCAATAATATTTCAAAATTTGAACAGTTACCAACTGGCCTTAAATAAATCGAAGCACATAGAATAGACTGAAAAGAAGATATGACCGACTCAAACAAGATTTGCGAAAAAAATTGTACAAATTAGAATGTGGCCCGTGCCTTGCACGGGCTTTCATGCTAGTATTATACAATTTAAAAAATAAAATAATATAAAGTAACTATATAAATAAAATCTGGTCCGATCTAGGTTTTTTCAAGGTTTGGACCAAACATGATCGAAGATCGGTTTTTTTTTATTTTACGGACCGAAGACCGGACCGTTGGACCGAAAATCGGACCAAACTTGTTTATATTTTTTTTCCCGCGTAATGGAGAAATTATATTAAGGAAAATAATAAGAAACAGAAACTGATTGAGTGATTAATATAATAAATATTAAGTCATAAGATTAGAAGTATTTGAACCAATAACAAATAAATATTTCCATACAAAGTCAAGTAAAATGGATGTTTCATCATATTGAAGTAGTTCTTACAAAAAAAATAGCATCATTCACAGACAATAACTGTTCGAGTCTAATAATTTAAATTGCCAAATACAAATGTAGATATACAACTACGATATTCATACTTAGTGTAATAACCGTGAATATTTCGAATAAATTTTCCTATCGTTATTTAAATTTTATTTAAGAGCGATTCGTTATAATATTTTAAATAGTTTTTTTTTAAATTTTTGAGATTTTAAATATTCGTTTTATATTTAATTAGTTACATTTATTTAGTGTTTACTAAACTAGAAAAATATTTAGGAAAAATATGATTTTTATTTTATTTTTTTTGGATCGGTTTTATTTTAGAAAACGGAGCTAAAATCTCGTTTTATGGCCAATAGAAGAGACAAGGAGACACCACTACAGATTTTACGGAGCACACCAATTCTTTTTCCAGATTTTTCTCCCCAAATTTTGCAGCTTTTATTTTTTTAAGGTGTTATAATTATAGAATGATATAGAGAGAAAATGATTTATCTATTTTTAAAACAATACAGTCAACATAGAGAGGCTATATTTTTATTTTTCACTACACGGCAAAACAGAACCACAGGTCTTGTGTTTGTTTTATCTTCCTGCAATCCAGCTGGCCACGCCCGTCGTCGACGCGCCAAATTGAAAATGAATGTTTATGCTCTACTATGTTCGCACTTAACTATAAAATATAGCAAATGTGGCAAGTAGGGATCGAACCCAAGGGAATAGCGTTCAATACTAGAGTAATGTAAAATGGGGGGGGGGGGTTTTAGTTGTTTGTGGAGTTTTATCAAACACCTTGACTACAAGAAATAAATTGCTAGAGAAATATGATTATGGGACTTTAAATCATCCAATTTTTCCAACACAACAAGGCACAATGTTTAAATTAGCAAGATAAAGAGATATTTGACCCAAGGATTATGGAAACTCAAGTTCTTCACCCATACACATATAAGCAAGATTTAATCAACTCTACCTAACCAAGATAATTGGTGAAGCACACAATCACTTATTTCTCTTCTAAAAACACTAATTTAGTGAAGCACATAAATTAGTTCTCTTGATAATAGCAACCAATAATGAAGCACTACTAGTTTAACCCAATCAAGGAATCAATCAAAGAGAGGTTAGGACAAACCCAAGGAAGAGGAGCTCAACCTAGGTATTTGCACTTGAATTTTGTGGATTTAGGTACACTAAATCTTGTGCTACTATAATGAATGCACTAACAATTACGGATTAGCACAAACAATTAGCAATTAAAGTTACAAGAAGAGTAAGGTGAAGCAACTTACAATCTCCAAGCAAAATCATAAACAATACAACACAAATATTCAAGATAGAGTGAAATAGATCTTACTTAAATGAAATGGGTTTTGATACAAGAGCTCCTCCTTGAGCCAAATATATGAAGTTAGTTACTCATAATCAATGCTAGATTATGAGTAATTGATGTTTTTCTCTCTACTTGACTAACCCTAATTTGGTTCTTGAGGAGGCTTAGAAAAGAGGCTACAATAAGATGTGAAGATATGATATGTTAGAAGTAGGTTAAATTTCTTTTAGTACACAGCAGGGGCTGCACAGCCTGTTGCACGGCCGTGCAGCAGCCCGTGAGAAAATCTGTCCATTCTGCACTACTTGTAACACCCTGCACAGCCTGTTGCACGGCCGTGCAGCAGCCCGTGCGAGACAAAATCTTCAAGATTATACAATAAAAACCTCCCGGAAACGCAAGCTTGCATCTTCTAACTTCCCTCTTTAATAATCTTTGCTTTCAAGTCCAAAATAATCCATCTTTTCAACCATTAAGCATGAGGCACTGAAAGATGAAAAACATAATTAATATCGATAAAACAACATTCGAAACGAACAAAAATGCAAGAGAATGAAAGACAAAATGTGTATAAAATACACATTATCAAATCTTCCCCCACTTAAACTTTGCTAGTCCCGAGCAAACTAAAATTAACATAACTATATACTCCTAACTAATACCACTTCCGTAGGTGATCACGGTTGCATTTGGCATATGCAACAAGCCCTTGGAACCCCTAGGTAGCCCTAGTGGACGAGTGTGGTCTCGTGAGGGTTTATAGATGATGTACCCACAAAATCACAAAAACCACTAATAAACAAGAAACTAACAATACCTACTAATTAAACTAACTACTACACTCACATGTCCGAGCCGTCTACTTGTAACTAAAATCAAACATATAGAGCTATTCACCTTGTCATCCACTAAAACGAGCTAACAACCAATTCAAGAATCAAGATGACACACCTTGTGCAAAATGTAACCATGACATTAAAGATAGAATGAATGCACTTCAATCGTGAACACTAGACAAGATGATCACAAGGCATACATGGCCTCGCATTAAGAAGATGAAATTGTATGGTGAAAAATCTCACATCTCTCAATTATGTATCACACACATATGGGCTAGAGATTTCACTCAACTCCAAGTCTAAATGCATGCGCTCTACTTGACCTTGCATGTCCACCTAAATTCCGGATTGCACCAAAAACAAGGAATTCATAAAATGGGTTGTAACGAGGCTAGGGTGAAGGTGTGAAAATTTAAGTTCAAAGGTGGTGTAAAAGTTTCGCTAGTTGAGTCAAAATGACGCTTGCTCGCTTCATCCACCTCATCCCAAACTAAAGAATATCTTCACTCATTTACAATTACAAAACACAACCACATTTACCAAGAAACTTGAATCAAAATAATGTACAAAGATTTATTGCTTTTTTTTTTTTTTTTTTTTTTTTTTTTTTTAACATCCCCTTTCTATTTTTTTTTTCTTTTTCTTTTTACAAAGGGGATGCATTATATATAAATATTACAATGAACCTTGAACCACATCTAGATATACACGTCGAACTAGTTCCCGCTTACAATAAATAGAATTCTTCCTCTTCACAACTTTTCCAAATTCACATGCTCATCAATCAATTCTTTCCAAGACTCAACTAGCTCAACTAGGTCGAGAGTGAAGTATTTGGCTATGACTCATGTATAACAGGGAAGAGTGACGAAGAAAAATATGGATACAAGCTTCAAAGGGGTAACTAGGGATTATTTTCATGGTTCACAAGCTAAAAAGGTCAAAAAGGTTATCCTAAATAGAATTTCCTTATTATGGTGCATCCATGAATGAAGGTTTAATGCAAGCCCTAGAGCAACAAACATACATAAAGTAGGAGAAACACACAAGCAAAAGAATCATCGTTCAAGGCCTCACAAGGTTTACGTTTTAATAACATCTCCTCGATTTGATTCCATGCATGCTAAGAGATAATCGTCATGCTCACAATTTAATTACAAACATCTAAACTTGTCATGCCATTTCAAGTGTGTGTGTGTGCAAAAGAGGTGCATCAACTTATAGATTCACATCAAATTGGTAATGCTAAGCACGAAATAGGAGAAAACAAGGTTGCAAGCTCACAATGTCATAATTTCACAAACAAGTAAACACACTCACGACTAAACTTATTTCCAACTTGCAAACAAAACGGCAATCAAAATCAACAATCCTTCCCCCACCTAAAACATGGCATGTCCTCATGCATGACAAATAAAAATGAGGGAGAAACAAAGTGAAAGAAAACTCCCCTAAAAATAAGCAACAAGGACCGGGAGCGAAGCCAAGAAACTCAAGGATCATGAGGAGGATCCAAGGTTGTGTCCCTAGAACTGGTCTGACACTGAGCCGTCATCGAGGCACAAAACTGCTCCATCCACACTCGATGCTCAGAAAACCGTTTATCAACATGGTCTTTAATGGACTGTTCCATGCGCTGTAAGTAGGCCTGCTGAGGCGCAGAGAACTCCGCAGTGGAACCATGATAGAAAGAACCCCCTCGATCAATCGCTAAAGGCAATGGTTCGGGAACCGGTTCCTCCTCAGTGAGAAGAGACGATGGAGGACAAGTGAGCTGAGATGCTTTGTGGCCCGTCCATCGAAAATTCTCAAAAGTCCCGGATATAACACCCATATTCTTTAAAACCATGTAGTCAATAGTAGCAACGGGATCTCGACCTTCTAACCATGGAATATGAGAACAACCCCGGTCAAGAACTCCCAAGCTAGAAGCAATACGGGTGATAAACCCGCCAAAGACAAGGGAACCCGTTTTTCGCCTCGAAAGCTCCAACATGCGTGCAACAAATAAATAAACCCAATCAACACTGTATCCCTCATGTAAAAAATAAAGGACCCCAAGTTCGGCCATTGAAACGGCGCTATTGGACCCTTCATTACCATATAAGGAATTTGTCATCACACGATGAATGTAACTGAGACTAGGGTTCTTGATTTTGGTGGACTTACTCCGACTTGAAGACCATTCGGAGTCCGAAGAAATGGCAGGCCAAATATAATTTTGGAATTGGCGGGGAGGCTTATGAGTACCACACTTGTGTTCCCATCCAAACCAATCACAAAGGTCTTTCAACCGAACGCTAAACCATAAACCCATCATCCGAAAATTGATTCGAGAGGTTAAGCTTAAATCCTTCCCGACGCCAACATCACACTTCACGGTAGTAAAGAATTCATAAACCAAAGCCGGACAAGTAGGCTCATCCATTTCTAACCATGAAGGCCAACCGGAAGTAGTCAAAATATTCTTAACCTCATCCCAAATTCCAAGCTTTTCCATAACATGTTTATCAAAATAGCGAAATGGTAAAACCTTGAGCGAGGAAATAGAATTATACCTCTCAAGGGCATCACCAGAGAAGGACAAGCTAGGCTTAGCGGATTGCAAATCAAGTCCATAATTGGGAGGAGGCAATGGTAGACCTGATTCTTCATATTCCTTGCGAGTGAGAAATATTTGAGGTTCCACAGATGAAGAAGTGGTCTTTTGACGCTTGTATGGAACCTTGCCCTTGTTTTTAGCATGCTTAGAAGAAACACCACTCATTATTATCAAATTTTCACTCCAAAATACAAACCAAATAACCACCCAACAAAAACACCGAAGACAACCACAAAGATAGCATGCAAACCCCGAAATGAATTACCACCACATAGCACAATCAACCCAATAAAAGTAATCGACACGCCACATCCACCCCCTGTCAAAGCTAATTTAATACACTAATTAAGGCTATAAAACTAAATAAAATAAAATAAAATAAAATAAACTAGCCAGCCAATTAATAATAAAATCAAAAATTAAATTTAAAACTAAAACTAAAAGAAAATAAAATAAAAAATAAAAAATAAAAAAAAATCAAAATGAAAATTAAAATAAAATAAAATAAAATAACTAACAAATTAATAATAAAATCAAAATCAAATTCTAAAGCGAAATAAAATTTATTCTTGAATTTATATAAATTATTTATTTATTTTTTTTTTAAAAAAAAAAATGAAAAAAACTAAAATCAAAATTAAAAACAAAGAGGTGAGTCAAAATAAATAAAAGAAATAAAACAAAAACAAAAACAAAATAAAACAAAAATAAAACAAAACAAAACAAAAAAAAAAACAAAATAAAATTGTGAAAAGAAACAGGGGGTCTGTGTTTTTCAACCGAAGGGGGCGGAATTGGGGATGAGTAGGGGTTGGGAAATGGTTGGAGGGGAATTGAGTGGTGAGCAGAACGATGGTTAATGGAGATGGTGGTGAAGGAATGGAGAGTGGTTGTACGCGGTGGCGCTGGTGAAAGGGAGGATGGAGTGACTGTTGGGAGATGGGGAGGAGTGGTTTGCAGGGGAGGTGGGGGGGGTGACGGTGTGCAGGCGTGGGTAATGGAGGGGTTTGGCGAGGTGAAAAGAATGGGGTGAACTGCAGTGAACGGTGGTAGGAGAAAAGGGAGGGGCAGTGGTGGTGGGATGTGAAGTGGAGAATTGTTGGTGGTTAATGGAGAGAAGGGGATAAGGTGAGCGTTGTTGAATGACGGAGAGGGAGAAGATGGTGTAGGAGATGAAATGGTGGTGTTGGTCGGAAAGAACGAAGAAGACGAACGGTGGACGAAAGGAGATTGAGATGCGGTTGAGTTTTGGAGTTGTGAAGGAGGAGAAAATTGGTGGATTGGAAATGGAGGCGGAAGGAGAGAGATGATGATATGCTGAGAAAAATAAGGGAATTTAGGGATAGGTATTGAGTTTTGTCTTGTTAATTGTAAAAAAAAGAAATTTGCACGGTTGTGCAACAAGTGAGCAAGTTGGCATGAAATTAGATAGGGAATGCAGGGAGCTTCTCAAAACTCACGGCTTGTTGCACAGGCTAGTGCACACCCGTGCGTTTTTGGATGGCTTTTTAGTGTTCAATGCAGAATGCTTGTCAAAACTCACGGTCTGCTGCACGGCCTACTGAACGCCTGTGCAGTTCCAATATTGCAACAAAAATTATACAAACTCTATTTTTTTTTTTTTTTTTTTTTCTCTTTTTTTTTTTTCAAATAACACTCACATAAACCCTTGATTGCTCGAATAAAATATTAAATCCTGAAAACATGAACAAACACATCAAGGCAAGTGTGGAATAAATATAAAAAAACATAAAAATTGGAATTAGCGATACTAAATATTATTGAGCGGGTCACAATTTTTTTTTTTTTTTTTTTTTTTTTTTTTTTTTTGTTTTTAGGAGTGAAATAAAATTCACTAGACACATCACAACAATTCATAAAAATCAACACACATTTTTTTTTTTTTTTTAGAAAATAAAATTGATGAAAAAGAAAATCCCACTCATTAATATTTAGATCAATCCTCAAACCCATAAAATGCATAACACCCTTCATAAATGCGAGTGAGGACCAAAAATTTGACATACACATAATATATAAATACATGTGTACCTTGGGTTGCCTCCCAATTAGCGCCTTTGTTTACTGTCGGTGGCTCGACTTCCCGGATGTGCCTCGTAGCACCAACACACAAACTAACGAGAGCTCATTCATGAAGGGGGTCCGCTAATGAGATGACATCAACGGTAGATTCTTGAAATCCCTCATAGAAAGGCTTAAGACGGTGGCCATTTACCTTGAATTCTTTGTTGGTAGACAAACTTCGCAAATCCACCGCTCCATGAGGGTAGATTTTTACAACAACAAATGGACCCAACCAACGAGATCGAAGCTTCCCGGGCATTAATTTGAGACGAGAGTTGTAGAGGAGAACCTTTTGCCCAACATGAAATGCTTTAGAAACGAGCGAACGATCATGAAAGTCCTTTACTCTAGCCTTATACGATTGAGCATCCTCATAGGCATTGTTACGAATTTCCTCCAATTCAAGCAAGTTAAGTTTTCTATGAGCCCCGGCAACATTAAGATCCATATTACAAGCTTTGATTGCCCAATAAGCTTTGTGCTCTAACTCCACGGGAAGATGACAAGACTTACCAAAAACCAACTTGTAAGGAGACATACCAATAGGAGTTTTAAATGCCGTCCTATATGCCCATAATGCATCTTCAAGACGAACACACCAATCCTTCCTAGAGGGTTTCACCACCTTCTCAAGAATAGACTTAATCTCCCGATTAGAAACTTCGGCTTGACCATTAGATTGAGGATGATAAGCCGTTGCCATTCGATGATAGACCCCATAAGATTTAAGAAGATTTCCCACCAATTTGTTACAAAAGTGGGTACCTTGATCACTTATGATAGCTTTGGGGACACCAAATCGGTTGAAAATTTGAGACTTGAGAAATGCAACAACCGCCTTACCATCATCCGATTTTGTTGCCTTGGCCTCCACCCACTTAGAGACATAATCAACGGCCAAGAGAATATAGAGATTTCCATGAGAAGACGATGGAAATGGCCCCATAAAATCAATACCCCATACATCGAAGATTTCTACCACAATAATTGGAGTTTGGGGCATTTCATTCCTTTTTGCAATATTGCCGGTTCTTTGACAAGGCTCACATTGCTTACAAAAATCGTGAGAGTCACGAAAAAGAGTTGGCCATGTAAATCCACATTCAAGTACCTTCCTTGCCGTTCGATCTTTCCCAAAATGACCTCCACAAGCATAAGAATGACAAAATTGAAGAATGGAAGCAATTTCCGACTCGGGAACACACCTTCTCAAGACTTGATCCGCACAATGTTTCCAAAGATAAGGATCATCCCAAATGTAGTGTTTGGCTTCACTCCTTAATTTCTCCCTTTGATACTTAGGCATGCCATTAGGAAAAGTTTTGCACACAATGTAGTTCACAAGATCCGCATACCATGGTACCTCGCCTTGAATTCCAAATAAGTGCTCATCCGGAAATAATTCTTGAAGAGGAGAAACATCTTCCTCCCTCACAAGTCGACTCAAGTGGTCCGCCACTAAGTTCTCGGCACCTATTTTATCTTTGATTTCTAAGTCAAATTCTTGAAGGAGAAGAATCCACCGAATCAACCTAGGCTTTGACTCTTTTTTCGCCAAGAGATGTCTTAAGGCGGCATGATCCGTGTATATGATGACTTTGTAACCAAGAAGATATGAACGAAACTTGTCAAGAGCAAAGACAATAGCAAGCAATTCCTTCTCGGTGGTGGTATAGTTTACTTGGGCGGAATTGAGTGTGCGAGAGGCATAATAAATCACATGAGATCGTTTGTCAACTTTTTGGCCTAACACCGCACCAACCGCATAATTGCTAGCATCACACATAATCTCAAAAGGAAGAGACCAATCCGGAGCCTTAATGATAGGAGCCGAAGTTAAAGCTTCCTTGAGATGGTCAAAAGCCGCCTTGCATTTTTCATCAATTTTAAATTCCACATCCTTTTGTAGAAGAGATGATAGGGGAAGAGCAACCTTGGAAAAATCCTTGATAAACCTCCTATAGAATCCGGCATGACCAAGAAAAGACCGCACATCCTTGACATTTGAAGGGTACGGAAGACTTGCAATAATATCAACTTTTGCCTTGTCCACTTCAATGCCCTTCCTAGACACAATATGCCCCAATACAATACCTTCTTGGACCATGAAATGACATTTTTCATAATTTAGCACTAGATTAGTCTCCAAGCATCGATCCAAGGCATGCGTAAGGATTTGAAGACATTCATCAAAAGAATCACCCGAAATAGAGAAATCATCCATAAAGACTTCAATTCCATTCTCTATCATGTCGGAGAAAATACTCACCATACACCTTTGAAAAGTTGCGGGAGCACCACATAAGCCAAATGAGAGTTTACGAAATGCAAACGTGCCAAAAGGACAAGTAAATGTGGTTTTGTCTTGATCTTCGGGAGCAATGACAATTTGATGATATCCACTAAATCCATCTAGAAAGCAATAGAATTCCTTCCCGGCTAACCTCTCTAACATTTGATCAATGAAAGGAAGAGGAAAATGGTCTTTTCGGGTTACCGCATTTAACTTGCGATAATCTATGCACATTCGCCACCCATTTTGGACTCGGGTAGATACAAGCTCACCTTTAAGATTCTCTTCAAGAGTGATACCCGCCTTTTTAGGAACGCAATGTACCGGACTCACCCATTCGCTATCCGAAATTGGAAAAATGATTCCCACATCAAGTAGCTTGAGAATCTCCTTTTTAACAACTTCCATCATTGCCGGATTAAGTCTTCTTTGAGGGTCTCTAGTAGGCTTAGCTCCATCCTCAAAGAGTATGCGATGCATGCATGTAGAAGGGCTAATTCCCTTAATATCGGCAATGGTCCACCCAATAGCACTTTTATGATCCTTAAGAACCCGCAAGAGGCGATCTTCTTGCACATTACTCAAATTAGAAGCTATGATAACGGGAAGAGTCTCATTGTCCCCAAGATAAGCATATTTGAGATGATTAGGCAATACTTTCAATTCCAAAGTAGGAGGATTCTCAATAGAAGGGAGTAATTTGGAATAAGACAAGGGAAGATCAATTTTTGCAAGTTCACACCTTTGGGGTAAAGGTTGCAATACATTGAGCTCCATAATTGCCTCATTGGCCTCTTCCGAATTAGGGAATCCATCATCTTCGTTTACACATCCCTCAATAACCACTTGGAGAGCTTCTTTATTTCCCATGTCAAAAGCTTGTTGGGCTAAACCATCAATAACATCCATGGAGCAAATTGAGTGTGACTCACTAGGGAATTTCATGGCATCATAAATATTGAACTTAACAACTTCACTGCCAAACTCCATAGTGAGAGAACCATCATCCATGTTAATCTTGGTCTTCACCGTTTTAAGAAATGGACGTCCAAAGAGAATTGGAGCGGACTTGATGTTTGATGGACCATCTTCCATTTTCAAGATGTAAAAGTCGGCGGGGAAAACCATTTGATCAACATGAACAAGTACATCTTCAATTACCCCTTCGGGATAGGCATTAGATCTATCCGCGAGTTGAATGATCACATTCGTATTCTCAAGTGCCCCCAAATTTAAAGTTTGGAATATGGAGAGGGGCATCACATTGATCGAGGCGCCTAAATCAAGCATAGCTCTTTCAAAGAATTTACCTCCAATCTTGCAAGGAATAGTGAATGTGCCCGGATCCGAACATTTTTGAGGTAACCTCCTTTGAATCACGGCCGAGACGTTTTCATCCACCACTATAGTTTCATCACCTCTTAACTTCCTTTTGTTAGTACACAAATCTTTGAGAAACTTTGCATACTTTGGAACTTGGTTTATGGCATCTAATAACGGGAGAGTGATTTCCACTTTTCGGAATGTCTCAAGCATTTCCTTATCAACAATTTCTTTCTTTGGTTTAGAAAATTTGGAAGGGAATGGAGGTCGAATAACCACATCCTCATCAATGAACCTTGGCTTCTTTGCTTGTGGAACGTCTTCTTGAACACTTTCCTTCTTTCCTTTATCAACTTTCTCTTCCTCAATTTCCATATTATCTTCAAGGTTTTCATCCTTAGCCTCCAAGATGTCATCATTTTCAACCTTTCCACTTTCATTATCATTCACCATCCCCTTGGCCTTGGCATGAAGGTCCTCCAATTCTTTCCCACACCTCAAGGTCATGGCACTAGCATTTTCTTTGGGGTTCACCTCCGCTTGAGAAGGAAGTTGCCTAGAGCCTTGGCTTTGCAATCGATTCACGGTTGTGGCTAGTTGGCTCATTTGCTTCTCCAAGTTGGATATACTTTGAGAAGTGTTATTTTGAAATTGGATGCTATTCGTCGCCAATTGCTTCATCATCTCTTCAAGTGATGACAATGTAGATGAAGAAGACCCTTGATGGTCTTGGGGATTATATTGAGGTGGAGGTGGGGATGCTTGAAAATTTTGATTTGGACGTTTTTGTGGGTATGGAGGAGGATTTTGTTGATGTTGGGTGTTGTAAGTATTTGGATTTTGGGGTTGGTATTGGTTAGAGTTTGGTGTGTTGGGGTTTCCATATCGAAAATTTGGGTGGTCTCTCCAACCGGGATTGTAGGTGTTACTATAGGGGTCATACTTCCTTTGAGGTGGTTGTCCTGAAAAACCTCCAATAGCATTAATTTGCTCTTCGGGTTGTTGAAATGATAGGCATTCATTGGTAGCATGATCCGACATATTGCAAACACCACAATACTTTTGTTGTTGTTGGAGATTCCCAACGGCTAATTGACGAACCAATGATGTAAGATCCGAGATTTGGCCCTCTAACCTTTGAGTTGACACTTCATTCACGGAAGGGTTCTTGACATGCACTTGACGATCCCCAAATTGGCGAGAATTCTCGGCAATCTTGGTTATTAACTTCCTAGCTTCCTCCGGCGTTTTATCCACAAGAACTCCACCACTTGAAGCATCAAGGTGCAATTTAGCACTATATTCCAAGCCTCCATAGAAGTAGTGAATGAGCAACTCTTCCGATATCAAGTGTGGAGGACAACTTTGACAGAGCTTTTGAAACCTTTCCCAATACTCATACAATGTTTCTCCGGAGTATTGCCGAATGCCTCAAATTTCTTTGGAAATGCCCGTAGCCTTTGAGGTAGGGAAGAATTTCCCCAAGAAAGCACTTCGCATTTGCTCCCATGTAGTGATTGAGTTTGGAAGAAGGTAAAATAACCATGCCTTGGCATTGTCTCTCAAGGAAAAGGGAAATGCTTTCAACTTCACTTGTTCTTCCGTGGCATTGTTTGGTCTCATTGAAGAACATACCATTTCAAATTCTTGAAGATGCCTAAAAGGATCTTCTGTGCCTTCACCTCCAAACTTGGGAAGGAGGGCAATAAGACCCCCCTTTAGCTCAAATGGTTGTCCTCCCGGAAATACAATGCACAATGGTAGTTGAACGGAGCTAGGAGAAGCAATCTCCTTGAGTGTACGTTGATTAGGATTTTCCATGACTTGATCAATGTTGTCGTCCGGTGATGAGATAGGAATAACAAGGGTAGGACCCTCGTTAAACTCCTCTTCCGAAGGTGAGCTAGAAATAAATTGACTTGATGAATCTATATTGGCACTTGAATTCCTTTGATTCCTTCGCAAGAGTCTCTCGGGATTGGATGAATACGCAAGATCACCTAAACAAGAGGATCGAGTCATACATAGCAAAAATTTCTAAAATCAAAGAAAAATAGATGAATATGCACAATGGAACTAAAATATTCACAATTTTTATACGCGCACTAATATTGAACTAAAACTAGCTCCCCGGCAGCGGCGCCAAAATTTGGCCACGCCCGTCGTCGACGCGCCAAATTGAAAATGAATGTTTATGCTCTACTATGTTCGCACTTAACTATAAAATATAGCAAATGTGGCAAGTAGGGATCGAACCCAAGGGAATAGCGTTCAATACTAGAGTAATGTAAAATGGGGGGGGGGGGTTTTAGTTGTTTGTGGAGTTTTATCAAACACCTTGACTACAAGAAATAAATTGCTAGAGAAATATGATTATGGGACTTTAAATCATCCAATTTTTCCAACACAACAAGGCACAATGTTTAAATTAGCAAGATAAAGAGATATTTGACCCAAGGATTATGGAAACTCAAGTTCTTCACCCATACACATATAAGCAAGATTTAATCAACTCTACCTAACCAAGATAATTGGTGAAGCACACAATCACTTATTTCTCTTCTAAAAACACTAATTTAGTGAAGCACATAAATTAGTTCTCTTGATAATAGCAACCAATAATGAAGCACTACTAGTTTAACCCAATCAAGGAATCAATCAAAGAGAGGTTAGGACAAACCCAAGGAAGAGGAGCTCAACCTAGGTATTTGCACTTGAATTTTGTGGATTTAGGTACACTAAATCTTGTGCTACTATAATGAATGCACTAACAATTACGGATTAGCACAAACAATTAGCAATTAAAGTTACAAGAAGAGTAAGGTGAAGCAACTTACAATCTCCAAGCAAAATCATAAACAATACAACACAAATATTCAAGATAGAGTGAAATAGATCTTACTTAAATGAAATGGGTTTTGATACAAGAGCTCCTCCTTGAGCCAAATATATGAAGTTAGTTACTCATAATCAATGCTAGATTATGAGTAATTGATGTTTTTCTCTCTACTTGACTAACCCTAATTTGGTTCTTGAGGAGGCTTAGAAAAGAGGCTACAATAAGATGTGAAGATATGATATGTTAGAAGTAGGTTAAATTTCTTTTAGTACACAGCAGGGGCTGCACAGCCTGTTGCACGGCCGTGCAGCAGCCCGTGAGAAAATCTGTCCATTCTGCACTACTTGTAACACCCTGCACAGCCTGTTGCACGGCCGTGCAGCAGCCCGTGCGAGACAAAATCTTCAAGATTATACAATAAAAACCTCCCGGAAACGCAAGCTTGCATCTTCTAACTTCCCTCTTTAATAATCTTTGCTTTCAAGTCCAAAATAATCCATCTTTTCAACCATTAAGCATGAGGCACTGAAAGATGAAAAACATAATTAATATCGATAAAACAACATTCGAAACGAACAAAAATGCAAGAGAATGAAAGACAAAATGTGTATAAAATACACATTATCACCAGCCATATTTGTTGTAAAAAAAACCGAACAAAACCCAAGACACAAGTTCTGTCTTATACAAAACACAACAAAACCAAATAAATAAACACAAGTCCTGTCTCTTTCAACCAAAAAACCAAAACTCACCCAATACTTTTCTCTCCACAACACCGACCAAAACAAAAACCACAGGTTTTACTTTTTCTCTCTGCACAAACTAAGAAACCAGGTAGTTTACATTTTTTTCTCTTTTCTTTTCAAAATATATTCTGGATTGTTATGTTGTTTTTCGTTGTTGTTGATGATGGGTAGAGAATGTTTTTTTTGTGTGTGTTGAGGGATGGAGTACTGGGTTCGGTTTTGGTTGCCGCCGGAGTTATAAGGTGAGTTCGGAGAGAGATTTTCCGGGGAGGGGAGGCGAGTTGAAGAGAGAGATCGGGACGGAGAGATTGAGAGAGTAATTTCGTGATTGTGTTTGTTGTGTGGCCGGAAGAGGGAGACACTGGTGTCGCCGGAGTTATAAGAGAGAGAGAGAAAGAGAGAGAGAGAGAGAGAGAAAGAGAGAACAGAGAGAGTGCAGAGAGAGAGAGGTTACAGGGGAAAGAGACTGGCGCAGGAGAGAGGCGGCGGTGGTGGTGTCGAGTGGGACCCACGCGCCGCCTTGGTCGTTAATAATATAATAATAAAATATTAACGTATCAATAAAGATTAATGTTCGGATTTTATAATCGGGATTTTGTTATAAACGAATAAAAGAGGATTCAATTAGTTTCGTTAAAATTGAAATATTAATTAAAATGGTTAGAAATAAATAGTTTATTAAAAATGGTTTAGTTAATTAATTATTAAATAGAAGGATTTTGTGATTATTTGGATGTAATTTAGAATTTATTAATTGAGTAATTAAGTAGTAATATTTTGTAATTTTGAAAATAATTTAGAGATTTGAAATAAAAGAGGTTAAATATTTTTAAAATTTGGTTTTAATAATTGAAATAATATTATTAAAAATTATGAGAATAAATCGAGTTTAATAAAATGGTGATAGATTTATTATTTAATTAAATATTTTGTGACGTAAATTAGAGATTTATTGTTTCGTTAATAAAAGAGTAAATATTAATGAATAATAGCATAAAATATGGTTTTTATTTAAAAAGAGTTAATTTGTGATATTTGGACGGAAATTAGAGATTTAATAATTTGTTGATAAAAAGAAAATAATTGTGAATAAATAGGATTAAAATACGATATGATTTTAGGGGATTTATAATTATCGTTTCCGGATTATTTAATTAACCGGATAGAGTTAAATTATTCTAGAGATTAAAATCGGAATATTATTTAATTATTTACGAGATTAAAAATAGAGTATTGTCGTTAATTTCCGTAATCCTATTTTCGTTTTAAGTCGGATTTACGGATAATTAATAGGATTTATTTTCGAGAATTAATCCCTGAGTTTGAACAGAGATTTATTTATCCGGGAATTATTTTCCGTTAATTATCGTATTGATTTTCGAGAGATATTTTATTTAAATATTATATTAGCGGTTGAGAAGTATTCTATTTTTGACGAAGCGCTCACGTATTTCTGGTTGCCATTTTTAGAGAATAAATTTCGAGCCGTAGACCGAAGCCAAGTTCACGGGTAGAGTATAATTTTTTTTATCTGCACTTATTTGCACTCCGAGATCGAGGCAAGTTCATTCCTACCCTAACTCTTAGAGATTTGAATTTCTGTTCGTATTATTTCATTCCTTATTTAAGTTCGAGCTGTCAATTATGAGATTTAATTATCCTTTTGAGCATTATTTTCTCGTTGCGATATTTTGTTACTGTTAAAATTAGTTTATTTGTGAATTATATCCCTTATAAGCGTGGAATTAATTTCGTTGCTATCGGGTCGATCTCATTAATTCGAGACGACTATTATTATGATTCAGTGAAACTATTCTCATTCATTCGAGATAGTTAAATTTATTCCTTTCAGTCGAATTTATTGTACAAATTCGACAATAATTATTGATTATCTTTTAGTTGGTTCGTCTCTCGAATCAATAAATAAAGGTTATAAAAATTAGGATCGTTAGAGTTTTACTCGTTGATCAAGTGAAAAATATTCTATTTAACGTTCATCAATTATGGGTATTATAAATATTCGAGGAGTACTATTTGTACAGTACGACTCCAAATTACTTCATTTTAAGACTATCCTCAATATTTCGAGATGGTCGACTTTATTGTCGAGGGTTGGCATCTTGTTCGTGTCAACCAATAAAATATTATTATTGAGAATTTACCTCCGTCCATTGATCGGATTGGTGGAACAATTGAGTCGGTCTGGCAGTCCGCCAGATTTGTAATTGTTTACATGGAAGAATTATTTCGAGTTATCTATTCATCAAATATTCGGGAATTCTGTATTCTACTGGTCAAATTTTGGGAAAGAGGCCCATTTTAGAGAAAGAGAGACTTGTGTACCGTTATGCGGACACGAGATATATTGGCACTATGATGCCAGGGTTTAATTAATAACCCCTATGATGCTAGCATTCATATTTTTATATTATATTGTTGATAGCGTATTGTAGCCGTGATCGGGCGAAGTGCGATATCATTGGAGGACGGTATTCCCGGTCGGATAGTTGATCGCCCCACCGAGATACCGAGAGGTGGAAGACCAGTTTATTCTTAAATCATGAGTCAACAGAGTTATATCAATTGAGTCTTTCGAGAATTCTATTTTTGAGATGAGTAATGAGTTTTTCGAGTATTCTGCTTTCAAAATGAGTACTGAGTCAAAATCCAGATTTGTGATATTCAATTAATTTTGGGAAATCTTATTATATTTATATACCGAGTAAGAAGAGAACTTGCTGAGCACTGTAGTTGCTCATTCTTGCTTTACAACATTTTTTATTCAGCTATCAAGAGGGAAAAAGGCGAGACATCCAACCAGGGATCCAAGGGAAAGGAGAAAGCTCCAGGCTATGCTGACGAGAACTAGAATGTCTAGCTGGAATCTACCTACTTCTGTAAACATATGTAAAATATTATCCCGAGATGTATTACGTCGTATGATAATAATGTGTGAGACTGATCTTGGATTTGCGGAGTGGGACACTTATGCTCCGTTGTATTATATATTTGTTGTATTACTGTGTAACTTGTGCTACAGGATATTGAGACAATGTGACGACCCGGGTCTCCGGTCAGGGTGGATCTGGGGGCATCACAAAGTTGGTATCATAGCATTAGTTATATTTTTAGGAATCGTACGAGCCTTGGAGTATAACCCGATGCGAGAATTTAGAGATATAATACGAACCTAGAACTATAACGCGACGTGAGAATTTAGAGATATGATACGATGTTGAGATTTTGGCACTAAGCGCCTTACGCCTTTATATATATTTATAGGCATATCTAGTTGATTGAAACCTGACCGAGGTTTTTCGTACTTTTGTAGATGTCTACTTCCAGACCAATTGACTTTCGTTCTACTCGAGATAGACTTCCTACACCTTATTCACATGGACCCCTAGTTCCCAATTAATTTAAGATAGGATGCCTAATTTCCCATTATAAATGAGATCGGATGATACCTTACAGAGTTTCCACATTTTGTAAATGTTGTCAATACCTTTACCGGAATCTACGAGTGTCACTTTTATTCGAAAATCGATAGTCGATCCTAAGAGCTTATTGTGTTCTAGGAAATCGTTCCTTAAGTAACTTCCTTAACAATGATTATCGGTGATTTTTTTTTATCATTCGAATTTACTCAGGCAATATCTATCCTATTTGAAAAGACCTATATTGTTCAAAGGTTCATTTACAGAGCGTCATGTACTTCTCTAAATATAGAACTCTTTCATATCCCTTCCTATATTTGTCACCCTTTGTGATACTGAGATGAACAACCCTACTTATACAGGGGAAGACTGTCTGTCTCTGTGATAGAAGTCTGGTGGGACGCCACCATTTGTACTGTTGTTTGTTAATTAGAGTACTAAAGGCTGGCCACCTTGTGTACTATGACGGTTGTCCTAATGATACATGCAACAAAACAAATGTTCGATGATCATAATGATCTCTCAGCTAATCCTTTCATAAAAGATTTTCACCATCAAGAATTGAGTGTGCACATGTGTTGTTTAACATCTATTCCTTATGAGTTATCTCTATTCAATGTTCTTATGGATCCTATAATGATTGGGGCCTAAGAATTCTAAAAGTGGTATACGAAAATTTGAAAGTGATGAAACTTCTCTTCCAGAAATGGAAATTTCAACAACTCAAGTCGGAGTGACAATTTCTAAATAGAAATAGACCTGATGCCCAGCCTGTTGGGTAGTAACCTTTATTATCTCTACTAGACTAGTATGATACTTTTACGATGTACTTATTATCAGCGACCAGTTGTATTCAGTACCATGACCTGGACTTTACCAGTATGGAACCTTATCAGTATTATATTGTGATCTGCTATAGTACCGTTGTCTCATTTTGTTTATTATAGATCTGTGTTATATTAGAATAGCATGTTAGAATAATTTCCATATTACCCCTGAATTAGTTAACAATTTCTTTTCCGGTACTACGGCTTAAAAAGAATTTTCGAGAACCAGAGATTTATGATGATTGAATTTTTGAGAACCGCCATTTAAATTGAGATAAATCTTCACGAGTATCTAAAATCATTTTATATCGAGAAATAAGAGTAACTATTTATAAAGAGACAAGAGAGAGTCGTGATTTTGAGTATTGTGAGGAACCATAAATTTTGACCGAGTAGATATTTATGAATACCAATTTTAATTGTGCCAGCAATGGTGTTTGAGAATTGCATATCCGAAATATAACGTACCTTATTGTTTTCGCTCTTATAGAAAAAGATGCCACCAAAGAGAGGAAGACCCGCAAGAAATCACCGTCCTCAACCCGAGGTGAATCCAGAGAATGAGGTTCCACCTCAGAACCAAGTTCCAAACCCGGAACCACAACTCGCTCGAGATCCCAACCAAGAAAATAACCCGATGAGTCTACTTATGAACTTTCTTATTCAGCATACCCAGAACCCTCAGCCTCAGCCGTACCAAAATGTAGGAGGGAATCCACCTCCAGCTCAACTGACCCAAACTACTGTGAGTTTCAAATCATTCAAATCCTTGAGTCCACCTGAGTTTAAAGGTACCACTAACCCAGTGGAAGCTAGAATCTGGTTACGTGAAATAGAGAAGACCTTTGAGATAGTGGGAGTGGAAGAGAATAAGAAGACGGTATTTGAAGCTTATATGTTGAAAGGTGAAGCTAATTATTGGTGGGAAGCGAAGAGAGCCATGGAAGGTGATACGATTATACCGTGGGCTAGATTTACAATGTTGTTTCTAGAGAGGTATTTCCCCAAATATCTGGAGAACCAGATGGAGATAAAGTTTTTAGAGCTCAAGCAAGGAGCGATGACTGTTGCAGACTACGAGGCCAAGTTTACAGAACTCTCGAGGTTTGTACCCTATCATGTAGACACGGAAGAGAAGAGAGCAAAACGCTTTCAACAAGGATTGAAACCATGGATACAAAATCGCGTTGCAGTATTTGAGATCGCCAATTATGCAACTTTAGTTCAGAAAGCGGCGATAGTGGAAAGTGGAAGTGAACTATACCCGAAAGATGGAAATAAGAGGAAGTTTCAGAGCAGTGGAAGTAACTTTGCGAGGAGATTTGATAATCGGAGTGATAAGAAACCGTTTGTGAAAAGGGAAGATAAGAGTGCTGATACAAGAAGGTTTGGGAACTTTGACACCAGAGGAAGCAATCAGAGGATCAGACAGCCACAGACAGTTAATGTGATGCAAGGAAGACCACCTTTGCCAGAATGCAAGACATGTGGGAAGAAACACCCCGGACCTTGTCATCTAGCGACCGTGAATTGTTATAACTGTGGACAGAAGGGTCATTATGCTTCTAGTCGCAAGGATAAATCTGTCACCTGCTTCAACTGTGGAAGCAAAGGTCACGTGTCCCGAGACTACCGACAACCTGCGAAGGAAAATTCGGTGCCTCGACTCACAGCACCTCCCAGCAACAAGCCAACCGCGAGAACCTTCAACATGACAGTAAGAGATGCCATTGATAACAGCAATGTGATCGCAGGTACGCTTCTAGTAAATTCTGAGGATGCGTGTGTTCTAGTTGATTCTGGAGCTACCAAATCTTTTATTTCTGAAAACTTCATGAATAAGTTGAATCTTGAGTTTGTGCCCTTAGAGGGAATTCTGAATATAGAAGTAGCTAATCAGGAAGTCATACCAGTGAACCGATTGTGTCCGAATTGTTCCATAGAGATACATGGGCAACGTTTTGATGCAGACCTCATTCCTTTTAAGTTAGGGGAATTTGACGTAATCCTAGGGATGGATTGGTTATCACGTTATGATGCTCTAATAGATTGTAGCCGTAAGAAGGTCAGCTTAAGTGGACCTAACGGTATAAGTATTTCATTTCGCGGACGGAAACCGACTAAGGATTTCCTGTCAATAATTCAAGCCAAAAGATTACTTCGGCAAGGATGCCAAGCCTATCTAGCTTATGTGATAGATACCGAGAAACAGACCCCTATGATCGAGGAGGTCCCTGTAGTTAACCAGTTTAGAGACGTTTTTCCCGACGAGTTACCTGGAATTCCACCAGATCGAGAGATAGAGTTTACGATTGATCTGGAACCAGGAACCGCACCAATCTCAAAGGCGCCGTACAGAATGGCACCAATAGAAATGAAGGAATTGGCAACACAGCTGCAAGAGTTACTTGACAAAGGTGTAATTAGACCAAGTGTATCCCCATGGGGAGCTCCAGTATTGTTCGTGAAGAAGAATGACGGAACTATGCGATTATGTATTGATTACCGTGAACTGAACAAGATGACTATCAAGAATAGGTACCCTCTACCTCGGATCGACGATTTGTTTGACCAACTTAAGGGAGCTATATATTTTTCGAAGATCGATTTGAGATCCGGCTATCATCAACTAAAGATCAAGCCTGAGGATATTCCTAAGACTGCCTTTAGGACCCGATATGGACATTACGAGTTCCTAGTCATGTCTTTTGGATTGACGAATGCGCCAGCTGCTTTTATGGATTTGATGAATCGTGTGTTCAAGAAGTACTTGGATAAGTTCGTAATTGTAATTATTGATGACATCTTGATATACTCGAAGTCTCCTGAGGAACATGCTGAACACCTCCGTTTGGTTTTGAAAGCATTGAGAAAGGAAAAGTTATATGCAAAGTTTTCAAAGTGTGAATTTTGGTTGAAGGAAGTTCAATTTTTGGGACACATTGTGAGCGGCGAAGGGATTTCTGTAGACCCCGCAAAGATAGAAGCCGTAGAAAATTGGGAGAGACCCAAGACTCCAACAGAGGTTAGAAGTTTTCTTGGATTGGCCGGATACTATTGTAGATTTGTGAAGGATTTCTCACAGATAGCTACGCCACTGACTCGACTTACCAGAAAGAGTGAAAATTTTGAATGGACCCCCAAATGCGAAGACAGCTTTCAGGAATTGAAGAAGAGATTGACTACTGCCCCAGTGTTGACCTTACCTGATGAGAAAGGCGATTTCGTGATTTTCAGCGATGCCTCTCACAAAGGTTTAGGTTGTGTTCTGATGCAACACGGTAAAGTAATAGCTTACGCCTCTCGACAATTGAAGGAATATGAGTCCCGTTACCCTACGCACGATTTAGAACTTGCTGCTATTGTTTTTGCCCTCAAGATTTGGAGACATTACCTCATGGAGAGAAATGTGAGATTTACACGGATCACAAGAGCTTAAAGTATATATTCACGCAGAAGGAATTAAACATGAGACAGAGAAGATGGTTAGAATTGATCAAAGACTATGATTGTTCGATAAATTACCACCCAGGGAAGGCTAATGTCGTAGCTGATGCTTTAAGTAGAAAGGAAAGACTCAACCTGTTGACAACCTCAGAAGAATTAGTCAAAGAATTTGAGAAAATGGATTTAGAGATCAGGGTCCCAGTCCAAAACAATGAAAGAGTATACAGTATTCAGTTTCAACCAGAGTTGCTCGAGAAGATTCGCCGTTGTCAGGAACAAGTAATGGAAGAAAGAAGATCAGAGTTGACCGGAGAAGAATTTCTGAGTTCAAAAGATGATAAGGGAATTAAGCGATTTGCATCGAGAATATGGATTCCTAATGTTACGGAGTTAAAGGATGAAATTATGAGCGAAGCGCATAACTCGAGATATTCCATTCATCCAGGGAGCACGAAAATGTATCAAGACATCGAGCAAAACTATTGGTGGCCTAACATGAAGAGAGAAATTGCAGAATGGGTAAGCAAGTGCTTGACCTGTCAGAAAGTGAAGGCCGAACATCAACGACCAAGTGGACTTTTACAACCCTTAGAGATACCTGAGTGGAAATGGGAACATATTACCATGGATTTTGTCGTAGGATTGCCCCGAACTAGAGCCAGTCATGATGCGATTTGGGTTATCGTCGATCGACTCACCAAATTTACGAATTTCCTAGCAATTAGTGATAAGTACTCCGTTCAAAAATTGGTGAAGATATACCTAAAGGAAATTGTGGTTCGTCATAGAGTGCCTATTTCAATTGTATCTAATAGAGATGCCCGTTTTACTTCTCGATTTTGGAAGAGTTTTCAGGAATGTCTTGACACGAAGTTAAATCTGAGCACTGCATATCATCCACAGATCGACGAACAAAGTGAAAGGACAATATTTAAACCTCGGAAAAGCACGGAGAGCAACCTCATTTCTTTCCTCTTCGTGATATTAAGATTCTGTGCACTTGATTTCAAAGAAAGTTAGGATGATCATTTGCCCCTAATTGAGTTTTCTTACAACAATAGTTATCACTCCAGCATAGGTATGGCACCATATGAAGCATTGTACGGAAGAATGTGTAGATCACCTCTATACTGGGATGAGGTAGGAGAAAGGAAGATACTAGGACCAGAACTACTGCAACAAACTAAGCAAGCGATAGAAGTTATTCGAAAAAGGTTAGTTGCAGCTCAGGATCGACAGAAGAAGTATGCGAATCAAAAGAGAAAGGACAAAGCATTCGAAGTGGGAGATAAAGTGATGCTGAAGGTTTCACCTTGGAAGGGAGTTATGAGATTCGGAAAGAAAGGCAAATTGAGTCCCAGATATATAGGACCTTTTGAGATTCTCAAGAAGATAGGACCCCTAGCTTACCAGTTGGCCCTACCTCCAGACCTCCAGCATATTCATGATGTGTTTCATGTTTCTGCATTAAGAGAATACCATTCTGACTTCAGACATGTTATAACCTACGAACCAGTGGAAATTCGTCCTGATTTGACATACGAGGAACAACCAGTACAGATCCTAGACTATAAAGTGCAAGAGCTAAGAACTAAGTGAATAAATTTAGTGAAAGTACTTTGGAGAAACCACCAAGTTGAGGAAGCCACGTGGGAATTAGAAAGCGAAATGCGAAATAAATATCCAGATCTGTTTAGTGTATAATTTTGATTCCGAGGACGGAATCCTATAAGGGGGAAGACTGTAATAACCGTGAATATTTCGAATAAATTTTCCTATCGTTATTTAAATTTTATTTAAGAGCGATTCGTTATAATATTTTAAATAGTTTTTTTTTAAAATTTTTGAGATTTTAAATATTCGTTTTATATTTAATTAGTTACATTTATTTAGTGTTTACTAAACTAGAAAAATATTTAGGAAAAATATGATTTTTATTTTATTTTTTTTGGATCGGTTTTATTTTAGAAAACGGAGCTAAAATCTCGTTTTATGGCCAATAGAAGAGACAAGGAGACACCACTACAGATTTTACGGAGCACACCAATTCTTTTTCCAGATTTTTCTCCCCAAATTCTGCAGCTTTTATTTTTTTAAGGTGTTATAATTATAGAATGATATAGAGAGAAAATGATTTATCTATTTTTAAAACAATACAGTCAACATAGAGAGGCTATATTTTTATTTTTCACTACACGGCAAAACAGAACCACAGGTCTTATGTTTGTTTTATCTTCCTGCAATCCAGCCATATTTGTTGTAAAAAAAACCGAACAAAACCCAAGACACAAGTTCTGTCTTATACAAAACACAACAAAACCAACTAAATAAACACAAGTCCTGTCTCTTTTAACCAAAAAACCAAAACTCACCCAATACTTTTCTCTCCACAACACCGACCAAAACAAAAACCACAGGTTTTACTTTTTCTCTCGGCACAAACTAAGAAACCAGGTAGTTTACATTTTTTTCTCTTTTCTTTTCAAAATATATTCTGGATTGTTATGTTGTTTTTCGTTGTTGTTGATGATGGGTAGAGAATGTTTTTTTTTGTGTGTGTTGAGGGATGGAGTACTGGGTTCGGTTTTGGTTGTCGCCGGAGTTATAAGGTGAGTTCGGAGAGAGATTTTCCGGGGAGGGGAGGCGAGTTGAAGAGAGAGATCGGGACGGAGAGATTGAGAGAGTAATTTCGTGATTGTGTTTGTTGTGTGGCCGGAAGAGGGAGACAGTGGTGTCGCCGGAGTTATAAGAGAGAGAGAGAGAGAGAGAGAGAGAGAGAGAGAGAGAGAGAGAGAGAAAGAGAGAACAGAGAGAGTGCAGAGAGAGAGGTTACAGGGGAAAGAGACTGGCGCAGGAGAGAGGCGGCGGTGGTGGTGTCGAGTGGGACCCACGCGCCGCCTTGGTCGTTAATAATATAATAATAAAATATTAACGTATCAATAAAGATTAATGTTCGGATTTTATAATCGGGATTTTGTTATAAACGAATAAAAGAGGATTCAATTAGTTTCGTTAAAATTGAAATATTAATTAAAATGGTTAGAAATAAATAGTTTATTAAAAATGGTTTAGTTAATTAATTATTAAATAGAAGGATTTTGTGATTATTTGGATGTAATTTAGAATTTATTAATTGAGTAATTAAGTAGTAATATTTTGTAATTTTGAAAATAATTTAGAGATTTGAAATAAAAGAGGTTAAATATTTTTAAAATTTGGTTTTAATAATTGAAATAATATTATTAAAAATTATGAGAATAAATCGAGTTTAATAAAATGGTGATAGATTTATTATTTAATTAAATATTTTGTGACGTAAATTAGAGATTTATTGTTTCGTTAATAAAAGAGTAAATATTAATGAATAATAGCATAAAATATGGTTTTTATTTAAAAAGAGTTAATTTGTGATATTTGGACGGAAATTAGAGATTTAATAATTTGTTGATAAAAAGAGAATAATTGTGAATAAATAGGATTAAAATACGATATGATTTTAGGGGATTTATAATTATCGTTTCCGGATTATTTAATTAACCGGATAGAGTTAGATTATTCTAGAGATTAAAATCGGAATATTATTTAATTATTTACGAGATTAAAAATAGAGTATTGTCGTTAATTTCCGTAACCCTATTTTCGTTTTAAGTCGGATTTACGGATAATTAATAGGATTTATTTTCGAGATTTAATCCCTGAGTTTGAACAGAGATTTATTTATCCGGGAATTATTTTCCGTTAATTATCGTATTGATTTTCGAGAGATATTTTATTTAAATATTATATTAGCGGTTGAGAAGTATTCTATTTTTGACGAAGCGCTCACGTATTTCTGGTTGCCATTTTTAGAGAATAAATTTCGAGCCGTAGACCGAAGCCAAGTTCACGGGTAGAGTATAATTTTTTTATCTGCACTTATTTGCACTCCGAGATCGAGGCAAGTTCATTCCTACCCTAACTCTTAGAGATTTGAATTTCTGTTCGTATTATTTCATTCCTTATTTAAGTTCGAGCTGTCAATTATGAGATTTAATTATCCTTTTGAGCATTATTTTCTCGTTGCGATATTTTGTTACTGTTAAAATTAGTTTATTTGTGAATTATATCCCTTATAAGCGTGGAATTAATTTCGTTGCTATCGGGTCGATCTCATTAATTCGAGACGACTATTATTATGATTCAGTGAAACTATTCTCATTCATTCGAGATAGTTAAATTTATTCCTTTCAGTCGAATTTATTGTACAAATTCGACAATAATTATTGATTATCTTTTAGTTGGTTCGTCTCTCGAATCAATAAATAAAGGTTATAAAAATTAGGATCGTTAGAGTTTTACTCGTTGATCAAGTGAAAAATATTCTATTTAACGTTCATCAATTATGGGTATTATAAATATTCGAGGAGTACTATTTGTACAGTACGACTCCAAATTACTTCATTTTAAGACTATCCTCAATATTTCGAGATGGTCGACTTTATTGTCGAGGGTTGGCATCTTGTTCGTGTCAACCAATAAAATATTATTATTGAGAATTTACCTCCGTCCATTGATCGGATTGGTGGAACAATTGAGTCGGTCTGGCAGTCCGCCAGATTTGTAATTGTTTACATGGAAGAATTATTTCGAGTTATCTATTCATCAAATATTCGGGAATTCTGTATTCTACTGGTCAAATTTTGGGAAAGAGGCCCATTTTAGAGAAAGAGAGACTTGTGTACCGTTATGCGGACACGAGATATATTGGCACTATGATGCCAGGGTTTAATTAATAACCCCTATGATGCTAGCATTCATATTTTTATATTATATTGTTGATAGCGTATTGTAGCCGTGATCGGGCGAAGTGCGATATCATTGGAGGACGGTATTCCCGGTCGGATAGTTGATCGCCCCACCGAGATACCGAGAGGTGGAAGACCAGTTTATTCTTAAATCATGAGTCAACAGAGTTATATCAATTGAGTCTTTCGAGAATTCTATTTTTGAGATGAGTAATGAGTTTTTCGAGTATTCTGCTTTCAAAATGAGTACTGAGTCAAAATCCAGATTTGTGATATTCAATTAATTTTGGGAAATCTTATTATATTTATATACCGAGTAAGAAGAGAACTTGCTGAGCACTGTAGTTGCTCATTCTTGCTTTACAACATTTTTTATTCAGCTATCAAGAGGGAAAAATGCGAGACATCCAACCAGGGATCCAAGGGAAAGGAGAAAGCTCCAGGCTATGCTGACGAGAACTAGAATGTCTAGCTGGAATCTACCTACTTCTGTAAACATATGTAAAATATTATCCCGAGATGTATTACGTCGTATGATAATAATGTGTGAGACTGATCTTGGATTTGCGGAGTGGGACACTTATGCTCCGTTGTATTATATATTTGTTGTATTACTGTGTAACTTGTGCTACAGGATATTGAGACAATGTGACGACCCGGGTCTCCGGTCAGGGTGGATCTGGGGGCGTCACACTTAGTTTGATGAAGGAATGAATATTCTCTCCGGGATGTGGTATGATCTCAAAATAGTGGAGAGAGTGAATTTTTGTAGTAGATTTGTCTGTTAGTATCACAACAGGTCATAAGCAAAATTTACAATGATATAGTTTTAACTTATTTTAATTTGTCAAGTTCTCGCATATATTTCATATACATCAATTTGATTAGCTTGTAAAAGATGGAGGTGAAAAGGGTAATAAGCGGAGAAAAATATGAAATATAAAAAAATCTAATATTTATAAATTTTGAAATAATAAATATTTAAATAAATCTTTGAAATCAATATTTATCTACATATGTATCACATCAAATTTATATACATTTAACTATGTAATAACCGCGAATTTTCGAATTAATTTTCCTACTCGTTATTTAAATTTTAATTAAGAGTGATGCACTAGTATATTTTAATTAGCGTGTTTTTGTAAAATTTCGAAATTTTATATATTCATATGTAGGTAAATATTATATTATATCTATTTAATTATATTATTTGATGTTTATTATAGGAAATTTAGGAAAATAGGATTATAGTTTTTGGTCGAATTTATTTTAGGAAACGAAATTATAGTCTCGTTTTAATTAGCCAGCAGGGGGGAAACGAGTTCTTTTCAACAAACATTGCACTAAACATGACCATTATTTCATGCACTTACATTTGTCCCCCATGTTTTTTTTTATTTAATAACAAACTGCACTACTGGTATCATCATTATTAGAAGCAGGGGTGTACATTTTTTTTTTTTAAACCAAGAGCTCAATTCTTTCCTTTCCTATTATAAGACCATTGCACACCCCATTTTAAGTCCAACATAAAAACTCGAGTCACATATACAAAAACAAAACCAAACCATCAGGTAGTTCATTTCGTAAATTCTTGTTTTTATTTTCAATTTTCGTTGTTTTCATTGAACTGGTAGGCTGATTCTTGTGTGGTTTACGAGTGTTGTGTGGGTTAATAATTGTGAATTGGTTTTGTTTGTTCGATTGTGGTTGTTATTGTTGAAGTAATAAGGGGGGAGATTGACAGAGAGATTGAGGAAGAGAGATAGGCGGGAGGGAGAAAGAGATCGAGAGAGATTGAAGAGAAAGAAAGAGAGAGACTCAGGGAGACATAGGGGGAGAGATGATGTCCGGTGGTGTTAGAGAGAGAGAGAGTCGGAGGGACAGAGAGATGAGGGAGATTAAGAGATTGAGAGAGGCAGTGGGGGTGGAGAAGAAATGAGAAGAGGGAGAGAATGGAGTCGAGAGAGAAGAGAGGAGGCCGGGAGAGAGATAGACGGGCGAGAGAGAGAGTGGAGGGAGAGATGGAAGAGAGAGTGAAAAGAGAGAGAGAGAGAGAGAGAGAGAGAGAGAGAGAGAGAGAGAGAGAGAGAGAGAGAGAGAGAGAGAGATGGGAGATCGAGAGAGAACGAGAGATCGAGAAGAAGAGAGACGGAGATGGGAGAGATGAACGAGAGAGAGAGAGAGAGAGAGAGAGAGAGAGAGAGAGAGAAGAGAGGGAGAGAGAAGAGAGAGGGAGAGAGACAGATTGGAGTAGAAAGATTTCAGGGGAGGGGGTAGACGCACAGCGGCGGTGGTGGCGAGTGGGCCCCACGCGTCGCTGCAGTGTTGTAATTATTCTGTCTGACTGTTTTTATTCGGGGAATAAATAAAAATAAATACATATATAATAATAATAAAAAAAATAAAGAGATAATAATAATAAAATAAAGGTTGAATATTTTTTTTTAATTTGGTTTTAATAATTGATTTATTATTTTAAAAATGGTGAGAAATAAAAGGAGTTATAAAATTGAAATTGTGAGAATAAAAAGAGTTTAATAAAAATGGTGTAATTAATTATTAAATTGTTAAAAAGAATTATTTTTGTGATTTTTGGACGAAAATTAGAGATTTATTAATTTGTCGATAAAAGAGGAATAATTGTGAATAAATAGGATTAAAAAGCGGTATTATTTTAGAAGATTTATAATTAGCGTTTCCGGTTATTTTAATTAACCGGATCGAGTCAAATTATTTTAGAGACTAAAATCGGAGTAATATTAATTATTTATGAGATTTAAAAATGGAGTATTGCCGTTAATTGCCGTAACTCTATTTTCGTTTTAAGTCGGATTTACGGATATTAAAAGTAGGATATATTTTCGAGATTTAATTCCTGAGTTCGAAGAGAGATTTATTTATCCGGGAATTATTTTCCGTTAATTATTGTAGAGATGTTTGAGAGATATTTTATTATTATATTTAAATATTATATTATCGGTTGAGAAATATTCTATTTTGACGAAGCGCTCACGTATTTCTGGTTGCTATTTTTAGAGAATAATTCTCGAGCCGTAGATCAAAGCCAAGTTCACGGGTAGAGTATAATTTTATCTGCATTCATTTGCACTACGAGATCGAGGCAAGTTCATTCCTACCCTAACTCTTAGAGACTTGTATTTCTGTTCGTATTATTTCATTCCTTATTTATTTTTGAGCTGTCAATTATGAGATTTATTTGTTGCTCCATATGATGCAATAATTCTTTTGAGCATTATTTTTTCGTTGCGATATTTGGTACTATTAAAATTAATTTACTTGCGAATTATATCCCTTATAAGCGTGGAATCAATTTCATTGCTATCGGGTCGATCTCATTAATTCGAGATGACTATTATTGTGATTCAGTGAAAATAATCTCATTTGTTCGAGATAGTTAAATTTATTCTTTTCAGTCGAATTTATTGTACAAATTCGACAATAATTATTGATTATCTTTTATTTGGTTCATCTCTCGAATCAACAAATAAGAGTTACAAAATTAGAATCGTTAGAGTTGTCACTCGTTGATCAAGTGAAAAATATTCTATTTAACGTTCATCAATTATTAGTATTGTAAATATTCGAGTAGTACTATTTTTTTCGGTACAACTCAAAACATTCCATTTTAAGACTATTCTCATTGGTTCGAGATAGTTGCCGTTATTGTCAAGGTTTGGCATTTTGATCGTGTCAACCAATAAAATATTATTATTGAGAATTTACCTCAGTCCATTGTTCGGATTGGTGGGACAATTGAGTCAGACTGGCAGTCCGCCAGATTTGTAAATATTTTCCTGGAAGAATTATCTCAAGTTATCTGTTCATCAAATATTCGGGAATTCTGTATTCTACTGGTCAATTTTGGGAAAGAGGCCCATTATAGAGAAAGAGAGACCCGTGTACCCTTATACGGACACGAGGATTTAGGCACTATGATGCCAGGGTTGAATTAATAACCCACTATGACGCTAGCATTCATACATATATATTATATTGTTGATAACGTATTGTAGCCGTGATCAGGCGAAGTGCGATATCATTGGATGACGGTATTCCCGGTCGGATAGTTGATCGCCCCACCGAGATACCGATAGGTGGAAGACCAGTTTATTCTTAAATCATGAGTCATCAGAGTTATACCAATTGAGTCTTTCGAGTATTCTGATTTTGAGATGAGTATTGAGTCAGAGTCAGATTGTGATATCCGATTTATTTTAAACTTCGAGTATTTCTTTCGGTCAATCTTATTATATTTATACACTGAGCAAGAAGAGAACTTGCTGAGCACTATAGTTGCTCATTCTTGTTTTACAACATTTTATTAAGCTGTCAAGATGGAAATATGCGAGACGTCCAGCCAGGCATCCAGAGGGAAGGGAAAAGCTCCAGGCTATGCTGACAAGAACTAGAATATCAAGCTGGAACCTTTATCTTTCAACTTTTGCGAACTTCTGTGATATATTATCCGGAGATGTAATATGTCGTATTGTAATATTGTGTGAGACTGATCTTGGATCTGCGGAGTGGGACACTTATGCTCCGTTGTAATGAATATTTCGTTTTATTATTTCGTTATCGTGTGCTACAGGTTATTGAGACAATGTGACGACCCGGGTCCCCGGTCAGGGTGGATTTGGGTGCGTTCAAACTAATTGTGCATGTAATTTAATATTAACAACTTACTAAATAATTGTCTTTACATTCTTGGATTTCATTTAGTTAATGGTGAACCATAAATTAAATTTAAGGACAAAAATTTAAAATGATAATAATGAAAAAAATGGATGGTTCTGATTTTGAAAGATAATTATAAAGCGTTTATTTAACTATTAATAAATCTAATCTGATATTAATTTTAATATTGAGTTACTAATTAATTGAATTTATATTCTTGAATTTTTTTTATTAATAGGAATCACAAAACAAATTTAAGTTCAAATAATAAAAATGATACTTATAATAGAAAAATGAATGGGCTTAATTTTAAATGATAATTATATTTAAGAAATGGTTCAAACTTCAAAATAAATGACAATTAATGGTTTTAAGATTGTTTTCGTATCTCTGGTCACTAATTCGTGTTGTGAATTCAATATGCCTTCTGAATGGTTATGATCTCAAATCCGATATTTTCAGATTTCTAATTGAGTTAGATTATAATTATTTAAAATTAATTTTAATTGTACAATATATATCATGAAAATTAATTTATAATGTTTGATAATATGATTGTGATTGACTTTATATTAATTATGGAATTTAATTTAAAACTAGCTTATAACCCGTGCGATACACGGATTTTTTTTGATATATAACAAATTTTATTTTATGTTATAAATATATTTTTATATAATCATTATTTACAATATTTTATTTTAATTTTAATATTAATAATTTAATATAATTTTTTTTTTTTTGAAACCAAACTGAACCTTTTTATTTCAAATCAGAATGCAATACATCGATAAGAAAGGATGGTACAACACACCATTCCTTACATTCAGACTTTGAACCAGCCTCTTTTGCCAAAGCATGAGCTACTGAGTTCGCTGAACGTCTAATATTTAATTAATGATATACATGGTTTAAAACTTATATTATAAAATTTTAAAATAAATATGTAGTTGATAGAATTCGAACCTTGAATATAATATATTTAATCATTAGATCTAACGATTTTGATTTTTTACTGAAAATTTAATGGTCATTATTCGTAGTATACGAATTTTTATTATATTTTGTTAGTGATTAGAATATATGATGTGATATTTTTGTGTATATATTAATTATTGCTAGATATGATTGGAAGATATGATATGATTGATGTTTTTAGGTGTTTATAAAAGGTAATATCTTCAACTAAAAGTTAATGTGAAAAAGACAATCGACTAATTACTATAATGTTATTATAAAATTTTAAAATAAATATGTAGTTGATAGAATTCGAACCTTGAATATAATATATTTAATCATTAGATCTAACGATTTTGATTTTTTACTGAAAATCTAATGGCCATTATTCGTAATATACGAATTTTTATTATATTTTGTTAGTGATTAGAATATATGATGTGATATTTTTGTGTATATATTAATTATTGCTAGATATGATATGATTGGAAGATATGATATGATTGATGTTTTTAGGTGTTTATAAAAGGTAATATCTTCAACTAAAAGTTAATGTGAAAAAGACAATCGACTAATTACCATAATTATATTATGTTATTATTTATTTTAGGTGTTTTAATAGTATAGATTATTGTATATATTTTTATTTATAATAAAGGTTAAATAAGTAAATTTACGAAATACTTAAAAACATATACCAAAAAAATAGGTGCCAAAATTTTTAATGTTTCGGCTAATATTTCCTTATTATAAACAACTTATACATATTTTTAATAAATTTTATTAATAATTGAAAAATATAATGTTATATTTTCGGGTATATATTAATGATTGTAAGATTAGTTTTACATTAAAAAGGTAACGTGTTTTAATTCGAAAGGAAATATTAATGATTGGAAGATATGATACGATTGATGTTTTTAGGGGTTAATAAAAGGTAATATCTTCAATTAAAAGTAAATATGAAAAAAGGCAATTGACTACTAACCATTAATTTATATTATGTTATTATATATTTTAGGAGTTTTAATAGTATAGATATCATATATATTTTTCTTTATAATGAAGGGTAAATAAGTAAATTCACTACGTACCAAAAAAATAGGTACCAAAACTTTTAATGTTTCGGCTTTTATATAATAGTATAGATATGTAATCGTATATTGTGATTGATTTAAATTAAAATTGGGATTATTTATTCAATATTTTTTGAATTAAAAAATATGTATTTATGGACATGTTAATTAAAATCATTATTGTATTTATTTTATTTTTTTTGCTAAAAATTATTGTATTTAAATTAGAAGTGTTAACTAACCATGGTTAATAAGGTAGGGTGAGAATGTAAATAAGGAAAGATTTTAATATAATATGATTGGTCTAAAATTTAGGAATTTGCTCTCATTGGTCCTAAAATAATTCATAATTTTCTAATTGGTTAACTGAACATTGGTAGACTCAGATATTATAATAAAAGATTTGATATATATATATATATATATAAGATTTTACACGTTCGATTTAATATTTGTACTCTATTTTGAATTCTTAAAATTTGATTTGGACAATTTTACAATTCACGTGAAATTAATAAAATAATCTTTAATTTAGTGATGGTTTAACAGTTATTTCCAAATTAAATTACGCAAAAAGAAAAGAAAGAAGAAATTGACGATTTTTGCAATTAAAATTCTATTCGAAATTATAAATATATATAAAATTTAAATATCATATCTATACTATTATATTAAAGCCAAAAGATTGAAAGTTTGTTTGTTTGTTTGGTTTTCGGTCTGGTTATCTTAATTATTAAAATAAATAATGACATAATATAATTAATGGTAATTAGCCATTGCCATTTTTACATTTTCTTTTAGTTGGAGATATTACCTTTTATAAAAACATCAATAGTACCATATCTTCAAATCATTAATATTTACTTTCTACTTAAAATTAGTTACCTTTTTATTTAAAACTAATCTTACAATCATTAATATGTACCCAAAAATATCACACCATATTATCAATTATTAATAATATTTACTTTCTACTTAAAATTCGTTACCTTTTTATTTAAAACTAATCTTACAATCATTAATATATACCCAAAAATATCACACCATATTATCAATTATAAATAAAATATATTAAAAATCCCTATATGTTGTTTATAATAAGGAAACATTAGTATAATATGTAAATATGAGTATGTTAACTTATATTAAATTAAAAAAATTATTAGAATGATAATTATATAAAAACATAATTATAATATTAAATAAAATTTAATAAATACCTAAAATATCGTATTTAATTGAATAATTATATAAAAACATAATTGTAATATTAAATAAAATTTAATAAATACCTAAAATATCGTATCTTTCAATCAATTTAAAAGGCGTTTACTTTTAATTGAACTATTACGCTTTATACACACCTAAAATATTGTATCTTCCAATCACAAATATTTCTTTTGTAATTAAAACATGTAACCTTTTAATTTAAAACATAATTTTGCAATCATTTATATATAGTAAAATAAGAACCGTTAGATCCAATTATAAAATATATTCTGTATAATTAAATTTTTATCAATCAAGGTTCGAATTTCGTTAACAATGTATTTAATTTAAAATTATAAGCTTTAAATCATGCGTATCATTAATTAAATTTATATTAAATTATTTAAGTTAAAAAAAGGGTTAAGGCCCCGAATACCCACAAATTATATACCCGTGACCAAAATGCCTACCGCCAGTTCGGGCGACCCTAAATACCCACAGGACACGCTACTGGTGAAGGAGTGACATGCTGACACGCTACTGGTGAAGGAGTGACATGCAGACACGCTATCGAGGAAGTAGCATCAAGTGGACACGCTGCTGAGGGGAGAGAGCTGTAGCTGAAGACACGCTAGTGTTAGATGCGTATCTGGAGACACGCCATTGCCAGTGGCGCAACCGCCATCTTCTCCAAATCACAGAAATCGCGAGCTCTGGCGATTCTTTCAGCGATTTCGGAGCAAATCCCGGCCATGCTCTGTTCTACACACTCCAGACATTTTCCCATACCATATTGTACATCAATCGACTCGGTTTTCGACGATCTACAGATCCATACCCATTTCACCCCATTTGTTTCACCGGATTTTTATCCCCCAAATCAAACCTTCCATTCTCCCCTCATTTTCCGATGGCTTCGTACAAGCCCCTGCGGGGCCATATTCGATAAAATCAATGGGGCAAATCAAAAGAGGAAGCAGTGCTGATTGTTTTGGTATACTAAGATATGATGGAGGTGGCCGGAGAGAGACGAACGAGACGGAAAGAGTTCGGAGAGATTGGGAGAGAGACCAGAGAAACGAGAGAGATGGGAGACGAGGGAGGCGCTACAGTGGTTGGGATACGCCGTTGCCAGTGGCGTATCCCGTGGGTAGATAGGACCATCTGTTCCGAAAATAGGCATTTGGGGCCATGGGTACCTCATTTTGAGGCATTTTGGTCCTTATCTCTTAAAAAAATAATTATTAAAAATAATGACTATGTAAAAATAAATTGTAATATAAAACAAAATTTATTATATATTAAAAAAGCCCGTGCATTGCACGGGTTTTAGACTAGTATATATTTAATTTCAGATTCAAATATTACAAATTCAAATACAGATAATATTACATTATTTCAAATACGGAGATATTTCGAATGGAATCGAATTTTTTGAAATTTTTTTTGACAGCCCTGCACTACTAGTGTAGGGTAGTGTAGATGAGTGACAATGAATACATGATTGTTTGGGCCACTATTTTCAATAGTCCATCATCTAATATCTCGGGCTACATTACTAGTTCAGGTTTCGGCCATAACCGGCCCATACAAATCTGCATGACGCAAACCCAATCATCACTTGCCACGTACCAAGAACACGTGTCCGACCCAATTAAAAATACACTAGAAGAAACAGGTGAACAAACAAGCCTGACTCCTGAGAAATAAATACCGGACTCCAAAAATAATTTACATCGGAAAAACTCTCCGGCGATTCTTGTTTCCGGCAGCTCAAAATCTCCTAGAAGCAATGGTAATCATTCATATCCTCCTGCTTAATGTTGCAAACGTTCCTTTTAAATATTTGTGCTGTTAAATTAATTTAATTGCGGTTAAACTAGATCACTCTAATTTTTTTACCTTCACATTTCTTGTTTTCACCCTCTACATTGACGGTAAAAAAACGTTTGTTTTTTTAATTACACGTGCAACTTTGATCTTGATCTGTGCTTTGATTATATGTTCTCACAAGAATTAATTTTGATGTTTGTTCATTTGAAATATTTATGAATGTTGTTCTCTTTGGTTAAGATATTGATTTATGTTGTTTGATAAGTACATCATGTTTTGCTTTAGGTTTATAGTGATCATATCTTTAAAATTGGGCTTGAAAATTGTAAATGAGGAGCTTGGATTTTAAAATGCAACATGAGTACATGACAATAGGTTTTTTTAGAGGCGATCTCGGAATTAATCTAGGTCCCCTGCGATTAGATGTTCTTTTCGTGTTTAGCCAATAGGGATGTTAGCTTTAAGCTGTATTGGCACATAGTATCGGAATTTGGAATATTCTTACATATTGTTAGTTTGATTAATCGAACATCTGTTTTTATAATTTTTTTGCTGATTTTTTTACGAGTTACTGATATCTCAAGTTGAATAATTTGGCTTGGTTCTTTGACCGTCTTCGAAGTTCACATATTAAAATTAATATGCTGTCAGTGAACTTTGCATAATTATAACTTGAAACATGAAATGATGTTGCTTTGAAGGTTTATGATCTTCAAGCCACACATTGTTTTTAGTTCCAGTTGAGCAAATTGTACATTGTTGGAATTTTTCAGCTGATAGTGATATAGTACACAGTTACTTTGTTTGGATATTTTTGCACATGTACGGGTAACTTAAGTTGCAGAAACTAGATGAGCATGGCTAGTGATGGCTGACTGCATAGTTTAACGATTGGTTTGTTTTCAGACAACATCAAAACGACTATCTGATAGGAAGGTGCAACGATTCCAGAAGAATATCACCAAGCGAGGAGCAGTGCCTGAGACAGTTTCAAAGAAAGGGGAAAACTATCCTGTTGGTCCCATTTTGCTCGGGTTTTTCGTGTTTGTGGTTGTTGGATCATGTAAGATAACCTTAACTTTTCCTTAATATTGATAACTAACTATTTACTTATTTACTTCTATACTGGGTGAGTGGGTGTTATATGTATGTGTTGACTTACTGCTTAACTAGGGTTGTTTGCACTTTTAGTTTTTGGTCTCGGACTTGTAGTACGGTTATTCTATTTTAGTGCCAAGAGGTTGTGTAGTCATCGAATATATACTGCAGAGTATTAACATCAATAAGATTGAGATGAAGTGGATTGTATAGCCAACTTTTAGGTTTCAGTGATTCTAGCATTGCCATGTAATTGTGTATATGTTAACCCCCCCCCCCCCCCCCCTCTCTCGTGGATTGTATAGCCGACTTTTAGGTTTCAGTGATTCTAGCATTGCCATGTAATCGTGTATATGTTAACCCCCCCCCCCCCCCCTCTCTCGTCCTCTTACCGGGGGGAAAAGAATTTGGGATCGTTCTAATTTTCTTTCTTTCTATTTTCAGCTCTGTTTCAGATAATCAGGACAGCTACAAGCAGGGGCATGGCTTAACCATACAGTTACAGCGCGAATGTTGGCTTCTTCATGTTAAGCGACACCATCACCACCCTCCTTGTTATCTACAATGTTACTCAAATGCTGAAATACTTTCTTCCTGTACTGGATTAACTGATCTTAATGTTCTGTAAACATAGCAACTAAACTATGAAGTTTGTTATTCCGTAATTTTCTCTACCCATCATTGAACTCATTCATCGGTTTTTGTTTTCCCAAATTTAAAATTTCCACATTGTAGGCTAGCTCTGTTTCAATACACATATCACCAATTTGATCACGGCGTAGGGAGCATGTGTTTTTGAGTTTGTTTATAGATATTGATTTTAAAACTTTTTAACATGAGATAACTGCCCCCTACATTGCATTATCCACACATAATGTCCCCAAAACATGTTGAACCATGAGATGAATTGTTTCATAAAACCTACAATAATCTCAGTTCGATGTTCATCTTCGCACAAGTTTTTATTTCCCTATACCTTTTATTTTGTGATTTGTGAATTTAAAGCAAGTTTTGCAGTTTATTTAACTGTGAATTCTTATTAGACTATCAGCTCAGCACAGAAGTGTACAAGTACATTTTAAAACTAACCAGTGGCAAACAATACACTACAGCAGTGAGTGTAAACAGCCAAATACAAGATTTGCTACCAAAACAATAGCACAGGTTATATCCAAACTTAATAATATAAAGCTTACATTAAAATAATGGAAAAGTCTTGCTGCTGATTCTTACCCAGCTATGTATCAGCATAAAGTTTTGAAAACAAAATAAGAGCATCCAGATACAAGAGACCCATTAACAACCTTTTCTTCACCATGATAACTGCAGACTGCAATGGTGAAAGTGTGCAGCCTGTTTACAACGTAATTTCGTGTAGAATCTCACCCACTTTACGATAGGTGCTTCAAAAGTGGAACAAATCAAATTCATTCTGAATTTGTCAAGCAAGGGTGAAATGATGTACCACATGAAATCCACTTTTCTTTTGATCCATGAGGCAGCACGCAGCGAGGAACCTTCACCCATTGCCTCTTTGTTACATCATAAGTAACTATACGATTCATTTGTTTAGACTTAAGTGACAACATGAACAACCCATTGTTGCCCAAGCAAGTCATCCTAATGTGCTTTCCGTAAAACTCCAAGCACCATTCATTTGGCATTCTGTCAACCTCCTTCCATAAGAGAGTCATCTTCTGCAACTCCCATATGTATACACAAGTGGCAGCATTCTTAGTCAGTAACCCCACAAGCAATATTTTGCCATCACATTCTGCAAGCATATGATCACTCAAATGTTGCGGAGCTGGGACTATAAACTGCTTCCAAATTCCTGTCTTCATATTATAGCTCAAAATCCCTTCAGGGTCTGAACGCATGAAGTAAATCAACCCATCAACACAAACTGCCTGTGAGTTGAAGTTTAGTGAAAGTGGAAGCTTAATACTAGAGGGCATGCTTCCAGGTCGCGTCCAAGAGTTACTCCTGGAGTCATAAACTTCATATTCCCCATCACAACCAACCCACAGGATTTTATAGCCACCACTAGAAATTTTTTCATTCAGAGCCATCCCCACAGCAACACGTGACCAAACTTTAATTGACCTAGGAGGCAACACTTTGAAAAATTTTGTGAGTGGGTTGCAGACGTAGAAACTTCGCTGTCCAATATCAAGAAAACAAACAAGACCCCCAGCTGAAGCTAATGGCAAGACATTTAAATTAGTGGGTAGAGCAGGTACTGTAGGGCGGTACCATTTCTGTAAGGCAGGGTCATACATAGCCGCAGCATCTACATTTTCATGAGTAACAGTGTAAAACCAAGGTTGAGCTTGTGGTACTTGAGCACACTGCCGGGAGAAGCTATGAGATGTTGGCAATGAATCCCACTTACGACATACTGATCGAAAGCGGAAGAAAGAGGCTACGGGGAGTCTTGCAATGACGGCTTCAAAAAGATCTTCTGGAAGTTCTTTCCAAATTTGGTCTTCCATTTTCTCAACTGGATCAGTTGTTCCAGTCAGTTCTACCCAATCTAGATCCTTCCGGTTTCTCTTCGTGGGAGGCTTGCCAGGATCAAACATCTCGAAATTTCCAGAACTCTCAAGCTTTTCATTTCTTATTGAAAAACTGCAGCAATCATCTTCATGCGAGGAATCATCGAAACTCAGAGAATACCATCTGCAGAAAACATTTTAACATCAGTTATATAAATAATATTGACAAGGTTTTGCCAAATAAGTTGTCAGGATTAGTTACCCGCAGGTAGATATATATTCAAGCTTCTGACAAGATAGATACATAAATATGAACAAGTTACAAACCGAGCAAAAAAATTAATCCTCCATTGGGCTTTGATTTTTTAAGAAAAGGAATCTCCTCCACCTTACTCACTAAATTAGAAAATACATACACCCGAGCTTTATTATGTGGGCAATCAGCAATGTTCAGCCAGAAAATTCCTCAATGAAGGTATATTAACACCAAACCTCAACGCCAGAAACATTGAATGCAGGGACTGAAAGTTTGATCTGAATTGGTCGAAACCAAGTCGGAAAATAGCATTAGGATTTCGTGACTACTAGTTTTTCACAAAAGAATAGTATAGTGCCAATTTTTTTTATCCCCGCAGTCTAATCAAATCACCTTTATTCTTCCAGTCAATTTTCACTATTAGTAATTAAACAGTTTGTTACTCACAATATTAACAGAATTTTTTTTAGTTTTTGAAAAGTTTATTACTTACAACATCAACAGAATCGTACAGGTCATTCAAATGTTTATTACTCACAATGTCAACAGAACTGCTAATGATACCTTCTTAACTATTGCAACAATTTAGACATGCTGCAATTCGTGTTAAAATAAGGACTCACTAATAGCCTAGTGGTAAGACTCCTTCCCCCTCCCCCGCGACTTAGGTCATGCTATAAGTCCTTAATCCCCCCCCTCCCTCCCCCAAAAATAATGTGTTATTCCTTTTAGGGAATATATGGTTGTTGACTCCAAAACTCTGTACAGAATTCATACTGTTCTAGTCTGAAATTATTTAAAGTTACATCAAGGAACAAACTACAACTCCATTAATATTAAAACACATAAAGTGGCTACTAGTGTAAGACATAACAACTGTAACATCTTACCAAAAACCTATACAGTAAGCACACCGAACCTTGACAAGTGAGATTTGGTGTTCAAGCCATGTTTTATTTCTTCTTTCTCTATGTACTGCTATGAGATTCTTTTAAATATGCAATATGCATCATAACATCTAAGTATCAATTATTACTTCGTAACATGAAGTACAAATTTCGCTTATACTTAAAGACTACTTCATGGTAAGTGTAACATCTAACACATTTTATGCTAATCTAAAGGAAATGCCAAAATGTCAAAAAGCTCCATTCTAGTGCAACACTTAGTTCTTTCGTCCAAAAGAGTATCTCTTTAACTTGATTTAGTTTGGGTAGACATGGTTCAGGGAATAGGGTGAAAATCTAGTAATTTAACACGAAAACTGAAACTAATAAGCACATCCTCTTACAACAGTAAACTTAGTTATAGTTAAATTTTAAAAGCATCTTTGTTATATTTCTTATTAGTAATTAAACAAGATTTTAAAAAATACGTAATTAAATTATTGTTCTAAGCAACCGACCGAAAAAAAAGAAAGAATACATATAGTATCACATAGTACGCTAAAGTCAGATAACTTTACTCAGTCCAAAACATTATTGTCAGAACCTAGTTCTCCGCCTAAATTCTTCACTCTCTAAATTCCAACAACATTTTTGTAAGGAAACAGTATAGGATCAACGAACAGCCAGTACATATTATCTTTGCTAAAGAGGCTGACAATCATATCAATTCATGCAAGTGACAAATTTTAATTTTTTGCATTTATCCATCTATCAGTTGCAATCTTAGATTCAGTTATTGCTTGTTATTAAGATCCTTGATTAAGTGCTATTAGTTAAGCCTATTGGCTCTAGATCTAGTTGTTAATTTTAGGTACTGTGATAACCGTCTACTTTTAATTTGTCCCTAGCCAGACCTCTCTGAAGTTTAAGCTAGTATTTTGTATATGAGGATGAATTCTATGTGTGCTTTTGATTTGTGTGCATGTAAAACACTATTACTAGTAGAGCCGCCAATTTCGTACAGGACACGGAAACGACACGATAATATTGTGTTTGTGTTTACCTTTTCGGTAAACGAACACGAAAGTACACGGGTAAATTTAGTGTCGGTTTTGGGTTTCCCCTTGGGTACACGACACAAAACGACAGTACACGAAAAAATAAATATTTTAAAATTATATAGATACATATTATCAATAAATATTGTATAAATAATATTTACAAAAACAAAATAGAAAATATTTCAAATTTAAGTTTAACAAGATTTGACAACACTTGACTTGTTATGGCTTATTGACTTAGACTCAACTAGTAAAAATTTAACTTTTAATATTTAATTACTTTTATTTATTATATTATATTTTTATTTTTATTTTTATTTAAAATTACACGAAACACGAAGGTAAACGAAATTACACGAATTTTTAACGGGTCGTGTTTGGGTTTAGCATTCATGTACACGAAACACGAAAGTACACGACACGAAAGTATACGAAACAAACGAATTTCCAGGTCTAATTACTAGTATAAATTTCAGAAACATGAATACCGAAATAAAAAATTAAAACACTTTTTAAAAATGGTAAAATTGATAAGTGATGAACATGATTAAAAGGTGCAAACGGTAGCACAAAGGATACATATTAAGATGCGAGTACATGTACATATAATAAACTTGACAGATGAGATTCTGTGTATAAGCCACGTTCGCGCTCTTTTTTCTTCTTTTTCTCAGTGTCGATTATATACGCAATATGCATCATAAATTCTAGTAAAATTCACAACAAAGACATTCTGTAGTATAACATATATGCACAATTTATGCTAATCTTGTGCAATACTTAGCTATGTAATCCAATGAGGATCCATTAAACTAGATTTAGTTTAACAACACATGGTACGTGGAATAGAGGATGGTACATGGAATAGAGGGAAGGCATAGTGGTAGAACCTTGAACCCTTAAAACCAAAACTTTAATTCATCAAAGTTGGTATACCCCCAAGTCCCCAACCCCAAACTGCATAATCTCAAATTTAGCTGCACACTTCTATGCATACGTATACAATTGAGTAGTAACCAATGAGAGCACATATAAAGCATCTAATCACAAAGGCCAATACAGATACGGATACATTTCCCAAGAATACACTGAGAAAAGGCATTTCACTTATATCGCACATAAAGACAATGATCAATAACTTATAGACACTAATTAGGCAGCATCCAACTAACCTACTAACTGCCATGTAATACAAACATGAGCCCTTGGTTCCCCTGATTAACAAATTGTATACAAATCTGAAATTTTGCTATAATATTTCTACAGTATCAATCAAAAAGACAATATAAATAACAAAATTAAATTAAGCAAGACCTAATCATGAATAAGATGCAGAGATGGAAATGATTCAAATTGAGACAGAGGGTGAGAGGGGGGAGGGAGGGGGAGGGAGGGGGAGGGAGGGAGAGGGAGGGAGAGAGAGAGAGAGAGAGAGAGAGAGAGAGAGAGAGAGAGAGAGGGGGGAGGGGGAAGGGGGCAGGGGGGAGGGGAGAGAGAGCGAGAGAGAGAGAGAGAGACCTGGAGCGAGGAAGATGAATGAGAGGAGATATGTTCGGATAAGTAATATCAACAAGAAAAGGAGAGGCGTATTCGTCGGAGGGAGAGTGGTGGTGGTGGTCGTCGGCGGCGGCAGAGAGTTGAATAAAGTCGTCGAACTGGGCGATGATCTGCTTCAACATCACATCATTTTTAACACTGGTAAGTTAAAAAGGGTCTAAAAATAATCATACACCCTTCATATTCATTCATTCACCCCCCTCACATGCCCCCCCTTTTCCTTGCTTTCACCTTTCCTATACTACTTTTCTCACCCTCTGAGGAGTACTATTTATTATTATTTTATTATTATTTATTTGTTGTTTTATTATTATAAATACAAGAATAATTATTCCTAGTAATTATCACATTCTACTTATTCGTTTCCTTTTCCTCTCTTTACTGCAACTTCATCCCCCACTCGTGTCATCATTAGTATAGTTGGTACTACTACACCCACCTCCACATAATAATATTCAACAAAAAATTATGAGCAATTATATCAAAAACAAAATTTTAACTTCAAAATGTTCTAATCCATGTTAGTATACATAATTATCTAAAATAATACAGATGCGAGATAAATGGGTAATGCGAGATAAATAATAAATCTTGTTCTTTGAAACACATGTTCAATAAAACTAGCGGTGTAAATGAGCCGAGCCCAACTCTAAAATGTTCATGTATCGTTTGTTAAGAAATTATCGAACTCGAACTTGAATCGAGCCAAAAAAATATGTTTGAGCTCGGTTCGTTAAGATAAAATGTTGTTCGCGAACCGTTCACGAACATGTCTCATGAGCTTACTCATGAACTTTTGCTTTCAAACAACTCATTAAACTTGTTCACAAGCTTGTTCATGAAATTATGCTCACGAATAATCTTAAATATTGCTCGCGAACTTATGTTCACGAGCTCACTTACGAACAACTCATAAACTTATATTCTTTTTTTGTATACAAAAATATAACATTAAAATAATTGAAAAGTCCAAAATTAAATAATTAAATTTATGTCTCGACACTAAAAAAATAATAATAAATCATCAATCAATAAAATTTTCACGTCTCCTTACATAAAATATCATTAGTCATACAAAATACCAATTTTCTTACATAAAATCTATAAAACATCAGTCATACAAAAATATCGGTCTCCTTACATAAATTTATAATCTTTTCTGTAAATTTTGGCATAGATTATATGTTTATTGATTAGTGCATAATTTTGCATATTTTTATTGCCTTTTTATTGCTTGTGTTCGTATTTTAATAAATTATTTGGTTGCATTTCAGGAAAATTCGAGAAAACTGAAGAAATTGCAAAATAAAGAAAATAAAGGTCAAGGAAGAGAAAAAGAAGAAGAAGAAGAAGGACCAAAACAAAAAGAAAATGAAAAGTTAGGGGTGGTGGTGCATTTTGTTATCAAAGAAAATGGATGGCCAAGATTTAGCCAACACTAAACTAAATCAATGGTCAAGATTCAACCTTACCAACCAAAAACCCTAAAATTTTCCTATAAATAGCCTTCATTTCTTCACTTGTAAACACCAATTAGCCTACATACTAGAATTATGTTGTAGTAATTTTAGTTGTAATTTTCTATATTTCCTTGTAAACACTTTGTATTTTTATGCAATTTGAATTTTCATTTTAATTCTAGCATCCCTATTTCATTTTATTTTCCTTATTCTTTAAATCGTTATTTTCGTAAATTCTCGGGTGGATAAAGTAGCAACGCTAACCACACGGGATTGAAAGTATCGATTTAAAGAATTTGTTTTCGTAATTTTAATTTCCGTTTTAACAGTAATTTTGCCCCTGTAAGTTCCATTTTATTGTGGGCTTGATTATTATTAATTATAGAAATAAATTTTATGTTTGTTGTATTAATGTAATAATAAAAGAAAAAAAAACACAAAAGAAAATTAATTTTATAAATTTCCAGTAATTATTTTATGTTTCTTTGTGGTTTAATTCGAAGCATTACTTTCCTGTTTTCTTAGTTCACTCCATTTATTTTTCCCCTTGTTTTCTTAAACCAAGCCCAGTTCTTTTATTTTCTTCTCCTCCGTTTTTGTTTACCAAATCACCCAACTAGCTTATCTCTTTCTCACCTCACTCTTCTAATTCACCCAGCCTTCCCCTGCTTCTTTCTCTTCGCACGACCCATACAAACACATTCAAACACACCCCTTTCATTCTTCTTGAATTATTGTTTTCTATTTCTTAATTGTTTGTTTTTTTTTTCTTCGAACAATCACACAACACCCAGCTCACTCTTCCCTTTTCCCATTTCGTTTTTAAATTTGATGAGTTCGAATGGTTACTTCAGTCTATATTATTGTTGGAATCAGAAGTGGGTGTTTCGTTTTAGTTTTGCTTTAAAGATGCTGAGTTTTTCTTTATCTTCTACCTTTGTTTACTCGATTCTTCCGCTGAGTTTCGTTGGTAGTCGTTGATGTTTGTTTGAGTCGAGTTCGTATTGCTGGGTTGTTATTTGATTCGGGTGAAGTAATTGCTTTAAGTTTACTGAAGTTCTAGCTATTGAATCGATGCGATTTTTTATTTTTGTACTAAGTTTTGAGTCCGCTAAGTTGTAATTACTGTTTGTTGATTTACCGTGATTTTGCTACGGAGTTGTTATCTGCGTTTGTAGCTGTCCGTGAACTTGCGTTTGTGTCTGTTTTACTCGGTTTGTTGCTGGTTGATGTCTGAGTGTTGTTACTGTGTTCTTGATTCGCCGTATTAATGTAATGGTTTCGCTGGTTTTCTGGTTTCGTTGAATTTTGTTTATAGTTCTGTTATGTAATAAGTTTGGTATTGGTGTTCGAATTTGTCTGGTTTCTGAGTTTGCCTCCTGTGCTGTTTTCCCGTGTCTGCATTGTCGCCTACATTTCTCCTGAGTTCCGTTGTAATTTTCTTTCTGTTTTTACCTGTTTTAATGTCGAGTTTTCGCGTTTTCTTACCGAGTTGCTGTGATTTGCCTGTTTGTAATTGTTGTTGTTGTAATTGTTTGCTAAAATCTGTTTGATGATTTCTGCCTTTGCTGCAAAGTTCTTGAGTTTGTTGTCCGTTTTTAGCTGGGAATCGAGCCTTGCCATTTTGTTGTATGACATTGGGTTTTTGGCTAGTCTTGTTTATAAACAATTCATGTTAAATTTTTTCAAAATTTGTGTAAGTAAATTTTAATTCCCAAAATTAAAAAAAAAAAGAAAAAGAAAAAAAAAATGTTTTAGAATAAAAATTTCATTAGATTTTCTTTTAAAATTTGTTTAAATTCTCTTTAGGTAATTTTAATTGAAAATGAAAAAAAATTCAGTTTTTAGTTTAAATAGATTAATTTAATTTTCCTTTAAGAAAAATAGATTTAGGAATTAAATAAAAAAAATCCAAATTTAAAAAAAAATCCCAATTGTTCTAGTTCGATTAAATTAGAAATTAAGGTTTTGCGAAAATATTATTCCCTGTGGATCGAATCTTAAATATTAAAACGATGATCGTGCGCTTGCGATTTTAATTGTATCATTTCCGCCACATCAAGTTTTTGGCGCCGCTGCCGGGGACTAAATTATTTTTCGCACCGTAATTTTTAATTTTTCGGATTAGTTTTCTTTCGCTTGCCTTATTTTTATTTCATTTTTTTTAGGAAAGTTTGGAATTACGGGAATCTTCTCACGGAGCTGGAATTAATCGGAATTTTTGGAAAGCATGCTTCGGTAACCCGTATCTCACTCTTTTCGCATTTTTATTTTTAGAAAATCACAAAAAAAAATCAAAAAATTGAAAATCACAAAAATTTGAAAATTGAAAAAAAAAATCCAAAAAAATTAGCTGTAAATACATAATTGTTGCATCATGCATCTAATCACTTAGGGCACATTATCTAGATTTTTATTTTCTTGTTTTTAATTTTTCGTACCTTATAAATTGTGGTGATTGCTGGAGGACCCAAAGGTACGTTAAATTTCTTCTTTCGTTTAGTTAAAACACGTAGTGTAAGCATCCGTAATTGTTTACCGCTTTCGTATATATCTCATTGTTTGTTGCATTCATTCTAATAAATTCTAAGGGCAAAACCCATCAAAAGATGAGGGAAGGGATTTCATCACTCTTTCCTTGGCCCAAAAACAATTTAATCCATCATTTTGCATACCCAGCCTTTAATAAAATTAATTAGACGTTGGCCCCTAGAGATTTCGCGCTCAATTAGGAAGGTACCTAAGGAACGAAGTAATCATTAATTATTCCGACTCTCTGGTGTCGAGGCAAGCGAAAGCTTACCTGGCCAATTAAGATTTGGTGTCTAAGTGACGAGTTTGGCCTCTTGGCAATGCCTGCTCTAATCTGGCCAAATCGGTCCGAATAAATTTTGATTTACCGAGTTTTTGGTGGTCCTTCCAGTTAGGAGCAAGGTCTAGTTATTTTATTAGGGAACCTAGGTTTAGAATTTTTCTTTTGATTTTACACCCTTATTTTTTGTGTGTTTTAATCTTTCGTACTTACTTGCTACGTGTTTCCTTTCGTGGTTCATGCGCACTACTTGGGTTAGAGATAATTCTGCTAGGTTAGTGAGACCAATTGAGTGTTCATCCTCTTCAGAATCCGAACCCGTAGAAATTCTTGACCCCGTAGTAACCATGGCAGTTTCGTTAAAGGATCGTTGTTACCCCACCAGATCAGCCCAACCCTCTTGCATCACCCTACCTCCCGTAAGTGCTAACAATTTCGAAATCAAAGGTCATCAAATTAGCATGTTACCTACTTTTCGCGGGAGTGACGGTGAGGATCCTTATCTTTTTCTACATGAATTCGAGGAAGTTTGCGCTTTACAAAAACTCCAACAACTTTCCGAGGACTCCATACGACTTAGACTAATCAACTTCGCTCTAAAAGATAATGCAAAAAAATGGTTGTATAGTCTACCTGTCAATTCGATTTCCACGTGGGAGGGTTTCGTAGTCATTTTTCTAAAAAAATTCTTTCCAAGCCATAAGACTACGAAACTCACTAATGAGATTAATCAATTCCGTCAAAAACTCAACGAACCATTTTGGACGTGTTTTGACCGCTTTAAAAATCTTTTATCCCAATGTCCCCACCACGGAATCGAAAAATGGAGGCTCTGTAAGATTGTGTACGAGGCCTTAGATGGTTCAACAACCGCATTATTGGAATCTATGTGCCAGGGGAAATTCATGGAAAAAGACGAGGACGAGGGATGGGAATTCTTCGAAGAGTTCGCGGAAAAGACTATGCTGTGGGAATCAACTAGGGAGCCCACTCGAGAGCCCGAGAAATCAAACGATTCAATAGCTACCATGCATCAAAGAGGGCTACATCAAGTTGGTAACTCTATCGCGACCGAGGCTAAATTAGCCACTCTTACTCGGCGTTTAGAAGCCTTAGAAACCAACGGGTCCCCTTCCCAAGTATCCATGTGCTCAAATTTTAACTCGACCAGTCAAGGAATACAAAATCCTCAAGACTTTCAACAAGTCAATGCGATGTTCCAATCGGGTCCTCGAAATGATCCTTATGCTCCTACTTATAACCCCGGTTGGAAAAATCACCCGAACTTTTCTTGGAATCAAGGTCAACAATCTCACCCCGCACAATTCCAAAATCAACCTCCTTCGTTCCAAAACTTCCATTCTCAACCACCTGTTTTTCATAAACCTCACGCGAATTCTTTCTCCCCTCAAAATCATGCTCCTTATCCGACTCAAGCTCCTTCCCACCCTCCCGGTTTTTCTGAGTCGGATAAGCGACTTACATCGTTGGAGAAAAGTCTCGATGCGCTTCTCAAAACCACCACTAATTTGCCTCAATCGCAACAAACCTTCATGCAAACCATGACTCAAGATAGGCAGATCTTAAATGCTAGCACCCAAGCCATATCTAAGTTAGAGGTACAAGTGAGCCAATTAGCTAGCGCCATCCACGAGCGTGAGAAGAATAATTTTCCAAGTCAGGTTGAGGTCAACCCTAAGTTTCCTATTAATCAAAGACCTCCTGACAATGTGCATGCTGTCATTTCCCTGAGATCCGGAAAGCACGTTGATAATCGAGTAGGAGTCGAGTCCCCCGAAGAGGAAGAAGAAGAATCAAACGTTGCACCGACACCTATTCTCGATCATTCGGATCAAACTCCGATTCCTGTCTCTTCACCTCTTTCTAGTCAGCCATCTTCTTCGAGTGGAACAACCTCGGAGCCCGTTCCCGAAGAACAAGTCTATAAACCAAAGGCTTCTTACCCACAACGCCTCGTCTCTAATAAGCAAACTGCTCAATTAGACAAGATCTTAGAGGTGTTCAAGCAAGTTAAAGTCAATATTCCTCTTTTAGACGCGATTCAACAAATTCCTTCGTATGCGAAATGTCTAAAAGATTTGTGCACACATAAGCGAACTACTCACGTCCCTAAGAAGGCCTTTTTGACCTCTCAAGTGAGCTCAATTCTTTCGAACCAGATTCCCGTGAAATATAAGGACCCCGGTTGTCCCACAATTTCATGTGTCATAGGTAATTCTTTTGTGGACAAGGCGTTACTCGATTTAGGCGCCAGCGTGAACTTGCTTCCATTTTCTGTCTACCAAACCCTAGGGTTAGGAGAACTTCAAAAGACGAACGTTACCCTCCAATTGGCAGATAGATCAATCAAAATTCCTAAGGGGATCATCGAGGACGTGCTAATTAAAGTTGGAGATTTCGTCTTTCCTGTTGACTTTGTGGTACTAGAAACCGAACCGGTTAGGAATCCGACATACCAAATTCCCGTCATTCTAGGACGTCCGTTTCTAGCCACTTCGAATGCTTTGATTAATTGCAGAAATGGATTAATGAAACTAACATTTGGGAACATGACCATTGACCTCAATATCTTTCATGTTGGAAAACAACCCGATGATTTTCATGATCAACCTATGGATGTTAATTTAATTGATGAAATAGTTGATCAAAATTTCATGAACCCTAATGATGCTCTTGATTTTTGTTTAAACCACTTTGGTCAAAACTGGGATGTTTCCGAATATACAAATGAGGTCAACCAAATGTTAGAATCCACCATTTCTACAAATAATCAAGATGATGAACCACTTCCCTTGTCTCTTCTCGAAACTAGTGAACCCGTTGAGTTAACGCCGCCCGATTTAGAACTCAAACCTCTTCCCGACACTCTTAAGTATGCCTTTTTAGGTCCTAACGAGTCTCTTCCTGTTATTATCGCCTCTGATTTGACCGAGTCACAAGAGGATGAGCTTGTTATGGTACTTAGAGAACATAAGGAGGCCATAGGTTGGAGTATCTCTGATATTAAAGGAATTAGTCCGGCCATTGTCCAACATCGAATTCACTTAGTTGATGATGCGAAACCCGTTCGAGATCCTCAACGGCGTTTGAACCCCACCATGATGGAAGTTGTTCGAAAAGAAATTCTTAAGTGTCTCGATAATGGGATCATTTATCCCATTTCTGATAGCTCTTGGGTCAGCCCCATTCAAGTAGTTCCGAAGAAGTCTGGCATTACCGTTGTCACCAACGAGAATGACGAGCAAGTGCCCACCCGTGTTCAATCCGGATGGAGGGTGTGCATAGACTATAGGAAACTCAATTCTGCCACTAGAAAAGACCACTTCCCTTTGCCTTTTATCGATCAAATGCTAGAGAGGTTAGCTGGTCATTCGTTCTATTGTTTTCTAGATGGTTATTCTGGCTATTTTCAAATTCCCATTGCTCCTGAAGACCAAGAAAAGACCACTTTCACATGTCCCTTTGGAACCTTTGCCTATCGACGTTTAGCCTTTGGTCTAACCACTGCTCCAGCCACTTTCCAAAGGTGTATGATGAGCATCTTTTCTGACATGGTAGGAGATTTTCTCGAGATCTTTATCGATGACTTTTCCATCTTTGGTTCATCTTTTCACCAGTGCCTAAAACATCTTGAGTTAGTTTTAAAACGGTGTAAAGAAACCAACCTCGTTCTCAACTGGGAGAAATGTCATTTCATGGTTAAGGAAGGGATCGTTCTTGGTCATAAAATTTCGGAAAAGGGGATAGAAGTCGATAAAGCCAAAGTTGACCTCATTGCAAATCTACCCCCACCCAAGACGGTCAAAGCCATTCGTTCATTCCTAGGCCATGCGGGTTTTTATAGGCGTTTCATTAAGGATTTTAGCAAGAAGGCTAGACCCTTAACCAATCTTCTCGGGAAGGATGTCAAATTCGATTTTAATAGCGATTGTTTACAATCTTTTGAGCATCTTAAGAAAGAATTGACTTCTGCCCCAATCATTCGATCTCCCGATTGGAATCTCCCCTTCGAGTTGATGTGTGACGCTTCTGATTATGCGGTAGGAGCCGTTTTAGGGCAACAAATCGATAAGATGCCCCATGTCATTTACTACGCTAGCAAGACTTTGAATGATTCCCAACTTAACTATTCTACCACCGAAAAGGAACTTCTAGCCGTAGTCTTTGCTCTCGACAAGTTTCGGTCCTATCTTATCGGGTCGAAAATCATTGTCTACACCGATCATGCCGCTCTTCGTTATCTATTCTCTAAGAAAGACTCTAAAGCCCGATTGATTAGGTGGATTCTCTTACTCCAAGAGTTTGACCTAGAAATTCGGGATAAGAAGGGTTCTGAGAATGTTGTCGCCGATCATCTTTCCCGCTTGATAGTGGAGTCAACCATCGACTCTCCCGTAAACGAATCTTTTCCGGACGAGCAACTCCTGTCCATTTCCACTCCCCCTTGGTTCGCCGATATTGTCAACTATCTTGCAACCGGTGACATTCCCTCTCATTGGTCCTCTCAAGATAGATCGAAATTTTTCTCACAGGTCAAACACTTCTTTTGGGATGACCCGTATCTCTTTAAATACTGTCCCGATCAAATCATTCGGAGGTGCGTCCCAAATTATGAATTCAAGAATATCCTTTCTTTCTGCCATGACCAAGCCTGTGGAGGGCATTTTAGTGCTAAGAAAACAGCCGCTAAAATCCTCCAAAGCGGTTTTTATTGGCCCACTTTGTTCAAAGATGCTGCTGAATACTGTGCCGCGTGTAATAGGTGTCAACACTTAGGAAAGATCACTAGGAGAAATATGATGCCAATGAACCCCATCTTAATCATTGAGATTTTCGATGTATGGGGTATCGATTTTATGGGCCCCTTTCCTAGTTCCTTTGGCAACCTCTACATTCTGTTAGCGGTCGATTACGTGTCTAAGTGGGTGGAAGCCATTGCTACTAAGTCCAATGATAACAAGGTCGTTCTTAAATTCCTCAAAGAGAATATCTTTTCTCGTTTCGGTACACCTAGGGCTATCATTAGTGACCAAGGCAAGCACTTCAAGAATCGTCAATTTGAGTCTCTTTTGAAAAAGTACTCAATAACTCATCGGCTAGCCACCCCTTACCATCCTCAGACTAGTGGGCAAGTTGAAGTCTCGAATCGTCAAATTAAGCAAATTTTAGAAAAGACTGTCAACTCGAATAGGAAGGATTGGTCAACTAAGTTGATAGACGCCTTGTGGGCCTATCGAACCGCTTTTAAAACCATTTTAGGCATGTCCCCTTATCGGATTGTCTTTGGCAAGGCCTGTCACTTGCCCGTTGAGCTCGAACATAGGGCCATGTGGGCCATTCGAGAGTTGAATTTTGACTTACCAACCGCTGGTAGTCATAGGAAGTTGCAATTGTCTGAACTCGAGGAGTTGAGAAATGAGGCCTACGAGAACGCTAAAATCTATAAACAAAGAACTAAGCTTTTTCATGATAAATCTATTTTGAGAAAATCTTTTTCTCCTGGTCAAAAAGTTCTTTTGTACAATTCTAGGCTTCATTTGTTTCCCGGGAAATTGAGATCCCGGTGGGAAGGTCCTTATGTTGTTAGGGTCGTTTTTCCTCACGGTGCTATTGAAATTGAAAATCCTAAAAATGGTGATATATTTAAAGTTAATGGACAAAGACTCAAACCATTTTTAGAGCTGCCAATTGATCCCGAGGAAGAGGCTATCTACCTCATCGACCCATGATTCAAGTAAGTTTCTTCAGTAGGTAATTGTAAACTCTCTTTCATCCTTATCAAGTATTTTCTCACCATTCTCCCTTGTCATTTATCCTGCATTTTGCATACATTGAGGACAATGCATGATTTATGTATGGGGGAGGGTTTTAGTGTAAATACATAAAATTGAAAAATCCAAAAAAATTGAAAAATTTTAAAAATCCAAAAATAGAGTTATTTTAGCTTAGTTGTCCTTCCCACTCTTTAAATTCTAGAACTAGTTGGTGTTGAGATTTTTTTCAAAAATTATATGTATAATGCCTTTAGATGATTTGAACGTAGTCAGGTAAGGTTTTTCCTCATGAAACTTGTGTCGAACAAATTTTTGCTTAAAAGACCAAGACGGCACTTTTGCACAAGACTTTTGATGGAAAAATTGTATAGGAATGTTATTCGATACCTGAGAGAGAACCCACATGTTAGAACAATGTCGAATCAAACCTTTGTGAAATTTGGTTCGTATAGTGTCATAAAAAAAAAAAGAGAAAAAAGAAAAAAAAAGAAAAAAAAAAAGAAAAAAGAAAATAAATGTTTGTAATGGTTGAGTGCTAGTGTAATAATAAATTCTTAGTAGGGAAATCGGCTAGGTTGGGCTCATTAATAACCCGAGTAAGTAAGTCCGAGGGGACTTTGTGCCTAGCAACCTAAGGTCCCTTGTGATATGGGATTGTTGACCTAAAACTCGCTAAATGGGTATTGATGCAAAAGTCTTTTGGGACCTCAACCATTGCACAGTCGGTCTAACTACTAAGAACGTGAAGTTTGGCTAGATACTTGTTTTGATAGAGATTGTGTTAGTTCAATATTGGTTGAAAAAGAGAAAATGTTCGTATGCAGTTAATCCATCAAAGGCCTTAAATTCACTACACACCTTGGGATTTTTTGTAAATTTTTAGTCTAATCAAGTGGATTGTGGGAACCTATAACTTGGCTATTATTAGAATAATCTTTAAGGCATGTATTTTCCTACATAATTGTTTTGTTGACACCAGTGAAAGCTAGAGTAAAAGAGAAAAGTTGGATACTTGCTGATTTATCTCAAAGATTTTATGGGTATATCTTCTGTAAACCCTTAGGAGACAACACTCCTCCTGTAGAGATCGTCTATAGGTTTAACGGGTTGGTAAACCTAAAATTACTCGTCACACCTACGAAAAGGAGTATAGGACTTTTTATCTAGATTTTCTTATTGTTTTACTCGAGGACGAGCAAAAGATAGGTATGGGGGCATTTGATTAGTGCATAATTTTGCATATTTTTATTGCCTTTTTATTGCTTGTGTTCGTATTTTAATAAATTATTTGGTTGCATTTCAGGAAAATTCGAGAAAACTGAAGAAATTGCAAAATAAAGAAAATAAAGGTCAAGGAAGAGAAAAAGAAGAAGAAGAAGAAGGACCAAAACAAAAAGAAAATGAAAAGTTAGGGGTGGTGGTGCATTTTGTTATCAAAGAAAATGGATGGCCAAGATTTAGCCAACACTAAACTAAATCAATGGTCAAGATTCAACCTTACCAACCAAAAACCCTAAAATTTTCCTATAAATAGCCTTCATTTCTTCACTTGTAAACACCAATTAGCCTACATACTAGAATTATGTTGTAGTAATTTAAGTTGTAATTTTCTATATTTCCTTGTAAACACTTTGTATTTTTATGCAATTTGAATTTTCATTTTAATTCTAGCATCCCTATTTCATTTTATTTTCCTTATTCTTTAAATCGTTATTTTCGTAAATTCTCGGGTGGATAAAGTAGCAACGCTAACCACACGGGATTGAAAGTATCGATTTAAAGAATTTGTTTTCGTAATTTTAATTTCCGTTTTAACAGTAATTTTGCCCCTGTAAGTTCCATTTTATTGTGGGCTTGATTATTATTAATTATAGAAATAAATTTTATGTTTGTTGTATTAATGTAATAATAAAAGAAAAAAAAACACAAAAGAAAATTAATTTTATAAATTTCCAGTAATTATTTTATGTTTCTTTGTGGTTTAATTCGAAGCATTACTTTCCTGTTTTCTTAGTTCACTCCATTTATTTTTCCCCTTGTTTTCTTAAACCAAGCCCAGTTCTTTTATTTTCTTCTCCTCCGTTTTTGTTTACCAAATCACCCAACTAGCTTATCTCTTTCTCACCTCACTCTTCTAATTCACCCAGCCTTCCCCTGCTTCTTTCTCTTCGCACGACCCATACAAACACATTCAAACACACCCCTTTCATTCTTCTTGAATTATTGTTTTCTATTTCTTAATTGTTTGTTTTTTTTTTCTTCGAACAATCACACAACACCCAGCTCACTCTTCCCTTTTCCCATTTCGTTTTTAAATTTGATGAGTTCGAATGGTTACTTCAGTCTATATTATTGTTGGAATCAGAAGTGGGTGTTTCGTTTTAGTTTTGCTTTAAAGATGCTGAGTTTTTCTTTATCTTCTACCTTTGTTTACTCGATTCTTCCGCTGAGTTTCGTTGGTAGTCGTTGATGTTTGTTTGAGTCGAGTTCGTATTGCTGGGTTGTTATTTGATTCGGGTGAAGTAATTGCTTTAAGTTTACTGAAGTTCTAGCTATTGAATCGATGCGATTTTTTATTTTTGTACTAAGTTTTGAGTCCGCTAAGTTGTAATTACTGTTTGTTGATTTACCGTGATTTTGCTACGGAGTTGTTATCTGCGTTTGTAGCTGTCCGTGAACTTGCGTTTGTGTCTGTTTTACTCGGTTTGTTGCTGGTTGATGTCTGAGTGTTGTTACTGTGTTCTTGATTCGCCGTATTAATGTAATGGTTTCGCTGGTTTTCTGGTTTCGTTGAATTTTGTTTATAGTTCTGTTATGTAATAAGTTTGGTATTGGTGTTCGAATTTGTCTGGTTTCTGAGTTTGCCTCCTGTGCTGTTTTCCCGTGTCTGCATTGTCGCCTACATTTCTCCTGAGTTCCGTTGTAATTTTCTTTCTGTTTTTACCTGTTTTAATGTCGAGTTTTCGCCGTTTTCTTACCGAGTTGCTGTGATTTGCCTGTTTGTAATTGTTGTTGTTGTAATTGTTTGCTAAAATCTGTTTGATGATTTCTGCCTTTGCTGCAAAGTTCTTGAGTTTGTTGTCCGTTTTTAGCTGGGAATCGAGCCTTGCCATTTTGTTGTATGACATTGGGTTTTTGGCTAGTCTTGTTTATAAACAATTCATGTTAAATTTTTTCAAAATTTGTGTAAGTAAATTTTAATTCCCAAAATTAAAAAAAAAAAAAAAGAAAAAAAATGTTTTAGAATAAAAATTTCATTAGATTTTCTTTTAAAATTTGTTTAAATTCTCTTTAGGTAATTTTAATTGAAAATGAAAAAAAATTCAGTTTTTAGTTTAAATAGATTAATTTAATTTTCCTTTAAGAAAAATAGATTTAGGAATTAAATAAAAAAAATCCAAATTTAAAAAAAAATCCCAATTGTTCTAGTTCGATTAAATTAGAAATTAAGGTTTTGCGAAAATATTATTCCCTGTGGATCGAATCTTAAATATTAAAACGATGATCGTGCACTTGCGATTTTAATTGTATCATTTCCGCCACATCATTTATAGTATTATCTCATTACATTTTATAAATTTGTAGTATTAAAAAAATATTATTGTATTTGTAGTGTTTATTTAACTTAATTTGGTCTTTATATTTCATATTTGCAAGTATCTCAAGTTATTATAGTTTCAAATTTTACACAATCATGAACATATTTTAATTTCTTTTTATATATATTTAAGTAATATAAATAAATCTAGGGGTGGAAAACGGATAATACGGATACGGATACTGCTATATCCGAATCCGAATCGGTTTTTTAAAACCGTATCCGTATTTGTATTCGAATTCGGGAATATCCGAAAAAAATTTATCCGAATCCGAATCCGGCAAATATTATCCGGATACGGATAATATCCGGATCTGAATCCGTTTTGCAGAAAAATGATTTTTTTTGTGAAATTTGCATTATTGTAAAAAACAGGCATATTTTGCAAAACAAAAAAAAACAGGCATATTAAAGGGATACTCGGTTCTAATTTATAAAATACAAAAACCATATACATTAGTCTTTACTCTTTAGATTTTAGAAATTAGAATAGATGATCTGAATATCTGACGAAGTATGTGTATTTAAATTAAAATAAATATAAAATAAATTTTTAAGAGCAAATGATAAAAAATTAAAAATATATTTTATATAATTACTTTCGGATACGGATGTACCTATATCCATATTCGTATCCTAAACTCTCGGATTCAAATACAGATAATATCCGGTTGATTCCGGATACGGATAATATCCGCTTTTTTCCGGATACGAATACAGATATTTCGGACGGATATCGGATTTTTCGGATTTTTTTTCCTGCCCTAAATAAATCTATACATTTGTAATATTTAATACTAAAATTTAGCACTTAAAATGATGTAATATTTAATTCGATACATATTTTGACAAATAAATACTATTACACTACATATAGTAATTGTAAGATTGAGTTAGTTATTATTATTATTATTATTATTATTATTATTATTATTATTATTATTATTATTATTATTATTATTATTATTATTATTATTATTACTACTATTATTATTATCATTATTATCATTTTTATTATTATAAATAAATAATTATAAAATCTAGCATAACATATAAGATATTCTAATTAATGGTGTACAATTAATAAGAGTTTCGAGAGTATATTCTAATAATAAAAAATATATTATATATAGGAGATTATCTGTCGAATTTGTTTATGAACCACTAATGAACTCGAATGCCGAGTATGTTAATGAACTCAATCATCGAACTTATTCACGAACATGTTCATGAACTAAGTTCACGAGCTTGTTCTTCATGAACTATGTTCACGAACACGTTAATCGATCTTGTTCGCGAGCTATCGAGTCGAACTTTACCGTGATCAAGTTCAGCTCGTTTATAAATCGATCCTTAAAATCATGTTCAAGATCGACTCGTTTGTGAATCGAACCGAACCCGAACCGAGCTTTTTTCGAACCGAACATTGAGCCATTCGCAAGTGTATCGGTTCATTTACAGCCCTAAATAAAACATGTTATCATTACATTTCTGTTCATGATTTTTTATACTTTATTAAAAACTCAACATCATTAAAAAATAAAAATCTAAATATATCAAGCAAAAGGCACTAAACAAATAACCAAATCAAGATATCATTTTTGTTTCAATAAACTTCATAATAATTCTTGATAATACATAAATTGATCAAAAGTTTAAAATAAACTTTTTAATTTGAATCAAATTGGATTTCGAACTTGACAAATTGAGTGAACTCTCGATTTAAATTTTGTATCGAGTACCAAAATTTGTTAAAATTCAAATTTATTTATTTATCGAATCGAATTTTAATTTGAATTATGGTTCTATTTTAGGACTAGTCCTTTTATTTTATTATTTTGGGCTTTTTTCAAAACTACACATGTTAATTATTGGGCTTTTAAAAATACACAACCTAACTTTTTAAAATTACCAAACTACGTTCATTACTTTCGTTTTTGTAAAAATACGTTTATACTCATCCTTCTTCTCACTTCGCTCTCTGACTCTCTCCCGCCATCTCTCTTCTCACTATCGCCTTCATCCATTAGCCATATCTCCATGTTTACATCATCAATTCAAAGCAACCACTACTGGCTCTTCTTTCTTATATATTACGGCCCAGCAGGGGCAGATCCGTTTTCGAGTTTTGAACAAAAAAACAACGAGTTTAGGCATGGGAGTGACAAGGGGGTGGGAATGATGAAGCTGTGAATAATGGAGTTATCGATGCCACTAAATTGGTGATTGGTATTGAGGACGATGCTTAGGACCAAGGTACTGAGTTGCAATTTGGGGATTTTGACACAAACAAAGGACTAGAACGAAGTGTAGGTGATGTGTTTGTTGATTTGGCTCAACGAAATTAGTATGGGAATAACTTGGACTCTGCTCTTTAGGTAGCTTTTTAAATTGTTTGATTGTGTTTATGTGAGATGCTAATGTTTTTTGGTAATTTTGTGCTTAATTGTTAAATTTGTGATTTTTTTTCAAAAACATTGCGCTCGTAGAAGTTGCATTTGTGCTTGTTAGTTGTTAGGTTTTGAATTCTGCTACATTCTTCTGGTTGGTGTATAATTAGTTGTTAGTCTTGAACTCTGTGTTGTGCACCCTAGATTTCATGATAATTTTGAAGTTATAAACGAAACGAATATTTATAGTTTGGTGATAACTGAATTTTAACAGATTGCGATAATGTTCTAATGTTCAAATACGCCACAAAGTCTTCAGGTTGAATTTTTGAGTTAAGATATAAATCTTTAGTATGTGTTGTTAATAAGCTTCTATTAGGTGCTATTGTCTACATGTTATGACAAGAGAGAAATCTGAGATTGTTTCAAAAATTGAAGATAACAATTCGACAAATTTATCAGCTTGGAGATTTCAAATTGGTCAGATATTCAAATTGTTTGTGTATTTGGTATTGATTTGCAATGTTGTGTTTTTGGATTAGGTGCAAATTGGTTTTTCTGCGAATACGTTAGTTTGTGATTTTATCATCTTTTTTCGGGTAGAGGCAAAACTTTGGGGATTTAAAGGTGTGGCTGGGTTTTGTGCTTGCTGGTGGTTGTAATTTGCGACGTAGCGGGATAAGGCTTTAACAAGAATAACAAAAGTAACTATGTCTGTTTCTCTGCTGGTTTTTTGAGGGAGTGTTCTTTGCAGTTGTAAGTGGTATGCAGGGGCTGGGTTTTGGACAGAGTTGGGTTAGCTCAGGTGGGTGATCTACTGGTGGTTGTCGAGGTTGCATCTTTGTTAGTTGATGTGTGTGGTGTTTGTGTATGGTGTTTTTTTTTTGTGTAATTTCTCTTGGAGAGTGTTCTAAGAGGAAGTTTTTAGTCCATATGCGGTTTGTTCCGTTTTCTATTTTGAGAGGAGTCCTCTTGCATTGTTTGTAAATATTTTTTTTATCTATAAATTTTTTGCTAAATATTGTTTGTAAATAAGTTGCAAACATATTTGCAACTTCTGTAACTATGTTTGCAATCTTTGCAACCATGGTTGCAACCTTTGCAAACATGGTTGCAAAATTTGCAACTGATGGAAATAGTAAAATTTGTAAATTTTGCAACCATGTTTGCAAAGGTTGTAACCATGTTATAATGTATGACATATTATTTGAAAACAGCAATTGCAGTAGTTGAAAACATGGTTGCAACCTTTGCAAAAATGATTGCAAAAGTTACAAACATGGTTGCAAAAGTTGCAACTGATAAAAATAGTTAACTCCGACTCTTGAGATGGGTGCCCCTACGGGGCCTGTTCCACATAAAATCATATTTTCTTCATATTACCATAAAATCATGTGTCATATTGTATAATTATTTTACATGAAACATGTGCAATTTTAATTATATGTCTAACGGGTATGGTTGCATTTTAATAATATGTCTAATATGAATTTTCATAAGTTACAACTGATACAAATAAGTTGCAAACATGTTTGTAACTTCTGTAACCATGGTTGCAACCATGTTTGCAACCTTTGAAACCATGGTTGCAGAAGTTGCAAACAAGGTTGCAGAAGTTGTAAACATGGTTGCAAAGGTTGCAAACAAGGTTTCAACTGGTAAAAATAGTTAAATCTGACTATCAAGATGGGTGCCCCTACGGGGCCTGCTCTACGAAGAATCATATCATATTCAGAAATACAAAACTATATGCATGACATGTGTGAGCCTTTACAACCATGTATAATCATCTTGGAACATACTCCAAGATAAAAAATGATAGTAAAAACAAAAATCCTAACATTGTTAAAACATTAATATTTTGTAGGATCCACTGCTTGTCCTAAAATTAATGAAGGAATAACATTCCTATGATAATTAAAATATTGAAACATTCCTAAGATCAGCGGCCCAACAGTGAGAATCAATGGGTATCTTTCTTTAGGCCATCAAAGTAAGGATGCTCCATAGCTTCCTTGGCCGAAATTTGTTATGAAGGTTCATACCGCAATATTTTCTACAACAACCATTAACCGAAGATAAGTTTCGATTCAAATGTATCAATACTTAATAAACAATCATTCAGGTTCAAATGAATACACGTAAGGACCTCAGAAGCTCTCTACCAATGAGTCAGTATCTGCAGTTCAAATGAATAAATCAAGTAACTAAAAGAACGAACTCTAAAGAATTTAAATGGAAAAGCATGTTAGGACTAATATACCATAATACATTTGGTGAGTAATCCTTAATAGGTAAAGTAAACGTAATATACTTGACCCAACCAGATGCTGGACATGATGAAGAAAAGCTCAATAAAGAATGTACCAAATGGGAATGTGCCGGCCCCAAAAATCAAAGGGTTAATTTTAAAACTACCCATCTCACGTTTTTGGGTTTTAAATATACGGGCTAACCTTTCTGAAATTCCAGCGCTACGGTTCATACTTTGAGTTTTTTAAAAATATGGCTTCTTTTTCTTTGTTTTCTTCTTCTTCCTCTTCTATCTGGTGTGGCGTTCATCTCCGTCCATCCCCAACCTTTGCCGGCCTTCGACCACCACCTCCCTGACCTTCATCGCCGACGACAACTACAGTAATAACTTATACAAATTCTAATCACAGGCCCCGCAGGGGCACCGTCTCAATCGAAGCGGTGGAGGTGAGCTCTCCGGCAATGACGCCACGTGCCTTAATTTCATCTTTGATTGTTAATTTAGATTGAATTGGATTGTACAACAAGTGAAGCAACAAACCTACCTTTTGAACAAAAAGGAATTAATCCTCCTCCTTGGTTCCTTAACCATAATTTACACTCTCTTTCTTCAGATCCCAAAGGTATTCATACATACATGTGTCTGTATCTATACATCCTGTACTCGTCTTTGATTTGCCTATGTCATTGAAATATAGTTTGTCGGAGCTATGTCATATTTGTAACCATGGTTACAGAAGTTACAAACAAGGTTGCAGAAGTTGCAAACATAATTGCAACTGATAAAAATAGTTACATTCGACTATCAAGATGGGTGCCCCTGTGGGGCCTGCTCTATGGAGAATCATAATGTCTTTAGAAATATAAAAGTATATGCATGAAATGTTTGAGCCTTTACAACCATGTATAATCATCTTGGAACATACTCTATGGCGATTTGTTCCATTTTCTTTTTTAGAGGGAGTCCTCTCATTTATTTTGTAAATATTTTTTGATTTTATAAAAATTTTATAAGAGATGGTGGTGGCTTTATCGTTATGCCACTTTTTTCTTTTGAGTAGAATTGCTTAGTTAATTAAGTTGCAAATGCTTTTGCATAAGTTGCAAATAATTTTGCATAAGTTACAACTGATATATATAAGTTGCTATATGTTTGCAACTTCTGCAACCATGGTTGCAACCTTTGCAAACATAGTTGCAGAAGTTGCAAACAAGGTTACAAATGTTATAATTGTTGCACCTGAAAGAAATAGTTAAATCTGACTATCAAGATGGGTGCCCCTGCGGGGCCTGCTCTACGGAGAATCATACTATCTTTAGAAATATAAAAGTATATGAATGACATGTGTGAGTCTTTACAACCATGTATAACCATCTTGGAACATACTCAAAAAAAAATGATAGAAATAGTTAAATCTGACTATATGGTTGCTATCAGATGACTGAGTTTTGTAAATATATATATATATATATATATATATATATATATATATATATATATATATATATATATATATATCAAAAAGAAATATTTACAAATAGTGTGAGAGGACTCCTCTCAAAGAAAATACAACCAGCTCCTGCAAAAAATCACCTCGACAACTACTCTATTGAAAGGCATAAGTTGAAAATAGGGTTGCATAAGTTACAACTGATATTGATAAGTTGCAAATAGTGTTGCAACTGATATTGATAAGTTGCAAATAGTGTGCAACTGATATTGATAAGTTGCAACTGAGGTTGCAACCATGTTTGCAATTGTTGCAACCTTTTGCAACCTCAGTTGCAACTTCTGCAACCATGGTTGCAAATATGGTTGCAGCAACCAAGGTTGCAAAGTGTTGCAGAAGTTGCAACTGATATTGCAAAAGTTATAACTGATAGAAATACTTGAATATGACTATTAAGATGGGTGCCCCTGCGGGGCCTGTTATAGCAAATTCAAGCTATAGGAGAAGCTAGCTAGTATGGAAATATAAAAACAAAGACAGAAATAGCAAATGCATGTTGATTGAGAGAGGCACCATTGTCATCTTACACCAATATCATCCAATTGAACAGAACAAACAAGCAAATACTACAGAGTAATAGCATCAAGATAGATACAATATATATTGGTTACATCAAATTCCCAGCAAAAGAGTAATTGATTGACCATAAAATGCCATCTCTACATACAAGTACCATAAACACATTATACATTTGACTATCAGTTACAAAGTATGGTGAGATGTAACCACGATCAAATTGCATTCATTCAACTATATATAAACTATTTTTCGCACTTTTTCCCTCTTCCAGGGTCACCACACCTTTTCGACCCACTTTACTCATTGCTTCTGCTATCATATTTCCTATTTCATAGTTGTTTCTGGCACTAACTGCAGCTAAATCTGTCAATTCACCATATTAATCCTGAAACAACAAAGTGTTGTAAAGGTAATTATCAAAAGCTTTTCTACATCACAATGCCCTGGTAGACCTTTCGCCAATCAGGCTTTTCGAAATGAGACTTGACATGAGTACCCGTGACAACATTGATGCCACGCTTTTCATAGTAAATGGACTGAAGCAGCAATTATAGCGGACTGAACATTTCCTTCTTTGTAAATACTAGTGCAGTGAATATGCATTTAAAACTGCCCCTGCGGGGCCTGTCTAACAAACCGGAATGATATATCTTAGAGTGAATGAAAAAACCTTGAGCAGAACAAGAATGGAGGCTCCTACAACATACTTACCTCGTGACTCATCAAGTAGAATTTCTTCCGGTGGTGGACAACATTCTTGTAATAGGGAATATGATAGTAACTAAAATGTTTAAAATGCAACTATATCATATATATTTTTATATTTAGTTAGCATCTCTTGTTTTACTCTTTCCAAGGTTCTGGAATGCAGGCGAATTACTCAATCAGGAAACTATAAGGAACTACTAATGGCAGGTACAATAATTGAACAACTTGTAAATGCTCATAAAAATGCAATAACAGGACTGGAACCTTCAGATCGTAAAACTAGAAATTTTGAACATGGAACGGGACATATAAATGGTCCAAAAGAGTCTGATTCGAGTCACCTTAGCAATGGTAACTATGATCCAATTAATTTGCCAAGAAGTGAAAAACAAAATAAGCATCGATGCGATTGAATCAAGAATCTAATATTCTTACCGGCAATTCAATTAGTTACAAACTCTAACAACTAATCAGAGGCAATTGTAAACTAATAAACAAGCAACAAAAACAATTATATATAAGTATAAAATTCATGTACATATAATCTAATTGCCCTTAAAATAGATAGAAGTGGACCAATCACACACTAAATTCAATTCAACACAGATAAAAGTAGTTATCACTGTATATATCAAAATTCATATGCAACATATGTATAGGGATCACTACGCCATAGATGGCCTATCTCAACCTTTTGGCATGGGTGTTACCATCTTGGGTGTTACCATAGGTATGGAATTTTTGAGCTATTGCAACCTTTTGATTTTTGTGTTACCAAATCCATAGAAGTATGTTACTATAGGTATAAAAGGTCTTACATTGGGTAACACCATTAGCTGTGTTACCATAGAGTATTTATGAGCTGTGTTACCATAGAGTATTCAAGAACAAAATTTTTATTTTATTTAAAATTAATAATTTAATAATTATTTGACTTTAAAAATAATTAAATTTTAGAAAATCGTTGAAGTAATCATTTTAAAAAGTAATATTCCATCAAATAATTAAATTATTGATTTTTCATATATATTAATTTTGTTTATAAATTTCGAATAAAAAGATTTTAAAATAAAGTAATATCCAAAAAATTCATATCAAGAAAATAATGAAAATATTAAATTTTAACTAAATTCATTAAAAAAAACAAATTTTTATATAAATTGTGAATTATTACAAAATATTGAAAATAATAGATTTAACAATTATATTTTAATATCAATAAATTAAAATAAATTTATAATATTTAAAAAAATAAAAAAGAAAAGTACACTGATTAGGAGTGCTGAGGCCTGAGCGGCAAACAAAAACAAATAGCGGGAAAACAAAAACACAGAGCGGGCAAACAAAAATTCAGAATTGGGGAAAACCAAGTTAAACTTTCATTTCTCATACCTCTCTTTCATTTCTCTCGCCCTCACTTCTCTCTCACTGGGTCAATTACGGTTTAATTTGGATTTGAGCAAGATCAATCGAAACTTGGTTCCACGATTCAATTAGGATTCAAGCTGGGTCAACTGAAGTTTGATTGAAGATTTCAATTAGGGTTCAAGCTTTGTTCAATTAAGGTATAAATCTTTCTTTATATGCTTCGATTTGTGTATACTTTATATGTTCAATTTGACCTCTATCTCTCTCCCACTCTCTCTCTGTATTCCTCCCCTCTCTCCCCCTCTCTTTGTATCTCTCACACTCTCTCTCTCCCTCTATCTCTTTCCATCCCTCTCTCTTTGTGTATCTCTCCCTCTCTCTCCCTCTTTCGGTCTCTTTGTATCTCTTTAGGTGGCCTTAGCACATGTGCTTGGCTCCGGTTCTGCGATCAGCTCAATGCTCGATTTGTCAATTCGACTATTACCTGGGGATCATGGTCTTCCTTCGCAAAATGTTTGTGCTGAGGACACTTGGTATGAACAGACTATTGAATTTTATTAGATACCTAACTAATTCTGTTAAGGTTTCATCGAGTAGTAATAGTATTAATACAAAACCTTTTTATCTCATCTACTTACCATTTTGTGTTGATGATGGCAGGCACTAAGTTATTAATTGTTTGAGTAGTATTTTAGCATTTCCAGATTTCTTATCTAATGTAACTCAAGTTACTCAACTTGTGCCAGGCTATCCCAGATGTTCCCTATTTTGGAATCTCGGAACGGTCGAGGTAAGATAAAACTTATTAATAATTACTCATTGTTTGTCTTTCCGAACCCTCTATAATTTCAGTTGTTCTACCTGGTTTTTTGAGGACGGAAGTAAGGTTAGCTTGAATGTATATAACTTGAGGCATGAAATGGCTCTCCAGTTCTCCATGAAACTGTTAGGGAAAGCTATCGAAGGCATATATTAATCACTTGATTGTTTTTATGTACATTTTAATGTGATTTTGTTGTTCTGCTGCTTCTAAATAGAACTAATACTATTGGTGATACACACACATTGTTAGGTTTTATAGTGTTAGTTGAGCTTTGTCAGGGTTACCAATTTTGGACTAAAGCTAATGAGCTTTGTCAGGGTATGTAATGCTGTGTAGGAGAAAACTGAAATAGAGAGTTAAAAAAAAAAACACATTTAATTTTATATCCTGGTCGACGCGATTCTTATGTAGTTGTAGTTGAATATACATATATTTTTATATTCATAATCTGAAACTTGAGTAAGTATCTCACTCGTGATGTTATTGTTTCACATTACTTTCTAATTATCTTAGAAAGTGATACCAATGAAGAAATTGAAGAAGAGTGAAATGGTGAAAAAGGGAGAGGTGAGCTAAATAAAGAACGGATTAATCCTGTTATGACGAGTCCCTCACCATTTTCACAATAATATCACTTAATTTCTTGTTTGAAAAGTGTCAAAGTTTTACATAGCTCAAAGTTTTACCTCCATTTAATTATCTCCAGGGATATCAAACCAGATAACCTTCTTCTTGACAAGAATGGGCACATGAAACTCTCAGATTTTGGTCTTTCTAAGCCTCTGGAGTGTAGAGCTTTATCCACACTGAATGAGAATGAACCTATGGATGATGAAGCTTTAGGAGAGCCAATGGATATTGATTGCTCTATTCCTAATACAGTTAACGGAAGTAAATGGAGAAGCCCGCAAAAGCAGCTTCAGCATTGACAGATGAATAGGAGGAAGCTGGTATGCAAATCTATTATACATGTAATATGGAATAGTGATAATATTTTTATATGCAGGTATTGAATGCAGTTACACAGGTCATAAACTTTATGATTTAATGATTGATTCTGAATCCTCTTCTTATGAGTCGAATGTGTCTCTTCTATGCCTCTTCTCCCAAGTAAATTATAAAATTATATATTCATATCGTTGGAAAAGAATCACTTTCAGCTTATTATGTGACATATGTTGTATTAACATAGGAGTCGTCATATGGCTGGTAAGATGACTGATTTGAAATCAGTTCTTTAGGTTTGTCTGCTTCAGATTATAATTGTCTACGGGTGTGGTGCTTGTGTAACACATCGTTGTTTGTGCTCTATTAATGTCTTATCATTATTAAAAAGACAGCAAGCTGACCACCTATCTAGAAATCTAGAAAATTAGAAAGGCATGTAGTTCCTCTACTATTATCTTCTGATATTTGTTATGTTGATTGTGCTATATTGTTGTTATTCAGATTATTTTAAATCACAATGACGTCTAATCAAGGATTGAGAATGCATTAATTAAGACCAACGGATCTGAGTGCAACCACACATTCGGTTGAATGTAGTGTTAGTGACTAGTTGGGATGCTAGACACCAGTGTTTAGCCTAAATCCAATTGTGTTTGTGTATGAGAAGGAGTTTCTGTACCAGAAAATTTGCACAGTGAACAGGTTAAATGTGTGACAGTTTTAAACGTGACAGTTGCATTGACAAGTTCTGTGCTCTTGTTCATTTGTTTTTGTGATGGCTGATTTTAAGATATATTAAAATTTTGATTATAAAAGCATGCTTCTTTCAAGAAACCTTTTTACTCTTTTCGTGATATATCTTCGGGGATTCAAATTCAGATACAGGAGGCCTTATCGCTGGCGTTGGCGAACAGCTTGAACCTCCAAATGGACAGACTTACTTCAAGAACCCTTGTGGGAGGTTCTGCAACGGCCGCTTGATTATAGACTTCTTAAGTAATTCAAGAGTACAACACTTTCCAATACACATCTTTGATTGTGACTTTGATGGTATACTATATAGTGCTATAAATTTCATGGTCTCTCCTCTGCTTTAATGTGAGTTATTCTCCTCAATTTCCATGGTATGACATAGAGTGCCATGTTGCAATTACATGATATATTCGAACTCTGATTATATGGGATAATTTGCGTCAGTGGATGCCATGGATATGCCATTTTTGAATGCCTACCTGGACGCTATAGGTGTGCCGAGTTTCAAGAAATGATGCAATTTTGCGGTAGTTGGTTCTACCACACTTCCAGCCACTGCATCCTCTGTTAGTCCATTTTCTTTCACAATTCAGGTGGCTCAGTTTTTCAGATTCAAAGCTCGTGTTCTTGAAATTCAAACGAGAAGTACGTGTATGTGTTACATCACAGATAGTCATGTCCTCATAATATTTTCCCTATTAATTTTTTTTACCAAGTCTAAAGGTCACAAATTTGTTAACATCAGTTCTTTTGTGTTATTTTTCCTGCAACCACAAAGCTAAACAAGTGTCTTCCTGCAGCAGACTCTTTTCAAAAGGGGCTTTACATGTTTGACATCGGACAGAATGACCTCGCTGGAAGTTTCTACAATTCTATCAGAATTTGAAACTGGAATCAAGGTTCGCAATTCATGATTTTTCCATATATTCTAGTATTTGGATGAAAAGCAATTATAACATTTATTACTGTTGCTCATAAAACCCTGGTTCTTTCAGAAACTGTATGACGAAGGGGCAAGAAATTTTACGAAATTTCTTTCAGAATATTACGAAATTCGGAACAGATTCATCAAAGCTTGACGAGCTAGGATTCACTCTGCACAAAATTAAGGCTGCAATATACAGATGCAAATTTCACATTTATCGACATTTTTACAATAAAGTCTAACCTCATTGCAAATTACTCAAAATACGGTTGGTAATTTCTGTAACTATATTGACTACTAAGAATCAATGATTTATTTGTTTTAGGATATTTAGGTGTGTGTGATCGTGTGAAACAGATGTCCTGACTTCTGAAGTGATAAGAAACCTAATTAAATTGCCATAAATGCAAAGAAAACAACAAATATACACACACACATGCACAAGCCTCCTTTGCCTGTTTATATGTCTGATCTTGATACTACAAGTTCAGCGGCGGAATGAAATGTCTCCAATGATGTCAGAGGCTTGGGAAGCATTGAAGCGTGCAAAACTGCACTTTCATGGCAAAGCAGTTGGGACTCTTGCAGCAATGGATAGTTCTGAGGAGCCTTCAATGATTGTGGACCTAAATTTTGTTTTATAATAACATTATCCCTGGTCATATTTTGTACTCATTATATATCATATGGGTGAAGGTGAAGGAAAGGTGGTCGGTCCGAATGAGGTAGAAGTAACACAACTAAAATTTCTCAGAACTTAGTTTCTTGAACGAGGGTTTTTAAGTATCTTGCAATTGACAACTGCTGTATGTTCATATTTGAAAGTTCAGGGTCAAAAATCTTTAGCTCTGGACACTGCAATTGGGATGTGGCAGTTGCTTTTTGCAGAAAAACAATGGCCATTTGTTGATCATTGGTGTCAATTTTTACAGGTAGCCTACTTCTACTTTATTTTTTGTTATTTAATAATTGTACCAGATGGTTTGTTGCGATGTGGGTTTACTGCCCAGTATTAGTCTATTAGACATCATGTTAGACAATGGTCGCTGTATGATATTTTAAATTATTATAATTTTCATTGCTTCCATTTACAATTATAGAAATAGTACATTTTATGGGGTTGAAATTTTTTTTCCTAACCTCTATGGATCTGAGCTTTAAATACAAATTAATAAATACTTTGTAAATTAGCTAATACTAAATTGCTGATTGCTTTCATTGTAGGATTTTTACTACAGTTAGGGATTCTCGTGGTAATACTATTGTCCTAAAATCTCAGAGCAAACACCATTGACTGCTCTTTATGTAGCAAAATTGTTTCATGAGGTAATTCCGCAATTTTTTTTATTTTTTCTGTTTTTTTATTTATTATGTGGAGAGACTTTTACCTTAGGCTTTCCCAATCTCTCTTTAACTCTTTATATCATATCTAGAATGTTAGGGTAATGATGTGTTTGAAATACTTATCCTGAAGACTTATTACTAGCCTTTCAATATGATGGATTTTTTATATTCGATATACAGGAGGAAGCATACTCAGTTTATTATTGAAGGAAAATGCATAAATGTAAAGAACTGCATTAGTAATGCCCAGATTATTAACTAATTATGGAAGTTGGAACTTGGATATATTAGTGTCTATGTCAAAGCAGTTGACTATACTGCTACTGGTTCTTTTACGGACCTTTCCAATAGAACTTTGACTGTTGTTCTTTCTTTAGTTAAGTAATTTAGTTGTTAGATATTATGTCAAAACTCAAAAGACAATCTCAAGTAAATTTTAGAAACGGTCTTATTTGGTTTCATTCTAATGCATACACTTGTAACAGGCTGGTCTCCCTCCTGGTGTTCTGAACATAGTTTCTGGATATAGTCCAACAGTTGGAGCAGCTCTAGCAAGTCATATGGATGTGGACACCGGTTGTCATTTGAAATTTACCATTTTATTAGCTCTAGTACTTGTACGTTTTAAGTTCTGTTCATTAGCTAGTGTTGATAAATATTTTTGGATGATTTGGTTGGTTTTGTACTAGATGATGTTATTGAAATGATGTTGGATGATGTTATTGAAATGTTATTAATTTGGTTCTTGATTTCTTTTACTTGAAAATGTAATATTTAAATGTCATAATTTTTTTGTTATTAAATTTAGTTATAAATGATTTTAATTATGTAACAGTAACACTCAATGTGTTACAATTAGTAAAAGAGGGTGTTACAATAGATTGTGGACCCCACGTAGATGGTACAATTTTGCACAATGCTTCGGTGGGGCCCGCATGTAGGGCCCACATGTGGGTTCCACATGTGGGCCCCACATATATATGTGGGGCCCACATGTGGAACCCACATGTGGGCCCTACATGCGGGCCCCACCGAAGCATTGTGCAAAATTGTACCATCTATTGTAACACAGGAACTATGTTGCTGTAGAGTGTTTAAGATGTTGCTATAGTGGTCTTTAGTAACTGCATTTGCCATGTTACTATAGGTTGTTTTTCACGTTACCTTTGATACCTGTAGTTACTGCTGAGAACCTAACACGGCTGAGGTGTTACCATAGTCCGATTTTAGCCTATAGCAACTTCAAACAGGGGTCTATGGTAACACAGTTTGGGGGTTGCTATAAGCAATCTATGGCGTAGTGGATATATGAGAGAGAGATGAGAGAGAGAGAGAGAGATAGCTGAAGAAGTGGAGATCGACGGAGATGGAGATCGGCGGAGATAGAGTGGAGATCAATGGATAAGTTCGCCTGCGGCGCCGGAGATGATGATGTTGGTGGTGATCGGAGATGCGACTGAAGGAGATGGGAAGAGATGGACGTTAACGGGTTTTAAAGCCCAACTGATTGGATCGGATTTTTGAGAACAGAAAAGTATAAAATTGAAGCTAACCGTATTAATAAAAAAACGATAAATATAGATTTGTAACACTAAAGTAGTAACGGTAAAAACGTAAAAGAAACTAAAAAACTTATATATTTCTGTAAATATCCCTTTTATTTTTCCTTATATTTAATTTTCTGCTCTTTGTACATCGATATAATAAAGCTTCTCTTATACTTAATCATCGTCTCACATTTTTTTTTGTTAAAATTTTCCTTCTGTATTATTCCCTCTCTTTTCCCTGTAGACAGTACTAATTTTTCCATTTTATGATTCGTAACCTGAAACAAACTTTACTAAATAATATGCTAGAAGGAGTGATGGTGTAGGGTAAATGAGGACTATGCCTTGTTAAATCGCAAGATTAGATTCTCCCCTACCAAATGTATCAGAACATACTAGAATTACAAGCAAAAAAGCTTGGGAAAAAAATGCTAGAAAGTATGGCATCAATAATATTTTTAATATTTTCAATTAATCAATTTTCTACTTCCCCGTTTTTGTAAGAATAGAAATAGGAAAAAATTAAAAAAAAATTGAGGATAACTAAAATGTAGTAGATAAAATTTTGGGATATTTATAAAAATATCTAATCTTTTGAAAATATTTTCAAAAATACTAACTGAAATTGCAAATAAGGTTGCAACTTTGGTGAAAATCGATTGCAAATGAGGTTGTAAATGTTGCAACCGTATTCTTGAAATTTTTTTTTGCAACTTTGGTATTCTTAAAAAAAACCCTAAAATTTTCATGTTTTGTTAAATGGTTAAGAAAAATTGACAAGCTTGTTATGGTATTGTAAGTTAAATCTATGTATAATATAAATCCTGAATACTTTTTACCACATTCTTCCTATTATCTCCTTCCTCCACTTTATAAATTAACCTTTGATACGGGCATAATTGTAAATTCACTAGGAAAAAAATAAAAGCCACGTCAGAATTCAATCTTTAACTGATCCTCCGTTGATAAAGGTAACCCTATTCTCTACCATTATTTCAAAATTAAACCACGATCAATACACCACACCATTCTGAAACAATACCACTCCTCCCAATCACAAATATATACAATACACACAATCTTAAATTTCTACGGTTTCAAATTCAATCCAACAATTCTCATCAATTTCACATATACAATCTTTCGATCTATTTCATCGATTTACACACACATAATCGTTCGAATTTGTTTCGATCTCTCTGGAATGAACTCACGAGGAGGAGTCAAACCGGAGGAGGAGTCGATTGGAGTGTCGAAGAAGTCGAGAAAACTGTCCAGTATGAAGCTTCTGTTGATTCCAGGTATCTTTTTTCGTTTCGTTGCGGTTATCATTATTGTTTCAGTTTATGTTTCATTTTTGTTGTGTTTGATTTTGGAGTTAAAATGTTACTGTATCATTTCTTTGATTACTGACCTCCTTTGATGATAGTATTGGGGAAAACTAATTAAGATTTATTCTGTGTATTGTTTGAGAAAAATACTTTTAATGTCACAAAGTGTTTGATATATTATTAATGATTGTTTGGGAATTCCAGAGTTGCTACTTTGATTTCCGTGCTGACAGTTTGTGATAGAGTTGATAGTGCTTTGAAAGACATTGCAGTTGTGATGATACAGTTGGACAGATCCGATGAAGCGATTGAGGCAATCAAGTCTTTTGGACATCTATGTCCTTCCGAATCACAAGAGTCTCTGGATAACATACTCCTAGAACTCTACAAGGTAAACCCTTTTGGACATCTACAAGTAGTGCATGAATTTAAATTAAAAATCATTCTTAATCTATAATGGAAGATTAGTATCATTGAGTTTTAGTTTTATACCATTATCTTAATTCTAAAGCTCTACCTCTGGAACTGAAACGGGCTTTCTCCAAATACACTAATTTTTCAGGAAATTATAAGAAATACAGATGTCGAGATTTTTTCTGGAAGTGGTGTCAAAGAGTCTCAAGACTTCAAACGAGAAGTATTAGAGCGTGGAGTAGCTGCAAAAAGAGAAATCACATTCGAGACTGAACTGTTTGGGTCAAAGACATTTTTGATATATGTAGAGCATGTATTCAACAAAGCCGGAGAGGCTATCGGTGTAAATTATATGGGAATGGATGTTACTAATCAGGTCATATTACTTTTATCATTGATGATTCATTAAAAAAGTTTTATCCATTTGTCATTTTCTTTTCTTGCATATATTCATCCCAGGCTACTTTGACTATAGGATCGCATACTTACGCCACACCTTCACCTTTCTCATGACATAATATGTTTGTGATCATAGGTTAGAAAAATAGAGAAGATGGCACAACTTAGAGAAGATGGCGTAATATGTTCATGTCCTTTTTCTTTCAAGTCACAGGCAAGCATCATCTCTCCATACATGTCTTTTTTTTACTTTCTTTCTTTTATGCTTTTATCTGTCTGCTTAATATTATGTTTGTTTGTGTCTTTTATGGGATCATTAATTTCAAGAATAATGCTTTTTTCAAGTTAATGATATATAGCCCATTTGATTATTTTCAAAAATTAAGTAGGATGATGATGAAATAGTAATGCTTTTTTCAAGTTAATAATATAGCCCATTTGATTATTTTCAAAAATTAAGTAGGATGATGATGAAATAGCCTTTGCGTGATCATGTAGTCTATTTTTTATTTTATTTTTTCTTACTCGGGTTTTATTCAATTTTATGTTTGGTAATTGGTATATTATGGCACGCTGCTAGCATTTTCAACAATAATCAATTAGTGTGGTTTATGTTATATGGCAGTGAAAGGCATATAAATCAGCCTATTTGTAGTTCGAGGATCCTAATCAACTTAAACCAAATTGTAATAAGTAAATATCAGTATGATCTGTCACAGGAATCTTAGGAAGTAATATCTGTCAGAAGAAAGAAGGAAGTCAATCTATAGTTTTGATGTTTCACATTGGAAGACGTATCAGGTATCTGATCAAGCCTCAGTATAATATTGAAGTGAATGGATTCATTTACAGTGACAGAGATTTTTCGAGTGATAGATTGAAAATCAATCAAAGTACAAGAAAATTGAGAGAAGAAATAAACCACAGCTTAAAGTCAGAAGTGAAGAAGAATCATTGAAGTTAGTCGTTCATGAACCAGACAGTACATCGAACGTCAACATAAGTCAGTGGTAATTCTTTATTATTTTCCGTGGTTTGGGAGAATTAAATTAATTAGTTATTGATTTAATTTAATTCATTTGTAATTGATATAAATCATTAATTGGTTTAATTAATGAATTAATTCTAATAGAATTAATTTATTTATTAAGTTAATTATTGTATCAATTAATAATGAATTAGTTAATCTTTAATTAATTAAAAGGATCAATATGACTTAATTAATTGATGATAAAAATATGTCATGTCTGTTGAAAGCTCGGTATGACTTAAGTTAAGTCATACCGACAGATCAAATGATTAAGTCATACCGGCTGTTTAAATGGAAATATGTCTTAGCGACCTGCAATGGATTAAGTCATACCGAATGGAATAAGTCATGCTGAAGGAAGATATTTCTGAAAAGGTATTATGTCATACCGACAAAAGGTGATTATGTCATACCGACTGCACTGTTCAGAATAGGTCATACCGACACTTCTGATAGGTCATACCGAGCTATATTAAGTCATACCTAATGATTTAATTAGGTCTTGGAGCAAGAAAGGTCATACTGACAGCTGATTAAATAGGTCTTGAAGCTGATTAAGTCATATTTAATTAGTACAGACTTATATAATCAAGACAGGAAGCAGAACACAGCATAATACAACAGCAAGAAAAAGAAAAAGACAGTCATTCTCTCTCAAAGCCTTCAAGAACACCAAGCACAAATTAATTCACATAAATTCAAGTTCATCATCTTTGTAATATTCTATCCGATAGAACTTGTCTACTTGTGATTCTTGTACTACAAGCGAATTAAGTTTCCTAGTACTTATCTTGAGATTTATTAACTAAATTAGAAAAGTTCATGTCGAATTTTCTAATTAGTTATTAAACACTTGATAATAGTTTGTATTGATTTTGTAACACCCCATCAAGTTAATATACAATTATATTCAACTTGAAATCCGTGTCAATTTATTCCGCACAAAATATTCGTTTAAGTGAAAATTATTTAACGAATAAATTTTGAGAAATTGATATAGATTGTATTCAACCCCCCCCCTTCTACAATCATATTGGACCTAACAATTGGTATCAGAGCCTATTGATTGATACACAAATCAAGATCCTATTTTTATTCAGTCAAAAATCCATTTCGAATTTTTAACTCACTTAAAAATTCATCATGTCTTCAAAAATTGGAACTGTTAAGATACCCATATTTTACAAGGAGAATTATGAACTATGGAAAAAGAAAATGATCCTTTTTCTACAAGTGGCCAATCCTAAATATTTAGGAATATTGAAAACCGGGCCAATAGTTCCTATGATTACTGAAGAGAAAATAATCGTGGAAGGAGTTGTTGTAGTTCCCGCAAGGACATATCCAAAGGACATTAGTGTTGATACAAATGATGACAAAGTGGATATTGCCCTTGATCTTAATGTACAATTAATTTTGGTGGAATCCCTAGATGCGATCATGTGCAACCATGTTGTTAACTGTAAAGATGCCAAGCATATCTGGGACACCATTATAACAATAAACGAGGGAACTAAGAAAGTCAGGGAAAATAGATTGGAAGCTAAGATTGTTCAACCTTACAGCTCTGAAGAGGAAGTGATTGTAGCAGAGTATGGGAAGACAGCTACAAGTCAGGGCTGTAGAGAATTTTATTCATCAGAGGAGCTGGAGCAGTTGGAGGATCAATCAATGGCACTGGTTGTAAGACAGTTTAATCATTTCAGATTTAGAAGAAATCCTAATTTCAGACTCAGGTCTACTGAGAACAGATTCCAGCAAGGAGGTTGATCCTCAAGTAGCACAAGGGTTGGCTACGAGACTGGAATGGTAGACAGAAGCAAGATCAGGTGCTTCAACTGTAATGAAATGGGACATTTTGCAACTGAGTGTCATCGACCTGAACAAGATGCAAGGAGAGAGTATGCATCTGGTAAGAAGAACACAGACACGGCCTATGTGGTACAAGGCAAAAGCTGGGATGAGACAGACAGTGAAGATGAAGAAGTTGGAAATCTTGCGCTAGTGGCAAATGATGGAGCATCTGATCATAATATCAAACCGGTAACTCTTACTGACACTGAGTTGATTCGTAGTCTATATAATTCCTTAGGTAATTCACAAACTGAATATAGAAGACTAGATCTGCTAAGCACTAAACTTGGCAATGAAGTGTCAGAATTGAAAAAGGTGCATATTAATCAAGATCAACAAAGAGATGAAATAACAATGCTTTATAAAAAGGAGAAAGCTATTTTAGAAGTTGTAGGCAAACAAATGGCTAGAATTACTGAACTTGAAACACAGGTCAGGGCTTGTTATAATTCTGTTAAAGTTTCCAAAGAGTTTTTTAACAATCAAGTTGTAGAACGAACAACAGGTATAGGGTATGGTTACAATGAAGCTGTTGGATCATTGGGCATAAATTCCCCTAACCCTGTTAGTGCTAAAGAAAGGGGAATACCACATGTGCTCAAAAATGTTAAAGAACCTCTATTTAAAAAATCTGATGCTGGACCACCAGATATTCTTTCTATGGTTATCCAAGAAGAAATGAGAAATAAGGATAGTGCAAATGGCACAGTCTTTGTTAAGGATAAATTTGTTAAGAACGCTAATCCAAAGAATGTTTCATCCAAGAAAGATGTCACAGTCTTTGTTAAGGCTAAATCTGTTGAGGACACTAATACAACGAATGTTTCATCCAAGAAAGATGTACCTAAAGTGCCAGTCAAAGTTGTTGAAACAGCTAGTTATTCTAAGACTGGATTAGGTGGTAATAAGTTGAAGCAGAAAAATACCATGCCTATCATTGATTTTAATCATAAAGCATGTGGTGTTATCGATTGTATGTCTTGTGCTTTTAACAGTATGCGTGCTTATTTTAATGGTAGTTATGCATGTGTTAAACAGACTGCTCCTCGACAGCATATGAACAGGAACAATAATGTTCGATCAAAGACTGCTTTTCCTCCTCAAGTTAGGAGAGAGACATTTGTACCTAAGACTAAACAAAAGGTTACCAAGAATGTTTACCAGGTCAAATGTCCAGTCAATGACACAAGTGTTATTGCTGCTACAGAAACATGGATACCCAAGATAAAATAAAAGATTTTCAAATCTGTTTATAAGGTTAAATGTTTATTGACTAAAGAGGTTAAAATTAAAAATGTTGTTTTTCCTGATAAAGGTCAATACTTTAAATCCGCAGGACCCAATCAAATTTGGGTCCCGAAGAAGGTTTAATCCATTTGTCATTGCAGGGTATTGAACAGGTTGAACGAGTAACCTGGATCTTGGACAGTGGATGTTCAAGGCATATGACTGGAGACAGAACCCTGCTGACAAATGTGGTGGAGAAGGCCGGCCCAGTAGTTACCTTTGGAGATAACAGCAAAGGTAGAACTGATGGATATGGCAGACTTGAAGCTGGAAATGTTATCATTGAAGAAGTGTCCTTTGTAAAAGGACTTGAGCATAATTTGCTCAGCATCAGTCAATTCTGTGACAAGGGATTTGAAGTCTACTTTAACAAAAAGAATTGTCAGATTTCACACAAAAGAAGTGAACAACCATCTCTGACGGGAGTCAGAAAAGGAAACTTGTATGTAGCCAACATGAACACTGGAAGCACTGAAGAAATCAATTGCTTCTATTCTAAAGCATCCACAAATGAAAGTTGGCTATGGCACAAGAAACTTTCTCACCTAAATTTCAAGACGATGAACTCTCTGGTCAAGAGAGAATTGGTGAGAGGTTTACCTTCTATGGAATTCACACAGGAAGGACTATGTGATGCCTGTCAAAAAGGCAAACTAAAAAGGGTAACTCACAGAAGCACTGATATGTCTTCAATAACTGAACCTTTACAGTTACTTCACATGGATCTATTTGGTCCAGTGAATGTGATGTCTATGTCAAAGAAAAGATATGCTCTTGTGATTGTTGATGATTTTTCAAAGTTCACATGGGTCTTGTTCCTGAATTCTAAAGATGAGACTTCACAACTGGTGATTGATCACATCAAGTTAATTGAGTTGGATTCCAAGTATCCAGTGAGGGCTATAAGGTCACACAATGGAACTGAATTCAAGAATGCAGTTCTGAATGACTTTTGTACTGAAAAAGGTATAACCAGACAATACTCAGCTCCAAGAACTCCTCAGCAAAATGGAGTAGTTGAAAGAAAGAATAGAACCTTGATTGAAGCTGCACGTACTATGTTAAATGAATCAAGGCTTCCATTGTATTTTTGGGTTGAAGCTGTCAACACTGCTTGCTATACTCAGAATCGAACTCTTATCAACAAAGACTTGATGAAAACACCCTATGAAGCCATGAATGAAAAGAAACCAACACTCAAATACTTTCATGTATTTGGAGCAAAATGCTTTGTACTTAAAGAAGGAGACGATCAAGGTTGAAAATTTGAAGCCAAAGCACATGAAGCAATTTTTGTTGGTTATGAAAGAAGAGCTTATCAGGTGTATTTGATTGAACATCAGAAGATGATGGAAGGTGTCAATGTAACATTTGATGACACTAAACTCCCTAGTATCCAAACTGAAGATTCATCTGAAAAGCTATCTTTTGAAGATATGACAGATCTAGATTCAGATGATGATAGTCCACCTGATGTGTTTGCTGATGCTAATGACAACAATATCAATGATGAGACTAATCAGAATAATGGTGATGAAAATTATGATAATTCTCAAAATATCACTCACATTTCTGAACACTCATCTAATCATCCTGGCAACAACTCAGGGGGAGTTAATGAAGGATCAACTAGTCATATTCAACATCACAATGAAGAACAAGGCGAATCATCAAGACTAAATCTTCCCAGACAGACTGTTTGGAATAGAGCTCATCCTTTTGAGCTAATCGTTGGTGATCCAGATGTTGGTGTAAAGACTAGAAGAGCTTTTCAAAATCAATGTAATTATTCAGGGTTTCTATCTGAAATGGAACCTAAGAAAATCGAAGAAGCTCTTTCAGATCCTGATTGGGTGATTGCTATGCAAGATGAACTCAATCAATTTAAACAACAAGAAGTATGGAAGCTGGTACCCAGACCTACAAATAGAACAATGGTTGGTACTAGGTGGGTATTCAGAAACAAACTTGATGAAGATGGTACAGTAACAAGAAATAAAGCAAGACTGGTAGCAAAAGGTTACTCACAATCTGAAGGCATTGACTATGATGAGACCTATGCTCCAGTGGCTAGACTTGAGGCCATTAGGATATTCTTGGCATTCGCAGCATTTTTTAACTTTAATGTTTATCAAATGGATGTCAAGAGTGTCTTTCTGAATGGAAAGCTGGATGAAGAGGTATATGTAGAACAGCCACCTGGTTTTGAAGATCCAGATCTATTGGGTTATGTTTACTTTCTCTTCAAAGCCATTTATGGTCTTAAGCAAGCATCAAGGAAAAGGTATGACACTCTCTCTGAATTTTTACTTGAAAATGAATTTACTAGAGGTGTTATAGACAAAACTCTCTTCACAAAGAAACATAAGAATGATACAATATTAGTTCAAATTTATGTGGATGATATAATATTCGGGTCTACTAATGATCTTCTTTGCAAGAAATTTTCAAAGTTAATGCAGGGTAAATTCGAAATGAGCATGATGGGAGAGCTGAAGTTCTTTCTTGGATTACAAATAAGTCAAAGGCAAGATGGTATATTTATTTGTCAATCCAAGTACATCAAAGAGCTTCTCAAGAAATATCAAATGGAGGACTCTTCTTCAGCAAAGACACCATCATCCACAGCTGTCAAATTTGGAGCATGTGAAAATTCTGCTAAGGTAGATATTACAAGCTACAGAGGTATGATAGGCTCATTACTTTATCTCACTGCAAGTAGACCGGATATAATGTTTGCTACATGCTTATGTGCAAGGTTCCAAGTGGATCCTAGAGATGTTCATCTCATTGCTGTAAAAAGAATTTTAAGATATCTCAAAGGTACGCCTAATTTAGGTATCTGGTACCCTAAAGATTCTGGTTTTAATCTTGTTGGATATACAGATTCTGATTATGCAGGAAGTGTTGTAGATAGAAAAAGCACCTCTGGGAGTTGTCAATTCCTAGGTGGTAGATTGGTTTCATGGTACAGCAAGAAACAACAAACAGTTTCCAACTCTACAGCCGAAGCTGAATATATAGCTGCTGGAAGCTGTTGTGCTCAAATCTTGTGGATTAGGAATCAACTGATGGACTATGGCTTTGTATTACAAAATATTCCTATTTTGTGTGATAATACAAGTGCCATAGCAATCTCCAACAATCCTGTGCAGCATTCAAGAATTATTAGAGAGCATGTCATGAATGGTACAGTGGAATTACTGTTTGTACCCACTGAAGAACAAACAGCAGATATTTTTACTAAGTCGCTCGACGAATCCACATTCACCAAAATTGTTGGTGAATTGGGTATGTTGAACAGTCCTAGTAATTAATCTGGTTAATATCTGAGGTTTGATCTTTAATAATTAACAAGTGATTAGTTTGTGAATATTTGTTGAATAAAATCACTTGTTTAATTATTTTATCAACTTGTTTTTTCTTGATTGTTATTGTATTTATCACTTTGTTTAGTTAAATATTTAATACTCCATATTTCTATAATTTTAGAATAATTGTATGTATTTATTTTATTTGTTTAGAATATTTTATTTAATGTTTTGTAATGTTTGTCCTGTTAATATTGTTTTATTTCTGTTAATAGATTAATCTATATTAGTTATTTCTATTTTTATTATTTGTTTAATTTATAATATTATTTTTAATATATTTTTTTGTATTAATAGTTGTAAATAATTGTGTGTTAGTTAAGTTATTTTCATTTTCTTTAATTAATTTTAGGTAGATATGACTTGTAATTAGTTTAAACTGCATTATGACCTGTTTTTAGTTTTTATTTGGTCGGTATGACTTATTTAGCATATTAAACAGATTTAGTCTTATTTAAATTAAGTCTTACCGAGTTTACTAAGTTAAGTCATATTCGTCCATATTTAGTTAAGTCTTATTAGTATTAAGTCTTAGTTTTTCTTTAGATTAAGTCTTAACGATTTAAGTCATATTCAGTCTTAATATTTAGATTAAGTCATATTCACACGGTTTGTATATATATAACAGATAAAATTATGTTATGTCTTATTTTAGTGTAAGTCATTCTCTCATGTTAAGTCATAGAGAACTATAAACCGATACATACATATATACACACGATTGTATCGAATTGCTACTCGATTTCTTGCTCAAATCACACCGTAATTAAGCTCTAAGGACGATTAATCGATTCCCTGTGTTCTCCTCTTCAAATCGACCGTTTTATCAACTGATTTAGTCGAGTTTTCCAGTTTTTTAGTTTTCGAAAAATCGAGTTTTCGATCTACAATTCCGATCGATTGTCTTTGAATTTGTAAAATCTAAAAATACTGGTGTGTTTGTGTGTGTATCAAGATCATTGTGTGAAATTTTCCGAATTTTTGAACAACTTTGATTATTTTTGAATTTTTAATTAATTATTAATTCGAAATTATTCAATTTAATTATTTATTTTGTAAAATCTGAAATTTTTCAAAGTATTAAAATTTGATAAAAATGGCTGGTAATAAGAATGATCGTTTTGAAATAGTTAAGCATAATTTGATCGGTTATTTTGATCCCGAAAATGTTCAATTGAACGTTTTCGACCGTGGATTCGATTTTTAAACGATCATTCTCTAGTTCGCACTGCTTTGAGTTTAGATACTCCTGTAAAAATTGAACCCTTGCGAATTATGTGTACTACTGCTGTCATTTCTAACGATAACAGGTCGTTTGTTTTCACTATTGGAAACAATCAGTACACAGTGGATGAATCTGTAATAAACACGGTCTTAAACTTTCCAAATGACCATTTTGAGGATTTTCCGTCAGATGAGGAATTAACTAATTTCTTTGCTGGTATTCATTATCAAGACATCGCAGATCTTCCTGTCTTGAATAAAAAGTTTCTAGTTCAGGAATGGGATTATGTGTTCGACACACTAGCCAAGGTGTTTGCCAATTCTAGAAAAAGCAACTTCGGAGTATTACCTTCCTTTATGCAGCATATTGGATTTGCAGTTGCTTATAATCGAAGAATCAACATTGGCAGCCTTCTGTGTGGACCTATGGTTAGAAGAGTAATCAACGCTAAAAGGAATTTTGACAGGGGCGACAAAGTTCAATGCTTTTACCCAAGATTCGTTTCTTTGATTTTTAATCATTTGGTAGAATTAAAATATCATGCTCCATTTCTGAATAGTGAAGCAATGGTGTCGGGTAAACCTTCGACAAGATTATTCACTGAGTACGGTGTCAAATCTAAATTTTCAAATGTGCCAGTAGTTGTCACTGAATACATGTCAAACTTTATACAACTACCCATCTTTGCACCTGTACCTTTACCCGAGGAAAATGAACCACTACCTGAGCAAGCATAACCAATAGTGGAACCTGAAGCTGAACAAGAGGTACCTATTCAGCAAATTGAACCTGTTCAAGAGCAACTGGTTCAAACCACTCAAGCTGCAATCTCTGCGACACCTGCTGACCAGGTATTAACTTCTAATCTCTCTATAACTTCTATTGCTGAACAATCTACTTCTGGAACCCAAGTGGTTGATAGGGCTGACCAAGGGATTGTAAGACCGCAATCTCGAACCCCGGTCATAGAGCCACACACTCAATCTAGATCACTTAAAACTTTCCATTCCAGAAAGAAAATTCCCTTTCAAAGAGCAAAGAAGAGAAGTAATATAATGAGTGAACCCACAGCTCTGCCTCTACAAAAGAAAAGTAGAACTGATACAGAGGCAACTGTAAGCCCATCCGTATCTTCCCAACAAGATATGGACATTGATATGGCCATGCAACAGTTACTAGGATCATCCTCTCAACAAGATGATACTATTGAAATTCGCCATAGGGCCATGGCATCCTGTAACGTGTCAAGCACAACCCCTTTGTTATTAATAACAATGGGAGAACATATAGATTATGATGAACATAGGGACACATTGACAGGAGAGCACATCGAGTCTGGAACAGTGCCTACCATAGTTACGGTAGAAGAGTCTTCACAGACTTCTGAGGGAAATCTTGGTTCCTTGCCAACTTTAATGGAACCATCATCTCCCCTCCTAGGAGAAATATTCCTAGATCCCTCAAGGGAGTTTCCACTCGTAGTTTCGACTGGAGAAAGTGGAAGGCAACTTGATCAATCTACTACTGAAGCAATTCAGATTACAAATCCAAATGTACAAGTAGAATTGATTGAGGACAGGGATTTGCGAACTCCCATTGCACCACCACTGACCTTCCCAGAGGAGTCTAGGGTGATTTTAACTGCAGGTACCGTTTCTAGAGAAGCTAAGGCAATTGAGAGGAGTGATGCAAGGATCACCACAAAATTGAGTGATACACATGCACATCAGGTGAGTGAAATTCAGAGTGAAACTCAGGTGAGTGCACACACAGACACATACACTCTCTCATTGATACAAAAATTACAAAATCTGGAAAGGGAACTGGAAGCAAGTAAAGCTGAAGCAAGACTACTTCGAGCACAAGTGGATGAACGGTCTTCTCCATCCACCTCTGTTGATAATCAGCTTACTTCGATAAAAGGTGACATCAACAACTTGAAGACATCCTTCACTAATAAAATCAACACTCTCGAACTTTCTTATGAAAAAGCTCTTGATGATTCTGGTGAGGTCACTGTTGCACAAGATAGAATAATTGCTGAAATCTCCAACAAGGTTGACAATTTACTGGAAGAAGTACATGAAAATCAGCGTTCTACTGATTTTCGACTAGATCAAATTGAGAAGCAAAATGCACATCAAGCTAAAGGATTAAGGCATTTGTTTAATCTGATAAGTCAAAATCGCACACCAACAACTGAAGAAAGAGAATTCTTTGCAAGAACAAGTGGTGATGATGATGAGCGAGATCCTGGAGCTGGTGCAACTGGTAAATCTGTAGAGGATTCCTCAACTAAGGGGGAGAAATCACAACAGCAACAGAAATCACAAGGGAAGAAAGGAGAAAAATCGAAAGAAATAGAGGGAGGAGATAAATCTGATAAAGATAAGGATCACGGTGAAGACAGGAGGAATAAGGGGAAGAAGAAAGTTGTTGTAGATGATCAAGTCAAAGACACAGATTATTACTACACGGGTGAACCGGATAATTTTGATGTTTTTGCTGACTTTGATTTTTCTGATGAAGGTGAAGAATTACCTGAACCAGATTTCAGTCACTGGGAAGGAGAAGAACCAGTGACATCTGAATATGAAGCTCAACAAGCAGAGAGAGAATCTGAAGAGTTATTTGCTCAGAGGGAAGCTAATTTGCTGATGAGAGAAGAAAAGCTTCAAAAGTCATTAGAGTAGATTGCACGAAATGAAGAGCTTCAGAAAGCTGAACAGCAAGCACTACAACGATTACATGCTATAAATGTTCAGAAGAGAAAGACATATATCAGACTCAAGAGCGGTGACAAATGGGAACGTGCTCAAAACGCAATTGATTCACCTCAGAGTTCTGATTATGATGATCGTCGTCTTGGAGAAATTCTCGAGGAATTCAAACTGGCAAATCCAATTCATGATATGTATATAAGGGCCTTAAAGGTAGAAGTCATCAGGATAACTACTGCATTTGACCCCAAATCTGATCGCTGACAGAGATTTGGGTACTTAGGCCTAAGGTGAGAACATCATCTGAGCTAGGTGTTTTGCTACATGAAAAGTTCAAAGAATTTGCTGAAAGAGCTGGACCAGAAGTAATTAAGAATCCTCCACACGTAAAATTTCTTAAGGGAGAGGTACTTCATTCAATCAATCTTCAGACAGATGAGTTATATGAACATCATGCAAAACACTTGGTATATGCTGAATATGCTCTCAGAAATCATGGATTCTTGACTGAAGAAAAGGTTATAGCTGCAGATCACCTTTGATCCTATGCACAAACGAATATAACAGATTACAAGAAATTTCAAGATGAATTGAGAAAGAAGCTTGGAATTCCTTTAATCTTACCTCAAGGGTTGTCATCAAGAAGAGAGCGTCTTATTGATTCTGATTTGCACAAGAAACTTCAAGTCACAGATGAGCCAGAAGAAGGAGAATTTAGACGAGAAGACAGTAATTGAAGAACAGCTTTACATGTATTATCTTTAGAGCTAGATAGGTCAAGATAGGAATATGTTAAATATGATCAGGCTAAAGGATCATCTATCTTGTATTTATCATTTTGTTTGAATCTGGAAATGTTTAATATAAACCAGAACTATTTGATATTTGCTTTACATTTAATATTTTATCTTTCATTTGGTTAAGTTGAATTAGTTGAGGTATCCTCTAGGTATTTGATTGTTATTGTCTAACAAACAAATAGGGTGAGATTGAAAGGCATATGAATCAGCCTATTTGTAGTTCGAGGATCCTAATCAACTTAAACCAAATTGTAATAAGTAAATATCCGTATGATCTGTCACAGGAATCTCAGGAAGCAATATCTGTCAGAAGAAAGAAGGAATTCAATCTATAGTTTTGATGTTTCACACTGGAAGACGTATCAGGTATCTGATCAAGCCTCAGTATAATATTGAAGTGAATGGATTCATTTACAGTGACAGAGATTTTTCGACTGATAGATTGAAAATCAATCAAAGTACAAGAAAATTGAGAGAAGAAATAAACCACAGCTTAAAGTCAGAAGTGAAGAAGCATCATTGAAGTTAGTCGTTCATGAACCAGACAGTACATCGAGCGTCAACATAAGTCAGTGGTAATTCTTTATTATTTTCCGTGGTTTGGGAGAATTAAATTAATTAGTTATTGATTTAATTTAATTCATTTGTAATTGATATAAATCATTAATTGGTTTAATTAGAATTAATTTATTTATTAAGTTAATTATTGTATCAATTAATCATGAATTAGTTAATCTTTAATTAATTAAAAGGATCAATATGACTTAATTAATTGATGATAAAAATATGTCATGTCTGTTGAAAGCTCGGCATGACTTAAGTTAAGTCATACCGACAGATCAAATGATTAAGTCATACCGGCTGTTTAAATGGAAATATGTCTTACCGACCTGCAATGGATTAAGTCATACCGAATGGAATAAGTCATGTTGAAGGAAGATATTTCTGAAAAGGTATTATGTCATACCGACAAAAGGTGATTATGTCATACCGACTGCACTGTTCAGAATAGGTCATACCGACACTTCTGATAGGTCATACCGAGCTATATTAAGTCATACCTAATGATTTAATTAGGTCTTGGAGCAAGAAAGGTCATACTGACAGCTGATTAAATAGGTCTTGAAGCTGATTAAGTCATATTTAATTAGTACAGACTTATATAATCAAGACAGGAAGCAGAACACAGCATAATACAACAGCAAGAAAAAGAAAAAGTCAACCATTCTCTCTCAAAGCCTTCAAGAACACCAAGCACAAATTAATTCACATAAATTCAAGTTCATCATCTTTGTAATATTCTATCCGATAGAACTTGTCTACTTGTGATTCTTGTACTACTAGCGAATTAAGTTTCCTAGTACTTATCTTGAGATTTATTAACTAAATTAGAAAAGTTCATGTCGAATTTTCTAATTAGTTATTAAACACTTGATAATAGTTTGTATTGATTTTGTAACACCCCATCAAGTTAATATATAATTATATTCAACTTGAAATCCGTGTCAATTTATTCCACACAAAATATTCGTTTAAGTGAAAATTATTTAATGAATAAATTTTGAGAAATTGATATAGATTGTATTCAACCCCCCCTTCTACAATCATATTGGACCTAATAGGCAGGTATGGTAGGTTCTTTTAGGCCACAAAGCAAGCCGTGGATCGTTATCGTGATTTTTTAGGTAAGGTGTTGTCAATTTATACTGATGATTTTGAAATCAGTTTTCAGAACTAATTTATGAATTTAATGTTTATAGTGTTTCGTGGCACTAAACTTTGAATCTGAACTGAACTTCTTGAGGTGTGTTAGCTCAATGGGTGGATTTTGCTCAAAGAAATAAACTGAAGATATTTTTCCAACTGAAGACTTGACAAATGGAGATGATAATCATACCCATGGTTCTGAGGTGGTTTCTCAGACTCAAGGGTTGCCTGTTCAAGGGGATAATGATTCAACGTTGTCCTCGGCTAGAGAGAGCTTTGAGCCCTTTTCGTTTCCTAATGTGAATGCTATATCCTACAGAATGAGTGCGGATTATAACAATGACGGAATTCGATTCTCTAGGGCATTGTCAAGCAATTCTAGGTCAACAGTCTCTAAGCAGCTTACAAGCGCCAAGGTAAGCACAATAGGTCTGACTTGAATTATCATTTTGTTGATCTATTCCCCCCCCATTGTGTTCTATTTTTTGTCCTTACAATTCCTCTAGGTCGTTTGTCCTTATAACAGCAAACAATTTTTTCTTCTGTGTTTGAAACTGAAAATGCTTACGATGTAATTTTAGAAAAATGCCAGCAACTGATAGTGAATGATAAAAAATAGCAATTAAAAGCGTGATAGCTTTAGAAATCAGAGATTTTATAGGTAAGGTTGGTCAAACCTGTGATCAGATTCAAAATGCTTACCTCTATGAGCCTTCTTCATTTTTAATATTGAAAAACAGCAGTTATATTTACTATCTGTGTATCACAGGTTTCTGAAGTAGGTGGAATCCTTGGTAGAGCAGGAACTGCTGGGCTGGGAAAGGCTGTAGAAGTTTTAGATACACTTGGTAGCAGCATGACAAATTTTAACCTCAGCTGTAATTTCGTATCTGGTGCGGCAACAAAGGGAAGAGAGATTTCCATTTTGTCTTTTGAAGTTGCAAACACAGTTGTGAAGGGTGCCACACTTATGCAATCCCTTTCAGAGGAAAGCATTAAACATTTAAAAGAGGTGGTACTTCCCGTGGAAGGAGTGCAGCGACTAATATCAAAAGATATGGAAGAATTGCTGAGAATCGCTGCATCTGACAAGAGGTAAATACAGAGAGCACTATTTTAATCGATTTCATAGGACATATACATACACAGTGGTATACAAATGTGCCTATATATATTAGGTATAGTTGATATTAGCTAGGTTTTGGTTTTAGCTTTTGGGTTAAATGTATACAGTTGTAGGATAATGATTATAATGTGTTTTGACTGAAACAGAGATGAACAGAAAATTTTCTCCAAAGAAGTGGTCCATTTTGGAAATCATTGCAGGGATCCTCAGTGGTATAAGTTGAACCGCTATTTTGAAAAGTAAATAGTCACTTATATGTTTATTGTTCATTTAATTTCACACTACGGCAAAATCAAGAAGTGCTTTATTTATGTGAATTGTGAACTATAGGTCAGGTTCAGAACTTACACCTCACAAACAGTTGAAAGAAGAAGTAGAGACTGTGACGCAGAAAATGTTGACTTTAGTTCAGTACACTGCCGTGAGTATTTCTGGTCTACTATAACACATTTTGTTCATCTTATTTCTGATAAAGAATTTGGGCAATCATTTCTAGCGACCGAGAGAGTAGACACTTTAGGACATTAAAATATTCTTTAGCGATTAGAATGTGGATGAATCGAAAACAACCCTGATAATGTTTTGACCTGCTGAAAATCAACATATAATGAGCAGCCTATGAATTTAACTTATAGCAGATGCAGATCCTTCTCTCTGGAACTGGACATAATGACATGGAAGTAATCTCTAGCAACCATATCATCTAACTTCCAGATTTTAGATTTGTGTATATGTTGAGATGTAGACTTCTACGTCTGAAAATATTTCACGGTTCATAGCCACATAAGGTCCAATGCCCCATACCTATGAAGATTTTTGGGAGATGGTGCTCCAATATCGCTGCCTTGTAATTGTGATGCTTAAATGGTTGACAATTACAAGGTATGTACAATTGCATGACAAAGATAATCCTTCTGAATTTTTTGAGCATTACTTGAGTTTTGCTATTGAATTGTCTATAGTTTCTTGAGTTTGCTATCAATATTACAGCAACATATTCCTGAGATTCAACTCAATTACTAATACATTTAAACAACGAAGGAGGATTCGAAATTGGAGTCATTGCCTCCTTAAATTATTTTCACCCTTTTGTGCACATACTACCTCATACATCATACTACACCAGTTTTTGAATATTTCATCACTAAACTACTATGGTACATTTTATGTCTGCCCAACAATCCCATCATACCTTGCTCCACATCATCATCCAAGTTATTATAATTTTATGATTAGTTGGTGTGGATCGTGTGTTTTTATCTCTTGATATAGTTGCATAATTTCTTTGCAGGATAATTTCTTTGCAAGTTTTTTTCTAGGATGGAACATAACAACAGTTTCTGGGGTCTGCATACCCGTTTGACACAGTTCGGCGAAGAATGATGATAACCTCTGGGCAACCAATAAAGTACCATAATCCTTTACATGCTTTTCGAGAGATAGTTCGCCTTGAAAGTTTCAATACATGTTGATACAAAAAAATATATTAATTTTGTATCCAAAGCATGGACCTCTATGTTCGCATCCGAAGGTTATTTTTATATGGGCTTATCTGAATCTAATGAGTCCGATCCACTGGAACAGCCCATGAAATCGAGCCCAATGTTTAAGGCGGTGGAAAGAAATTATATGATCGGAGACCAAATTCTAGAAGGATCCAGATACTTAGAATATCATCTCAAACATGGAAATTACTTCCCGCCGAAGACAAAAGGCGTGGGCTGGGCCAAATATTGCCAGGAATACATAAATCGGATAGAACTACGTGGACTTGATCCCTATAAATAGGGTACGTAGGTACCTTGAGAGGGATCTAAAAAATCACACCCGATTACAAACTTTCAAGAGCAGTCCCAAATATCTCAAAAACCCTATTGTATTCTTATATTTACATCTTTATTCTTATTATCTCTATCTGAATACCCAAATATAAATTTAATCTTGAAGATTTGTCCTTGACGAAAATCAGCTTCAACATTTGGCGCCATCTGTGGGAATCGTTTAGAGAAAAGAGAAGAAGATTCATCAATCACCATTAAAGCTATATAAAAAGTATCAAGCATTAATATTTTTTGGAAAACAACCTTCGTCCACGCCATCCGAAAGAAATCACCAATGGATCGTCAAGTATCCAGTCAAACTCATCGTCGCACCTATTATCCATTCACCAACTTCATCGTTGGCGGAACCTCCCAGCGTGACGAATCCACCATCACCCAAATCGTCATCGACAACTACGGCCGCAAAGTCCATCTGAAGAGAACTTGTCATGAGGGTCATCATCAACAAGGTGAACAGCGACCTCCTATCATGGATGCAAGAAATATCATCTTGGCATTAAGAGGCAGATCCGATACTCTGGAGAGGAAAGAAGATACACCCGTAAGGGGAAGAAACCTAGAACCAGAGTTCAATCATGCGTTGGACGACGTTTATCGAGAAGCATCGGAAGCAAGACAGCGTGAAATTGTAATGCTCCGTGATGAAGAAATCCAGAGGAGAATTAGAGAATTGGAAGATCGAGAAAACGAACTAGCCGATGAACGATACCGACTTCGAGAGAACCTAGGCGAAAGAACATCCCCACGTGGTCGGTCACATAATCGACGATCTTCTACAGGTGACCGATCGCCAAGGAGGAGGAAATCTAGATCAAGGGATCGGCATCATATAGCACCTGGCGGCTCACCATCCCGTGGAGGCACTCCTTCCAATGATGATTATGATCGTGGAAACAATGGTCGAAGGAACAATGAAAGTCATGGCAATAGACGTGGTAATAATGGTGGAAATCGAAGAGGTGATGATGGTGACTACCATCGTCAACATAATGATTACAATAGGAGGAATAATGATGACGATCATAATGGATACGATAACAACCAATTTGATGAAGCATCCCTTCTGCGAGAGCAAATGGCAGAGATGCAAAGAAGGACCCGACAAATTTATACCGAACTAAGAAGTACCATACAAAATTTCGAGCATGTTACGTTTGGAAACTTGCAGAACGAAGACAATGACTGTACAGACTCGTCTAAGCTGATGAAGTACTATCAATAGCTTATCATCGGCATCATCATTATCAGATAAATTTAAATAAATTGATGTTGACAAGCTTATAATCTATCTATTTCAATAGGACATATATTCTAATATTTATTTGGATTTTCTTCTTGTTAATAATGCTATATGAGATAGTTATTAATAAAATTTCAATTTCTTTCATAAATGTTGATATGCATATATGATTTATTGTTATGATATAACTTAGTGGTTTAATTTCCTTGTGAATGACAAGCCATTGGGGACTGAAAAATTTATCCAACCCAAACAAGTGTTCACCGATGGTCACTGGGGGCAACAAATTCGATGGACTCCCGAATAAGTGACCAATCGTCAAACACTTGGGGGGCATCAAACTGATCTAATCCTAAACTTGTGACCTATCGACAATCAACTAGGGACAAAAATTTGACCAAGTCCCGACTTATGATCTATCGACACTCACAAGACTCGTGACCCATCGGCAATCAATTGGGGGCAAATATCAATTCATTGTCCCAACTTTGATTTGTCGACACTCACTTGGGGACAAGAGAATCTTCTGTCCCAGACTAGTGATACACCACTTCAAAATAGAAGAACTGCATCACTTTTGGGGGAAAGGAGATATGGGGCCGGATATACTCTTCAATGCGAATCTATGATGGTCCACCCGCCAACTTTTAAAGTTGGGAGATGAGAAAGAGGTGATCTAAAGTTTTTTAGATTTAACATTTTTATAGATCACACAGTCAATATGACAATATCTCATCGCTGCACAATCCGAACCAAGGTACTTGTTTGGACTTTTGAGGATTGGATGCAGAAGCTGAACCGAAAAACTACGTTTAGTGCTATGATGGTTCAAAGTCACGCAAAAGAATTCGATGGAAAGTGGAATGATCACTTAGCCATTGGATTAAAGATGATAACAAATGGATCCAATCATACTCGATCTGATGCAAATACAAAGAAGATTAAAATGTAAACAACTCGATCCAATGCAAATACAAAGAAGATTAAAATGCAAACACTTGGAAGAAATTACAATGATTTTATATCATCAAAGCACAATCCGATGCACAAGCGAGTACGAAACATCAGTAAATAAAAGCAAAAATAGAGATTTTCCCGAAGGCTCTATCATAACATGTGTGCCCGAAGGCAACTAAAGAACCTGTACCCGAAGGCATGTAAATAAGTCTGTGCCTCAAGGTAGCAAGCAAATCGAAGGTAGCTAATGGAATCTATACCCGAAAGAAGTTAAACGAATTTTTACCCGAAGGTTACAAGTTCAAAATTAGACCATAAACTACATAATTCATGGAAAGCATGATAATATAAGATTAGTTCTCTCCCAAATTCTCTTGAGAAGCAACATCATTCTCAGCATTGGGGATTGGAGCCTCTATGTCGCTACTTTGAAGTGCATCATTAGCCTGCTCTTGCCTCCATATATCTAACTCATAGTCAAACATACATTTGGTGAAGTCCATCTGAGCTTGTTTGACCATCTCACGTCTTTTATCAAGTCCGAGACCATAATAGTTAGATTCGACATCAAGTTTATCCCGTTTAGCCACTTGAAGTTCTGTCTCCAAAGTTGAAATCTTTTTCATGAGTTGGTCTTCACGAACAGAAGCCTCCGCTTCGATTTTCTTCAACTTTGCCTTGGCAGCAGCAGCTTTCTGTTGTTCTATTTTTGCCTTGGTCTTAGCAGCGTCAACAGCTTTTTCCAACTTAGAGTCATTGGAAACTCTAGTGGATTATGGAATTGGGGACCAACTAAAAGTTGGTATCCGATAGCCATGTACGAGTTATATGGAGTCTAAAGCACTCATTCCTGTATCATTGGAAATAGGGGATACATATTAGACTAGGGACCTTTTAAAGACCATTGGAATCGAACGACCAAAGATCGATATCCAATTCCTGAGTACGAGGAATGCGAAACTAAGCACTAATTTGCTAGTTCAATTTGTCAATAGCATTGGAAACAAAAATTCTTCTACATTGGAAACTGTTGGCAACATGACAACAGGAAGTATGAACCAATGCAAAGTTTCAAGTACATAATGAAATATACGTCAGAAGTTTTGTTTCCATGGGACATTTACTACAACACCAAAAGTTCGAGAAGAAATTGTAAACGAGAGCTTAGATTATTGGAAACATTAAATTGAGTGTGAGATTGGGGACCAACTACAAAATGGAGGAATACATTACAAAGACAAAGTCAGTATATGTTCTTGTGAAAATAGTAGTCGATCAAACCCAATGGTGCATTGGAAACAAATATGTAGTCGATGAACCCAGTGGTGCATAGGAAACAAAGATGTAGCCGATGAAACCCAGTAGTGCATTGGAAACGAAGATAAAGTATTCAATGAAACAAATGAAGATCTTAAACGAAATTCGAGACCTTTTGAATATGAAGCCCAGTGTAAGGGTATCTCATAGATCCAAAGGTGTTGATCGGAAATTAAAAAGAAGGGAACTACCAAATTATCAATGCTCGAAAAACAAATTTCTGCTTCCAAAGACTATGTTGCTTCGAAAAGGTTAATGGAAACTTTTTTTTGCGTCCATTGACTTCTCTGCATTTTGCTGCGTCCAATATTTTTCTGCATCTTGCTGCGTCCAATGATTTTTCCACCCGACATGTTTTATTGATTCCAAAGCACGTGAAGTCAAGATGACGATATAAATGAAGTCCTTATGCATTGGAACTATTGTTGTGCCAGAGGCTTTTTTGCTTCCGATGACCAGGGATTAGAGTTCAATTTTGTGTCCAAAGGCAATGCTGCATTCAGAAGCAACACTGCATCAAATGATGTCGGATAATTAAAAAAATAATTTTTATGGGCTTTGGATACCGCTAGGGGATAAAAATGGAGGCTACAAATTACTTTAAGTATTTATTGAAGCCCTCGTCTTCAAAAAATACTAGGGACCTGTTGATACAAAAAATATATTAATTTTGTATCCAAAGCATGGACCTCTATGTTCGCATCCGAAAGTTATTTTTATATGGGCTTATCTGAATCTAATGAGTCTGATCCATTCGAACAGCCCATGAAATCGAGCCCAATGCTTAAGCCGGTGGAAAGAAATTATATGATCGGAGACCAAATTCTAGAAGGATCCAGATACTTAGAATATCATCTCAAACATGGAAATTACTTGCCGCCGAAGACAAAAGGCGTGGGCTGGGCCTAATATTGCCAGGAATACAATATTAAATCGGATAGAACTACGTGAACTTGATCCCTATAAATAGGGTACGTAGGCACCTTGAGAGGGATCTAAAAAATCACACCTGATTACAAACTTTCAAGAGCAGTCCCAAATATGTCAAAACCCCTAATTGTATTCTTATATTTACATCTTTATTCTTATTATCTCTATCCGAATACCCAAATATAAATTTAATCTTGAAGCTTTGTCCTTGACGAAAATCGGCTTCAACAATACACTATTATGTGGAGTAAGTGCAAACATGCTTCTTGGTGTATCAGGGGCCGAAATCCTTGCAGGTTATGATCAACTTGCATGAATAGTTTATAGACAAGGTGAATAGTTTACAGACAAGGTGAGCATACTAATCCACACAGAATTTAAAGTAGAATTCAAGTTCCTGCCAAATGTAGACTTCTCGAGGAACCACTAAGTTGGTACTTTCTTATAAACAAGCTTTGAGATGAAGAAAAAATCTTCAGTTGTGACACATTCGTTTGTTTGACGAATGCTCATAAAGATAAAGAGATAAATGATGAAAACCTGGTTTAGATATGATTAGTTTCTCATAGCCGCTGTATTTTGTAGCAATTTAACTCCCACATTATGTATCTACTCATCTCCCCCTGGTACAGAAGATGAAGAGGATAGAAGAAATATATACAATAATTCTTAAGGAAGGTAGGAAGAAATATACAGAAGATGGAGCTTTTATCAGGTGCTGGTTGGGGTGGCCTCATGGGTTCATGCTGAATGTTGGGATTCCAGGTTGCGGAAATACAAAGGCTGCTCCACTGGAGATACACGATCTGAATTTAGAAGATGGCTTAGATGGGAAAGACAGTTCTTCGACGTCTTCTAATGAGACTGATGGTCTGTTTTAGATTTAGACTAGTGTATTGTTTAGGTTATGAGTTTGTCATGAGCGGTCAATAGTTTGTTGTTTTAATGTTGTTCGGCTCTGTTTCCAGGGTCATTATGGTGTGTTCCTCCCAGTTGTGTTGTAAAATGGGGATAGTTTCTATGTTTATTCTGTTATCTTTTAATGCATTGGCATTTAAAAAAAACTTTGATTTCATGCCAGTTTCCACCTATGTTAAGTTGATCTGACTTTTTGATATCGATGTTAATGAAGAGCAAGAAATTTGATACTAGCCTCATTGAATTCAAATCCAGAGGATAAAAAATAAAGTGATATTTTAAAACATAGAAGGGTGTTATAAAGAAAAACAAAAATGATAACATAAGCTGTTTTAAAATTAAATCAAATAAGTTGTTTTCTTAAAATAAAAACAGATAACATGTTAAATATAAGTGAAGTGTTTAAAAAATTTACATATTAATATGTAAAGACATTTTTTTTTATTTTTTTAATATTTAGGTTGACATATCTTATATTTCTTTTAATATTTATGTTGACATTGTTATAATGATTATTTTTTCAGATAAATTTCGGGATTAAAAAAATTGAGAATTTAAGTGATTAGGGACTATTCTCTTATTCACCTACATATAGCACATATGATATAAGTGATAGAATATTTTTTTTAACCCACATGGCTACAAAAATTTAAGATAAAATTGATATCAAGAAAATGTAAATAATATGCATTAAATAAATTATTACAAATAAAAGGATCAAATATATATTTGTGGAAGATAGGAAAAGAGAACATAATTAAAATGTCATTGTTTAAACATGTATTGATCAAAATTTTATGGTAAACTGTATATTTTTATTAAAATTTCAATGAAATTAAATCAAACTTTACAAATGTTTAATATTTAAAGCTAACCATAATATTGAAGTTTTCATATTAATTTTGTTTTGATATATAATATTTTAGATTTTAAGTTTGAATTAAAAAAGAAAATAATATATTTTAGAAGAAAAGTAAATTTTATATATATATATATATATATATATATATATATATATATATATATATTCAAGGTTATTAATCCTTTTATTCTTATCTTTATGTAAATATTAATATTATAATATGATTAATTTATTTAAACAGTTTTATTTTAGCGCCACAACATCTTTCATATATATTTTTAATTTTTAAATATTATGGTCAGTTAGCTTAATTTAATAAAATATTTACTAAAATTATGACATTGTGTCCCTTATATAATTTATATATTTAAAAAGAAAAATAATTTTAGTAGAGAAAATAATTCGAAGCTAATTTATGTAATGATAGGCACGATTACATAAACGTAAAATTTTAAAAAACATACATCTATATATTTTATTCAACTCACCACAAAATTGTAAGTACAACACTATACTAATACATACTTATTATGCATTCTTTTCAAATCATAGTGTTTCTTTTCGAATTTTTTAATATATGTAATAAAAATTTAGTTGGATTACTGTATAGTCATGTTTTTGTAACTTGGTATTTTTATTATATGGATTTAATGTTATATTTCAATTTAGGATGAAGGAATATTGGGTTTAAGGTAAAAAAAAATTATAAATTGTAACAGTTAAAAAGAAGAAGACTTTTCCGCAAGAGAAAGCGAGAGAGATAACCCGAGAGAGACAAGAGAGATAGATACTGGTGGGGGTTGGGGGCGGGGGTTTTAAACGGGTGGATGTAGTATTTATATATATTATTATTGTTGCTTTTGTTAACAAAATTAAATACAGAAATTCATTCATAAATTATAAACGAGTTGATTAAAATTCAGGAAGAAATAGAATTATATTTTTAAAATACAGAGAATAAAATTATTTCCTTTCCCATATAGAATATTTTTAGAGCAAATAATTTATTTGATAAAGATTTTGCAAGAATTACATTTCAAAATGTATTCAAACTTATAAAATCATTTAAGAATCCTTAAAGCTTAAAAATAGTTAAGCTACTATTGTAAAAAATCAATAAATATACCAAGATGATAAAATAGAAATTTCATAAGTTTTATTCATTCAAATGATTTTATAAAATGGTAGAATGCACAGTAAATAGGATTTTAAGATATAAAACCATCAAAATTTACATTTCAATTAACACGGTTAAACAAGTATAACACGTTACCACATTCTTATATCACATAGTGACTCATCAAACTGGAATTAAACTTTATATTTTATTCTATTCTTTTGAATTAAAATACTTTGAAATACTTATGTTCAAATTTTGTAAATTTAAATTTACGACTACTTAAAAATAAACATATTAGTCCCAAGAAGTAGTAAAAAAAAAATATTAGTCCCAATAACATAATTTTCCATTTTTGTTCACGAGATTAAATGATTTTATTAAATAAAAAAAAATCAACGTCTGTGCACGGAGTACAGACTAAAAAGTTGAACATAATTATACTACTATAACATCAAAGTGCATATTTTCATTCTAAAAATTTTAGCATCGTGAAATACTTCTCTAAGATTGAAACCGAATTTTTTGAATATTGTTGCAAATTATGTACTTTAAAACTAATAAACGCTTGGACATATCATTCTTATTATGTACAAACTAAGGCTCTGTTTGGGATTGCTGTTAAAAATTGTTGTGCTATTGGAAAAAGTGCTGGTGAAAAAAGTGTTGTTATAAAATGCTGAAGATTGTTTGGTAATATTTATGATATGTGCATGTTTTGCTGTAAAAATATAATAAAAATAATGTTTTTAGTGAGGTTTAATATTGAAACCAGCAACTGCTTTACCTGTTTTCTCTAAAAGTATCTTTTAGGCCAAAAGAAAAGCAGCTTTTAAATTTTACCAAACACTTTTTCAGCTCATTTTCAGGAAAAAACTGATGTTGTTGTCTACAACAACAATACCAAACATACCCTAAATATGGTCGTAAAATCTTAAAAATCTATTATTTAGTAATTTAAATAGAACAAATTTGAAGTTTAAAAACTTTTAAAATTCATTATATTTAAAATATGAGTTGTCGCATTGATTTGATAAATATTTAAAATAGAAGTCTACAAATACAAACGAACTCAAAAAACTTAATGATGAAAGTGTCATTTCTATGACAAATCACAAATCTTGAAGATGACAGGGATGGAGATGAAAATGATGGTTTGGGCAAAAAGAACCAATGAAAGATCACTTGATTTTGATTTCATTACAAACACTATTATTGCAAATGCTTAATATTATTTAATCAAATTTGAAGGTTTGATGTTAATTTTATGAAAATGAAGGATGGTGAATCAATGCTTATCAGAGATTATTCACACAGTTTCTATTTTTAAATATTTTTCTTCTTAAAGATTTTTGTTTTGTTCGGCATATTAATTCCATTTTTGCTATAATTTCATTTTGATTGCATGAGTATTTTGAATTTATGCATTTAGTATGGTTTATGTATCTTATTAGATTATTACTTTGAAATACTTATGTTCAAATTTTGTAAACTTAACTTAACAACTACGTAGAAAAAACATATTAGTCCAAAGAAGTAGTAAAAAAAATATTAATCCCAATGACATAAATTTTCATTTTTCTTCACGAGATTAAATAATTTTATTTAGTCAAAAGAAAAAATATCAACACCCGTACACGAGATTAAATAATTTTATTTAGCCAAAAGAAAAAATATCAACACCCGTACACGAAGAGCGGGCGAGGATAAAAAGTTGAACACGATACAATAATATCAAAGTGCATATCTTCATTGTAAAAAATTTTGCATAGCGAAATTTTTCTCTTAGATTGAAAACGATTTTTTTGAATATCGTAACTCTAACCAATTATATACTTTAAAAATAATCAACGCCCGCTCGCAGAGCACAGGCAAGGTTAAGAAATATTGACAAGCATGTTATGGTATTGAAGAAAAAATACACTAATACATTTGCCGGGAAGTTATCTTCTTAACAAGCATGTATCATCAAAATTGCCTGAAAGCACCATGAAATAATATCGATTATCCAGAGTGCAGAAAAGGTTTATAAATCAACTACAAACTGAAAAATAAATTAAACGATCTAGTCATCTAGGCTAAGCACTTGTTCTCTAAGATGCCTCACCAATTTCTTACCTAAGTATGCCTCATGACAATCTCATTTTCTTATGTGATCAACTCCCAAGAACCTACTTAAAAAGCATGATTAATCCGTGAAACAAGAGCGAAAAGTTACCTTCAGTCTCCTATAAGACCAAACCTATTCGTTCTTCACATTCATCTAGAAACAGAAAATGGCATCAAATCATGAAGAACATATTTTCCAAAGCAAGTATGCACCGGTTCCAGTTCCTGATAACATGACCTTACCAGAGTTTGTGCTTCAAGATGTTGAATTATACGCGGAAAAGGTGGCATTTGTGGATGCTTTTACAGGAAAAGAATATACATATGGCCAAGTTAATAGAGATGTTAAGAGGTTTGCCAAGGCCTTAAGGTCACTTGGCCTAAGGAGGGGGCATGTTGTTATGGTTGTACTTCCAAATATTGTTGAGTATCCGATTGTTGCTCTAGGAATTATGGCTGCTGGTGGCATTGTTTCGGGTGCAAATCCAGCTTCACATGTGTCTGAAATCAAGAAACAAGCCGAGTCTGCAGATGCCAAGTCCGTTGTTACTGATGCCGCAACATATGAAAAGGTATGTCACAATTAGTTCTGTATTTGTACATTACATGTATTGCTGTCACGTACACGAATGTAACATAAAATTTACAAAAATACTTTGCTTTTAGCTAGGTTTGACATTTTGGCTAACTGGTTTTTTGCTGTGTATCGTAGGTGAACGGTCTTGGACTACCACTTGTGATAGTTGGTGAAAAACGCGTGGAAGGTTCCATATATTGGAATGAATTGCTTGATGCAGCAGAGCGAGCAAGCGACAGCATCATGAATGAAAAAGTACAACAATCTGATATATGTGCCCTGCCATTCTCATCAGGCACCACAGGACTGTCAAAAGGTGTAATGTTAAGCCACCGCAACTTAGTTTCAAATTTGTGCTCCACTCTCTTCAGTGTAGGTCCTGAACTAGTGGGAACTGTCACCACATTAGGCCTTATACCGTTTTTTCATATATACGGGCTTACTGGAATCTGCTGTGCTGCACTGAGAAACAAAGGGAAAGTTGTGGTGATGGGTAGGTACGAGTTACGAACATTTCTGAATGCACTGATCAATTATGAAGTCACATTTGCACCAATCGTGCCACCTATCATCTTGGGACTCGTTAAAAATCCCATTGTGGATGAATTTGATCTCAGTAAGCTTAAGCTCAGTTCTGTCATGACAGCAGCTGCCCCTCTTGCTCCAGAAATTCTTGGTGAATTCGAGAGAAAATTTCCAGATGTTGTGGTCCAAGAGGTATGAACTAATTAACTATGCCTCTGTTCTTTTCCCTTTATGTATCAATGTAATTGAATTGATCTTCACTTTGGCTACTAGGCATATGGAATGACAGAACATAGCTGCATTACACTTACACATGGAGATCCTAATAAAGGCCATGCCATTGCAAAAAAACACTCAGTTGGTTTTATACTTCCTAATTTGGAAGTGAAGTTCATCGATCCTGCTACTAATAATTCTCTCCCCGAAAACACACCCGGGGAGATATGTGTAAGAAGCCAATGTGTGATGGAAGGTAACGTTCATGGTTTTAAACAGTATTAAACACTTTGAGATATGGTTAAATTATCAACTATTTGCTTCATGTGACATCATTATATTACAGGATACTATAAGAATGAGTATGAAACTGCACACGCGATTGATAGAGATGGGTGGCTACACACTGGTGATATTGGCTACATTGATAGTGATGGGGATGTCTTTATTGTGGATCGCATTAAAGAGCTAATCAAATACAAAGGATTTCAAGTAAAATGTTGTTTGAAGAAATCATATAATCATATAGGCCTTGTAACATGGATGAGTGCACTCCATTTATAAACATGACTTGGGTTTTAATTGGTTCAGAATTCTTAATTATACGTTTCATATATAGGTTGCTCCTGCGGAACTAGAGGGCATTCTTCTAACACATCCTTCAGTTGAAGATGCTGCTGTTGTGGGGTAATCAGTCACAAACTCTGTTAATGATATACTATATGTGTGGGTTGCGTGTGAAGATATATATATTAGTATCGAATCTATGTCAAAAATGCAGGTTACCAGACGAGGAAGCAGGGGAAATACCAGGTGCATGTGTGGTGATGAACATAGAAGCAAAAGATAATGAAGAGGAAGTGATGAATTTCGTAGCCTCAAATGTGGCACAATACAAGAAAATCAGAGTGCTGCAATTTGTAGATTCTATTCCCAAATCATCTTCGGGTAAAATAATGAGAAGGCTCATCAAAGATAAGATGATTGAAACAATAAAGAGTCGTTGCCCCAAAGCTACTCCAAGGATGCTCATCTAATAATTTGTATAATAGATGATGATGTTTTATCTCCCATATCCCCTTGCATGGCTGGTTATGAACTTGTGTTAGCTTCTTTCTACGTAATGAACGAAGCCTTGTCCTGTCTAAATAATTGTCCTTATTCTCATTTAGCTCCTTAGTTTTATTCATTATGATGGTGCTAATTTTCACTAGGCAGGTTATTTGTTTCAAATACAATTTTTTTCTAAGACATATATACTAGACGTACTGCTGGTATAGTTGTCAACGACTCATCTCACTTCACTATTATCAAGATTTGTGCTAAGAAGAACCAAAATACATGATACAGGCTCGCAATCATGCAGCAATAATATACATTTGCCGGAGTTTACTTCTGGTACATCGGGGGCAAAATGTGTTTGGAACCTTTGATTTTTTGGTGAGTTTGGGGAAAAAATATAAGTTCGCCAGGATACTATACTACTACATTGTAAGTTCGGTGAGGAAGCTGTGCAAAACCAGTTCCATGCGTGCCAATGAACAAAAAATTTCAACTGGCTAAGAGCATCGATAGACATTGTGTTCCAATGGTGTTAGCTATAATGGGTACAATGGGTAGCTATAATTCAAAAATAGTATTTTATTATTATTTTGGTGAAAACCGCAATGCATTCTAGTGACATATGAACGTAAGAAGTTGTATTCCGATGGAATTAGCTATAATATTAGCTATATTTTGAAAAGAATACTTTATAATTATTTTTAAATTGGTTAAATATATCTTTATTTAATAATATGGCTTTTTTATGTAGTTTCCTTTCATATTTAATAGTTAATTTTTTATATGTCTTCCTTTCATATTTGTCATATGATTTTTTTTTGTAACTTTTTTATATTTGTCTATGTAATTTTCTATTTTATTGCTTATTTAAATTTTTCTTATTAAATTATTTTAGTAAATAATTTAATTATGCTTTACAAAATGAAAAAAGTGGCCATACTCAGGAGAGAAGCATGAAAAGTGAGATGATGAGAGCTGAAGATGATGTGGATACATGTTCATTCAACAAATTTGGCGTACCAATTCTGATTATGTATAATTATGCCCGTTGGAATGAGAATAAATTTACAAGATATGTAAATTTGCTACTGTTTTAGTGCCAACTGTACAATATAGCTAATAGATTGAAAGGGTTGGAGTTACTCTAAGGAGGAGGAAGCGATGAATATTCGTTGCCTCGGTACAAAAAAGTTCGATCTCAGTGCTGCAATTTGTGGATGCTATACCAAAATATCATCATCTTGTGGTAAGATAATGTTAACAAAGACCAAATGGACTGACTGGAGTTTACTTTTATGTGAACTTGGTTCTGGAGTCATCCACTTGCGTTTGTTAATGAGACATAAAATCAAGATACTTGAAAAGCCTATAAATTCAGTCAGTCAACGATTACTTCAAAGTTGGTTTAGCTCCCATGTGAAACACCCCATTTCAATAAATTATTATTATAAATTTTATAAAACAGGTATTTATATACTCCTATTTAGTAGAGAGAATTTTAATTGTTTTTGTGGTTGAAATATAAAAATTCTACTTACGTGATAATTTCTTTTCTTGAATAATGGATTTTTTTTAGTTCCAAATTTGAAAAAAAGAACACATTACAGAAAAGAAGAGTATATATATAGTGACCTTAAATTTTTGGTAAGCGTCCGAAGAATTACATTAGTTGACGAAGATATTGGGGATGTTTTGGGAAGTTTATTTTTCAGAAAAATTGACTTATTTTAAGAAATAAGCAAAAATTTCTAATTTTTTATATAAAAAATTATTTTTTTAATAATTAATATAATCTCAAACATAAAATAAATATTTGTATAAAAAAAATTATTAAAATATGAAATTTTTATGAAAAAATATAGGAACAAACACCACTGTAATACTACGTTCTAAGATAGGTTGCATGTTAGGCACACTAAACAAAATCAGATACGCCAATTTGGTAGTTCCCAGAACCAACTCACGTAAGTAAGTATCTATTCTCCTGATTATGTGTTAGTGGAATCCTATGAGCAAGTTCAATGAGCAAGTTCAATGTTAGATGCTAAATTTCTATTGTTATTGTTATAATATAGAATTAAAAAGTGAATTTTGGTGCTAAAATAAAACTCACCCTCCAAAGTTAGTTCTATAATTAGTTTCAAATTTAATCAACTCTTTTAACTTTTACCAAACTCTTTTAACTTCTATTGAATATTCTCAACAAACTCATCTCATTCTAGTTAAATGATGATGTGGCATGGATGCATAAATGCATCCTTGGTTTCAAATTTAGCACCAAGGATGCATAATATAGCAATAGCACCAAGGATGCATCCAACTATAGCACCCCTTTGGAGATGAATTTTTTAGCACTTGATGCTATAATATAGCAATAGCACCAAGGATAACATTGCATTGGACTTGCTCTAAGAGCATCTCCAAAAAGGGTTGTCAAGAAGGGGTTGTCAAGAGGTTGTCAAGTCATACATGACATGGTATTCTTGGTTGGCCATCTATTGGAGTATCAAAGTTGCCAATTAAATTTGTCAAAAGTTGGTAACTTCCCCATTTAGTTAAAACACACAACTCTCCAAAAATGTATTTAACTTTATCATTTTCTATATCTTCCATATTTTTAATGTAATTATAAGATAATATAAAATTTATGTATGGGATCACATTGGTAACTTTTAAAGTTGTCAACTATTGGAGTGGATTCGTAATAAAAGTTTGAAATTCCACACCTAGAGGGGGGGTGAATAGGTGTTGGAGAGTATCTTCTCCTTCTTCATCTTATTTCTGAGATTAATCATTTTATTGATCTTCCTTGTTATGATAGCAAGCTCTTCATCAGATTCATCATCTGATTCTAGCTTGCTGACAGAATCAGCATGAAGTGCCAAATTCCTCATTTGAGAATTTGATGCATGAGTAGAGCTTTTCTTACTTTCCAGAATTTTGTTTTCAAACTGCTCCAATTCAGCAAACACAGATAATTGATCCATAGTATCAATTATTGGTGATGATTCCAAAGCCGTCACCTTAGGTTCAAAGATAAATGGCACCGCACTCAAAATCTTCATATTGATCTCTTCTTGAGGAATGTTCTTTCCGAGTTGCTTTAGTGCATTCATGTTTGTCTGGAACCTAGCTTGACTCTCCCGAATAGTTTCTCCTTCCTTGAGTTTGAAGTTTCCAAACTCATTCATTAGCTTGCTTAGTTTCACCTTCTTTAATCCTTTGGAGCCTTCATGACATAATTCCAAGGTGTCCCAAATTTCTTTAGCGGTCTTGCATGATGAGATTTTGTCGCATTCAGTTGAACACAATCCATTCATGAGGGAGTTCCTGGCCTTTCCATTATAACTATACTTGATAAGCTCCGCATCAGTAAGCTCATCAACATCCTTTAGTTTCGCTTTTGCGTCAAAGAATTGAAATGGCCCCTTTTGAACGACTCTTAGCATAAGTGGTTCTCTGGATAAATATATCTCCATTCTATTCTTCCACCAATTGTAATTTTCGGTACCAAGCAATAGAGGAGCCCGAAAATCCGATGTTCCTTCGGGATATCTGTCAGCCATTAGATCGATACTTTTCCTGTTACAGAAATGTTAGTATACCAAGCTCTGATACCAATTGAAATTCCACACCTAGAGGGGGGGTGAATAGGTGTTATGGCCAACTATATCCAATTTCAAAAATTATCGAACAATAAAACTGCTGACTAGTCAGCTTGCTGATTGGAATATAAAACAATCTGTCAGCTAGCTAAGATGCAGTAAAACGTGACTGTGAGCAAGCTAAGATGATAAAATGCAGTGCAGAAATATAAAGACAGAAATTAAACAACACACGAGTTTTAGCCAGGTTCGACCCCTATCCTCTACGGTCTACTTCCTGGTCCCTTACCAACTGGTAAGAGAATATATTATTGATCAATGAAAAGCCGATTACAAGATCAACTAATATATCTCCCTTTATCACCCTTGCTGGCAGCTAGCTAACTGGAACCCCTGTTCTTGAACTAAATGCTCTCTAAGACCTATACTTCCCAAGTACACTCTTCTCTAGCAAACTAGTTCCCAACCCTTGTTACCATGTTAGCTCAGCTATCAACAACACTTTACACTTTGAACAAATAAAGCAATGTTTGTGTTTACAACTCAATTAAAGAGACTCTCTCTATATACTCTCGGTAATGAACATGAGCTCTCTTTGAAATCTGGAAATGAAGTGCAGGAGTTGAGCTTGTGTATTCTCTTGTAGTGTGTTTTTTTCTTTTGCAGATAGCTCATGAATATATATAGAACCAAGCAGCTCCTTCATTTCTTCATACTCCCACGTTCATGCCATCATGGATTGATCAGATTTGCTAAGATTCCTTTAATGCCGTTGCTAAGAACTTTTGCAGAGCCTGTTGAACATCTTCTAGTGGCTGAGCATGAGTGAAAAACGTTTAAAGGAATTGTAATGATAGAATAGCCGAAGCATGTGCTAGTACACTAACATTATTCCTAGACAATGTGTAGTGGTGTAGTGATGATACATGCTTTCTATTTAATTGAAGAAACAACGGTTCTAAAGGAATAAAACAAAGACCCTGAAAAGGATATTCACATGGTAGACAAGATATCATGGAGCACATGGGTGCTTAATTGTTTAATCAATATTTTGTCAAAAGCAATCCTTATTATAAGATAACATATCTTGAAATATTCTTTGTGTTTTAGAACAAGTAAATGAACAATAGAAATGATGTGAATATGCTATAACACGTTTTAAGTAATTTTATGCAATTAATAACCAAGATAAAAAACTTGACAGCAGTTTTTCTGGACTCCCAGGCAGCTAGCTAATGAGCACAAATTCTATCAACTCAGCTTGCTTATATAACACTTAAGCTATATAACAAACATCTCAAGCTTGCTGTAACATCCTGTTCGAGTAGACTTAGCTTGCTGTCTTACTCTGTTTATATTGTTTTAGCTTGCTGATAAGATATATTCAGCCCTTAAATGTAATCCTGCAAAACAAAGTTAGAGCACAACCAAACAGCTAGCTATAACATTCGGTTACAAGCTTATTAGCTTGCTGACAGAGTGATCATCAAAACTATAAGGCTATCAATCTCCCCCTTTTTGATGATTACTCAATAATTTATAGGAGAGTAAAACTCCCCCTAAATCCATGCTTCCTGTAAAACAAGATTAGATAATAAAGCATGAAATATTCACGAACAACATTTGTATTCATCATCAAAACATCGAGCTAACAATCTCCCCCTTTTTGATGATGACATACTAGAAAACATCGGAGAGACTATGTTGCTCCCCCTAAAACAATGATCCCCTGATTAACAAAATATCTCAACATATAGTCATGTAATCAGGTTAACATATATTGTCATATGCAATACGATATAAACATAACTCATCCTTGCATAGTTGATAAATCCCAAACATGTATAAAATATAACATTATAGCCCTTTTTTCACATGTATTCATATTCTTCTCCCCCTATGACATCATCAGAAAAGGGGTTAACAAGATAAGCATGTAAGCATAAAACATGTGGTAAATCAATTAACAAATAATATGCTGATTATTGTATAAATAAAGTTGAATTAATCAAACCAGCATGCTGAAAGCACATTTTCGAGCTTTCTTCCATAGCAATTCTTCTAGTGGATTGCATAATAGCTTGCTAATTAGGCAGTACACATTCTCAATGATCATGAATGTGACTTCATCTCATAGTTTTCTCCTTTTCCATTTTCTGCACAATTCAATACATATACATATATTTGTCCCATCTATATACTAGAGGAATCTCATTAGTACCACAATAATAATATACTAATATTCAAGGAAATGTAAATGGACAAATAACATACTTACTACTTGGATACCCAAATTTGGTTGGATCCACCATGGTCAGTAGATAGAACATAAAGAACATGTAGATCAGACTTCTTGACCCACTTTTGAATTACTTTTGGAGCTTGATTCTTTGTTCTCTTTATTCTATTAGCTTGTTGTCGGTAAGCTGTCTGTCTGTTCCAGCTTGCTAGGTTTGCATTCTGAATTTTGCAATATTTTGACAAATGACCCTTCTTTCCACATTTGTTGCAGATTCTCCAAGGCATATCATAATCATAAGGAATACCATACTTCCCATCATATTTAAGAGCCTTATCCGTCGAAGTTGAAGCGATTCCAAGTTCTTCCTTTTCCAAAGAACTTTGGTTTGCTTCATCATAGATATGAGTATTTCCTCTCCTTGGACAGACTTTCCCATTCCCTTTTGAAAATTCTTTATCTCCTGTTCCAGCTCTTTTATTCTTATAGCTTGCTGAGATACCGTTTCAGCTTGCTGAGATACCGTTTCAGCTTGCTGAGATACCATTTCAGCTTGCTGAGATACCATTTCAGCTTGCTGAGATGATTCTTTTATTGAAGATTCCTTATGTTTGAATGTCTCAATTTTTGGTTTCAAGGATTTGATTGTGTCTGAAGATTCATTTGAAGTTGATTCCTTAATCTTGAATGTCTCAAGACATACATCTCTTGCTTCGATATCTGATCTTAGCTCGCTGATTTCCTTTTGTAGAATATCATTTCTTTTGAGAATAACCTTATTCAATCCTTCTAGTTGGGTAACCTTGGCCTTAAGGTCAGAAACTTCACCAAGTGTATTTTCTGGGACATCTTCAGTCATAAGATCAGAAACCACCTTTTTAAGATGGGCATTCTTCTCTTTCAGCTTGCTATTTTCAGCTTTAAGTGCTAGAAATTCCTCCATAGGCACATTACTATGTTCCTGCACGGTTAGTGTTTCCAATATAGGAATACTAGTAGATAAATCATAGTTAAATGAATTTACCTCACTACTAATGCTCTCCGAATCCAAGACATCAGTTTCGATAAGTACTTCTTCCGTGTATCCTTGTGTGATATCTTCATCATCAATTCCAACAAGTGCAAGATTTATCATTTCATCACTTGACTCATCATCAAAAGCTATTTCCTCATCATCACTCCATGACAAAAATGCTTTAGATTTTTCTTTGTCCCTTGAGGCAGCTTGCTTGTTCGGCTTGTTTTTAAGCTTGTAACAATTTCTTTTGTAGTGGCCCGTCTTGCCACATTCAAAACATGTTTGATCATTGCTTTCTCTGGAGAACTTTTTGTTGTTGGAGAGTATCTTCTCCTTCTTCATCTTATTTCTGAGATTAATCATTTTATTGATCTTCCTTGTTATGATAGCAAGCTCTTCATCAGATTCATCATCTGATTCTAGCTTGCTGACAGAATCAGCATGAAGTGCCAAATTCCTCATTTGAGAATTTGATGCATGAGTAGAGCTTTTCTTACTTTCCAGAATTTTGTTTTCAAACTGCTCCAATTCAGCAAACACAGATAATTGATCCATAGTATCAATTATTGGTGATGATTCCAAAGCCGTCACCTTAGGTTCAAAGATAAATGGCACCGCACTCAAAATCTTCATATTGATCTCTTCTTGAGGAATGTTCTTTCCGAGTTGCTTTAGTGCATTCATGTTTGTCTGGAACCTAGCTTGACTCTCCCGAATAGTTTCTCCTTCCTTGAGTTTGAAGTTTCCAAACTCATTCATTAGCTTGCTTAGTTTCACCTTCTTTAATCCTTTGGAGCCTTCATGACATAATTCCAAGGTGTCCCAAATTTCTTTAGCGGTCTTGCATGATGAGATTTTGTCGCATTCAGTTGAACACAATCCATTCATGAGGGAGTTCCTGGCCTTTCCATTATAACTATACTTGATAAGCTCCGCATCAGTAAGCTCATCAACATCCTTTAGTTTCGCTTTTGCGTCAAAGAATTGAAATGGCCCCTTTTGAACGACTCTTAGCATAAGTGGTTCTCTGGATAAATATATCTCCATTCTATTCTTCCACCAATTGTAATTTTCGGTACCAAGCAATAGAGGAGCCCGAAAATCCGATGTTCCTTCGGGATATCTGTCAGCCATTAGATCGATACTTTTCCTGTTACAGAAATGTTAGTATACCAAGCTCTGATACCAATTGAAATTCCACACCTAGAGGGGGGTGAATAGGTGTTATGGCCAACTATATCCAATTTCAAAAATTATCGAACAATAAAACTGCTGACTAGTCAGCTTGCTGATTGGAATATAAAACAATCTGTCAGCTAGCTAAGATACAGTAAAACGTGACTGTGAGCAAGCTAAGATGATAAAATGCAGTGCAGAAATATAAAGACAGAAATTAAACAACACACGAGTTTTAGCCAGGTTCGACCCCTATCCTCTACGGTCTACTTCCTGGTCCCTTACCAACTGGTAAGAGAATATATTATTGATCAATGAAAAGCCGATTACAAGATCAACTAATATATCTCCCTTTATCACCCTTGCTGGCAGCTAGCTAACTGGAACCCCTGTTCTTGAACTAAATGCTCTCTAAGACCTATACTTCCCAAGTACACTCTTCTCTAGCAAACTAGTTCCCAACCCTTGTTACCACGTTAGCTCAGCTATCAACAACACTTTACACTTTGAACAAATAAAGCAATGTTTGTGTTTACAACTCAATTAAAGAGACTCTCTCTATATACTCTCGGTAATGAACATGAGCTCTCTTTGAAATCTGGAAATGAAGTGCAGGAGTTGAGCTTGTGTATTCTCTTGTAGTGTGTTTTTTTCTTTTGCAGATAGCTCATGAATATATATAGAACCAAGCAGCTCCTTCATTTCTTCATACTCCCACGTTCATGCCATCATGGATTGATCAGATTTGCTAAGATTCCTTTAATGCCGTTGTTAAGAACTTTTGCAGAGCCTGTTGAACATCTTCCAGTGGCTGAGCATGAGTGAAAAACGATTAAAGGAATTGTAATGATAGAATAGCCGAAGCATGTGCTAGTACACTAACATTATTCCTAGACAATGTGTAGTGGTGTAGTGATGATACATGCTTTCTATTTAATTGAAGAAACAACGGTTCTAAAGGAATAAAACAAAGACCCTGAAAAGGATATTCACATGGTAGACAAGATATCATGGAGCACATGGGTGCTTAATTGTTTAATCAATATTTTGTCAAAAGCAATCCTTATTATAAGATAACATATCTTGAAATATTCTTTGTGTTTTAGAACAAGTAAATGAACAATAGAAATGATGTGAATATGCTATAACACGTTTTAAGTAATTTTATGCAATTAATAACCAAGATAAAAAACTTGACAGCAGTTTTTCTGGACTCCCAGGCAGCTAGCTAATGAGCACAAATTCTATCAACTCAGCTTGCTTATATAACACTTAAGCTATATAACAAACATCTCAAGCTTGCTGTAACATCCTGTTCGAGTAGACTTAGCTTGCTGTCTTACTCTGTTTATATTGTTTTAGCTTGCTGATAAGATATTATTCAGCCCTTAAATGTAATCCTGCAAAACAAAGTTAGAGCACAACCAAACAGCTAGCTATAACATTCGGTTACAAGCTTATTAGCTTGCTGACAGAGTGATCATCAAAACTATAAGGCTATCAAAGTTACCAACAATGAGATGGAGGAAAGAAAAATAAAAAAGTAATATATATGATCATATAGTAAAAATTGATAACTATAATGACAACCTCTATTGAAGATGCTCTATCGAGATCTTAATTAATTACGCTACTTCTGTGTGTGGCGACTTGTCTTTAACGTTTTCAATAGGAGTAATTTTTATGTAATCACAAGACAACTAGACTTTGCTAGCTAAATAGTATGAGCAGGCATACTAGAAATGTGATGTTGCATTACATTTACTGCATAGGATAATTGTTTTGTGCATATTCACGAATTAATATTTAACATCAAATATGTTCCAACATACATTTGTTTCGAAATTCATTTGGCAGTTTATAAATTAGCTTCACTATCCGTGCAAGGTATGAGAATATTCTAGCTTTTTATGAGATTTTGTTTTTAATTAGTTGTGACCATGAATGTTCTTCAATTTATTATAATATAGTCTAAATATAGATTAACTTACTCTGTACTCTGTACTCTCACTTTCTAACAGGTTTTGTCAAAATAAAATGTGGAATATTGCGATATTTTGATATTTAGTAGTTCAATTTTGTGGTCGTGAACACTTTTCAATTTGTAGTGTTGCCTAAATATAGCTTAGCAAACTCTCTTCTTAAGGGCTTCATTTTCAACATGATATGTCCAAAATTTATAATATCTACTAAGATAGTCATTTAATTCAATGTTTTCAGTAGTGAATTTAAATTCACTTTATTCAGAACTGAGAATTTAAATCTGATTACTCGTTATGAACTTTTAAATAGTATATTTTACTACAAATAAGATTAATAGATTAAATACTATTATAATACTAATATATATATATATATATATATATATTGATAGGTTATAACCAATCCTGACTGGGCTCAGTCCAGATTCACCGTACACCCGGTCCGGATTGGGCTTATGCAGATGGACCCGTAGCCCAGACCCAGGACATGAGAGATAATACTATGGGATTGGCACACACGAGTCATGATTATGGTCCCACATAATAGCGACAGATAAGGGAATCCTAGGATTGGCACAATCATGTCCCTATCAATCCACGTGCTGACATGCCATTGGCACACGCCACCACAATTATCACCTGGACAGGTCTGGACTATCAGCAACATACAAGTGTCCCGCATACCTAGGATCCAACGCTCATGATTGCAGGTACCAACCCCTAAACCCTAATCCTTGGCCTATAAATAGACCAGGAGAAAAAGGTGTAGGGGTTACGTTCTTTTACACACCTATATACACACACCCTCCACATTTAGATACTCTAGTCCTTATCTTTTACCCTCCAAAGCCTGCTCTTATTCTCACGTCGTAGGTACCGCGGGTTAAAACCCACCTCCCGGCGTTGTTCTACAGAGTCCTAACCACCAGCATCACCTCCACCAGGCGTGGGAGCGGCTGAGGAAGCACCTGATCGGGATCTGGAGTTATCATTTGGCACTAGAAGGAGGGGTGGCTCTGTCCTTTGGTCTCGGTGCCACTGGACTCGTCTCCATCAACAAGCTCTTGAAAAAGAGTCCTAATCAAACCAGTAAGATCTGAAAACCACCCAAATCCTGATAAAAATGCAACCTTTACACCTTTTTCCAACTATGTATGCATGTTTCGTTCTTGTCTAGCCGCTGTCCATGTAGATCTGTTGGTTATTCTGGATAAAGTTCTGATTTTTAGCCCTTACTCCTAATTATTAGCTAGATCTGTAGTCATGACTACTTGAGTTGTTAAAGTCTTGGCTTGTTCTTTCTTATCTTTGTTTTGAACCAAAAAGTACGTGCATACATACGTTGTTTTCTCAAAAACCCAACTCAGATCTTTTATAAAGCCTGTATCTTCTGAGAATCATTGTCTGGGAAACCATATTCTGTGGAAATAATGCCAAAGGGAAGTAAATCTACCCAAAGACAAACCACCAGTGCTCGAGCACAAGAGACAAATCCGACCCCGGACCTACCAATATAAATATACCGATGTGCCCCTAGCAGCAATGCATATGGAAAATCTTACCAGAGATGACCTTGCGGAGGCAATCTGGGCGTTCCGAACAGCCCGGACTGCACCTCCTCCCGAACCTGAACAAGATGAAAACTCTCAAGACTCTGAACATTCTCACCGTTCCCAGAGGTCAGTTTTTGATCGTATTGGGGATAAAGGCCAAGAAAAGCGGACAACCCACAAAGCTCAGAGCAAAAATAAAGACCATGAGGCCGAAAAGCTCAAAAATTTGGCTGAACTTAAAGAAAAAATCAGGCAAGAGGAGGAGGCCAAACTTGAGCTCAAAATCCAGAAAAGAATCCAGGAAGAAGAGGACCGTGTCTTGAGGAGGTCCGGATCCAAAAGAGTTCATAGGGAAATCACTCCGGAGCTTATCTCAGAGGAAGATGAACCTAAAGACAATTTAATGCAAATGATTCATGAGCTGCAGAGAAAGGTGGGGCATGACTCCGGACTCGAATGAAGGGACTCTGACACCGTTCAGCCGTTCTCTAGAAGCCATTCCAAGACAAAAGAACCTGAAGCATTATAACTTTGATTCATTCGATGGAATGGGGGACCCCGAGGAACATGTCAATTATTTGGAACAGATTGCTCTCATCTACTACTACAACGATATCACCAAATTCCGATTCTTCGTATCAACTTTGAAGGGAGGGGCTCAAAGATGGTTCAGTCGGATCCCCTCCCGGAGCATCCATAACTGGAAGAAATTCCGTGAAACCTTCCTGAAGAGGTTCATAGCAAACCGAACTCATGATTTACACATGTGCCACCTGGAAACAATTCTACAGTATGACAATGAACCCCTCGCAGACTATATGAGGCATTTTCAGGAGACAATCAACAAAATCTCGCGACTAGACGAGCGTGAAGCTCTCAACATCTTCCAGAGGAACCTATACCCGGAGCACAATGAAAGATATGTTTACGAATTAATCAACAAAGAACCCCAGAGCCTGGCAGCAGCATATTCTATGGCAACCCGATTTATCAAAGAAAGTGATGTGCTGCAAGCTATGAGGATGACTCGTCAAGGAAATTCCTCAACCCGAGCAACTCAAGACGATCGCCCTCGAGGGGGTTATCAGCCGGACAAAAGATTCAAACCAAATAGGCAAACCAATTATATTCAGAATTCCCAACCCTCAGTCCCGGAGAAAGTCTCTGAACCAACAATAATAGCAAACCGGACTCGAGGCCTCCAAAGCCTCCAAAATCTGATCCCTAACCAGAACCTAAGTGGACTCCACTCAGCCGAACCCGGTCTGACATCTTAAAGGAAGTCCGGGATAAGCCATACTTCTACCCACCTAAACCAATGATCACAGCGCTGGAGAATCGGCCTACCCACAAACAATGTGACTACCACGACACTCACGGTCATACCACCGAAAACTGCTTATCTCTCAAGTACTTTATCGAGGATCAAATCAAAAAAGGAAACATGGGGCAGTATATAGCTCGGAAAACCATGGAAAAGGGGAGGGATCCGGATCAGGAAAAAAACACGTTGTCAATGTAGTAATGGGGGGATCCAGCTCTCCTCCCCCTAGTCTGGACTCAGGAGATGAAATCATGATGATCCAGTCCTTTCCCGAGCAAGTAATAACCTTCAGCAATGCGGACTTTGAGGGAGTTGATCCAAATCACAATGAAGCCCTGGTGGTTAGCTTGGACGTCGCTGAAAACGAAGTTAAAAGGATTCTTGTAGATAACGGATCCTCAGTCAACATCATCTTTAAACATACTTTTGACAGAATGCAGTTGGGCAGCGTGAGGATGAATGAATGCATAGAGGACCCTCTCTTCGGGTTCGGGAACAACCTCATCCCAATCCAGGGAACCGTGTACTTACCAGTCCAGTTTGGAACTTTCCCAAAACAAGTTACCCACACTATGAAATTTTACGTCATCAATACCCCATCTTCTTACAACATGATCCTCGATCGACCAGCCTTTACTAAGCTCCAAGCCATAACCTCCACACCACACTTAAAGTTCAAATTTCCCACGCCGTCTGGAATTGGAGAAATCAAAGGAGATTCAAAGATCGCCGGACGATGTTACGGCCAAGCTTTAGTAATGGCTGAAACCGATCCAGAAAACAAAGGAAAAGCCTCTCTATATCAAAAGAACTTGAGTCGAAAGAAGCATAGAGCATATTTCAAAAAGGAGCCCGGACATGAAGTCCAAAACATCGAAAGTATGGAAGCCCAAACTAAGGAAGAACTGATCGCTAAGGCACGAAACTACCTGGAGTCCAACACCCAAGCCCAGATTCAGCAATTTACCTCAAAAAAGAATCTGGGTAAGGTGGAACCCTCCGTTGAGACAGAAGCCATCGAACTTGAAGAAGGTAATCTGGATAGGGGAATAAAGATAGGGTCCGAACTGGATCCTGTGTTCAAGAAAGATCTCATTCAGTTGCTCAGAAATTACGTAGATGTTTTCGCTTGGAGCCCTGATGATATGCCCGGACTCAGAGAGTCTGTCGCTATGCACAGCCTTGACGTTAATCCCAACAGAAATCCTGTAAAGCAGAAACGAAAAAACTTCGCTCCGGAAAGACAAAAGGCAATTGATGAGGAAGTTGAAAAGCTTCTCAAAGCTAGAATAATTTGCGAGATAAAGTACCCTGATTGGCTGGCCAACATGGTCCTAGTCAAAAAACCCAATGGAAAATGGAGAATGTGTGTCGACTACACTAACCTAAACGCTACATGTCCCAAAGATCCGTATCCCCTACCGAGTATTGATCAGCTCATTGATGTCACTGCCGGTCATGTGATGTTCAGCTTCATGGACGCATTCTCTGGTTACAACCAAATCAAGATGAACCCGGCTGACATAGCCAAAACCGCCTTCATAACCCACAGAGTTGTTTGTGCGTACAAATACATGCCCTTCGGATTAATGAATGCTGGGTCAACATATCAAAGAGCAATGGTTGAAGTTTTCAAAGATTAGTTGGGCAGGAACCTGGAGTCCTATGTAGATGATATGATAGCCAAGTCAAAAACAGTTGAGGAACTTGTCCCGGATCTGTGGGAATGCTTCGAGAATCTAAGGAAGCATGAGATGAAACTGAACCCAGAGAAGTGCACCTTCGGTGTGGAAGCTGGAAAGTTTTTGGGATTCATGATTAGTCAAAGAGGAATTGAGGCCAACCTGGAGAAGATTAAAGCGATAATGGAAATGGAACCACCCCGGACTCAGAAAGAGATACAAAAACTGGCAGGCTCACTAGCCGCATTGAGGAGGTTTATTCCTAAGCTAGCCAAATGTTATTTACCTTTCTTCGATCTGCTTATGGGGGCCAAAAACAAGAAGGAGATAGACTGGAGTCTGGAGTGCTAAAAATCTTTTCAGTCAATAAAAGAATTTCTGTCATCTCCACCAGTCATGTCAAAAGCCGAGCCCGGGGAAGCGCTGTCTCTTTACTTGTCCGCATGACCGCTCGCAGTAGGAGCAGCCCTAATCCGAGAACAAGATGGCCAATAGAAACCGGTCTACTATGTCAGTCAGGTGTTGAAAGATGCTAAAACCAGGTACCCCAACTTGGAAAAATTTGCTTTTGCTCTAGTAACATCTTCCAGGAAACTAAGGCACTACTTTCAAGGGCGAGAGATCAAGGTCATAACTGATTAACCTTTGAGAAGGATAATTCATAAGCCAGATGTATCCAGAAGACTCGTCAACTGGGTTGTCGAACTAAGCCAATTCCAACCCACCTTTGTACCTCGGACAACAATCAGGGCCCAAGTTCTAGCTGATTTCATTGTGGAATGCTCCTTTCCCGGGCCCCGATCTAGTCCCATGATTATGGATTCAGGGGAAGATGATAGCATTGATTTGGAAGCATGGTCCCTGTATGTTGATGGATCTTCAACAAACGAAAGATCCGGAGCGGGTCTAGTCCTAAAAAGTCCCCACGGTTTCCAGATTCAACAAGTTATAACCTTCAAGTTCTTGGCCACCAACAACCAAGCGGAGTACGAAGCACTTTTGGCCGGACTCCGGTTAGACCGATCATTGAAAGTCCAGAGCTTGAACATCTATAGTGATTCCCAGATTGTGGCAAAACAAACTAAAGGGGAGTATATTGTGAAAGACCCAAGACTAGCTCAATACCAAGCCCTGGTTAAAAGCTACTTGACTACGATCCCAAAGTTTGAAATGGTCCAGATCAACAAAGAAGAAAATGCAGAAGTTGATTCATTATCCAGGCTAGTCCAGAATGCTGCTGAACTGGACAGCTCCGTCTACTTTAAAGAAATTGAGAAACCCACAATTGAAAATGACGAAGTTATGGAGATTGATGATCAATCGAATTGGATGACCCCTTTAATCTTGTACCTGGATAAGGAATAATTACCTGAAGATAAAAACAAAGCACAGAGACTCAAAGCTAAGGCAGCAAAGTTCTTTGTTGAGGAAGGACAGCTTTACCGGCGGACCTTCTCCAGTCCGGTCCTAAAGTGTGTTGGACCAATCGAAGCCGAGTATTGCCTGTAGGAGGTTCATGAAGGAATTTATGGGGATCATCTATCTGCGAAGGCTTTAGCTTATAAGATTATAAGACAAGGATACTACTGGCCGACCATCCACAATGATGCAGTTGAGTTCGTGAAGAAATGCAAGAAGTGCCAACTGTTCAGCAATGTCCCAAGGAAGAGTTCGGTCTTGCGTTCCTCAATCCTGTCTCCCATACCCTTTGTTGTTTGGGGAATTGACATCATGGGCCCTTTTCCCCGGGCCAAGGGTGACTTGAGGTATCTCCTTGTGGTGATTGATTATATGACAAAGTGGGCAGAAGCTAAAGCTATGCGAACTATCAATCAACAAGACTGCATTCGTTTCATGGACAACATTCTGATAAGGTTCGGGCTACCTCGAGTCCTGGTTTCTGACAATGGCCCATAATTCGTTGGATCGGACTTTGAAAACTATCTGAAGGAAAGAGGAATTAAGCATAAGAAATCGTCGGTGGCCTACCCAATGGGAAATGGTCAGGTGGAAGTTACTAACAGGATTCTGCTCAGGGGAATTGAGAAAAGGCTCCAGGAAAGCAAGAACAAATGACCGGAGGAATTGCCAAATGTGTTATGGGCATACAGGACTAGTCCAAGGACTAGTACCGGGGAAACGCCATTCAAACTAGCCTACGGAACTGAAGCTATGTTACCTATAGAAGTGGGATCTCCATCATACAGAGCTATAAATTTCGAAGAAGTGGCAAATGAAGAAGGTCTACGGGTTAACCTAGATCTAGTTGATGAAGTCCGAGATAAAGCTGTGGAGAAAATGGAAAAGTATAAGGAGAAGGCAAAAGAGTATTTTGGCAAGAAGGCTAGAGTCAAAAACTTTCAAGTTGGAGACCTAGTCCTTCGTGACACTGAGGCTTCGGACCCGACAAATACCGGGAAGCTAATGCCTAAATGGGAAGGTCCATACAAGATCGAAGAAATTCTTCATCCCGGAACTTATAAGCTCAGTAATATGGATAATTCTGAAGTCCCCAACACTTGGCATGGCCTCAGACTCAGGAAGTTCTACCAGTAAGAAAATGTCCAAGACCCGAAGAACCAATCAAGGAGCTACTTCAGAGCCCAAAGTCTTCAACGGATAGATTAGTCTCTCTAATGAAGCAAGAATAAATTTTTTTTGTAAGATGAACATTATGTTTAATGAAATCGGGGCTTGCCTTTATTTTTATTCATTTGTTGTAAAAGTTACTTTATCACTTACACACACATCACCTCGATCCGAAACCATAGGCAACATCGCCAAAACAAAAAACAACTACCGTAATCCGGACTATTTTCTACGAAAGATATCCGGATTGGGGGCAAAAATGCTACAAAACTTCTAAGTAACCCAAAGTTTTCAAACTTTGGATTTAGCCAAAAAACAACTACCGTAATCCGGACTATTTTCTACAAAAGATATCCGGATTGGGGGCAAAAATGCTACAAAACTTCTAAGTAACCCAAAGTTTTCAAACTTTGGACTTAGCCAAAAAACAAAAAACAACTACCGTAATCCGGACTATTTTCTACGAAAGATATCCGAATTGGGGGCAAAAATGTTACAAAACTTCTAAGTAACCCAAAGTTTTCAAACTTTGGACTTAGCCAAAAAAACAAAAAACAACTACCGTAATCCAGACTATTTTCTACGAAAGATATCCGGATTGGGGGCAAAAATGATAAAAAAAACTTTTAAGTAACCCAAAGTTTTCAAAATTTGGACTTAGCCAAAAAACAAAAAACAACTACCGTAATCCGGACTATTTTCTATGAAAGATATCCGGATTGGGGGCAAAAACGCTACAAAACCTCTAAATAACCCAAAGTTTTCAAACTTTGGGCTTAGCAAAAAATAAAGACAACTACAGCAATCCGAACCATTTTCTACGAAAGATATCCGGATTGGGGGCAAAAATGCTACAAAATTTCTAAGTAACCCAAAGTCTTCAAACTTTGGACTTAGCAAAAATTTCAAAAACAGACACCACAAATCCGGACTACTTCTTACGAAGCACATCTGGATTTGGGGGCAAAACGCAGAAATGCAAGTTTGCAACCAAGACCTATGAAAATAAGCAAAAAGAAAAATAAACATTCATGGCTGTTTTTCAAGCCATTTTTATTGATAAACAAAGAGTACAACTTTATTTGAGAATTTAAAATCATAAAAATGCTCGTTAGCAAGCTGGGGATCTAGACAGCTTTTCCCCCAGGAGTCGAAGAAGAGCCGCTGGAACCCTCTTCATTTGCTCCAGGCTTCTTCTCAGCCTCCTCTTGAACCATCTTGCGTAGCGCCAGGGCTTCTTCAATCCTTCGAAGGACTTCAGGGAAATCAGCCTCTGTCTTAGGACCATCAAAAACCATACCATCCACAATGACCTTGTTATTTTCGCAATCGTAGACCAAAACAGGGCCCATGACGCAGAGGATTTCTGTGAAGAAGGAGAGAACCTAAAGTTTGGGAAACTGTAAAAGGAAAAGGTAAAAGGAGATGCTGAATGGCTACCAATATTTATAGAGGTGAAATAGGGGGATACTTTGGAATTCAAACAAACCTACTTCCTCATGATGCTCGGGGAATTGGATTGCAGTGAATACGAGGGTCAAACGCAAAGACTTTGAACATTTGACCAGGAAGAATGCGAGTTTCAAAATTTGCTAATAAATTTTGAGTAAATCTACAGAAGTATGACTTCACGTTATCCGTTTATGATTTTTCAGTGATTTAGACTTGAAAATTCTGTATCCACCACAATTCGGACTCCACTTTATGAAGATAATCCGGATTGGGGGCAAAAATCTACGAAAAAATCTCTATCTTACTCAAAGTCTTCAAACTTTGGACTTAGGAGAAAAATATTGAACTCTTACCACAATCCGGATTCCATCCTTTGGAATACAATCCGGATTGGGGGGAAACAAATATACACAATATATGCGAAAAAAGCAGAGATAATTGGGAATAAAAAATTCACAAGTTCAACGCGAGCGCATGTAAGGCACAAATTCAAAGGATTAAAGTTACAAAACATGAGGTCAAAAGAGTGGAAATTTAAGCAGTAGTGTCATTCGAATTCTCGATGGCAGGAGGGATAGCAGAAAGGATCGGATTGGGGCCACTGTAAGGTTCCGGTTCTGAACCATCCCGATCGTGAGCCTCTTCAGCAACAACATAAAGGTCGGAAAATTTCTCCCAAGAAGACTCTGGATCAGTCTTTATGAGCTTTTATGCGACAAGCCAGCATCGGTACAATTTCTCAGCAAAAGACTCGGCAACGACGTCAGTATACTCCTGAGAACTCTTAAATTCAGTAATGACCGTCTCTGCTAGTTTGCGACCTCCCAACTCAGTCTCGAGTTCTCCAATACGCTTCTTAAGATCCCCGGACTCAACCTCCGCAGCAACAGCCCAGTCTGTGACCGCCTTCACCCCATTCTCCAACTCAGAAACCTTCTTTTCCAACTCACTGATCTTCAAATCTTTCCCGGAGTTTTCAGCCAAAGTCTTTTCAAGTTCAGTGATTTTCAGAGCATTTTTGAAAATTTCTTTCTCTTTCTCAGAAAGCTTATCGGACAGCTCTTTGATCTGATCCTCTTCATTAGCGGTATTAGCGACAGATCTGGTGAGAGTAATCCATTGCTGAAACACAAACAAAATAAATTAGAACGTAGGAAAACATGCTAAAGAGAAACATGTGAAAATAAAAGTAAAGTCAGGGTTACCTGAGCCCAAATAGCAAAGGTTCTCTTGATCAGCACGGAGTTCGGAAGTTTGTCCATGGCCTTCCAGTCCGCTTCCTCGGGAATTGACGATTAAGAGTGAGCTTCCCAACTTGGTAAGGAGCGCCCTTCCTGCTAGGCCCAGCTCCAATATTGGAAACAACAGCAGCCGCCCCATGAGAGGTATCCGGATCGAGGTCATAGTCTTCTTGATGTACCCTCTGTCGTTTTGAATGAGGGTTTTGGGCCTGGGGAGAATCCACCCCCTCAGTTCGGGTAAGATCTTCCACCTGGAGAGGAGGAGCCTGGGATTCCCCCCACCTTCCTTCTAGACACTAGACCAATCACCAGCTCCGGTCTCAGTCTCAGAAGTACCAGGAGCTCGGTTAACAACAAATTTTACTTGGTGAATTCCAGTAAGCTTCTTCAGTCGGGAAGCAAGAGCTTGGGTAGCAGGATTCTTCTTCATTCTGTTAACTAACTCAGGGTCGTAATGAGGCAAACCTGAAAAGGAAATACGAATAAACAAAGTGATAAATAACGACGCAAGAGAAGAAAACAAAGAACTTACGCCCAAGCTTGTACATCTGCTCATGGTTCATGAAAGTGTCCCGGGTCATCTGGAATCCGACACACTCACAGAACGCATATAGCTTTTTAAGAGCCTCTCCCTCAATTTTAAAGTTTCTTGCTCGGGGATTTCTTTTATTCGTTTACAGAAAAATGGCATATACCCTATGTCCCAACCTTTCAGATACATCCACGATCGGTTCCACCCCACGAGGGAACCTTCCACTATTACCGGTTTCGCATCACCAGATGCATAACCAAGTTCCTCTCCACGGAACCTAAGCTCGTAAAAAGGGTCTTTGCTAGAATGTATAAGAGTAAAAATTTGGTGGAAAAGTTTTAAGCTGGGGAAAATCCCGAAATGATTGCAAGCGGCAAGAACCAGGAGATCCACTTAACAGCATTGGGAGTCAACTGCATCAAGGAGACCCCGTACTCATATTTACAGAGGTGCTTAACAAAGATATGGCACTGCGGAGTCCAACCTGAACAGAGATGTTCCAGCCAGACTCTGACATACCCATTTACAGGATGATGGTAGATTCTTTCCCCATGACAGGGCCACCTCCATTGGATTTCTGAGCCGAGGTGGAAAACTTACCGAACTGCAGCATCCATATCAGAGTCCGGACAAGCAGCATATTTGGGTAAAAGAGGATATGGAACCTCACTTAACACAGTCTTAGAAAAAGCTGCATCTAACCTTACCTGATCATAAGGACCAGGAACCCCGTGTTTCTGCCTATGCTGATATTGATAACTGAAGTCCCCATAAAAGAAGATTTCGTCGACCTCATACTTTCTAACGAACAGATACTTGCTATCTGGCCAGTACCCGTCAGGACCTACAATACTTTGACCAGGGCCTCGGTCCTTGGTACAGAACCGGGTCATAACTTGTCGGTTATCTTCTTCTTTTTTGACATAAGGCACCACTCATGATCTACCTCGGAGGTGGGTTGCTTGACAGAGCGAGAACTACGAGCACTACTGTCATAACTAATTTCGACAATATTGGAAGGAACCTTTTGTTTCCTTGCCCGGCGTTTGATACGAACCATAAAACCTGAGGAAATAGACAAAGTTAAGTTTCTCCTTTCAACCCTTAATTTACATTCATTTACAAATTTCGTTTAATCGTCCAGCCTAGTAGTCCAGGCAAGGATTTTTTCATATCTAAACGGGATTAGCATGATCATGAGGAGTTAGGTTAAAACCTAAATTCCTTTAATCCTAAATACTTTTATTAACCATTAGTCTGGATTAGGTATCACACCTGAACAGGGATTGAATACCAAATTCGGACTAAACGCAAACCCAAACCCAGAAACACGATCCCACAAATCTAAAACATCAAAACATGATCTAGACACATACATACACAGGTACGTACAAATTAAACCCAGAAATTCATAAACACGAAGAATATCAAATACAAACCCAGACCCACAAACAGTCAAAACCCCCCATTCCAAAACTTTAAACACATAAACTCATAAACAAACCACAATCCTACTCCAAAAACAATACGTATAGTTCTAAGCAAAATTCGAGAAGATGAACAGTTGGGAAAACCCTTTCTCAAATGGCATGCAAAAGGGGTCAAAGAAAGAGGGGAAGAGAAAGAAGAGACTTACAAAGATAAGCTCTCCAAAGGACGACAGTAGGAGATCAAAAGTCCAGAAATACAAACTCCGTCGACGGTGCAAATTCTGAAAGAAAAAGAAGAGAGGAAAGGGTTTGGTTTTCGAATTTTGGGGAAAAAAGGGTGAATGGAAGTACAATTGGAACGGGAAGCAAGTTATATATAGCTTCTAAAAAAGAAACGGCTTGGAGGGCCACGTGGCATGTATTCATTGGCTGGAAAATGATCAGAAATGTGAAGAGGAAAAAGCCATAATGGTGGACACCTATGACACGTCTTTTTAGGAGAAGTGGAGTAACGTATTTTTGAAATTAATAGAGGAAAAACCCCCAAAGTCGCTTGGAATTCCAACACAGCCAGGACTCCTTCGGACCCGAATTGCTTCCCTCGGTCAACTAGGAGGCAATATTCAACCAATTTTTTTTTCTTCTTGTAACCTCAATCCGAATTGTCTCCACCTATCAACAATTCGGATTAGGGGGAAATATTCAACCAAAAATTTGTTTCATCTTGTAACCTCAATCCGAATTGTCTTAATCCGAATTGTCTCCACCTATCAACAATTCGGATTAAGGGGCAATATTCAACGAAAAATTTTCTCTTCTTGTAACCTCAATCCGATTTGTCTCCACCTATCAACAATTCGGATTAGGGGGCAATATTCAACCAAAAATTTTCTCTTCTTGTAACCTCGGTCCGAATTGTCTCCACCAATCAACAATTCGGATTAGGGGGCAATATTAAACCAAAAATTTTTTCTTCTTGTAACCTCAATCCGAATTGTCTCCACCTATCAACAATTCGGATTAGGGGGAGATATTCAACCAAAAATTTGTTTCTTCTTGTAACCTCAATCCGAATTGTCTCCACCTATCAACAATTCGGATTAAGGGGAAATATTCAACCAAAAATTTTCTCTTCTTTTAACCTTAATCCGAATTGTCTCCACCTATCAACAATTCGGATTAGGGGGCAATATTCAACCAAAAATTTTCTCTTCTTGTAACCTCAATCCAAATTGTCTCCACCTATCAACAATTCGGATTAGGGGGCAATATTCAACCAAATTTTTTTTTTCTTGTAACCTCAATCCGAATTGTCTCCACCTATCAACAATTCGGATTAGGGGGCAATATTCAACCAAAAATTTGTTTCTTCTTGTAACCTCAATCCCAATTGTCTCCACCTATCAACAATTCAGATTAAGGGGCAATATTTAACCAAAAATTTTCTCTTCTTGTAACCTCAATCTGAATTGTCTCCACCTATCAACAATTCAGATTAGGGGGCAATATTCAACCAAAAATTTTCTCTTCTTGTAACCTCAATCCTAATTGTCTCCACCTATCAACAATTCGGATTAGGGGGCACTATTCAACCAAAAAAAATTTCTTCTTGTAACCTCAATCCGAATTTTTGACAAAAAGTTATCTTCGGGATTATTCTATAATTCCTACTCCCCCATCCGAAAAATCCGCATAAGGGAGTGGGGGGCAAATGATAGGCTATAACCAATCCTGATTGGGCTCAGTCCAGGTTCACCGTACACCCGGTCCGGATTGGGCTTTAGCAGATGGACCCGCAGCCCAGGCCCAGGACATGAGAGATAATACTATGGGATTGGCAGACACGAGTCATGATTATGGTCCCACATGATAGCGACAGATAAGGGAATCCTAGGATTGACACAATCATGTCCCTATCAATCCACGTGCTGACATGTCGTTGGCACACGCCACCACAATTATCACCTGGACAGGTGGGGACTATCAGCAGCATATAATTGTCCCGCATACCTAGGATCCAACGCTAATGATTGCAGGTACCAACCCCAAAACCCTAATCCTTGGCCTATAAATAAACCAGGAGAAAAAGGTGTAGGGGTTACGTTCTTTTATACACATATATACATACACCCTTCACATTTAGATACTTTAGTCCTCATCTTTTACCCTCCAAAGTCTGCTCTTATTCTCACGCCGGAGGTGCCGCGGGTCAAAGCCCACCTCCCGGCGTTGTTTTGCAGAGTCCTGACCACCAGCATCACCTCCACCAAGCGTGGGAGCGGCTAAGGAAGCACCTGATCGGGATTATTCTTGTTATTCCCACGCTTAATCTCTAATCGTGAACCCAATGGATTAGTTCTTATTCTCGAATTTTATGAGTATTTCTATATGGTTATTATTCATATATTGGCATAATTATATATTAATTTACAAAAAGAATTTTAATCTAAATATATGCACCTATATAAATTATTAATTGCGAAAATAAATGGCTATTATTAGTTTGTTGTAATTAATTACGTAAGTTGAATATAAGATTGTTAAATGATGTATATTAAATATATGAAGGGCTAAAATAGTAATTTTGCAAAGAATAAAATGTGATATGTTGTGGTATTATATATATATATATAACAGATAGTTACGACTAATTTATCAAATAATTTTATTACTAAAATAAATCTGGTTATTATTATCGCTAATTCATGATTTTCTACTTATATTCTTAATCGAAAACTCAATAAGTTAGTCCCTATTCTCAAATTTTATGAGTACCTGTATAATTATTATTCATATTTTAGTATACTCATATACTAATTTATCGAAAAACTTTAATCTAAATACATGCACTCATATAAACTATAAATTACAAAATTTAATGTATCGCATTTTTTCTCAAATGATGTTTAGTTTGTCCCACTTCCTAGATTCTCATTTAGGTAATAGTTTGGGTGAACCTTTTAATTAAATTTTCTCAAACAAAAAATTCCACAATTATTTAGAATCAAGTAATTTATTGTATTTGATATTTCTGAATAATCAGTACTTGGAGTAAGACACAAGAGTTAAGAAAATATGTGAAATTTTAAGCATTTTATATGAAATAAAATAACAAGTTATTAATAAAGTAGATATGTAAATTGATGTATATACAAAGACATAAATTAACAAAATCAATAAAGAATAGCATGAGAAGTGAAACATCTATTACATCTTGAATAAAAATATGAAATAAAATAACAAGTTATTAATAGAGTAGACATGTAAATTGATGTATATACAGAGACATAAATTAACAAAATCAATAAAAATAGCATGAGAAGTGAAACATTCATTACATCTTGAATTAAAAAAATCAAATTAATGAAAAAAACACTTATGGATATAAATAATGTATTCTACTATTTAACTAAATACATGTGTAGCTCAATGGTTATAGTGGACAACTTAGTGACATTTGAATTGATATGTCCTGGGTTCAATTCTCAGCAATGCCTAAGTACTCTAAGTTTTTTTTTTATAACATATCATTATAAAATATGACATGTTGTGGTATTATATATATAACTAGATAATACCCGTGCATATGCACTATTTTAAATATAATGGGAAAAATTAAAAAAATATGAGTAAAGTGATGGATCAAATAATATTGGAAGAAACATTTTTAAAAAAAAATTCAGACGAATTGAATATAAATTTTGTAAGTAATATATTTTTGAATACTATTCAAAAAAATTAATATGTTATTATTATTTTATTTAGTAGAATTAATTTTTATATTCGTTAGTTTTTTTTCTTTTGTCAAATATATTATTGAAATTTGAATTAGTTAATTTTGGAGAAAATATAATGTACATGACTACAAATCTTGTTCATAATAATTAATTTTCATTTATTGGCGGGGACTTGTACTTTCATCCAAGGAACATTCTCATGACAGGAAACTTGGCGTCAAAGGTTACTGTCTCAATGGAATATTTGATTGGGGATTTATCTCAGTCAAACCCGTGACATTTTAGATGTTCAAGAAACAGGTTTGCTGCATTTTGTCAAATATTGTAGCAGACCTGCAAGACTACGACCGAAGCTTGAGAGATCACAAGACGAAGCTTGACAACTCAAGAGTATGACAAGTCTACATCTACTAGAATTGTTTTAGCTAGTTTTAGAAAGAACCCAGATTGCTTTATGCTTAATGATAGTCTGTTTGTATAGCAATTTGGGAAAGTCACATGGGTGTGCAATTTGTAAGGAGCTGCCACTTGAAAATGACAGCGGCTCCACAACCCATGTGACAGAAATGTTAGGGAAGATTAGTCTTTATAGATAAACATCTCTCATTCTTTCTGTAATCTATTCAAGAAGTCAAAGCTTGAGAAAATACTTTTTCTCGAGGTTGCAGCAACACTTTACAAAATAAATAAAACATTTATTTTGTGAGAATATCTTGAGTTACTACTTGTGTTTGCATTTCTTGTATAGATAGTTTACAATTTTTATCATTGTTGTTGAGGTAAAGATTTGGAATTATCTATATTGCATTCAACCCTCCCTTCTGCAATATACTCCAGGACCAACATATGTTTAGTTACATTTTATATTTTTAGAATGAAATATTAAGTTCTCTTCGATTTATTTTATAAATATAGTATAAATGGGAAAATAAGAACTAAAATAACATTTTTATATAATCAAAGTATTTCAACTTATACTAAAATAATATTTTAGAGTATAACACTTTAATTATTTATGTAATCTATTATATCAAATAAGGAATAATTAATTAAAGACGATTGCCAAAGATTATTTTTTCAAATATTTCTAGATGCAAACTAAAAAATCTCAATTGCAAATATAAAATCAACATCTTAATATGCCCCTCTCTCAAGTAATGAATCTCTTCACTAATATGTATCATCAGTTTGGTTATATTTTCTAAATTCAAAATATTCGAAAAATTGAATGCTTTCCACACATATAATGTCATAGATAAAATAACTTTTAGAAGTAATCTACATAAACAAAAATATTGATTATTTATATAAAAATGCTATATATGATTTAAATCATGACACAAAAATTACAGTATGCTGAAAGTTGTAAATATACATAAAAAAGTATGAAATACAAATTTGATGAGGATTAAATTTTGTTCAGCTTATACTATTTTTTATAAAAAATTATATGATGGAAATTAAAAAAAAATTGACATTTGAGAAAAGTGTGATAGTTTTGAAATGGAGCAAATAAAAATTTAAATGTAAATTGAAATAATGGATGATAAGAAAAAAAAATAAATGAGATACTTAGGAAGGAAAATAAGAATTGAGGGAAAAAATGTAAAATAATAAATGAATGGAGAGGAGAAAGAGAATGAGGGAAGGAAGAAAAGTGGAGAATAAACTAATAATATTTGTGTGTAAAGTGGGAGGAGAGAGAAGCGTAGAAAAATAAATATTTGAGAAAGTAAGAGGAGAGAGAGGAGGGAATTTTGGGAGGGAAATTGGGGATAGAGGATTTTATTTTAGTATAGAATATAGATATAATAATAGATAATAGATGGATTACTACAATATAACAAAAGAATGTAACTTTTATCCAAGTTATAGAAATTAACTAGGAGCATTTTTCTAAAAATTCAACCTATTAATTCCCGATTAATCTTCTACAAGATGTCTAGTCGATTCGATTTTTAAAATTCTCGATTAATCTTCTAAGTTTTTTTTATAATATATCATTATAAGGGTCATAAACGTAAATTACATTGAATAAAATATGACATGTTGTGGTATTATATATATAATAAGAGATAGAGAACAATGGGCCTGAGGTTGTCCTCAGGGATCTCTCCTAAGGTTATAACATAAATAGCTTATAAAGTAAGTGGTCCCGCAAGGGCATTTTTGTAAATATCAATTTTTTCTCAAGTAATATACCTAAATATCCTTAAACTTGTATTGAAAACCTTTTAACCTCAGGTAGAACCCTGAGGTCATTCTCAGGCACCTGAATCCCTAATAGATACTAATAGATAGATTACTACAATATACAAAAGAATGTAACTTTTATCCAAGTTATAGAAATTAACTAGGAGCATTTTTCTAAAAATCCTCGATTCAACCTATTAATTCCAGATTAATTTTTTATAAGATGTCTGTTAGTCACAGAGGCATGCCTGAATACATCTAATAACAAGCCTAAGTATGTGTAATGCTATGCATTACCTACATGACCTCTTAACTGAGGGAACCTCTAGTTGTAGAGTTTCTATTTGTTCTGTACTTGTAATAGGCATCAAATTCTAGTTGTGTTACTGTACTTATAAAGTCAAGAATAATGCTTGAAAGAAGTTCCAAGGTTCATGCCTCAAGCAAGGAGATAAAGACTGCCAAATAATCACAGTTGGGATTTGAAGAAATGAAGAATTTGCCTAAGTACCAATTCGAGAAGTACATTTGTCTATTCGAGAAGTCTAGCATTCGAGAAGTCAGAGATTCGATATCTCAGAAGACACTATTCGATATCTCTGAATACACTGTTCGATATCTCATTCGATATCTCAGAGATTCGATATGTCTATTACTCTATTCGAGAACTCATGGAGTCAACAAGTCAAAGCATCATTCGAGTTCTCTAAGAGTCAACAAGTCAATGATCTATTCGATATCTCAAGGACTAAAGAAGCTATTCGACATCTCAGGGATTCGATATGTCAAAATGCTCTATTCGATATCTCAAGGAGTCCCAGAGAAAAGAGCTATTCGAGAAGTGATTCGATATGTCAATATAACACTATTCGAGAACTCAGAGTTATCGATTAAGTCAATTCGAGTTCTCGAATCAATCACTTAGCCACTTCTCGAATACATTCTTGGAGACAAAATACTGAAGGATTGTACAAGTCAGAAACCTGCAACAAGCCAAGACGCTTTATTTGACTATGTACTATAAAGCAGATTGGAAAGCCTACAAAGAAGCTTGGAGAGATAAGACAAAGGGACAAGGAGCTGAAGAAGTGGATCTGAACAGGCTTTGCAAAGTCAAATCTGTAGCCGTTTGGACTCTTACTCAAATAAGATAGACAGACTGGAAAGTATTTTGTTTACCTACCTTATTTGTAGTAAGTAGGTGTATCCATGTCTATAAGGATACAGCCTCACTTCCTTAGCTAAGAAGAGAGAAAAAGAGAGATAAGTTTTTCAATATACATCTCAAGAAATATCTCTCTAAGAAAAACGAAGCTGAGAATACTACCATTTATATTCACAGATTGTAGCAAAATCTTTATCTAATAAAATATTAGATTAAAGTGATATTGTGTTGTGTTTGTCTTTGTTATCTGCACTTACATATCTCACACATTCAACACATATGCAAAGATTCAAGAACAAAGAAAAGTTCAAGAATCCATTCACCCCCCCTCTGTATTCTTTTACCGTATTCAATACTCAACCATGTCTAGTCGATTCGATTTTTAAAATTCTCGATTAATCTTACAATTACTTTTTGATCGGAATATTTATAATAAATTAATAAAATTAAAATAATATATTGATTAAATATGAATTGTTATATGGTTTATGATATGATAAATACATATTACTTAATAAATAACTAATAGAATCATAATAATATACTAAATAATACTCCTATTATAATATAAAAATACACCGATTTTTACTCCTGATTTAACAATTAATTCTTGCCGATCTTATCCGATACCCGATTTCTATAATACTACTGACTAGGAGAGACAAAAAAATTAATTAGAATGTTAATTAGAAAGATTTTAAAACAATTAAGTATGCTTATGTTTAAGTGTGACTCAAACAGCCCCTAAGAGCATCTCCAACAATCTCCAAATTACCTCTTAAATATAATATAAATTATATGGCTCTTAGCAAGTTAATATATAGATTTTCGTATCAACTCCAACAATACTCTTTATTTTGACTCCTAACTTATATTTTATTAATATTTTAAACCTAACTATGACATGTACTCAAATCTAACAATGTGCAAGTGAATATTTTATTAGTTGGAAAATAGTTAAGAGCTATATAGTACTTCTTAAAATTGAGGAGGGATAATAGGCTTTTAAACTTTTTAAAAATTACTAAGAATCTCTTTGAACCCAATTTTTTTTCATACATTTTATTTTTGAACTTAAAAAGTCATTTAAAAATCTCTTGGAGATGCTTTAAGATTGCCTAAGAGCAAGTCCAACAGTTCCTTAAATGATTCTTAAAAATATAATAAAATAATGATTCTTAGTGACTTAGGAACCTTATTTTGTATATCAACTCCAACAATTATCCTTAAATTCATTCCCTACTATTATTATAATAATAAATTTAAATCTAATTACTTACTTGAATTTCAATCAAGAGAGGAAAAGAAGTGTAAAAAGGAGGGAAAACATTTTTTTATTGATAAAAAGAAAGTTAGTAATGGCTAGACATTCCTAAAAGTAGGGAATAACTAGTGGTAATTAATGATTTAAGGAATGATTAAAAAATTGTTAGAGCAAGATTTTTGATTAAATTTTCTATTTTTTAATTTAAGAATTGAAATAAGAAAGTTATTGAACATGCTCTAATCAAAACGGCGAAGAGCCACACCCACCCCCTCGAATTTGTAAACCCACTCTAACTAATTTGTCATTTGAATCACAGATGAGTCCCCACGTTACAATCCCATGTACCTTCCCACACGCTATCCTAGCCCTCCTTAACATTTTCTCATTAATTTCATGTCTTGTAGTAATATAATCTGTGTGTCTGATTTTTCTCATATGAACCTAATGTTGTTCCCATCATAGTCATACTACCAGTATTTCTATGTATATCTAACTCGAATCAAGTTTTAGTTAAATACATACAGATTTATATACCCAAATCTAGTAGTAAATCTTTTTTTTTTTTTCTTTTTTACATATTCTTGGAAACTGGAGAATCATCAAAACTAGTAGTCAAGTCACTGAAAATGGAAACCTAGCTTAGCCCTTTTCAGGTAACAACCATTTTCAACTACCCTTTTTCTTGTTAATCAAAAATCAGATGTGTGTGTGTGTTTGAGGGAGAGGGAGAGGGAGAGAGAGAGAGAGAGAGAGAGAGAGAGAGAGAGAGAGAGAGAGAGAGAGAGGACCATTTATTCTTGCTTTCTTCCTTATGTTTTTTTATATTTTCTTAAGATCTCCATTTTGTGATGAAGTAGCCAGGGTCGTTTTTCTGCATAACACACACATATTTTATATATGCATATGTGTATGTATTTGTTTATTGCTGTAACCTCTGGGACCAATTTTGTTAGAGAAATGGAGGAATAATAGTAGTAGTAGCAGGTAAAACCTAGACTGGGGACCAGTACTGGTTTCCTATAGAAAAAAGAAGAAGAAAGAAACCCCAACTTAGTCTTCTAAAATGTGTAAAATGCTACTCTATTATATGAGTGTGTGTATGTGTGTGAATTGTCAAATATTCTAGCATTGGTCAATTCAGTGCCAAAGTTTGTACAATTTTATTGTAAAGAATTTATTGGCCATGTATGCAGTATGTATGAGCAACTTTGCTAATGTATTTAGTGTAGTATCATTCGTTATTCTTACCAATGTTAATTCAAAAGCTGAAATCTATCTTTCAATTATTGTGTTATGGAAGGAGAACAAAGGACACACTGTTATGTGGGGTGCCATTTAACAGAGGTTAAGATTGGGTGGTTAGTGATTGGTGCCAGTAACTTTTTTTCCCAAAGATGTTTCACCATTTTTGTAGCAGTAATATTGTTACATTTAGAATTTTGACTGAATAACCATAAGTTAGCCTTTGATTTGTGTGGCCCCTTTTGCTTATTTTCTAAATAATAGAGCCTTAACCTACCAAGGCATTTGTTTGGTTATGGATGGAAACAGTAAAACTCAAGAGTATATTAGCAGATGTTATCGAATTTTGTTGGTTGAGCTTGTATGTTCACATATTTGTTTCGTTATCTTGATATGTTCGTTCAGCTTTAGAAGTGTGTTCGTGAATAAGACGATTACATGTTGTGTGATTCAGTTCTGTAGCCTCCAATATTAAAAAGCGATATCTGGTGCTCGAGCTTGGAGAGTGATTTGATACTTTTGGTGGTTTGAACATAGTTAAATGTATTATGTATTAGGAGCGAGGCATGTTCATGTTAAGATAAACTTTATAAATTCTGTTGATTCTGAAGTTTTTGATTATTTTAGTTCCTATTTATAATTTTAGTCTGGTTCTTTGTATTATCATAAATATAATTTATTTTTGGTTACACATTTCTAATAGTTATGCTCTGTTATCAACCAAAATGCATAATCATTTTCATCGTGATAATTAATGCAGATCTGAAACTAACAAGGACATCTTTTCATGAATTCCTCTGCGAAGATGGAGTGGAATGCAAAGTGGGACTGGGAAAACCTTGACACTTTCTGTTCGAAATACAATGAAACTCCCGATAAGCTAGAAATGACTGATTGGGGAGATATTGATGTTGGGTCTTTTCATTTGTGTGGTGCCACTGGTGATTCTGCCTCTGATGTCTGTCATGCTTCGTCGGCAAAGAGCTCCGTATCAGGTTCAACTGATTGTTCATCAAAGGGAAGAGTCAAACCATCTAATTTGACTTTTGATCCTTTTGGAGGATGTTCAGTAGATTTTAGCAAGAAGAAAGAGTGTGAAAGAGCTGAGTTAATTAGAAACTCCCCTTCGCTGGACACTTCAGTGGGATCTGCAGAGTTGTCAATTGGCCTAAAGCTTGGTAAAAGGACATATTTTGAGAACTGTTCTACTGGAAATAACTCGAAGACCTCATCTTCCTCAAATATACCTGTAGCATCAGCTTCAACTGCAAAGAAACTTAGACCACCTTGTCAAAATGCACCTACTCCACGATGCCAGGTTGAAAACTGCAACCTGGACCTCTCATCAGCTAAAGAGTATCACCGGAAACATAGAGTTTGTGAAAGTCATTCCAAATGTTCAAAGGTTGTTGTAGGAGGTCTAGAACGCCGGTTTTGTCAACAGTGTAGCAGGTAAGCATCTTATAGAATTACGAGTTCTCAGGCTTAAGCACCTTGACAGTATGTAAATGTGTGATATGAAACTTGTTCATTGCCCTAATCTTCTTTCTATCATGAAGGTTCCACAGTTTGTCAGAGTTTGATGAAAAGAAGAGAAGCTGTCGCAAGCGACTTTTTGATCATAATGCTCGCCGCCGCAAGCCGCAAAACGAGACTATTCATTTCAAATCTACTAGCATGTCATCGATTTATGGTATCATTTTTATGAACTTATCAGCCAAACTCATTATTGTATCCACTATTAAAGTTTTTAGTTTGATTATTCTGCAAGGCAGTCTATTGACATGTTTGCAACACAGAAAACACAATAGTAAAATTATCTTTTTTATATTTAACATGCTTCTAAATTTTCAGAAGGGAGACAACAGATGAGTTTTGCTCCTATTTCTGACAGTAGACCTACGGAGGATTCTAGTTGGGAAGGCATGAACACCTACAAATATGCACTAACCACGGAGCATTTGCTTAAGCCTGAAACAGCTGGTGTCGTCAATGTGCAAAGTCACTTACCATGGTCTAGGCTTCCACATGCCATCAGCATGCCAGCTCAGAATTCAAGTAGGCTTTTGCAGTGCAAGGGAAGTTCAGAAGGATGCAGTCAAGGTTTGTTTTTCAGTGCCTTCTTTGACGCTTGTCCTATATTTTTTTCATTATGTTTTGATTGGACGGAAAGGAACTAAGTTTAGTTGTTTTGTTACTTGCTTCTTGGAGTTAAACTCTCTGGTGTTGGCTCTGATCCAGGTTGTAGTTGTTATCACACAACATTTAGCATTAGAACTTTCTTTAATACCTCTGAGTCTGGCCAAGAGCTATAGAGCTTCCAATTTCCGATTATTTTTGTTGTGAATGCTGGTATTCCTAGTTGACAGGCCATACATACTTCAGGTTCCTTGTACCTTGGTTTGAGTTACAAGGAACAAGACGCTGGGGATTATCTCCAGATTGTTTAAACATTATCAAAAACTTTTTTCTGCTTATTATAATTAAAGCTGGTACTAATCAAGCACAATTTAGGCCTATGATTTTATTTGTGAAGTTGGATTCCATCTTCTTGTAGCTATGACTAGAAAATCCTTAAAGTCTGTTTTTACTCTCTCTTTTAAGTTAAGGTCAAGCCTGCAGAAGAGGAAGGTTTTTATGGTCCAGCCAGTTTTTAGTTCCAAGCTTGAGCTCCTTACTTTCTTTCCCACTGTCAAACTCCACTCGTAAGGGGAATCTCTCCCTGTTCAGATTCTTTCTGTTCGTAAACATCTGATGTAGATTACTCCATTCTCTTGTAGTGAGCTCAATTGGCTCAAATACCCTGTTAAACACGATTAGGATTGCTGGATGAATGTTCAGATATAAGCAATTTGAATGTAATGTGGGAGCAAGATTAAGAAAAATCACAGAATGAAGTAACTCCTTGACTAGATGTAGAGAACGGAAGTAATCATGAGAGATAGAAGGTAAAACATCTAAGATCATATTAATGAAACATCTTTGTGTTATCATTACCCATGGGGTAGTGACGTAGTGCACAGTTTAAGGCTAATTCATGCTTTTGTGGTTAATATCTATACTTATGGATACAAACACGAAGGAACAGAAGCCTTATTACCATTAAATTTATGGAGGAGCTCCAAAGCCAGAAAATAAATAAATGAATCTGAAGGGCCTCTTTGGATTGGCGGGGGGCGGGGGGCGGGGGGCGGGGGGGGGGGGGGGGTTGGGTTGGGTTAGAGTGGGATGGGTTAGGTTGGGAAGGGATGGGTTGGGTTGAACCACTAGAGTGTCCTAGCATATTCCTTATAAATATTATAAATAATTAGGTTCTTAGTGATTTAGGATATTATAAGGCATGCCAATTCCAATAATACTCCCTAATTTTACCCCTTATTATTATAATAATAATATTAAAAAGAGAGGGAAAAAAGTGAAAGAAAGGGAAAAGTGGATTAGAAATGGAGGGAAATGAATATTTTATTTATGAAAAATGAGATAAGGAATGACTAGGAGCATTTTATAAATAAGGAAGAAGGGGAGCATCCTAAACTTTTAAAGATCAACTAGGAGACTGTTGGAGTGAAATATTTTGCAAGAATCCTTATATTTTAAGGTAGGAGGTGGTCATTTAAGTAGTATTTTGGAGTTGCTCTAAGGATTATGTAAGGAAGGGTTCAACCCTTATCCTAATGGAGGGTTGGGATGATTAAGTAATGTTTAAAATGCATATTTTTTTATATTTTAAAATACATTTTTTAATCTGAAATTTTAGAAACTAAAATTTTAAATTTATTAAAATTTTGGTAAAATAATAAACTAGAACATTAGATGAAGAAAAAAGAAATTTCGAAATTTTCTCTCCTTTTTTATTTTACAAATTTATAAAAAAATTACTTGGACAAAAAGAATAAAAAAAAACCTGCACAACAAAACAACAGCTTGCAACATTACTTCAAAAAAAAAAAAAAGAATTAAAAAAAACCTGCCCAACAGTCAACAGCTTGCAACATTACTTAAAAAAAAAGAATAAAAAAACCAACGCAGTGCCGCCGTCCCCAACACCCCGATTTGGGGTGTTCAAAATTGATGTACAAATAATTAGAATCCAACCCTCCCCCTAACCCTCCTGAACCCAACCCCTCCTTTTTTTTTTCCCAAACAAGGTTCCAAAAATTTCAACCCCACCCAACCCTTTCCAACCTCCCATCCAAACAAGCCCGAAGTGTAGAAGTCAAGTGCCAGAAAGTGGTATATCCTACATTATTGACCACACATACTAATGAGGCAACAAATACAAAGTATGATTTAAACAGAATTTTGAAAAGTGATGTATTTAGATGTGTATTTTCCTCACCTGGAAGTTTACACGATGTTTGCTTTCCTCGTAATGCTTTTAAGAAATAAATAATGTTCATGATACTAAGGCATAATAGTTGTTGAGCAATGTTATACCTGTTGAACATGAAGCGGCTCCCTCACCATGAAATGCTTCTTTTAAGGGACCATCCTGTGAGAAACTGATGTGACGAATCATTATAGTAATCATTACAAGCTACAGCGACTTCGTTTCAAATTGTTTGCACAAGTTATACTTGTACTAAGATCAACTAAAATATCCCAGATTTTCTGTGTGTGCCATGTGGTTTTATTGTATGCTGCTTAATGTTGGACATGAAACCACTTCCTCTGATCCTACAAGAAGAGAAACATGTATAACACTGAAACCCATTATATTTACTCATTAGACTGGAGATACTGGTATTTTAAGTTCCAAGTACTGTAAAGCTTTATTCAGTACAGAATCTCAACCTAAAATGCACTATAGGATAAGTTTTGAGAAAACCTTTTGTTAAAGATTGAGTAGCTTTTTGTAATATTTGTAGTTTTGTACACCTTGTGCTGATGCATTGCAAGTTAATCATATTGATGACTGAATGATTTTTCGAGTTGCAGGTATCCCGGGGTCCGTGTTCTCATCCAACATGGATGCTGCGACAGATCTTCATTGTGCTCTCTCTCTTCTGTCAACTAATTCCCGGGGTTTGTGTGACCAAGGGTCTGTTAATCACAACTCCTCCTTGGATGCAACTTACAAGAACGTTTCTCCTCATATGATGCATGTAATACCCCAAAGCTTGCCATCTGCTTCACCGGATTGCTGGCAGACCGAGGATACACACTTACTGGCTTCAAACATTACACGCGGCAGCAACTATCAAGAAAATCAGCTCCTGTCAGCACAGTATGGCAGTGGTTTCTATTCTAACTAGGTGATTAGGTGCTTCAAAGCTTTTGCCAGTGTGGAAATGTTAATACTTATGCATTCTGAATCATACAGCTAAGCAAATTCGTAGACGTAGACATTTAATGGACATGTGTAGAGCCTGTGCTTTTTGGGGCTCCTCACGGCCTTCAAGCTCCTTTATTTTGGATTTCTATTATGATTTTCTGAAATATTGTTAACTTCAATTGGATTCCCGCGGTTACTTGTAGCTTGTAATTCAAGAATTTGTTGCATGCCAAGGAGTAACTACCAAAACAAAGTTACAGACTGAATATGTCACTGTTGTGCATAACCAGTTCTTATCATTTTGTTGAAAGGGTGTATTCATATTCTATCATTTCAGTTGCAGGAGTTGATGACCTTGCTATTTACAAAACATTTACTTTCTTAAAAGAATTTATCAGGATCCACGTACAATTTACTCCAATTAGCCTCGACCTAACTTATTTAGGTAACTTGAAATAAGAGATCATTATAACACAGATCTGAATACTAAAAATTTACGTACATTTTTTTGATCATGAACTTCAGACACAAGTATCAACGAGTCTTGCATCATAATTAAATTTGTTCATGATACAACAAATAATGTTCACTAATAGCTGATTTTGAGTAATATCTCAAAAGCAGGAATGTGATAACGATCATACGTCTATGGACTCATTTGCATGTAAAAATTTAAATAGAAAATGTCCATACTGTACGCACATTGTTTGAAACCAGAAAGATGTGACAGTTACAATATAAAGAAAACTTCTTAATAACAACACTAGGTTCTTGTACGTGCATGCTATTGCTTAAGTTAAGTTGCAGACTTGCAGTACTTTGTATTCATCAGATATGATACAGAAATGTGTCACAGAAATTGAGATTTTTAGCCCAAAGGTTGGTCAAAACTGTACTGGGATACAACTTACAAGAGCCCAAACATTGGTCAAAACTATTGGGCCCTGATCAGCCGTTCCAAGGGCAACACTGCAAGAGAAAAAGTTCTCCTTTTGTAGTGCAGGGCATGTATCACCAGTTCACCACCTACTATACTAATCCCTTAAACATATGACTCCCAACTAACAAAGACACCAACAGTTTAAAATTGAACAATTGAAGTAACAGACTAATAAAAGTAGCATCGATGGAAGTATACGATCAGCTTAACCCTAAAACTATGGCACTTCACGAATGGCATCCCTGAATCAAGTTCGATATTGAGTACAGCTATTCAAAAACACAGAAGAATGCAATAATTGCTTAGCTTTCAATTTGCCTCTGCATTAGAACACAGAGAGTCATAAACAGATGACAAGGAAAAAAATAAGTTCACCAATCATCCTTGGCATATATCATATTGTCAAACTTAAACACGGAGAAAACATTAATATCCATTTTACAAGGGGAAGAGCGTCAATAAACACTTTAACCTCTTTTAAATACTTTGACCCACTCAAGATCCTGAATAAATATAAACTCAACATAAATTTTGAGGGAAAGCTTCTACTGAAGTTCCAAAGCAGTAACAATAAAACTGGATTGACACATTTCAAATTGTTTTGGAGGACAGTATGAATTGCTTGATATAGTTTTATTTTGACACCGGTAGTATTTGACAAATGCATTTCTAGCACCATGACGAAACCCTGGACTGACCAGAACAAACGGGGCATGCAGACACAGATGTTGCTGATAGAAGGATCCATAAAGACCACATAAATTCAGTTAATACAATAACTTGACACAAACCATAAACGCATGGTAACTGACAACCGCTGCAACAGGAAGATGACACGACTGACTTTCAGAGACCCATACTGAGCAATGCTGAATGACAACTCTGGACCTTCTCAACCCACAAACATGCCTAGTACTCACTGGAACAGTAGACAACTTTAAATTAATTAATGAATGTAGCTAGAAGAACCATAAACTGAAAAGAAAGAAATAGTAGCAATGTCATCATCCTTGAGTTTAAATTGGAAAAATGAATTGTGTGAACGATGAATAAATTCAGCAGGAGAAAATGCATTACACAATAGTTGCATAAACGATGAATAAATTCAGCAAGAGATAACTGATAATACATTACACAACAGTTGCAAACTTGAGCTGTTCTAAAATTTCCATCGTGTACACAGATTGTTAAAAAATAGCTGAGGCCGTACAGAGAACGCATATACATCATCAAACAGACCTGATCATTATCATCTACAGGTTCTGTTGGGGACTTCTTGGCATCTGACGGCTTATCAGCCCCACAATTCTGTCTATTGCACTTTCTCACACTTCCAGCTCCCCTCGGGCATCGATCAGGTTCTGTAAGATATTAAATGCTTACGAGTTATAGTGTAAAATTTAAAATATATAATATTATTAGGCTGGCTTTCCCTTCAGAAGATTAGTCAAATGAGTAACAATTAGCAATTACTCCGTACTATTCTGTTAAACAGACATAAGTAGTTGTAGAGTGAAGACTTGCTAGAATTCTTCCCAGATTTGAGAGCCTGTGTAAACAAGCAAATTTAACAAGTCAATAAATATGAATTAACTTTCACACTCTATTATGAAATTCTCGGCATATGGATGGCTAAAAATAACCTACTAAGAGCATCTCCAACCTTCAATCCTGTTAGCCATAAAAGTCTACGTGTCATCATTTATAGAAATCCTTCAAAAAAACCACCACTCCAACCCATCAACCTGTTAGCTATAATTTTAGAAAACAAGATACAGATCCTCTATATTTGGAGGATATCCAAAAAATTATACATGACATCTAAAAATATCACATCCACTTGTATTGTGACACGTCATCAATTTAGTTTAATCTTATATATATTTACTAATTGAAATAACAATAAAATACTTTTTTTGAAATATAGCTAACAGTTATAGCTAACACCATTGAAGTACAATTCTTTACAGGTTCAGTAAATTTTACATAATCATTATTTTATATTCTTTTAGCTAACCATTTTAGCTAGTACCGTTGGAGATGCTCTAATAAAAAAGTTCAGCCCCAATAATGTTATATAACTGGATCTATGACTGCAAAAGAAAATCAATGGGTTAGAAAAACAAGATATTTAGACCTGAGATCCGGGCTTTTCTGTGTGTTGCATTTCCTCATGTTACAAACTGTTCTGAACGAGAAGTTGACATTTCCGCACTTAGGACATGTCCAATCATTGCCACGTGTACATTCCCAAAGGCAAACCCATGGCGTATCGGTTCATCATGGGCGCCGCACTGTACATTCCTCCTGAAATTGAACAGAACAAAACAACTATAAAGCTCCTAATTAGCACAATCCTAAAAATAATAACAATAACTGCTTTGCCTTTGTTGTGCAATACATGTTTAAACAGATAAAAATGTGAAGATCAATATTTTTGGTTGAGGACATGGTTGTGATCATAGTATTTATATATAGACCGCACGGTCCCAATAAGTTGAACAAACAACAGTGTGTTGCCAAATGCATATCCCAACTTATATGGAATGACTCGTAAAAGCAAAAAAAATACATTAAGCAAACTGAAAAAACTGAGCGCCATATTAAGCATGTATACTATTTCCCACCAATATATATAGCTCCATTGGCATAGTGTGTTGGACCAGATAAATGAAGTTGACGAAATGGGCTACCTCCAGACATGCATGCGGTTCTCATAATTGTAGTGATAATTAGAGCTCCCCGAGAAGGGAGCATCATATGGAGGAACACGTGCCTGATTGAATAGAGAAGAACCATAAGGCGGAACGCCAATATACATTGAAGAAGGCGCCCCAGCACCTACATAGGGAGCTGGGGATGAATAGTCCTGCGGAGTTTGCATTAACCTGGGAGTAGATTTCTGAAAGAAAAAAAAAAAGGATACTTCTTAAGAGTTCCTAAAATTGACTAATTTATTTTAAAACATCCCCTTGTAACGGATGGTCTTGTTCTCAGTGACGCATAATTTTTTTGTTTTAGGTTGGTTATATAATTGGATGAATAATTGTAATCAATCAAAACAATGATACAATGACACATCATTTTGTAATAATTTTTGATATCCAATTTGGTATCTCTAACATTTTTCTTTATATATTGTTCTTGTTCTCTTGTTTTACACATTAAGCAAGTTAATTAGTTTAAACTTTAAAACTACATGCACAAATATATACTCTAAAAGAGGGCAGGTATGACAAAAGTTGTTGGACTAGGGTTTTATAAAATTTAAATTTAAATATTTTCGAATTTTAAAAATAAATCCATATTTATATCTAAATATATTCGTTGGATTTCGAATTGGTTTTTTTTTCGAGTATTCAAAACTAAAAATAGTGAAAGTAAGTTTAAAAACACCGCTACATGCATACAACGTTAATAATGTTTATATAATAATTAAAATAAAACATGATTAAGTAGTCAAATAACGTAATATACAGATTGACATACTAAGTAAAATCTGAAATATGTTAAATTAATAATTCTTAATATACAACACAAATGAAAAATTTATGTAAAATAAAGAAATTTACATCCTAAATATATTAATAAAATTTAATTTTGAGAAAGTGAAGACTAATCACTACATTATTATTGACTACTTCTAATAAAATAAGTAATTTATATGTCTTATCTCTGATATATTATATATAATATTTACAAATTATCATATTATATATAGAGAAAAGTTCTTTGGAGTACATATTTGTTCTGCATTCAAAATATTTTAAAATTTATTATTTTGCAAACTTTGTTATATGAATATCAAAATTTCATTGATAATCTTCAAAATCATGTATGTTTTGCAATATGTTTATCTTGAAGATCTTTTATGTTTTGCAACCCAAACGTGTTTCGCGGAACAATTTGTTTTGCAATATTTTGTTAGCAAAACATACACAATTTTCAAGATTTTCGATAAAATAGTGATATTCATGCAATAAGCTTTGCAAAATAATAAAGTTTGCAAAATTTTGAATGCAAAATGTATATGTACTCCAAGTACTCCAATTAAATGAGTACTCCATAGAACTTTTATATATAATTATTGAAATTGAATTTGAATAACATGTATAATTCCTTATATATAATAAGCATAAGTGAGATCTAATCATAATCTTGGTCATTGTACTACCAAATTAATCTCAATCGTCGAATTTAATATTTTTAAAAATAGAGATTATATCATATCAAAAAGAAATTATAATCTTAAAATGATGTAATTAAAAAAGGTTATATCATATCAAAAAGAAAACTATAATCTAAAAATGATATAATTAAAAAAAGGTTGTATTAGGAATGAATTCAAAAAAAAAATTATAATATGAAAAGAATATAATTTAAAAAGGATACAATTTTTTTTATTAATATTAAAAAAAGTTCATATTTACTATTTGGCCTCTATCTCCAGATCTAGAAATTAGATTTGGATGATTTTACAGCCCACGTGAAGGTCATAAAATTATTTTTAATTTAGTGATGATTTAACAATTATTATCAAAATGGAAACACTCACAATCTCAATAAAAAATATAAATACAAATTTTACATTAATCCTATTCGCTGTAGAACACCTACATTGATAATCCTATTCCATGTAAAAAATCAAACTATATATGATTTAAATAATTGACATACACTTTTTTCGTATTTCAATATGAATATACTTTTTAGTTTACATGTTAAAAAATAAAATATTTTTTAAGTTAGATCCAATGGTTCTTATTTATTTTATCGTACTCAAAACTAGACTACAGACTACCAAAATTTTGGATAAAATCACTCTTACACTTATGTGAGTTATTAGTAGAACTATCTTCAATTAATAAGAAGGGTATTTTAATAATCAAAACGAAATATAAGTATATTTCATAAATCTAATAGAATTTTCAACATAAAAAATCGTCAATTTCTTCTCTCTTCTATTACCGCGTAGTTTTAACCATCACAAAATTAAAAATTATTTTGTGCTTATTAAATTGAACGTGTAAAATCTTATATATATATCAATTTTTTAACAACAAATTGATATGTAAATTAATAACGTATAGATATTAAAAAAATTAATAGTATATCCTTATTATATCCTTATATATAATAAGCGTAATGGGGATCTTATCCATAATTTTCGTCATTTTACTACCAAACTAATCTCAACCGTCGAATCCAATATTTTTAAAATTAAACGATCAAGATTATATCATATTAAAAGAGAAAATTATAATCTAAATAGGATATGATTAGAAAAGGTTGCACTAGAAGTGAATTTTAAAAAGAAAATTATAATCTAAAAAGGATATAATTAAAAAAGGTTGTATTAGAATTGAATTTTAAAAATAAAATCATAATCTGAAAAGGATATAATTAAAAAATGTTTTACTAGAACTGAAATTTATTTTTTTTATTAGTATTAAAAAAAATTTCATATTTACTATTTGGGCTCAATCTTGAGATCTAAAAATCAGATTTGGATGATTTTACAATTCACACGAAACTCATAAGATTATCTTTAATTTAGTATTGATTTAAAAATTATTATTCAAATGGAAACAATTAGAATCTCAAAAGAAAATATAATTACGAATTTTTGCATTAATCCTATTTAGTGTGGAAGACATACATTGATAATGCTATTCAATGTAGAAAACCTAATTATATATGATTTAAAAATGCTATTCAATGTATGAAACCTAATTATATATCATTTAAATCATTGATATACACATTTTCGTATTTCAATATAAATACACTTTTTAGTTTATAACATATTAAAATATAAAACATTTTTTTTTTATGCTAGATCCAATGGTTTTCATCTATTCATTTTAAGATTTAACGATTCTTATTTATTTTATCGTACGGAGGACCAGACTACCGATTATCAAAGTTTTGGACAAAATCTCTCGTACACTTATAATTAAAATTATATTTGGTTGTTAGAAAAAACATCTTCAAATAATAACAATGGTATTTTTTTCATTAAAAAAAACAATGGTATTTTGATAATCAAAACGATTTATAAGTATAATTCATAAATGAAATAGAATTTTCATCGTAAAAAATCGTCAATTTCTTCTCTATTTTGTTTCTACGTAGGTTTAATTGGAAAATAATTGTTAAACCATCAATAAATTAAAGATTATTTTGTTAATTTCACGTGGACTGTACAATCGTCCAAATCAAATTTTAAGAATTCAAGATAGAAAACAAATATTAAATCGAATGTGTAAAATCTTATATATATATATATATATATATATATATATATATATATATATATATCAATTTTTTAACAATAATTTAATATGTCAATTAATAACATATAAAATTAAAAAAATAATAAAATTATAGATATTAAAAAAGGAACTGTGCGTTGCACGAGTTATAAGCTAGTATTTTATTAAAATGTATATATATATAGTCCTACTCCACTAGAAATCAATTTAAAATAGAAACTGTAGAAACCAGACCCAGCCCCCGAGAAATCACTAAAATATATTATAGAAATCAGACTCACTAAATTATACGATGGAAATCACCGACTAGTTCAGCAGAAGCTTCAGAACAAAAGCCATTTCTTCTTCCATCACCCTACCCCCCACCACCATTGGCTCCTCGAATACAAAACAAGTCAAGCACTGTGCGGCAATCGTCATTTCCGATTGTACTTGAATATACACATACAACCATACATACACCTATATATATCTATACATTTAATCTCGGACTCATACACCAAGCAAAAAGTAATGAAATTGCTGGTGTGTATTAGCAGATCGCCGGAGCTTGATGGTGTCCCTTGCGGGGCCAGAGGTTAGAAAGGAAGGAGGTGGTGGCAAGAGAGGCTCGCTGGATTGTTGCCGGAGAAGATGGTGGTGATTCGAGCTCGTCGGAAGGTGGTGGTGATGGGGTGCAGGTGGTGGTGGTGGTGGTGGTGGTGGTGGTGGTGGTGGTGGTGGGTGGGGGGGTTGTAGAATACGGTGGGGGGGGGTTTGTAAAATAGTGATTTCAGTTATATAAAATAGTAGTGGTTTCTAGTTTCTATTTAAGACTTGGTTTCTATTTGATACTTTGCCTATATATATATATATAGGGTTTCATGTGCCTGAGGTTGAACTCAGAGGTTAAAACAATTATCATACAAATTTAAGGGGTATTTATGTAAATTACTGAAGAAAAATTGATATTTACAAAAATGCCCCTGCGGGGCCCCTTACTTTACAGTAGAAATCTTTTATAACCTCAGGAGAGATCTTGAGGACAACCTCAGGCCCATTTTTCTATATATATATATATATATATATATATAGAAAAATTTACTGGGATGTATCTTACGAAAGTTTCCTGAGATACTTTAAAAAACAAGCTTTAAAATTTACTGGGCCCGCAGGGCTAATTAATAATATTTTAAATAAATCTTGATTTTACAAAAATGTCCCCCATATTTGCATATAAAATTGTATATCTTAGGAAACTTATCTAAGACATATCTTAGACTCTCATATATATATATATATATATATATATATATATATATATATATATATATATATATATATATATATATATATATATATATATATATATATATGTATATATTTGTGTATTATTAGGGTTTCGGGTCGGGTCGGGTCGGGTCAAGTTTAGATCGGATTTCGGATTCCGAATCGGGTTTCGGATCGGTGAACGTGAAATCCAAATCCAAATTAAAAAAATTTTGGGTTTAAAATTTAAATCCATATCCAAATTTAAATCTAAAAATTCAAATTCAATATATTCAAAAATTCGGATTTTGGATCGATATCCGTCGAATCAGATTAATTAGCTATCCCTACGGACAGCTAAACATCCAACGTCCGTAATTACAACGAAACAAGCCGCATAAATTGACCTCAAATACAAAACTCTCAAAACAACAGACTAAGTCTGGTTAACTTTTTCTCTCTTTTCCACCGTAAGAAGTTTTTTTCTTTCATCTTTTTCTTCGTCTTCGTCGGTTGCTCCTCCTCCGGCGGTGGTTTATCCACCGACCGGAGGGCCTTTTTTTGTGTAGTTTCTCTACTTCTTTCAATAATCATCCTCCTTCTACGAGGATTGTGAGTTTTTTGGATTTGTTTATCCATTAATTGGATTTATTTGTCTCTCCTTGTGAGAGTTTGTTTTGTCTCTCCTTGTGAGAGTTTGTTTTGTTTGTTTGGTTTGATGACGGTCTGTTTGGTTTGGGAGATCTGGATTACTGCAAGAGCTCACAACTCACAATTAAAGATTGCTCATTACCTGTGGGGGGTCTTCACTTGCGGCATGTCTATAGCTGGTATCCGGCATGTAGATAGCTGGGGTATTACGCATCCTGTGAAGGTTTTATTTTTCGGCATGTTTATAGCTGGTATCCGGCATGTAGATAGCTGGAATGGCGGTCCTCTAACCATAGTTTATGCAACTGAGGCTTCTGAACACTGGATTCGGAATTTGTTCGAGGGTTGGAGGGAAGAGCAGGTTGGAGCGAGCTGTTGTCAAGAAGCCATTTTTTCGACAAAATCACTAAAGCACAATTATCAAGTGCTACCAGTTCGATTAGTCTGCGAATCGTGTGGTTTTTTTGCTTGCAAATGCTGCATAAATTCTATGTCAGGCTGTGGAGAGTGGTCTGTCACTCCTCCTATTTTTAGTAATCATGTATTTTATAATTTTTAAGTAATGCAAGTACGATTTATTAAAAAAAAAAAAATTGACCTCAAATACACAACGTGCATCATAAATTTAAGACTGAATAGAGTGCAAGAAACAAATGGATCAGAATCAACAGTGCAATGGCCTACCGAGGATAACATTTCAGAAATTCGAAAGTAGTAGACTAAATAAGCTACTAAATCTAATATATATTTTTTAATCAATTTTGATATAACCTAAACCAGCCTACTACCTAAAACAATATGTTACATTGTTACATAAATCCCTTGCATACTAAACAGAGATAATTCCCAATAGATATATGATGCACAGATGCAGTATTTCCATATAGCTTCTACCTGCTCTCAACTAATTAAAGGAAATATAACGAAGAATCCGGCATAATTCTATAACTGAAAACAAAGCAACAGATACAGAGATTGTGATCGTTTACATAAGAGAAACTGTGCTTAATAAACATCGTAAAGATTTGTTAATCACACTGTCACACCATTTATCAAGAGCAAGACACAAATTCAATATAAGTTACTCCATTTAACTAAAATTTTGAAAAATGCTTGTTACAATGTATAACATGCTTCCTCGTTACATAATTGCATAATGGATAAATAGGAATCACAACAATTCTTGATTTTAGTGAATCACCAGAGAAATAAAAAGACTACGTTCACAAAGTAAAATTTTTATCTTCATTATATTCCGTAATTTAAAATTTTAACAATTTACCGTGAACCATTCATATTTAGCTAATGATCCCAATACGTCAAAGGTACCTTTTAAAAAAAAAAATATAAACTCTTCTAATTTTGGTTATGTCAGTTACTATCACATAGTGGATACTTAAGAGATCATGCCATTAAATAGAGGTTGTAGCGTCAAATCTCGTAGAGTTTCTAACTAGAACAAAATAAGATATTCTACTTTCCTCAATAACAATGAGGTCAACAGTCGAAATTCAGTAGAGCTAGATGATTGCAAATGCGAGACTTCAAGCAGAAACAACAATGTCAGCCGTTGAGCACATTCTCCGTCATCACCTAGACTGAATATGCATTTGATTTTTGGGCACCATCTTCCTTGTCAGTACTACTTACTTTCCTCCGTATTTAGCTTACACCAGTCTGATACATACACTGACGGTGCTGCTTGATTCAATTGGATCACAAGGACAGCCAAACATAGAAAAAATTATGCGCCTTTAGTGGGTTCTTACGCATAAATGTATGCAGTTGCAGCCAGGTTAACAACGTCAACAAAATAAACTAACGAATTGTTATATGAGCTTATGACAAATGACACTTTGGGCACTATGCAATTGAATGATTAAGACTAGTTCAGTAGATCTACTGTCCTGTCGTATAGATGTACAAGTGATACAGAAAGTAACACAAACCAACAGATTCTCATCCCAGTAGCACTATATTTCATCGTAAAGACACTTGAAATTAAAATTTTTTATCTTGACAAAATATAATTAAACTTGAAATGTAACTGCTACATCTTTTGCATGTGATATTTTGCACTAAATGTCATCAAATTCACGACTCCTGCAGGCTGCAAGAATGAATGAAAATCATTTGGCAGTCGAACTTACTAGACATTAGAGTTACAGATTTATCGTAATAGTCATCACAGCATTAAAATACTGACTAGAACCTAATTATCCAAATGTCCAGACTCCAGAAAACAAATTACGGCACTGTTAAAAGGTCTTGCAAAAAAATTGTCCTTTAAACTGTGAAAATGGCAAAACATTAAGGTTATGTATAAAGGATGTATGAAAATGCTGAGCTACTTGATTGTTTAGGCTCTTAAAGCATCTCTCTCTTCAAGAATGCCAAAATGGATGGAGCACATGATTTGAGAAAACCAAGGAAAACTAGGAGGTGTCTCTAAGTCGCAACCTTCCAAGATCTCATTCGGTTTTCTCACGAGCAAGTCTTGCACGGTGTCTAAGTTCAGCTCTTTTCCATCTTACCATCAGTTGACATGTAGAAAATAGGGTATTCACCTGAATGCAAGATATAATGACACGGTAAGGAAAGAAAAATAAAACAGCAAACTGGAAAAGAAAGCACAGGCAAAAGAATCTGACCAAGATTATAACAGCAATGACCAGAAGGGGTCCTGACCATAGGACAGAAACAAAAACACCACGGGCGTCAAAATAGTTCTGCCCGGCAAAGCTTTGCCAGTTGTAAGCCAAAAGCGCATTCATATTCTCAGCAAGATATACACCAGCCACTGAGACGCCATACAGCTTAGAGTCAGCAAAATTTTGAAAATGGACATCCAGTCTAGCTGAAGACTAATGTAATTAAAAAATTGCAATTTGTCAATTAAAGCTTCCTATAATGGAAGACTAGTTATAAGCAAAAGCTCCAATATTTTTTTAACATGTATTTCTTGGGTTTAATTAATCTGTACATAGTACCTTCAAGTTTTGCTTGAATATAACTCGACTACTGCTTTTATCTGATATTCTGAATGCTTGAAACTAAGTCCAGAAAATCAAGGGGTAATGGTGCGACCTTTTGTAGGAAAGGATCATGAGAAAAGAGGAGCTGGTACACATCTTAAGTTTTTTCCAGTATCAGAACCCATGTTCTCAAATCCATTTTATTCTTGAAGAAGTATTAGAGGAGAGGTAATGTATAAGAGGACAATGATAGCCATGAAATTACTTCATAAAATTATGCCAGAAAGAAGAAAACAAATGCTGCTCATCAGCAAAAAACAGACATCTGTTTATTTCAAACGCAAGGATGTCATGAGGACAACAAAAGCATTTAACCAGAGGCTTACCTACTAAGGACCAGTGGGGTCTATAGCGCACTGCATTTTTATAAAACAGTGCTAAAAATAGTATTAGATATTATATTAAACTTAAATTACAAGAAAAAATTATGTCTGGAATTCTTAAAGTCCAAGTTCTTGCTAAATAATAAATTTCTTTGTTACATCTCATCTCAAATGGGGTAAATTTAACTTCGAAATTTATTAAAATAATATATTTTTTTCTATATTATCTATATAAAAATTTACTAACAAATATGAATTATTTATTCTATCCCTGCACTTGACCATTTTTATTTTTTACCAAACCGTTCCTGTTAGTTGTCCAATGAACTTCAGCACGAGGTTGAATGTTACTTTATTATTGCATATTACATGTCAAACCAGATATCATATGGTATCACTATTTTGCAGGTAAATCCATGATTTTACAACTCAATTGCAAGAATCTTCTGAGTGTGGAGTACAATCAGAAATTGAAGAATCATCAAGGAGATGAGCTATGTTCAGGACTCCTCGCATATCAGCACCACTTATGACATCAAGAGTCAATGGAGGTATGGACTTGATACTTGGAGAAAATAGGGTGCTGACTCTCATGAAAATAGGAGAGGAGGTAAGTGATATAGGAGTCCAACAACAATAGGTTCATGAGCTAAATGATGTTCCAACAAATTCTCGTGGTAAGGACGAAAAAGTTCAGATCAACATCTAATTAAATTCATTTTGCAGAGATATGTGAGGACTTTTTAACACGCCTTGATCTTATTGCATCACAAAAGAAAACTAAACTTGACAAGAGAAGTAGCAATGTGCTTAAGAGAGATGTCATACTTTTACTGGACCAGGGGACAGATGGAGGGAGCGGGGGAGAGCGAGTGAGCGAGAAGGGGAGAGGGAGCAAGAGGGAGGGAGGGAAGGGGAGAGAGAGAGAGAGAGAGAGAGAGAGAGAGAGAGACTTGACAAGAGAAGTAGCAATGTGCTTAAGAGAGATGTCATACTTTTACTGGACCAGGGGACAGATGGAGGGAGCGGGGGAGAGCGAGTGAGCGAGAAGGGGAGAGGGAGCAAGAGGGAGGGAGGGAGAGTTGAGCAAAATTTAGAAAGTATGAAACTATGAGAAATACACAAGTGAATCAGTGTTCAAGGGAGGCATAACTGATGTAAAATACATGCATACACTAAAAATCTGTACATCTATTGAATGACGCAAATCACAATATCCTAAATCGCCTGGTTTAAATCGTCATTCTGTAACAAAGATTAAGCGGAGGTGGTTGCCTACACTGCTTCTTATATTTATTTCACATAAAAACTGACAGAACTTTAATGTCTGGGATCTCCCTTGTACAAACAACGAGAGAATGTTGTATAATGAAGTTCACATCAGCATTTTGTCCGGTGACTACTTTAAAATATAACTATATAAAATATGTACTAGGATTAATTTAATAAATTGCTCACAATCTATGCACTTTGCATTTAAAAGACTGATAAGTGTTACTTTATTATCGCATTTAACCAGACTGATGTGTTGCTCACGAGGTTGAATGTTACTTTATTATCGCATATTACATGTCCAATCTATGTTTTAAAAGTCTAGCTGAGGTCCTTTTAAAACATTTAATCAGCAATTTTTTATCCCTTCAAAATCACCAGCATGTCCAATTAAAAAAGAATGCTACCATAAGAGGGAAGCAGAGAGAAAAATGCATTTATAATATAAATAGTCTTGTGAAACCTAAAAATATGCAACCAATCTTTCACATAATAAGAAGAAGAAAAAACATCTTATTATTTTGGAGTTGATATACGTACATGAGAGAAGGAACAGGAACATCTGAAAATTGATATTCTTCCTCGAGAAAACTGCTACTAAAAGCAAGGTAACATAGAATCCCATCAAGCCCATCAACCAAGGTTCCTAAGACAATGAGAGGGAGGAAAAGAGATAACAAAGAGATCATGTAAGACTCAACACATATATATATATATATATATATATATATTGTATGTATGTATGTATGTATGTATGTATATATGTATATATGTATATGTATAGGGTGAACTGGTTATGCATAGTCAGAATGAAACTAATTAGCTGCATAAGCATGTAATCTAAATTTAACATTAGAATTATAAAGGAATATGCATGCGTGAGGAGCAATAAATTAAAAGATTAATTTGCTGCAACTGCCTGCCATGAGTTTACCAGCAGTTCCATCGTAGCTTACCAATGGAGACAATTAGAGCCGGCAATTTCGTACACGACACGAAAACACGACACGAAAACGACATGAAAATTATGGGTTTGGGTTGACCTTTTTGGTACACGAAAGTACACGAACACGAAATTACACGGATGAATTTAGTGTCGGTTTTGGGTTTACCCTTGGGTACACGACACGAAACGAAAATACACGAAATAAATAAATATTTAAATAAATATTTTAAATTATATAAATATATATTATAAATAAATATTACATATTTAACTTTTTTACAAAATAAATAGAAAATACACGAAAAGTACACGAAAGTACACGAAAAGTACATGACAATTAACGGCTTTCCGGGGCAAAGGTGCACCTGCTTTAGGCCAAAAATATATTCCTGGGCAAGCTAAGTCCCAGATAGAGAATGGCACGGTGGAGACCCTGACCATCGAGCCACTCTATCCTATGGCCTCACTGGTTTAATTTGGTTCCACTTTGCTGCAACTGCCACGATTTTACTAACGGGTTCAGTACTTGCCGTGTGAACATCTATGCATGGTTGTCGTCAGTGCCACTTTGGCTCATTTTTACCTACATGGTTGGTGTGTATAGTTTCAGCTACTGGCCTTCTTTACCACTGGGCTGTCATTGAAAATTCTGGTGGTGTCATTCATCTTTCTTCAGGAAACCCAGGTCTAATGGCTGCTTATGGGTACATTTCACTACTCCCTTTGCTCTACTCATTCCTTTTTTTGGAAAAAAAACAAGTGGGAGAATCCCTACCCCACCTATCCTACCAATGCACGCATGTCTCTATCATATCATACCTCCCACCAGAAGGAGAGTGTATGGGTCTTTAGCACTGACCATTCGTCTCCTTTGCTTACTAGTTTCCTCATTAGTGGTATTTCACAAGGCAATATGTTATCAATGGAAGACTTTGATTTTAAATAAAGAATATTCTTGCGATCCAGACAAATTCCTCTCTACTACGGTTAAGAAATACTATAGATAGAGTTACAATGGGAATAGTGCATTTTCAAATTTGGACGACAGCAAAAGCTAGGTCGCACAAGAAAATAAGCAACTAACTTTCAAAAATATTTAAAATAATAAGCACCTAAAATCTCGTGTCGTTAAGTTATCGGCTTCCCCAAAACCTCAAGATATTAGGATGAGAGCTTAATTGGAACGCATATAATCTTAATGCATTATTATTACGAACATACGAACACATTGCAATCATATAATTGTTTGGGACATATTCTAACTTACAAACAAGTAAACAACTCATAAAAATAGGTCAAAATATTATATGATTTTTGAATCCAACCATTGGTTTCTTCTAATTGTTAAACGAACGATTCTCTTAAAATTTAAACCTCAACTGGTCATAATTATAGAAGTACTTATAAGAGTCAGTTCAGGATATAGGAGTTCTTAAATTAGTCTAGAGCTATTCCTATGTTTTTGTGTTTGTGGTTGGCAATCCCTTTCCAAATTGTTGTGCTACTAGCCTCATCACAATGCCAATATTTTATGTTTCTGCACTTGTTTCTAATTTCGTAAAATTTGCTTGTACCAGCTTCTAAGATGTTCTAGGAGTCATGACAAGAATTAGACAATCATTAGTTTCTACTTGAATTGTGAAATATGTACTCCCTCTATCCCATAATTTTTGTCTAAGTTTGAATTTTCAAAGTCAAATTATTATTATATAATATGTTTAATTTGTTGGTCAAAATTGGTAAATTTGACTTTGACAAATCAAATCCAGAAAAAATTATACGACGGAGGGTACTATTTATATTAAAATCCACGCCTTTAGCTTAAATCTGCTACATTCTACTTTTGAAGAGTAAGTTGTGGTATTCCTGTTATCATATTATCTTGTACTATCAAAGCGACAAACGGCTCTGTTGAACCCTCCTTCCCCAACCCTTGCATCCAAACAAGATAGGGATTCAACCTAACCCAACCCGACCTAGCCTAACCCAACCAAACCCCTACCTCCTCAACCCCCCAATCCAAACATACCCAAAGTCTCTTGAGAATTGAGATCTCCTATCTACTATTGCAAGGTACAAATAAGCTATCACTTTGTACTTTTAATAATACTACTATTTAATAATTGATCGCTATCCACAATTACTTTTGTTTTGGATTTTGTGTGCTTTATTGTACTTTTCCATACTAGCATTGTAAATTGGACAGAATCTCGTATCAAATAAGAAATTAATACTGCGGTCTACGAATATTCAGATAATTCAGATAATCTCATTAACAGGGGCGGAGGCACATAGTGCTGACTGCTGAGCCGCACCCTCCGCATACCAATGTAATGATAATTTAGTTGGAAAAAGTGTTCATTTTATCACAGAAACTCTGATTTCAAATTCTTTTATCAACATTTTTCTCAAAGTGTCTTCACATATCAAGACATATAGCTTGTAAACCGTTAAGTAGGACATACACCATTTTTACGTAAATCTTTCTGTTTACTCGCAAAACCCTAACTAACCAGTTCGACATTGCTATTCCACTACTAAATCACAGTGCATATTCCGAATTATCATCCATTGACAGAAGTATATTCAAAGTATATTCACGATTGTACTCTAATTATATCATTCGGAATTCAATTTATTTACATAGAGTACGTGTTTCTACACATTCGCGTAAAATCATTCTCCAACATCAACATAACGTTCCTAATTCATATTTCCAACATCACAAACAAAATAACAAACTAAACACGGATAATTCAAGCGAATACCTTCCAATCAATAGCGTGAAAGAAGACGATAAAATTGTCAAAAGCAGGGCGCATTCCGGTGCGAAGCTGAGGAGGTTCTCGAAGAGATGAGAAACCAGATCCATGTGTTCATCTAAAGAAGTTCTTAACTCATCCATTGTAATTCAATCCGATCTGTAAAAACTGAATTAAACACAAATAAGATGATTATCAGTATAGATACAAGTTATTTACAGATTTGATACTAGTAATTCAACTTACAAAGTGAGTAATTGAGTGTACAGCCAAGTGTTCGAGACAGAGTAATTAGGGCCTCTTTCGCGATGAGTGTAGATGGGTAAATTGTTTTTCAAGTTTCACGTGTATGTTCTGTAATTTCTTCTTTCATTTTTCTATAATCCGGCGTCCGAACTGGCTTCCATCCACACTTACTTCCGTGCCTCCCAGTGAATCGAACCCCTAAGGATGCGTTCACTTCGCATAAATTTAGTTAGACAGTACCAAAGGAACTAAGATGTTGTAAAGGAATTAAGATGTTGTGTTTGTTATGCAACCACAATCCATGCCAACATATAAAATTCCTATCAATCCATGCCAGTTATCCTTGGTCTATCAGCTTAACCTGAATTTTTTTTTTGCTATTGCTTATATTGGCTCTGTAATATGGTAACTGAGACCATTACATGATCGTCTTTCTGACCCATCATGAAGCTTGAGTTAATAAGCTTGAGGATATGTTGCTTTTACATTAGAAACAAGCATTTGATTTCCTAATTTCTGTTATTATGAAAACATAACATGACAGTTTAGCATATCACTCTATATAGTTTGACAGGTTGTCCTTATTTTAGTTGGGATTTCATACGGCTAGATGGCATTATAGTACTTGGACATGAAAATTGATAATCACAATGCAACAATATACAAGTGTATAACATCTATAGAAATGTACGCATATTGCACATCAATACCACATATAGAACAGAGTTGAGAAATTATTATAAAACATTTTACATCATATCAAATAAGCTAGCTTTCCTCTAACTTGATAATCAACACAGGTATTAGGTGTATGATAGACAAAACAAAGCACTCAATAGATATAGTTTCCATGGTATTCACATTCCCGTTAATCAGGTTGTAATCCCATAATTCAAACGGCCCCATAATCTTGAATTATATTGAAAAATCACCTCCATCAATAAACAATGTCCTTGATCCACCTAAAGCCCTTTCGAAAGACCCTTGGACTTTACCTTCAACAGTATAAACCTTATAACCAACAACCCTTTTCTTTAACACACACAAAATACAAGTTCTAAAATCGAATTCAGATTAGATCCTCAAACAAGTAAATCGTACCAACCAGATGAGAAAACATATAAAATCAAAATCCACAATTTAATCAGATTACATGATAAATATACTAATACAAACACGATTAACTCAAATAACAGTTTGCAATGATGCAAAAATTACAAAATCTAAGGGTATAAAAAGATAAGAAGCTTACCAAAATTAGAGAAACTTGGGAGAGACAGAGATGGGCTTAATTGAAGTAATCTGGTATGAGAAAATCGAGAGAGAGAGAGACAGAGAGGGGAGCGAGAGAGATAGATGGAGAGAGAGATGGGAGCGAGAGATGTAACACAGTATACGCATTGACTGTTTAAACTCTGTTACAAGTTTAATTATTTATTTATGTAATAAAACATCGAACTGGACTATCCTTATTGTTATTGGACTTTATGTTAATGGGCTGAGCCCAGCTGGGGTTAATTTAGCATTGGGCCTGTTAGCCCAATTGTGGACCAGGGGTATCTCATTACTTAGGGTTAGAGGAGAGAAGGGAAGGGTATGAGATGAATGATGTATTTTCTTATCTTCTTCCTTTATCCTTTGTAATTGAGATTTACATTTCCCGTTGATTTAATTCCAGTAATTTACATTCCTGTTGCTTAATTTTGTTTAGTATCTTTAATTCCTCGTTTCAATTATCGTTGAGGGTTGGTAAAAGGTTACAAGTGGTATCAAAGGTGTTGTCCTCGGAATCGTCGCCGCTGTAACTCTAAGATGGCTGATGGTACTCGCTTGAAGACGATGGATGACAGATTGGGAGCACATGATACGAAATTAGACGAGATTAGCAGTGGATTGACAAAGACCAGGGAGGAATTCACTGCTAGGTTTGAAGGAATAGACGGTAGTCTCGCAGAGTTGAAGCAGTTGTTGATGGGTCTACAGAGCTCGAAAAAACAGGAAGAGGAGGTGGTGATACAGATCGAAGAAGGAACGGGGGTCACCATTGACAGTTATACAGTGCCAACAGTTAATTCGCCCTGGGTCAGGTAACCAATCAAACCCTAATCTGAATTCTTCAGTCAATATGAATAGTATGCCCACACCTCAACTGTCCCTCAATTCCCCAAATCCACAAATTCCCACTACACATAACTTCACCACATATACACTCCCATTTTCGACCAATCAACAAGGTTACCAGCATATTAATCCTCCTGTTAACCCATATGCCAACAATACAGTGCCACACTCCCAATTTTTATACTCAAACACCGCTACTCCTAACAATACAGGAGGCCAGAACTACCAACTTTATATTCCACCCACAACTCAATACACATATTCTACCCACACACCTCCTTTTACGCACCCGAGTCATGTTCCACCTTTAAGCCCAACTACGGGGACTAGATTTGATTCATCAAATTTCAACCCCATCCCAAAAATTGAATTTCCCAAGTTCAGTGGAACAGATCCTAAGAGTTGGGTAATGAGGGCTGAGCAGTACTTCGAGTTTATTCTGATGGATGATAGTAGAAAGATTAAGCTGGTTGGGTTGCATTTTGAAGGGAAAGCAAGTGTATGGTTCCGTTATTATCAGGTGGGGAGGATTGTTAATAACTGGAAGAATTTTCAAGGGGATTTAATATCTAAATTTGAGGATTTAGAGACCATGGATGTGCAGGATCAGTTTAATAAACTGAAGCAATTAGGCACAGTGGTTGATTATGAAGACAGGTTTGAAGAATTACGAGCGTTAGTGCTATCAAAGAATAGGGGATTTAATGAAGAGTATTTTGTTTCGAGTTTCGTAAGTGGCCTAAAGGACCACATAAAGGGGTCAGTTAAGATGTTTAAACCCCAGAGCCTTCATGATGCAGTGGTTTTGGCTAAACAAGAGGAAAGCAAATCTAACCGAATGATGGGTAGTAACAGCCTTAAATCTGGGTATTCCAAGAACTTTTCGACTGGAGTTTTTGATACCAAACCACCTAACCTACTAGCAGTTAAGCCTCCATACCAAGCAGACACTAAGAAGGGCAGATCCACCCTTAGTAGTAAGGAGTTGTTGGATAGGCGGGCCAAGGGCCAGTGTTTTCATTGCGATGATTTGTACCATCCTGGAAAGGACTGCAAAACGAAGCTTTATATGATGCTGGGAGAAACAGAAGAAGTAAATGGGGAAGATACTATTGAAGTAGACCAGGTGCTCACAGAAATGGAAGCGTTATTGAAGGAAGAATGTACACCAGGAGAGATCTCTCTAAATGCTCTAGCAGGGAACCAGTCAATAAGCACCATACGAATGCAAGGCAGGGTGAAAAACAAACTGGTAAACATACTCATCGATAGTGGGTCTACCCACAGCTTCATAGACCACCTGCTAGTGAAACAATTGAAACTGATTACAGAGGTTATTCCTCCCTTAGCAGTAACAGTCGCCAATGGAAGCACAACAGTTATTGATACGGCTTGTATGGATCTTAAGTATTCCATCCAGGGGCATGATTTCTGTACAGACTTGAGGGTGTATCCACTGGGGGGTTCAGACATAATTCTGGGTGTCGATTGGCTGCGGCATGTTAATCCCGTTACGTTCGATTTTAAGGCATATAAAATCAGTATTGAGCGCCATGGTAAGAGAATTGAGTTGCAGGGCAACCTGCCCAAAGGGGACATTCAATCAATAAGTAGCAAACAACTCCAGAAGATGTTTAAGAATAAGTCCCACACACCCCAGGGATACATTTGCTTATTATCTGGAGTTTCTGAATCACAGGAGGAACAAGGTGAAGAGGTCGTATATCCACTTAAGCAACTAGTAATGGCATACCAGGATGTCTTCGAAGAGCCTCAAGGCCTACCCCCAAAGAGAAGGCATGACCATCATATTCCATTTCTAGAAGGTACTCAACCTATTAACCAACGTAGTTACAAAATTCCCTATGTTCAGAAGGCAGAAGTGGAGCGACAAGTGAAGGAAATGCTCCAGAATGGGATTATACAGGAGAGTACTAGTCCATTCGCGTCCCCAGTGATCTTAGTAAAGAAGAGGGACGGTACTTGGCGTATGTGCGTCGACTACCGGAAGCTTAATGAAGCCACAGTAAAGAACAAATATCCGATACCCATCATAGATGAATTACTTGATGAGTTAAATGGGGCTTGCTGGTTTACAAAGTTGGATCTGCGTTCGGGGTATCACCAAATTCGAGTGGCCAGTGAGGATGTTTTTAAAACAGCGTTTAGCACGCATCAAGGGCTATACGAATTCAAGGTTATGCCCTTCGGGCTAACTAATGCTCCTGCCAGCTTCCAATGCTTAATGAACACGGTGTTTCAAGAAGAATTGAGGAAGAGCGTCTTAGTCTTCTTTGACGATATATTGGTATACAACAGAAGCTTAGAGGACCACACCAAACACTTATAATATGTACTGGAAAGGATGAGGGTACACCAGCTTTATGCCAAACTAAGTAAGTGTACATTTGGTCAACAAAAACTCCAGTACTTGGGACACATAATCTCGAGTGAGGGCGTATCGACTGATCCTTCCAAGATCAAGGTAATGCAAGACTGGCCAACCCCTCGAAATGTCAAACAACTGCGTGGTTTCCTCGGACTCACAGGGTACTACCGCAAATTTGTTAAAGATTATGGGTTGATCAACCGACCATTAACCAAGCTGTTAAAAAAGGGGGCTTACAATTGGAATTTTGAGGCGGAGGATGCATTCCAGAGGCTCAAGGTAGCTATGACTACCACACCGGTTCTTATTCTACCAGATTACTCCATCCCTTTTACTGTAGAAACAGATGCGAGTGATGTGGGATTAGGGGCAGTACTTATGCAGAAGGGTCGTCCCATAGCTTATATCAGTAAAGCTTTATCTCCCAAGCATCAGGCATATTCCACTTATGAAAAGGAGCTATTAGCCTTGGTCATGGCCACAACTAAGTGGTACCACTACCTTCAAGGCAACCATTTTATTGTAAAGATGGACCACCAAAGCCTCAAGTATCTATTAGAACAGCGGTTGTCGACTATGTTGCAGCAGAAATGGCTTGCCAAGTTAATTGGTCTTGATTACGAGATCGTATATAAGAAGGGGGCCGACAACCGAGTGGCTGATGCCTTGTCTAGATTGCCAACCCTTCAGGAGCATGCCCAGGTCTGTGCTATATCCACAGTTCCTGGATAATGTATTCAAACTACACGGCATGCCTAAATCAATTGTCTCAGATCGGGATAAAATTTTCACCAGTACCTTCTGGAAGGAGCTGTTCAGTAGTTTGGGGACACAATTACGCATGAGCTCTGCGTACCACCCACAGACCGATGGTCAAACGGAACGTTTAAATCGTTGTTTGGAGCACTATCTAAGAGCAATGGCCAGTACTCGACCCAAGAGCTGGTACAGATGGCTACCTTTAGCTGAGTGGTGGTACAACACCACTTATCACTCAGCCATACACAGAAGCCCATATGAAGCCCTTTATGGTGTTTGTCCAAGACAAATCTGTATTCCTACTGCTAATCGATCTCAGGTGGATTCCGTGGCTGAGTTTCAAATCCAACGTGAGGCTATGAACAAGGTTTTACAGGAGGCTATTGTGGCTGCACAACACAAGTATAAACACTATGCCGACACCAAGCGCAGGGAAGTGGAATTTAAGGTAGGAGATCTGGTTTTCTTAAAGCTCCAGCCGTATAAACAACTTTCAGTTGCTACCAGGAGGTATTTAAAGATGGCACACAAATATTATGGTCCCTACCCAGTTGTTGCTCGCATTGGAAAAGTGGCTTACAAGCTTCAGTTACCGGTTGGAAGCCTAATACACCCAGTGTTTCATGTTAGCTTGCTCAAGAAGAAGGTTGGTACCAATGTAGTGGTCACCACTGCTTTACCACAGGTTGGCCAGGAGGGACAATTACTAGCATACCCAGTCAAGGTGCTCCAGCGAAAAATGGTGAAACAAGGGAACGCTGCTGTAGTTCAATGGTTGGTTCAGTGGTCTAACTCAATTCCGGAGGATGCAACTTGGGAGAATGCGTTGCAAATTCAGTAGCAGTACCCCGACTTCGATCCTTGAGGACAAGGATCTTTTTAAGGAGAGGCCATTGTAATAGAGTATACGCATTGACTGTTTAAACTCCGTTACAAGTTTAATTATTTATTTATGTAATAAAACATCGAACTGGACTATCCTTATTGTTATTGGACTTTATGTTAATGGGCTGAGCCCAGCTGGGGTTAATTTAGCATTGGGCCTGTTAGCCCAATTGTGGACCAGGGGTATCTGATTACTTAGGGTTAGAGGAAAGAAGGGAAGGGTATGAGATGAATGATGTATTTTCTTATCTTCTTCCTTTATCCTTTGTAATTGAGATTTACATTTCCCGTTGATTTAATTCCAGTAATTTACATTCCTGTTGCTTAATTTTGTTTAGTATCTTTAATTCCTCGTTTCAATTATCGTTGAGGGTTGGTAAAAGGTTACAAGAGAGTGACAGATGGTGTATACTCGATCTAGGTGCCCGCCGCCCGGGACATTTTGTTTCAGTTTAATCGACCAACGAATGGCGGAATACTGTGTGTTTCGGAAAGAATGGATTTTAATTATTTTGTATCAAGTGGGATGGGCTTGGAATGAATTATTTCAATTAAACAACTTTTTTTTCCCCCATTGAATCCAGATTCCAGAATGGGTATTCCATTTTCCCAAAATTAATTTCATTCCGCCTAAGAGCCTGTTTGGCTATGATGACTTAAAAGGAAAAGGCTCCTTTAAAGAGTTTTTGCTCTGTTTGTGTAACTTGCTTAAAGCTGGGTTTTAAGTTAAAAAACTCCATTAAGTCATAAGTTCCTTTTAGGTACTTTTGACTTATGACTTATTACTTATCCAATTTATTTTATTTTTTTTTTGTTTTAGGACTCTTGTAAAGTTTAAATATTATGAATTTAAAAAATTTTTAAGTTAAATTTCACTTTAAGTCAAAATTATTAAATCCTTATTTAACTTTAAGTAAAATTATCCAAACACATTCATTCAACTTAAAGCAAACAACTTTACTTACTCCATTAAGTTAAAAACACCTCCATTAAGTCAAAAGTAACTTATTTTAAGCAATCCCAAACGGCCTTTAAGTCACAATATCCATCAACTGGGATAGTCATGATGCATTGCTAATTCGATAAGTACATTTTTATTTACATTTTTTCTTTACCCCCTCCCTGGTCAGTTTGTATCTCTCACTTTGTTCAATGCATAGGTAGGGGTGAGTATTCGGTTTTAACCAAACTGAACCGAATTTTAATTCGGTTAACCGAAACTCCAGAAAAATCAAAACCAAAAACCGAACCGAATTAAATTCGGTTTTTAACCGAACTGAAATATTTATTTCGATTATTATCGAAAACCGAAATATAAAACCGAAATTTTAAAACAGTGCACAAAAACTATGGATCATCAGATAGCAAAATAGCAGCATGATCAACAGAACTTAATCAGGGGGAAGTAAGAAAGTGTAGAACTCTAAGCAAGGAAACCAGACTTGCAGCAACTTTGCACTCTACTGCTTTAATTTCAAGAATAAAACTTGGGACTAGAAGATTTTTACGGAAATGGATCACACATCAGTTAACAAAATTTAACCTAGAGCTTTTATACCTCCTATTAAGAAACTATCCTGTGACAGTTTTGGTGCACTTGTTAGATATGTTTCAATATCTTCAAAACGAGTGCATCCGAACCTATAGCAGACATGTCTGTTAGACCCTACGTAAGCAAAACAGAGACTACACAGTTGTGGCATACTTGCTGATGCATTACTTCGTTAGAATGTTAACATAATATATGCATCTATTAATTATTAATAATATTTTATTATTATATAAAAAAATTTGGTTATTTATTTCGATTATTCGGTTATTTCGGTTATGGATAGTTGAGTCTGTATATATTTTATTGTGAGTTTTGATATTATGATTACGAGTCTTGACTCACCTCACTCGTGAATTTGGGTTCATCTCATTCATGAATTTGAATTGTTTACTATCGATATAATATGGAAGGTAGAGGAACATAACCACAATCGAGTTTTGAAGGTACGAGGAAAGCAAAACGCCAAGCCGTGTCGCATTTTGTGTATTGACAAGAGGTGAAAATAACTCCACCTTGAAGGTCAGAGTGAGCTGAGATTTGAGATCAGTTAATATTAAGTCTTCATATTAGATTTTATTGAAGACCTGTCATCGCATGAATTCATATTATGACTCGGTATCGACGCGAAACGTTTCTATATTCATTGAAAGAAATACGAAGATGTCACGAGAATGTAGAAATACGTGTGAAACCGATCAAATCATGCATTTTATGATTGAAGACTTCATATAAAGATAAATTTAGGCAACATTCTTATCCAAAAATTAAGTGAAACTTGATACATTTTAGGATTAATAAGAAACTTTATAAAAAAGGAACCAATTTTTGGCAAGAATCAGAGGTTTTTTTCTTTTTTTTTTTGCGAGAACAAGAATAAATAAATTATTTTTTGAGTTTTCAATGAGTAACTATTGTGAGAAAATTATGCAACAATACTCCGAGATAATATCACTAGAATAATCGAATTTGTTCTTGGATATCGTACGTAGAAATAGATTCGCATGTTCGTAGCTTCAGCTCCAACTACCAGAGCTGGTGGAGAATTGTGGTGTTTTTGGACTGAATTAGCAAGGTCACCAGAAAATAATGATGGAATAGTCCTCTATTCGATCGGTCGAACTTCCCGAAAATGTATCACACAGGTTACACGTGTCGTTTTGTATGTAAATCTATTAAAAAGTCTGTTATGAAGGGATAAGTCATCCCCACAACAATTTAAGAATTAATCCTTATTCAAACAATGATCTTGTCAAACTGGAGGTGGAGCTAGCTACACCTCCATAACTACCTCCACAATTGTACCACCACAACTGCACCTCATCTATATTCAAACCATTCCAATTGGACTTCCAATATCCATGGACCTAAAATTAATCCCATTACAAATTTCGGGTCCAACAGTAATCATACAAGTTCAATCACCCACAAAACCTTTTTCTTGCCACTAAACATTGTTATTGATAGTATACGGTATCACCGCCACCGCCAGTGCCCGGCATGTGTCTGCGGACCGTGACCACCCTGGCCGGGACGGTCATGGTCGCCACCTCGGGATTTGGTCAGATCACTTGGCTTTACTTACACACCATTCCTGGGACATACATGTTTTAAATATAATCATCCTGCAATATTTCACTGACAGTACACACATATATGCGCATGCACAAGATATTGTACTATTAATTAGCAGGTGAAGCAAAGCTAAAGTAAGGCAGCCTATAGACACCTAACACCATGCTGCAAGGATAGGCAACTGTAGCACAAGTACTAACTGCTCAACTGTAGACCTGCAAAAAGAATAAAGGAACAACTATTGAGGTAAAGGCCATCCCTCACAGTGTAGCCATAGTGACCGCCACGTGTGCTACAGGGTTAGGGGAGATGGCCTATAAATGCCACTCTTTGGTTACATTTTCACACATGCACAAACACACACAAAATAGCCCACAAAAATAGAGCACAAATCGCTACCCAAATCACTCTCGATACACTACCACTTGACTGATTATCATTATTCCGATTACTGATTCTCATGCCGGAGGTGCTTGACGGCCACTACCCCGGGCAAGCATTGTTTTGCAGGCTCCCAACTAAGGTGAAGGCATTGCCGGAACAGTGATCGGAGCCGGTAGTCAGCCGTGGGAGTTATCATTTAGTGCTAGATGGAGGGGAAGTTTTCTTGTAGAAAGCCCCTCACCTGCTCAACCACTGCAGCAACCACTCAAACAGTAGACGGGAAATACTGTTGTAAGTTCTAGACCACCTCAAGAAACATGGCACCGCAAACGAGATCTCAGAATCTGAGGAATGAACAGCCGATTATTGAAAGGCTTGATGGGCAGCACACAAACCCTACGACGTCCGCTCCAAGACCGCCAAATAATCCAGAGTTACCACCGCCGGGGTTCGACCCACAACCTGATAACCAACCTCTACAAATCGATCTCACTGGCTATAATTAACAACAGATTGACGTGTTAATGCAAATTGTGTCGCCTTCCCACAAAATCAGGAGGTGCAACAGAACCAAGTCCCGGTCGCTAATCACATCGAGCAAAGGGGATCCTAGCACCATGTGGCAAATGAGCACAGTGAAGTGCACAGCCAGCCCAGGAGAGCACACTCAATTTTCTCACGCTTAGGGTCATCCCAGGAAACAAACCATAAGCGCCATGGCGGCCCCGATCACCGTCCTGAGACATGGGAACGTAACAAGAAGCGTAGAGACCTGCGCAAATTCCTCACAGACAAAAAGGCAGAATATGAAAAAGCTAAAGCGGACTACGAGAAAGAGCAACGAAGGAATGACCGCCGTGACAAATCACCACCTGTAGTAATCATGGGAAGTACTCAGCCCACCAATGCGGATATGCTCAACACACTGTTGGAACTCAAGAAGAAAATAGAGGGTGGAAGCAATGCTGAAATGGGCAAGTCGCCCTTCATGCACCGCTTGGAGGCGGAGTCTAAGCAAAAGAGCATTAAACATTACAGTTTCAACTCATTTGACGGGAGAGGAGATCCTGAGAAGCACCTTAGCTACTTCGACCAACTAGCACTCCATTACGAGTATAACGACTTGACGCGTAATCAATTCTTTGCTGCTACCTTTCGGGGAGGCGCTCAAAGGTGGTTTTGTCGCTTGCCACCAAGATCGATTGATACATGGGCGGAATTCAAAAGGTTATTCTTGAACAAGTTCAAAGCCAACCAACAGCACGAGGTTCATACCGTCTTCCTAGAGACGATTGCCCAAAGAAATGGAGAATCTCTCCAAAGCTACATCGACCGCTTCAAGGAAGCGGTAAACAAGGTGGTTTGTGTAAATGAAACAGAAGCCTTGGTGCATTTAAGGCGGGGTCTCAACCCATATGAATGCGAGAAATATGTTTGTAAACTAATGGAAGCCAAGCCTACAACTCTGGCCAAAGCATATGACCTAGCATCCCTTGCAATTAATGAAATGGAATCGCTCAATGTGCTCAAACAATCCAGGGCTCCACCTCCCGCTCAAAGAGCTCCATACTTCCAGAGGGAAAGAAACGTGCCCTACTCAAAACCAGCACAAGTACAGAACCAAGTCCAAATAACTCATGGCCCGCCATGAGTTATCACCCGTTTCGGTATTCCAAAGGTGCTGATGTCAGACAACGGTACACAATTTTTCGGTTCAAAGTTCAAAAAATTTCTTTCTGAACACGGGATCAAGCACAAGAAAGCATCCGTTTTCCATCCACAAACCAACGGACAGGTTGAGGTCACAAACAGGATTATAGTAAGAGGCCTGGAAAAACGGCTAACTGCATCCAAGAAAAAATGGCCACAAGAACTACCCAATGTTTTATGGAGCTACAGAACAACGGCACGAACAAGCACGGGCGAATCGCCCTTCAAACTTGCATATAGAACAAAAGCACTGGCATCCGTTGAGATCGGCTCACCATCATATCGAGTCGAAAACTTCGAAGAAGATGCCAACATCTAAGGCCTAAGAACAAACCTTGATTTACTCGACGAAGTGCGATAAGATGCGGTCAACCGCATGGCAACTTACAAAGAGAAAACAAAGGATTTCTTCAGCAAAGGGACATGCATCAGAAACTTCAAAGTTGGCAACCTCGTCAACAGAGCAACAGAAGCATCAGACCCAAGACACACTGGAAAACTATTGCCAAAATGGGAAGGCCCTTACAAGGTCATTCAAGTCATACGACCAGGCTCCTACAAATCAGCAAAACTAGACGATACTGAGGTTAACAATACTTGGCATGCAGAAATGCTAAAGAAGTATTACCAGTAAACCGCTAGTGGCAATCATGTATTAAGCCTAAAGATATGGCAACAGACATCTTTTGTTATATTACAATCAAATTTCAATGAAAAAAGTGCCGATTCCTTTCTATTTCCGAGTATTATACATCATCAAGATAAATGAAGTAGCATTTTACGTCTCAAAAGGGGACAGACAACCTCTCAAAAATAAACCAAGCAACCAAACGACCAAACGACCACATGGTCGAACAACCAAACGACCACATGGTCGAGCAACCAAACGACCTCCAGGTCAAGCAATCAAACAACCACATGGTCGAGCAACCAAACGACCGCCAGGTCGAGCAACCAAACGACCGCCAGGTCGAGCAATCAAACGACCGCATGGTCGAGCAACCAAACGCCCGCTTGGTCGAACAACCAAACGACCGCATGGTCAAGCAACCAAATGACCGCGTGATCGAGCACGCGACCCACATAGTCAAACATACGACCGCCAGGTCGAGCAACCAAAAAATCAATCAAGCAACCAATAGATCGCCTGGTCGAGCAACAAGATCAAACTAACAAAATGACCGTCTGGTTGTGCAAATGATAAAAACAATCAAATGGCCGAAAGAAAAAGCTACGACCAAAGCACGAGAAATAGCAAAACCAACTCAAAGAAATTTTAAGGAATCAAGCACAAGTATATTCTGCCAAAATGACTTCCAAAAATACAACGAAAGTGGATCAAAAAATAGCTACAATATCAAACTTCATCATTACAAGTTCGCTATTCAAACTTCATCATTACAAAAGTTTGCATAAATAATGTATTCCTTTGATACATCGTGGAATAGCTTGATTACAAAAACCACTAACAAAACAAATGCCAAGAATCCATGTTTTCATGTCATCACATGGACAGGCCCGATGAGGACTTAGAAACAGGACTAAAAATAAAAAATGGCAGCTATGGCAGGATCTATTTCATCTTCAGGAGCTACCGGTTCCACACCATCCAAACCAGGATCCGCAACAACGCCAGGAGCAACGGGAACATCCACTTCAACCTCAGCAATAGTCTCTGGCACATGCTCTCAAAAACTCTCCACAACGGCACTAGGCCCAGTTTCTCCAACTACAACTCCAACCGGAGTGGCAACAGCCGGGGTCAACAAAACGTTTCCAGCAATCTCCGTCTCCGTGGAGGCAACAATAGCAAGGGGCACCGCAGCTATAGGAGCAGCATCCGGCTCCACGGGTTCCTTTTCCAGGTTAGGCTCAACATCTTCAACAGGAGGGCTCTTCGATTTATCCTTCAACGCCGTGAGGTCGGCCTTCAAAGATCGAAGCCGCCTTTTTCTCTACTTGGCCTTGGACTTATCCTGGGAGAGCTTTTTAGTAATATCCTTGGTCCTAGCGGCCGCTTCAGCATCCACCTCTTCCTGAAAAGCAGCACTCTTCATGAACTTGTTAATGGTCGCCTCCTCAGTAGGCCGGGAATCCAAGTGCCTCTCAGCACTTTCCGCACGCTCGGTTTCGTATCTCAAACGAACCTTTAGCTTTTCTATCTCCTCCTCCGCCATGGCCAAATCTCCTTGCAACACGGCATTCTCCTCTTCCAACCCGACAGTAATTTTACATTCACTCTCATAGCAGCCACGCAGAGCTTCACAATCATTAGAAACTTCACATTTCTGCATCTCCACAGCCTGCAAGGCCTCAACAACATTCTTTTTGATAATCTTCTCATACTTCAGCTCCTCACTTACCCGCTTCAAGTCATCTTTCAACTCAGCATTCTATCGACGGTAATGCTGCCCCGTGGCCATGATCCCAGTATACACACTGACTCTGCAAAAACATAAGAAACAGTTACCACGTGCAATAAAGAAGTGATTCATGAACAAAAAGCAAGTTGACATTTACCCGTGCAACATATTTTTGGTCAAGCCGGCACATCTTATCAAAATTCATGGTGTTCAGCTTTGCATAATCATCATCCGTCATTGAGTCTGAAGTGAAGGTATTGGGAGCAGATTTGAATAAAAACCCGTATCCCGACCTTTGACCGACATTATCGTCCTCCACCATATCTTCACTATTAGAGAAAATCACCACCTCCTCAGAATCAGACTCCGAAGAATGAACATGCTGTCTGGGAACCCTCTCCCTGAATCTGGAACCACCCGCTTCACCAACAGCAACGACTTTAAGCTTCTCCACAACGGGCGTCGCAACTTTAGCCCGCTTCCTGCCAGAGCTCTCCCCAACATCCAACTTCCTCTTCAATCTGCCAAGTGAAGCAGATGGGGCAGGAGCAACCTCTTCAAAGTTGAATTCAGCATCTTCAGAAGCACCCGTCTCCCTCACTTTGTCTTCAGAATCATGGGAATCCCCCTCAACTACATCCTCTTTCTCAACGCCCGCCACAACGGCCGGGTCAGCACTAGCTTTCTCAGGACTGTCTAAAGCAACCACATCGACTTTTTCACTTGTAACTTTCTTTGTGGCACACACCAAGCTACTACGCTCTATGGCTCGAATCTTCCTCCTTGTCTCTAGACTAAGGATATTTCCATCCTCATCATCGGACGTCACCAAAGTCCGCTTAAAGGCATTCCTCCAGCCGCCTTCAGCTGCATCACTTCCTACATTTTCATCTGTGGCAACCACTGTCTTTGCACGGGTAACGCTAGCATCCACCCGGGCAACGCTCCGGCATATCTCATCAGATTCTCCCGCAAAGACAGCTTGTACCAACTTACTTGCGTCCACAACCTTGGCCCGAAATGTACCCGGAGTCTCCAAAACAGCATCCTCCCTCTCCAACTCTGGATCCCTATCAGGAACTGAGCAAAATCCACCTTCCGCCTTCTCCGTAACACCCGCTTGCTCACCCACTACATTAGCCTCAACAACAGTCGCGGTCAATTTATTTTTCTTTCGCGACCTGGGAGTTTGTTTTCTCTGACCACTATGCGCAGCGGGCCTATCCCCCGCAGCCACGACCACCCGGACACTCGAGGGACGACTAGGCTTCGCCTTCAAAAAGTTCAGATAAAACTCTTGTTCCCTTAATCCCAACTGGGGATGTATCGGCAATTCTCTCTTCTCGGGATCCAACACTGCACACAAGTTTACTCATAATTACAAAGCAAAGACGAGGATACATAAAAAAAAATCTCAATAAGTACAAAAGCTAAAATACTCACAACAATGTCGTTGTAAATCTGCAAGGGCGGAGAAGTTAGTTTCGTCCTATTTATTCCAAATTCCTTCATTTATTCACGCATGTTTATTCCATGTCATTTATACAATTAATTTAAATTCCTTCATTTATTCTCAAATACCTTTTCATATTTACTCACAAACATACAATCCCAAGTTTTAGCCACTAGCAACCTCCACCGCTACAACTTGGGGGGCAACCAAAATTCTACCAATTTTTTTTCTAACTCCAAGTGCATCCGCTAGCACTTGGGGGGCAACCAAAATTCTACCAAATTTTTTCCAACTCTAAGTGCAGCCGCTAGCACTTGGGGGGCAACCAAAATTCTACCAATTTTTTTCTAACTCCAAGTGCAGCCGCTAGCACTTGGGGGGCAACCAAAATTTTACCAAATTTTTGAAAGAGAAATGTCCCAAATCCAATCATGGATGATGAGTTAGGATAAACTTTCTTGTAATCTTAGTAGGTTTTACGATTATTAATGAAAGACATATTTGTCTTTATACGGGCTTTATCTATTTAAAGTATATTAAAAAAGATATTCCATAGTTTAGAGTAAAACTTCTAGAATTATAATGAGATTATAATAGTGAGATCTAGAAGATGATAACACTAGACTTAAAACTGTTCCTGATCATAGGATAACTGATTGGAAGTTAGTTAATCCATAAAGATCAGTACATACTATGCTAGCTTCCTAGGAAGGATGTATGTTCTCATAGGCATTTGTGTGGTGACAGTATAGCTAGTACGTAGGTGCTTATTAGAGAATAAGATCACTGAACATGACTCGATCAGTGGAGCAGCTAATGGAGTTTACTCACGTGTCGATAGTTGTTCACTAAGTGATAGTTGTACAAGTGTCCTTAGACTTGAGATCGTTAGAGTAATCTTGTATATAATGAACTATGCTTTGGTTTAGTCCTTAGTCTCAAGGACACCCATTAGGTCTATTCCGGGCATAGGGATTTATGTATGGAGATAGTTAACGGTCAATAAAGGATCTACCCCTTCCAGTAAAGGAAGAGAATATCCTATGCAATTCTTATTATGCTAGTTCAGGAATCTCTGTCCAGAGTGAATGAAATTAGAAAGGAGTTTCTAATTTGCATTAACATGAACTATGCATTTTGAATAAGGAATCATATGATTAAATTTAATAGGCTTGACACGAGTTCCATGCCTTGTATTTAATCGGGATATTGTAGGGTGGGAGGAATTGATTGTATGGTAACTATTCACTGACTAGGTTCTAGGTATTCTAAGCAGTGAATTCATATTATCCGGATAGTCGCGATATGTTGAGAAGTATCCCTCACGATGTAGAATAAATATGATTAATTATTTAGTTCATTAAAAATTAATCATATTTAATGAATTAGAAGAATTCATATAAATAATAATAAAATAGTTTTATTATTATTTATTTCTACAACCGACTTAATATTGAACCTACAGGGTCACACAATAAAAGAGACTGATTTATTGGTGGAGGAATTAATTAATAATGGCTAGTAATTATTTATTTGTGAAATAAATAATTTATTAGCAATTTCATAATTGATTAAATAAGATTTAATTGATTATAAAATAATTAAGAAGAGTTCTTAACATTATTAATTAAGGATTTAATTTAAGAAATTAAATCAAGCGAGTGAATTATTTTCTAAAGAGTTTAGAAAAAGAATTAATGATTAAAAGAGTTTTAATTATTAATTAATTGATTAATGAGATTGATTAATTAATAGGGTTAATTATTATAGGAAAAATATCAGCTGAGATATTTCCCTATAAATACACTATTATAATCCCTATCTGCGGTGAACTCTTTTTACGTAAGATTTCAGAAGGAGGCAACCCTAATTCTCTCTCAGCCCTCTTCCTTCCTCCGTTGAATCAGAACTCTTGGTGGATACCGGTAGAGTGCTTCACACTTGAGGATGAGCCTCTCTACGCCTCCTTGGATCGTCATTAAAGGTTAGTAATCGATTCCGGAATTTATCGATGAATCGTATGCATCTTTTACGGGTTTTATTATTGAAAATTGTTATCCAAGCTTCCGTGTATGCAATAATTCCTTTCAATGGTATCAGAGCATAGGTTGTATGCATATAGATTCATCTATAAATTTTCAGAATTTTTATATGATGTATTAATTTATTATGGATTTTACAAGTTTATTTTGATTTAATTATGAATTAATTCGAAATAAATTTTGCAGTGATATTTGGCTGTTGATCTGGGTTCTACAATTGTTGTAGATCGTCTGGATATTTTTTTCATAATTTTCTGATGTGTAGATTAATTATTATGAATTTTTGAAAATTGTTTTCAGTTAATTCATATCTGATTATAATTATGGATGTATTGATATTTGATACTCCCTCCGTCCCTCTAGGTTCTTTACATTGGGGATGGGCACGGAGACCAAGAAAAGGTATAAAAAATGAGTAAAGTTAGATGAAAATTGGGTCAAGTGGTGGGACATATCAATATTTAATAATAGATTTGAGATAGTGGGGGAATGTAGTGGGTGTAATAGTATTTTTTATTATTAAATATGAGATAGTGGGGGAAAGTAGTGGGTGTAATAGTGGGGAAAACTTACTATTTATGGTAAAGTAAAGAAATGAGAGGGACATCCCAAAATAGTAACTGTAAAGAAATGAGAGGGACAGAGGGAGTATGATACACGGAAATACATGATTGATTCTAACCACATAATTGTTCTCACCTGACACACACGACTGACTCTTGCTGCTGTTGTCTGTTCTAATTGATTATAAAGTAAACTTCTGTCGGCTGTGCAATCTGTCTGGGGGTGGGACCGCCAGAAAACACAGGTAACGCATGTGATGTACGCTGTACATGGTCAGTAATGCATTTGGTTCATGCGTTACAGGTTAGAAATTGTTTTTAAGCCTATAACGCATACAGGACATGCGTTACAAAGATGTTGTTTTATTCTTTGATCTTTTCTGGGAGCTTGGAGACTCCGTTTGGGGCGTGCAATATATCGTTGGATTCGTTTTTTCAAGACGGGTCTGATGGTGTGGTCAAATATTTTTATAAAAATAGTTTTGAACTATTTAATTGCTTCAAAAGTGTTTTAAAGCATTTTTCTAATGTTTAACTGTTTTAATGCAATTAGTGATACATAGGGATGTATATGATTGTGTTATATGTTATAACAAGCCTACCTTTATGTTCCTTTATGTTTATATATGTGATATATGCCTATGTTTACCATGCGATGATAGATTTAGGTGAACTTAAATCAACATAAGGCGTAGTTTAGACGTTTTCGGATTTGTGAAATTGTTTCACAAATTTAATATAAATAAATATTATGTATACAATCATGAGATTCTTATGTTTGTGAAACACGTAATTAAATATGAATTTTCAATATTTAGAGAAAGGATGATTCTGTCAAAAACGGATTACGATCTGTAAGAAAGGGGTATTAAGTGACGCCTCTTGACAATGCTCCCCCCGATCTGGGAATCATCCAATTATCGATTATTGATTTGAAATATTTAATTTAAAAGGAAGAATCTCTTTATAATATGATTATGATTGTAACATAATATAATCCCTCTAATATTAAATAAGTCAAGTTGTAATTGGCCAAAGACAAAAAAGGGTTTGTGTCGGTTATGGTCTTCCAACATGATAGAAAGTGTTTCTTGTTTTCGGTGCATTATCATTTCGTGCTACAGCCGAGGGCTTTGTTACCGATCAACATGAAAGTACTTGTCTATTACATTAGATGTGTACAAAAAATTAGATTTCAGTGGTCGTTACGTGCTACAGTCGTGGGCTATTGGAATTTGATTTAATTGTACGAGATGTTAGTTCTGACCTAACTTGATAATATTGAGTTTTGTAGTGTTTTTATTATAGATTTAGATTATCTATTAAACTTAAAACACGTTAGACTTATAGGTTCATACGAAAATGTTTCGTAACCTTAGTAAAATAAAAAAACCCTCTTTTATTAAATATCAAGTGATAAAATGGCCAAAGGCACAACGGGCTTGTGTCGGTCATAGCCTTCCAACATGGTAGAAAGTGGTTCTTGTTTTAGGGCATTGTCGTTTCGTGCCACATCCGAGGGCTTTTGTATGCACTAAATCACGCAAGCGTACGTGGTCACAAGTAATATAGAATAAAGTTGAGTTCGTTCCCACAGAGATCTGGTTATGGTTTTAATTCAGTTTTGTACCTATGCAACAATGTATGGTTATTATGCACTGCTAAGACAATTAACAATATTGGGGTTTGATTATTTAAATTAAACTAAGATGCAAACTATTAAACTAAGAATTACTTAACTAATGATAATTAAAATCGAATTACTTACGCAAGATGAACCATGGAATCCTAACTTCAGTAAATACTTCGCTTAGATCTGACGCCTTTAATCACTATATGCAATGGTTATGATATCTGATCGGACAACACGAAACAAGTATAAGCTACCTCTCGGTATACTAACACCAAACTACTCATACATCCACAAAAGAGATAGAAGATGAATAGACACCAATTATGTTTAGACCCTATATCTCTATAAGATTTGAAAACATAACGGTTTAAGCACAAGTTATCCATATTGATCACATAGGGCAGCATAATATCTCTATTTACGCTACAAATCATGATGTTAAAACATCAACCTATCCTATGCTAGCATGGCAAGTTCTAAATCTCAAGATCCACTCTCGTTTCGCAAGAGATTAACAATTCAATTTAGATGTTAGCTGCGCATCTAAAAGCATTAAGAATAACCATACAAGGATATCAAATATACATCACACACAGATCTTTAAAGCATCAAAATACTAAAGCTCCATAAATAAATCCGTTAGAATCCCATGACAGCGATTAGTTCATAATCGAACCTCTCGTCATCATGGGATCTGATGAAACCATGATAAAAACAAAGTATGAAAAGATACAAATAAACCTAAATAATTGATATGTAATGATGTGTTTTTTTTTTCTGTCCCCCAAGATGTGTATTTATAGCCCCAATTTGCCTCTCCATCAAGCAATTTCCGTTTTAGAGTTGGAATAGGAGTATGACAATTTCCGTTCTTGAATGAGAATAGAATTGCAAATTCCATGTGTAGATCTGATTCTGGAATGTTCTAGCCGCCCAGAGCAATTACCATACTTATTAGAAGTAGTAATTATAGCAATTTCCTTGTCAAAGTTGAATTTCTGCAGTTCGGCACATAATACGTTTCCTAAACTGATTCGGTTTTGAAGGAAAATTCGTAACTGACTTTTCTTCAGTATTTCTGGGCCGTTCCAGTTGTATTTGGACATCTGAACCACTTTATAATGAAAGAGAATTCCGTTATCTTCGCGTAGACAGTAAGATCATCCAAAACGGACTTATAGAACTCAAGATATGGCCCAAACAGTGAATCAGAATTTTCAGGATAAAAATTCGGAATTTCCAGCAAAGACACCGTGCCGCAGCACGCTCTCCAGGCCGCAGCACACCCTGTTCACTGTTCACTTTTGTAGAAAATCTTCTCCTCTTCGTGTGAGCTGTAAGATCGTCAGAATCGGACTTGTAGAACTCCAGATATGGCCAAAACAGTGTAGACTGCGCAGCCGACACGAAAAATCCGAATTTTAACCAAATTAACCTCCAACTCTCTTAGCTCTGCAAAACTCAATGAAAACACATTAAACACACCACATACTTGAGGCCAAGTAATCAATTTAAGCCGATATGGAACGGTTTAAGTGGATTTAAAATCCACTTATCACACCCCCAAAACTTAAACTGATGCTTGTCCTCAAGCATAAACAACTAACAGTAACTAGTACCACTTCCGTAGGTGATCACGGTTGCATTTGGCATATGCAACAAGCCCTTTAAACCCCTAGGCAGCCCTAGTGGACGAGTAAGGTCTCGTGAGGGCCTATAGCGAATGTACCCACAAAATCCATTTAACTAAACAATGCAAACACAATGCAATGCATGAATGCAACTATTATGAAAATGCAAATGATTTACTACTAATACATTACCACACCTTCAAATCCTCTCATGTCATTTCAACTTAAGAATCAAAGTAATAATGCGATGTCTTGGTGTCAAAAGTGCAAGCATTCACATAGTCTACTCAATGAACATGCATAAGGTCTCAAAAGTCCATGTCAAGTGTCAGAATAAGTTAGTAACCATGCTAAGACTACAAGAGTACATCTTTGAGACAAAACCCGGGATCTCGTAAGCAAAAACAAGCAAACACTCGCAATCCACTCACAAAAGAATATTCACTCAAGAACAAGGGTAAGTGTATCACTTAATTCCAACAAAATCATAAGCATGCTTGACAATTGGTATCAATCTAACTCTTAACAGAACATACATCAATGACGATAATCAAAAGGTCTTTATTTGGGTTGTAACGGGGCTAGGGACAAGGTATGTCAAATAAGCCAAAATAGGTGAAGTGTCAAAAGCTAGTAGAAACTATAATAAATCATACACAACACCCTACTTCCCCCCACACATAATTTTACTATTTTTCTTCCAACAAAAAACGCTCGACTAATATGCTCTCATAATATATTTTTTTCTTTCTTTTTTTCTTCTTTTTTTTCATTTTTTTTCATTTTTTTTTCGAGAGCTAAATATAACATGAACAATAACAATGATCCCATGATTTTATTACACATGCCGACTATCAAGTAAAAAACCAAACCCAATTTTCAATATTTCCCCCAAAATTATGACCAACAATAAACCCCTCCTTGCACACCTTATTACCTCCTTAAGCACTCTACTAGCCTTTGACAATGTGGGTTAAAATTAATTTAAGGTCAATACAAGAAAAAGGTCTAGGCAAGTAATGTAGTATGTCACCGAAAAAATAGGATTAAGCTCAACGGGTTAACTAATTGATCATGTAAATATGGTGTGGTAATATGGGAAAATATGTGGTTATTCTTAAATGCATTTATCATTTTAATCGTCAAATAATGTCATGCGTTTCAAGAAAGACCTTAAACAACTGCTAGCAATGCAAACAATCCGTGGACACTCAAGCAAACAAATAAAATTGCAACAAATATGCAATAAGGCTCAAAAGCTCACTTGGTGGAAAAACATACTCAATCCCAAGCAAAAATCTCTCTAATGCACCTACTTGTATTCAAAGCATGCAAAATAAATCAACTTGCACATATTCATGTCCTTTTAATTACTCACAACATTCAATAAGTCTGCTAGCTTCAACTTACTAGTGTATGTGTGTGCACAAGAACAAAGCATATCACTTCTCAATCAAAAGCGTCAACAACACAAAATTCCTATCCAGCATGGGTGCAAATGCAAACTACTATGGACTCACATGATAATAACACGAACAAAACATGCATGAATTACAACTAAAATGCAAAGCATAATATCCTACATGACACATAACTACTATAAATAACTACATATCTACTACTCATCCCTCGAACCACCCCCAAACTTGAAATATTCAATGTCCGAATTGAATGAAAGTAAATAGGAGGGATAGTAGGAAACATACCTAATCATCGAAACACATGGGTTGCCTCCCACGAAGCGCTTTTGTTTAAAGTCTTTAGCTAGACATGGCAATGGCTTTTCTATTGAAAATTTCTACACTGTATCTCTATATGGCCATTTAACTATCTTTTCCGGGGCTATATCCTTGACGACAAGTTTTCACCTTCTTTGCTCCTCAAAAGTGTTCGGAACATTGTTCTCTTCACTACCTGACAAGTTAGCAACAATAATAATAGGCAAAGTAGATGATTGGCACAAATATACATACCTTAGCTGATCTGATGGTTTAAACTCGAGTCTGGAAGTTTCTTCAACATGATGATTTTCATTATTAACCACCAAAGACTGAGCAAGAATGGAAATAGATAGATTAGGAACAAAAGTGGGTAGTTCACCAACAGAAGTCTTCACAACAGACTTAGGATCAAAAGAACTCTCCTCAAGTTGGATTTCATGCTTAGAACAAATGACCTTCAATTCCTCTAACATCTCATCAGAAGTAAAATTCCTATACAACTCATGAAGATCCTCATTACCCTCAATCAAAACATCTTCCTCAAGAAAAGACTCAATTGCACTATCCTCAAGATTTGACCATGAAACCACCTCATCAACCAGCACCTTAGAATCCCAAAGGTCAGCAAAGCCTAGTGACTCAGACTCTTCCTCCTCATCACTATCCACCACAGATTCTGAAAAAACAGAATTTTCTTCTTTTTCTGTAGGATCCTGATCATGAATTCCTTCTTCATCATCAATTGCTGAATTCTGATCGTTCGTGACTTTTCCAGATCTGAGTGTTTGGCATTAACCTGCTCCATGCCATCTTGTTTTCCTGGAATTACCTCTGTGGCACTAGGAAGAACTCCCTGCGGTCTGTTGAGAAAGGCACTTACAATTTGCCCAATCTGATTCTTCAATGTCTTGAGAGATACCGCCTGACTTTTAATCATCAACCTCAATTCATCCAATTCATATTTTTCATTCGAAGATTGACCATTATCCCCATGAAACTGTTGCTGCTGAAAATCTTGATTGTTGCTCCAGCCGAAATTGGAATGATAGGTGGTTGGAGCTGGTTGCGAAGGTTGCTGGAAGTTGCTCACAAACTGTGCCGATTCAGAAGATATGGCACATTGACTCGTCTTATGTGCGCCCTCACATAGCTCACAACCACTAGCAACTTAAGGCACCCCATGCTTTGACATAAAATCCAATTTCTTATTAAGTGCCTCTAGCTGAGCTGCTAGAGCTGTGACTGTATTAACTTTCAGAATTCCTGCTAATTTGCCTTGTGATAATCTCTGAGTTGGATTCTGGTATTCATTCGCAGCCATCATCTCAATTAGCCCATAAGCTTCCGCATAGCTCTTAGCCCATAAAGCTCCACCTGATGCTGCATCTAGCATGGGTCTTGACTGTGCACCCAAGCCATTATAAAAGCAGTTAATCACCATCCAATCAGGCATCCCATGATGTGGACACTTCCTTAGCATCTCCTTATATCGCTCCCAAGCCTCGCACAACGATTCTTCAGACTGCTGTGAAAATTGAGTAATAGCGTTCCTGATTGCTGCGGTCTTTGCCATGGGAAAAAATTTAGTGAGAAAGCTCTGAGTAAGATCCTCCCATGTCAAAATAGAACCTGATGGTAGAGAGTGCAACCAGCCCTTAGCTTTATCCCTCAAAGAGAATGGGAAAAGTCTTAATTTGATAGCATCTTCCGACACCCCGTTGATCTTGAAAGTGTCGCAGATCTCAATGAAATTCCGGATGTGCATGTTAGGATCTTCAATCGGAGCACCCCCAAACTGAATCGAATTCTGCACCATCTGAATTATGCTAGGTTTGATTTCGAAAGTATTAGCTGCAATAGCTGGCCTGACAATGCTAAATTGGACGTCATTGATCTTTGGTTAAGAATAATACATCAATGCTTTCGCTGCTGTTGCTGGTTCTCCCATTGCTACCTGAAACACATAGAACTAAACAACTATGTAAGAAACAATCCGAGTCAATGAACTCTAACGACCACTGATGACAAGCACATAAACTAAAAATAAAACACCGATGATCCCCGGCAGCGGCGCCAAAAACTTGTTTGCACTAAATCACGCAAGCGTACGTGGTCACAAGTAATATAGAATAAAGTTGAGTTCGTTCCCACAGAGATCTGGTTATGGTTTTAATTCAGTTTTGTACCTATGCAACAATGTATGGTTATTATGCACTGCTAAGACAATTAACAATATTGGGGTTTGATTATCTAAATTAAACTAAGATGCAAACTATTAAACTAAGAATTACTTAACTAATGATAATTAAAATCGAATTACTTACGCAAGATGAACCATGGAATCCTAACTTCATTAAATACTTCGCTTAGATCTGACGCCTTTAATCACTATATGCAATGGTTATGATATCTGATCGGACAACACGAAACAAGTATAAGCTACCTCTCGGTATACTAACACCAAACTACTCATACATCCACAAAAGAGATAGAAGATGAATAGACACCAATTATGTTTAGACCCTATATCTCTATAAGATTTGAAAACATAACGGTTTAAGCACAAGTTATCCATATTGATCACATAGGGCAGCATAATATCTCTATTTACGCTACAAATCATGATGTTAAAACATCAACCTATCCTATGCTAGCATGGCAAGTTCTAAATCTCAAGATCCACTCTCGTTTCGCAAGAGATTAACAATTCAATTTAGATGTTAGCTACGCATCTAAAAGCATTAAGAATAACCATACAAGGATATCAAATATACATCACACACAGATCTTTAAAGCATCAAAATACTAAAGCTCCATAAATAAATCCGTTAGAATCCCATGACAGCGATTAGTTCATAATCGAACCTCTCGTCATCATGGGATCTGATGAAACCATGATAAAAACAAAGTATGAAAAGATATAAATAAACCTAAGTAATTGATATGTAATGATGTGTTTTTTTTTTGTCCCCCAAGATGTGTATTTATAGCCCCAATTTACCTCTCCATCAAGCAGTTGCCGTTTTAGAGTTGGAATAGGAGTATGGCAATTTCCGTTCTTGAATGAGAATAGAATTACAAATTTCATGTGTAGATCTGATTCTGGAATGTTCTAGCCGCCCAGAGCAATTACCATACTTATTAGAAGTAGGAATTATAGCAATTTCCTTGTCAAAGTTGAATTTCTGCAGTTCGGCACATAATACGTTTCCTAAACTGATTCGGTTTTGAAGGAAAATTCGTAACTGACTTTTCTTCAGTATTTCTGGGCCGTTCCAGTTGTATTTGGACATCTGGACCACTTTAGAATGAAAGAAAATTCCGTTATCTTCGCGTGGACTGTAAGATCATCCAAAACGGACTTATAGAACTCAAGATATGGCCCAAACAGTGAATCAGAATTTTCAGGATAAAAATTTGGAATTTCCAGCAAAGACACCGTGCCGCAGCACGCTCTCTAGGCCGCAGCGCACCCTGTTCACTGTTCACTTTTGTAGAAAATCTTCTCCTCTTCGCGTGAGCTGTAAGATCGTCAAAATCGGACTTGTAGAACTCCAGATTTGGCCAAAACAGTGTAGACTGCGCAGCCGACCTGGAAAATCCGAATTTTAATCAAATTAACCTCCAACTCTCTTAGCTCTGCAAAACTCAACGAAAACACATTAAACACACCACATACTTGAGGCCAAGTAATCAATTTAAGCCGATATGGAACGCTTTAAGTGGATATAAAATCCACTTATCAGCTTTGTTTCTGAAATAGGGGGTACTGGTCTATTACATTAAATGCGTGAATTAATTAGAGTTCAATGGTCGTTACGTGCCATAGCCGTGGGCTATTGAAATCTGATTTAATTTGAAAGAGATGTTGGGTTTGACTTGACTTAGAATATTGAGTTTCTCGTACCACAGCCGTGACTCATTGATTCAAGAGGCTAAAGTTTTATTAGGGAATAACATGAGATGTAATTGACAAGAGTTGTCTACTTATGGAACATCACATGGCGTTTCGTGCCACAGCCGGGGGTGTGTGATGGAAAGTATGATCCCTATTCTCACTAGCATTGTGAATGCTCAGTTATACATATAGAGGGTTATATAACTTAGATAAAATAGTGGGAGCCGCCAATGAATAAAGACCCGATTCATTTGATGTTAAGATTATAAAATCAAATATTCTACTTATGTTGTTAATTTTATTTAAAGATTTTAAAATATAAATGTGATGTCTTCTGCACTGTAGAAATAGCATAATGGATGCTAGGTCAATGACTTGTTTACAAGGAAAGTGAGAATAGTTTCACAAGTAGAATAGATTGTTTTTCGTCTTGAACTCACCAATCTTCGCAAGTTGTGATAGATGTATCTAACGATGAGTGAGATGTCTCATTTTGTTCATCTACAAGAGTTGTTAGATGAATAAGTTAGGGACATAGATATAAGATATCGATGTTGTTAATCGATAACAGCGGTTTAGCAATATTTCTGTCAATGACCTTGTTTTATATGATAAATTAGATTGTTCGTTAATATAACTGGTCTTTAGATAGATATATAGTTAATTGAAGATGTGATCTTGAAATCTCATTGTAAGAATAAAGTCAAGATGTGATCTTGAGATCTTATTATAAGAATAGGAAGGTGAGTTGAAAAGACACAATCTTTAAGATAAGTGTTAGCCAAGAAAGCAAAGGTATTAGACTTCCACTGAAGAAGGATAGGATATTGGAATTGGATTATGTAAGATAAGTCTTACAGAATCAAAGAAGTAAAAGGTTAGTGTAACCTCAACTTCAATATAAGTTTGTTAATAGTTGAAATGAATAAGTCTATAAGTCAATCATCTAATTGTGTATTAGACACCACTTAGGTTCAAGGATTACGAATCTTAACCAAAGGACAAGTAGATAGATTGATAAGTGGATTTTATATCCACTATTTGCCTTCTGTTCTGACTTAAAACGTTTGCAAGTTCTCGAGTTTCGTTGTCATTTGATATGTTTTTGTGTAATTTGTGTAGGTTGCATAGTCGGGCAGCATTGGTGGTGTTGGTGAAGTGTTGGTGGTATTCCGTGAGCTTAAAGTAGAAATTACGGGAAGTCCAGGGCAAGAGAACTCGGGAATTTGAGCTCAATGCGCATACATCACTGTTTTGGCCATAACTGGAGTTCCAGACATCGGAATTGGGTGATTCAAAAGCCCACGCGAAGAGGAGAGGAAGCTCTACAATTCTGGACTGGGGGCACTAGGCGCTCCTGCGCTCAGAACAGGCGCTCCTGCGCTCAACAGGCGCCCCTGCGCTCAAAACAGGCGCTCTTGCGCTCGAGAGTAGCATATTCCAGGAGATAGCTAGCGCAGCTGCGCGAGTTCAAGCGCCCTTGCGCTGCGTAGTGCTTGCCTTGGGGTGTTTTCTCCGGGTCATTTTGTTTGGGCCCATTTTTATTAGGGCTTGTATATAAAAACATATTATCTATCATTAGTTAACAGTTTTTCTTAGCATCTATCAACATTTTTCATCTATTATCTTAGAACAATTCGAAGACAAGATCTCCAAGCTAGTGACAAGCAAGGAGGCTTAATCTTTGGACCTTTTGTACTTCTTCTACACTATTGGGGATTTATCTCTAACCCTATTCTCTTCTATTATCATTTGTTTTCTAGAATCATGTTTTCAATTGAACCCATGATGGTGAAAAGTTTAAACATGAACTAATCACTATCATGGGATTCCAATGGATTCAATTTCAATATTATTGTGTTTGACATGTAATTGATTTTGGGTGATTTACTTGTGATAATCTAATATGGTTTGGTTTAATTGATAGATGTGTAGCTAGCATCTAGTTTATTAACCATTGATGATTGCGAAAGTGGATTCTAGGATTGAGAATATGCCATATTAGCATGAGTTCATGAATTAATTGTTATTCGTGATTAGTAGTATGTTTTTACCTAATTCATATTGCCTCATGTAATTGTAAAAGATAACTTGTGCTTAAACCAATTTTGTTTCCAGATTGTATAGACATATAAGATTTGAACGTAATGTGGTGTCCTCTTGATTTCTATCTCTTGTGGATATTAAGTGGTATGATACGAGGGTACTGAAAGGTAGCTCGCATTATCGTCGTGTTATCTGATTAATTATCATGTTATCACCTATGTCGATTTATTGTGTCAACCTTTAGTGAAGTTTCGATGAAATTTGAATCCCATGCTTTCTCATATTTAAGAACTCTTAATTGTTAATTTATTCTCACTTAGTTAATTAAAATAGTTAATCAAGACCCAATTTGATAAGTGTTCAAGCATTAAGAAGTAACCATACGCCGTTGCATAAGTACTAAAATTGGCATTACACCTAGTCTCTGCGGAACGAATCTTACTTATCACTTGCTATTTGTGATCGCGTATACTTGCGTGTTTACGAGTCAACAAGTTTTTGGCGCCGCTGCCGGGGACTTCGGTGTTATTTGTAGTTTAAGTGCTTGTCATCGGTGGTCGTTATAGATTACTGACTTGAACTATTTGTTTGTATTTGATGGATTATTGGGAGCAGGACTTTGTAATTGTATGTGAGCTGTGTGCAGGTGGACATTACACTCATCAATGTGAGTATAACAGAAACCGGCCAAATTTCAGCTGGGACTACAATCAGAGTGGTATGGAGCAATCCCAATATCCATCCTACCCGCTCCAAAATCAGCAGTTTGGAGATGAGCCATACAGTCCAGGGGGAATTCAGCAGCAACAGGGGTAACAATTTCAGCATCAGTATGGCCCAGTGCATCAACACTTTCAACCTCCTGAATTTCAGCAGCAGCAATTTCAGACTTGGTCTAACCAACAGTTGACCGAAGAAGCTGAATTAGAAGAATTGAGGTTGATGGTTAAAAGCAATGCATTGTCTCTCCAGACAATAGGAGATCAGATTGGTCAAATTGCAAATGCATTAAAAATATTGAATCAAATTGCAAGTGACAAAGAAGGCCTAGCTGTAGAGGAGGAGGACAAGAACCTCTTGACTGGCCTTTCTTAGCCACGGGTGAGACCATGATCGAAGTTCAGGAAGGAGAGACTGATGGCAAAGATGGGGAAGAAGTAGAACATGAAGCTAATAAGGAAGCAGAGCCGGAGGCAAACCAATCAAAAAATTCAGAATGTCCAGAAAATTCGGTTCTGAATAATCAGCCGCAACCACCTCCTTTGCAATATGAAAATTTTGAAGAATCAGCCCAAGATCAAGAAAACTCCAAGGCTCAAGTGGCTATGCTATTTCCTTTGAAGGATGAAGAGGGTCTCAGTGTGGAAGATGATGAATTAGAAGAGCATGTTCAGTTGTTGAATACAGCTCCGTTGCAATCTGACTTCGACCAATTGGAGGCCGAAGAGGAAAAGAGCATCACTCCTGTTGACAAATCTACTCCGGAGAAGACTACAGAGATCATACAAATCGATTTTCGTCCTCCATATCCACAGAGGCTTCAGAAGCAAACTCCAGCCATGAATTTGTCGGCGGAGAATGAGGAGTGTTTTAGCTTGAAATTGGTTGATGCAGGGCAGAGTAAAAAGTATGACACGGAGAAGGAGAAAGCAAAGCATGGCCAACTGAGGATTACAGTGCCTTGGTTAATAGGGTTACGTATTCCACATAAGTTTCTTGAAGTGGAAGATCTCTGGAATTCTCAGGTGCGCCTTAAGCCATCATTTGAAGGAGCTCCCGAACTCGAGCTCAAAACATTGCTAGTTCACCTGGGTTATGCTTCTTGTAATTCATCTCCTTTGCTTGCTATTGTTATTGCTGCTAACTTTTCAGGTAGGCGAGAGAATGTTAAGAGATCTTGTGAGGAGCGAATACGGGTAAAGCTTGCGTTGAAGATGTCGCTCCTGAAAAGATCATTAAATGGCCTTATAGAGATGCGGTGCAGAAAATTTTCAAGATGAAAATCGTGGCCAAGTCTAGCTAAAGACGTTAAAGAAAGGCGCTTCGTGGGAGGCAACCCATGATTTCTTGCTTTCGAATAAAACAACAGTTGTGTTGGATCCTCCACGTCTATCCACCACCAGACACACCATCCGAGGAGGGTGGAGATGCCGACGAGTAGGGGAGTATCTCTTGTACCCTTAAATTTTACCTTCAACGAGGACATTGAAATTTTTAAGTTTGGGGGTGATTTTAGGGTATCAAGAATCTTTGCATTGCATATAGCTGCATATTCATGCTAGTTCATGTTAGTAATTGTGCATTTAGTTTTGCCATGCCATTTAGAGTGCATTTAGGATGCCATGTCATATAGAATTATTAGGATTATTAATATCATTTTGTTCATGCATGTCACATGATTCCATTCGAGTGTCTGTTTCTGGCTCGATAGGTCGACGTTAATTTGAGTGTGATGACAATGAATAGAGGGTTGATTTAAGTACTTATGAAATTGACTTGCGTGTGTCGGGAACACAATCTTTTCACGTTCACTATTTGCTCTTGGGCTAGATCGAGTCATACCTGGTTTGGCTGTTGAGATTTAATCACTTATTTATATCTAGAATCTTCGTTATTCCCTTGATGGCGTAGGAGCACTTAAGTATAAGTTTGGGGGAAAACAGGGATTTCATGCTAAGTATTTTGTCGTGTCGTAATGTAATAATGGCTAGACGTCAAATGGCTAGTAGCCGGATCATATTTATATGAGTAGTCTAGGGTTGGAAATGAGAAAGGCTCATTCCAGATTGCATATAAAAAAAAGAAGAAAAAAAGAAAAGAAAAAGAGTTGTGAGTATAAAAAATGAGCGTTTGTGAGAGTGTGTATATGCTAATTGGCTAGGGTGGGCTCTTTAGTACTCGAGCAATTAAGTTCTAGGGGATTTTATGCCTAGTGACCTAAGCCTTTTCCGGTCTGGGATCCACTAACCTAACGCTCGCTACATGAGTGCTATTGTATAAGCCTTTAGGGGTCTCACCCATTGCACGGTCAATAAGCATGTATATATGATGTTTGTGTCATTTTGTATAGTAAAGCATGAATCCTTGTCTACCTTGAATGATGATGGCGGTGTCTTTGAGTCATGGAGTGTCTAAAGTTCATTCTGTTTGTAAACATATGATTGTTTTGGCGAAGGATGAGTTATGCCTTTTATCTAGTTTTGAGAGTATATCTAGTGAGAAATGCACACACCACGTTTTCGAGCATGTAGTGTTAGTATACGGGGCATTAGTCGAGCTCTGTTTGGAGTTGTTGCATTCGTTGAGATGTTTGCTTGTTGAGTTGGTTTCAGATCATTTGTGTGGGATCATTGCATTAGGACACATTCGCATTATCATGACATTTAGTTATTAGTTGCATTCATTCATCATGTTAGGTTGAGTTTGCATTGCTTGAGGACAAGCAACGGTTTAAGTTTGGGGGTTTGATAAGTGGATTTTATATCCACTATTTGCCTTCTGTTCTGACTTAAAACGTTTGCAAGTTCTCGAGTTTCGTTGTCATTTGATATGTTTTTGTGTAATTTGTGTAGGTTGCATAGTCGGGCGGCATTGGTGGTGTTGGTGAAGTGTTGGTGGTATTCTGTGAGCTTAAAGTGGAAATTACGGGAAGTCCAGGGCAAGAGAACTCGGGAATTTGAGCTCAATGCGCATACATAACTGTTTTGGCCATAACTGGAGTTCCAGACATCGGAATTGGGTGATTCAAAAGCCCACGCGAAGAGGAGAGGAAGCTCTACAATTCTGGACTGGGGGCACTAGGCGCTCCTGCGCTCAGAACAGGCGCTCCTGCGCTCAACAGGCGCCCCTGTGCTCAAAACAGGCGCTCTTGCGCTCGAGAGTAGCATATTCCAGGAGATAGCTAGCGCAGCTGCGCGAGTTCAAGCGCCCTTGCGCTGCGTAGTGCCTGCCTTGGGGTGTTTTCTCCGGGTCATTTTGTTTGGGCCCATTTTTATTAGGGCTTGTATATATACTTATAAACCTAAAAACATATTATCTATCATTAGTTAACAGTTTTTCTTAGCATCTATCAACATTTTTCATCTATTATCTTAGAACAATTCGAAGACAAGATCTCCAAGCTAGTGACAAGCAAGGAGGCTTAATCTTTGGACCTTTTGTACTTCTTCTACACTATTGGGGATTTATCTCTAACCCTATTCTCTTCTATTATCATTTGTTTTCTAGAATCATGTTTTCAATTGAACCCATGATGGTGAAAAGTTTAAACATGAACTAATCACTATCTTAGGATTCCAATGGATTCAATTTCAATATTATTGTGTTTGACATGTAATTGATTTTGGGTGATTTACTTGTGATAATCTAATATGGTTTGGTTTAATTGATAGATGTGTAGCTAGCATCTAGTTTATTAACCCTTGATGATTGCGAAAGTGGATTCTAGGATTGAGAATATGCCATATTAGCATGAGTTCATGAATTAATTGTTATTCGTGATTAGTAGTATGTTTTTACCCAATTCATATTGCCTCATGTAATTGTAAAAGATAACTTGTGCTTAAACCAATTGTGTTTCCAGATTGTATAGACATATAAGATTTGAACGTAATGTGGTGTCCTCTTGATTTCTATCTCTTGTGGATATTAAGTGGTATGATACGAGGGTACTGAAAGGTAGCTCGCATTATCGTCGTGTTATCTGATTAATTATCATGTTATCACCTATGTCGATTTATTATGTCAACCTTTAGTGAAGTTTCGATGAAATTGGAATCCCATGCTTTCTCATATTTAAGAACTCTTAATTGTTAATTTATTCTCACTTAGTTAATTAAAATAGTTAATCAAGACCCAATTTGATAAGTGTTCAAGCATTAAGAAGTAACCATACGCCGTTGCATAAGTACTAAAATTGGCATTACACCTAGTCTCTGCGGAACGAATCTTACTTATCACTTGCTATTTGTGATCGCGTATACTTGCGTGTTTAATAGTCAACATAGATAGACATTGATGAAGTCCTACATAACTGAAATAGAACAACTGTTGTTGTTTCAATTATGAGAACTTGTTGATTAGTCATGCTGTTGGACTTATGGATTATATGTTTCATATTGAACAAACTAGATATAATGAGATAGATCAGGTTTGATACCTTGTCACATTCAATGACGATCATTATAAATAAGGATATGTGTATTTGTTGAAATACAAAATCCAAATTTTATAGGTAGGTTCAATGAATGCTGAGTTATGACAACGAACTATTTAAGAGTATTGGAAACATTCAATGAGATTGAGGTTTGTTAATATTTAAATAGTCAGTTCCTGAATTATCTCACATATCATGATATTAGTTCACTGAAGACTCTTGTTAGACAAGGTTCAGTTCATAGTGAATGATATCAATAATTCCGGTATATATTAAGAAAAATAACTTAGTAGAATAGTCAAACTACTCGATAAGGTATCCTCAACACACTTTAACTAAAGTCTTCATGAGATGTGGATTAAGGAAACACAAGTCTCAATTGTCTTGAGATTTGGGGTTGTCTAACCTATGTCAAGAGTTGAATAAGTTAGAGATTGAATCTGAATAGAGAAGGTTTGTGGTTAGTCTTAAACAGAGTTTAGGACAACTATATGTAATCTTGCTGAGCAAGGAGTATTTATTTTATAGACACTGTGAGTGTTTTGTTTTGTAGATACTCCACCTTTTTGGAAAATTAGTTTACCCTTCAAGGGCTCAGTGGGAGCTATAGTGAACTTGATGAAGTTCAAGAACCACAAATCATCGCAGATTAAGTATGGAACCTATTTGAGTAGTTGAACTTTCTGTATAACAACACTGTTGTAATCTAGGAGGGTATCATGGTTTCATCATTTTGAATGGTGATGCGATATCCACTATAAATGATAACGATAATGTTTAGAGTTTTAATGACTCTGAGAAGTGACAGAGTGTCATGGAATCTATAATGGTTTTGTAAGAGAGTTTATGAATGGATGGCAATGTAGAGATCTATAAAGCCAGGCTAGTTGTAAAGGTTTAAGTAAAGGTAATGTGATCACCTTAAAGAAACCATTAACGAAATAGCCATGATCAAAACCATGAAGATTTCGCATGCATGCTTCTCGGTAATGGAACATTAATATTGATGAGGTAGTCAAAGAGTTTGACTTTATCAAAAGGGTGAATGAACCATTTAATGGTACATGAGTTTAGTGGGAGTGATGTAATAAAGTAATATATGTGGATATATTCGTGAAAATATACCTCTGATAATTTTGGTTTTCATTAGAATTAAGCTATCAAAGAATTTCTTCCTGGACTAGAGTTAGGCCTCAAATAAACTAAGGGTGATGATCTATGTTGATAGATCATGATTAGGATAAGAGGTCTGACGTAAAATAATGTACATTGATTGGATGCTAAAGTGCTTAGCATGGACACTACAAGTTATGTTTCATAATGATGAACATGGGAGAATATCTCTCTGAGAGAGAGGACACGTGAATGGAATGTCTCTGAGAATCATTTTAATCCATTCTGTGTTACATGATATGTACAAATAATGATATTTCTTGTTGTGACAAGCAAATATCAATCTACTCCTAGGAGAAAAGGATCAGATGACAATAAAATGTCGTAGTATACTTGAGAAGGCATGGCGATATATTTATTTTCTCTGATGGATCTAAATTAAAAATAAAGGTTTTTGCAGTCTCAAGTTTTAATCAAGATCAGTTTGATAGTAGATTCATTTCGGGGCACTTGATAGTCCTGAGTGGAAAGACAGTGAGTTGAAATAGTTTCAAGCAGTAGACACTCATTAATATTATATCAGAAAGCATAATGTGTTTTGTTGCAAGTGTGTTGCAACAGTGGATTGGAAAACTAGTTTCTGTGTTGGATTAGTTCCTAGTAGATATTGAGCCATTGAGTTCTATTGTGACAAATCAAGGGCATCAGATTACCGCATGCTAAGGAACCGTGACTCCATCTAAGGTCTAAACACATATTGCGGCTCTCTCATCCGATTAGGGAGATCGTTGAAAGAGAGGTTGTCAACATTGAGTAAGTTGACATACACAAACAACATAGTAGACCCATTGTTAAAGCCGTTTGTTAGACCCACTTTGATCTTCACATAGTGAAGATAGGTATTGGATACCGAAGTGATTGGTTTTAGTACAAGTGAGAGATTTAAAAAGAAGTGTCCTAAATCCAATCATGGATGATGAGTTAGGATAAACTTTCTTGTAATCTTAGTAGGTTTTATGATTATTAGTGAAAGACATATTTGTCTTTATATGGGCTTTATCTATTTAAAGTGTATTAAATCAGATGTTCCATAGTTTAGAGTAAAGTTTCTATAATTATAATGAGATTATAATAATGAGATCTAGAAGATGATAACACTAGACTTAAAACTGTTCCTGATCATAGGATAACTGATTGGAAGTTAGTTAATCCGTAAAGATCAGTACATACTATGCTAGCTTCCTAGGAAGGATGTCTGTTCTCATAGGCATTTGTGTGGTGACACTATAGCTAGTACGTAGGTGTTTATTAGAGAATAAGATCACTGAACATGACTCGATCAGTGGAGCAACTAATGGAGTTTACTCACGTGTCGATAGTTGTTCACTAAGTGATAGTTGTACAAGTGTCCTTAGACTTGAGATCGTTAGAGTAATCTTGTATATAATGAACTATGCTTTGGTTTAGTCCTTAGTCTCAAGGACACCCATTAGGTCTATTCTGGGCATAGGGATTTATGTATGGAGATAGTTAACGGTCAATAAAGGATCTACCCCTTCCAGTAAAGGAAGAGAATATCCTATGCTCTTCTTATTATTCTAGTTCAGGAATCTCTGGCCAGAGTGAATGAAATTAGAAAGGAGTTTCTAATTTACATTAACATGAACTATGCATTATAAATAAGGAATCATATGATTAAATTTGATAGGCTTGACACGAGTTCCACGCCTTGTATTTAATCGGGATATTGTAGGGTGGAAGGAATTGATTGTATGGTAACTATTCACTGACTAGGTTCTAGGTATTCTAAGCAGTGAATTCATATTATCCGGATAGTCGCGATATGCTGAGAAGTATCCCTCACGATGTAGAATAAATATGATTAATTATTTAATTAATTATTAATGAATTAGAAGAATTCATATAAATAATAATAAAATAGTTTTATTATTTATTTCTACAACCGGCTTAATATTGAACCTACAGGGTCACACAATAAAAGAGACTGATTTATTGGTGGAGGAATTAATTAATAATGGCTAGTAATTATTTATTTGTGAAATAAATAATTTATTAGCAATTTCATAATTGATTAAATAAGATTTAATTGATTATAAACTAATTAAGAAGAGTTCTTAATATTATTAATTAAGGATTTAATTTAAGAAATTAAATCAAGGGAGAGAATTATTTTCTAAAGAGTTTAGAAAAAGAATTAATGATTAAAAGAGTTTTAATTATTAATTAATTGAGTAATGAGATTAATTAATTAATAGGGTTAATAATTATAGGAAAAATATCAGTTGAGAAATTTCCCTATAAATACATTATTATAATCCCTTTTTGCGGTGAACTCTTTTTACGTAAGATTTTAGAAGGAGGCAACCCTAATTCTCTCAGCCTTCTTCCTCCCTCCTTTGAATCAGGACTCTTGGTGGACACCGGTAGAGTGCTTCACACTTGAGGAGCAGCTGCTATGAGCCTCTCTACGCCTCCTTGGATCGTCATTAAAGGTTAGTAATCGATTCTGGAATTTATCGATGAATCGTATGCATCTTTTACGGGTTTTATTGTTGAAAATTGTTATACATGCTTCCGTGTATGCAATAATTCCCTTCAATTTTTTTCCAACTCCAAGTGCAGCCGCTAGCACTTGGGGGGCAACCAAAATTCCACCAAATTTTTTCTAACTCCAAGTGCAGTCGCTAGCACTTGGGGGGCAACCAAAATTCTACTAAATTTTTTCTAACTCCAACTGCAGCCGCTAGCACTTGGGGGACAACCAAAATTCTCTCGAATTTTTATTTTTAACCCTAAATGCTACTACTACCACTCGAGATCTAACCCGCCAACAACCTACTACACACATTTAACATTTACAATTCAAACCGCCAGTCAACATAAGTCACACAGTTGCTAAAATTATACCAACAATCACCTATACATACACAAACATATATATATATATATATATATATATATATGTGTGTGTGTGTGTGTGTGTGTGTGTGTGTGTGTGTGTGTGTGTGTGTGTGTGTGTGTGTCAAACACACTCCACACAGATCAAACACAACCAAAACGAAACACAATCTCGAAAAGTTAACAAGAAACAAGTTGTCCAAACATCATTCTATTCATTCAAAAGATTAAAACCCTAAAGTAGACTAGAGTTTAATCATCGATTACAAATTTTTTAACAAAAAAAAACCAACTACGCCAGCTTACTACATCAAACTAAATAACCCTAGTTGGATCCAACAGACTCCGTTGGGCTTCCTCCTTCGTCACCACCATCATCATCATCATCACCGGGATAGCCGCCACCGGCGCCGAAAAGCACAACGTCCATTATGCAAAAGCAAACCTCAACAAAGAGGTCGGGATTGGTCTCATGTATCTCTCCCAGCTCATCTCTGCTCAACTCACAAACAGGCTTGCCATCAAAAGTGCAGTTCTCTTTATCTAAAGACATCTATAAAACAGATAAAAGATATTAACATATCTGTTTCAAAGGGCAAGGAGGAAGAACTCTGCTCACATACAAAGAAAAAGATTTTACCTTCGCGACGATAGTACAAGATTAGCTGCAAATGGCTGGACAAAGAAAAACACAACAAAAATACTGGTAATGCCACTATAGCCTATCCTCGCCTTTTATAGGCATCCAAACCCTCGCAACGGGGGATTTGCATTCAATGCTGCTCGTTCCCAATGCCACTCAACCTCGTTCAACTGATGCCCGTTCATCATCCAAGATAAATTCAAAGGTCCACTTTAATTTACTCTCATTACTCTCAGTAACATTTAATAACAGCACAAAAATTTATTTTTCTTTTTCCAACCTTTTACCACCTTTTTTCTAAAAATATCTGAAAAACAAAAAAAAGAGATATTTGACGAATTAATATCTATATTTTTTGGTCAAATTTCTGCAATTTTCATTTTCCATTCTATTTTCTACTTTTTACGCTCATATTTTCACACTCCATTCAAATCGCCACCCGCCGTCGAGCACCAAACGCAACCGCCAGCAACCAAAAACTACAGCCCACTCTCCTAATTGCTGGCCGCCAACACTTCAGGGGGGGGGGCAACCAAAGCTCTCAACTCTGATCCATAAACTGCTGGCCACCACATGTACAAAAAAAAACGCAGGGAACAGGTATTTTCCTTCTTTCTCTCCTCCTCCTCCCCACTAAAGTAGTTAGGAGGAGTGAGGGGCAATGATAGTATACGGTATCACCGCCACCGTCAGTGCCTGACACGTGTCCGCGGACCATGACCACCCTGGCCGGAGCGGTCATGGCCGCCACCTCGGGATTTGGTTAGATCACTTGCCTTTACTTACACTCCATTCCGGGGACATACATGTTTTAAATATAATCATCCTACAATATTTCACTGACAATACACACATATATGCGCATGCATAAGAGATTGTACTATTAATTAGCAGGTGAAGCAAAGCTAAAGTAAGGTAGCTTAAGGACACCTAACACCATGTTGCAAGGATAGGCAACTGCAGCAAAAGTACTAACTGCTTAACTATAGACCTGCAAAAGGAATAAAGGAACAACTGCTGAGGTAAAGGCCATCCCTCACACTGTAGCCACAGTGACCGCCATATGTGCTACAGAGTTAGGGGAGTTGTCCTATAAATACCACTCTTTGGTTACATTTTCACACACGCACAAACACACACAAAATAGCCCAAAAAAATAGAGCACAAATCACTACCGAAATCACTCTCGATACACTACCACTTGACTGATTATCATTATTCCGATTACTGATTCTCACGCCGGAGGTGCTTGACGGCCACCACCCCCGGGCAAGCATTGTTTTTCAGGCTCCCAACTCAGGTGAAGGCACCGCCGGAATAGTGATCAGAGCCGGTAGTCAGCCGTGGGAGTTATCAGTTATAAATCTTCATTTCTATTGGTAATTGTCGAATACATTATTATACGAAATTCTCCATGTAATATTATGGGAGTTGACACAAATGTCCAACGTATAAAAAACTTTCAAACTTAATTAGGTGATTTTATTTCGATATATTGGAAAATTGGCCTAGGTGAAGTAAACCAGTACTCTAAAACAAAAAATAAAGTAAATAAAAATTATATTACAATATCATAAGCAATATATTAAGCATTTCATTCTATTAATTTTCAAGCCTAAACCCACTTAAAAATTCTTAAACACGCACAACATTAATGGGTAATCTACTAATCTATAATTCTGTCATAGTGTAACACAGAGAGACCAACACATATTAAAATCTTGCTTTAGTGCCTAACGAAAAAGTAAAATGGGCATGGCCCCATGAATATTCTATGATTGTAATTGTGGAATTTTTCAATTAATTACGTGTGAGCACTCGGCCGGCCTAATATTGACAATTGTTCAATATGTGGCACCTAGTAGGCTGCTTGTCATCTTCGTTACCTTGGGTTTCTTTTTCAATCAACCATCGACTTTATTTTAATATTTCATGCAACAGAAAATAATTGTTTTTTTTAAATTTACTAGTATTGGTCAACAATTTTTTAAACTTCATTTTAAACTTTTGATGGAACAAAGTCACTCATTCGCTTACAATCAACTTGCTTTTCTCTTTTCTAACTCAAATGGGCTTATTTTTTGTCGGGCTTATTTTTTACTCCCTCTGTCCAATCCATTTCTTTACACTTTCCTTTTTGGGATGTCCCATCCAATTCTTTACATTTATAAACTTTCCTAAAATAGTAAAGTTTTATAATATAAAAATCAACTACATCCACTACTTTCCTCCACTAACTCATTTTATACATTATATAGTGATGGGTTCCACCACTTTACTCATTTTTCCTACTTCTCTCATCCTTCTTTATATTTTTCCTTGGTCTCCGTACAATTCTCAAATGTAAAGAATTCCACTGGACGGAGGGAGTATTGTTCTGGATTTGATTCTCGCCCATCCCAAGATTTATTAGAACAGATATGTAAGGCATATAAGCCTAAATATTCAAAAACTTACTTTTCTCACTATTAGAATTTAGAAACATTGTTATTGAAACTCGAACTTGTATGCTTTAACTTTGTTGTTGAGTAATCCATCTTTTAAATGTCAATTTCTAATATCAAAAACACTTATATGTGTAAAATCATGTTCGAATTATCGACGTAAATCTTTTAAGGCTTAATTTATTTTTTGAAAAGTAATATCATATATATATATATATAAAATTTTAAAGGATTTTATTCATATATCAGGAAAGTTACCTGATATATATATATATATATATATATATATATATATACACACATACACACACACACACACACACACACATATATATATATATATATATATATATATATATATATATATATATGAATCGAATTCGAATGAATCGAATTCTGGCTCGCGCGATATGTCGAAATACTAACTAACATCGCAACCGTTGTCCTAATAACCTAAGGTGAACCTCATCCTAGATCGTTCCATCTAATGTCTAACCTAAATACTTACACTTAATCATCCTAACTTGTTTCAGTGACCATAACCTGTCGCTCTGATACCAAACTGAAACGCCCCGACTTCCCAATACTAAAAATATACTTTTTATAATAAAATGGACTTTGATACAGGGGGATTTTAGAAAATTTTGGCATGAAGTATTCGTAAATCGGACTGTCCACCTGTATTTCAACCCAACCCAAATTCCAAATAACAATTACAAATAAAACTCAATATACCAACGATTCCTCACCGAGGATCGATTCCAGGTTATGGTATGAAACAAGAATCTAATCAATATAAATTATTACAACTTCTGTCTCTACTATAATGCAAATTACTATACCATCTAATTCATAGCTCAATCCCAATCTGTGCTTACCCGCACTAGCTCCGAAATCCATCATGTATAGAATGCCTCATCGCTCTCATTCGCAGGGGTAAATGTAGTAGATCATCCTTAAACCTAACTGCAAAGGGTTAGGTAAAACAAAGCAAGAGTGAGCCAAATAACGCTCAGCAAGTTAATAACATAGTGAAACAACGATATTACGATAATTCATTGATGAACAATATCAATGAATACTTTATCTCAAAAGATCAATCAATTTCCTTCATAGAGTAAAAATTTTCCATTTACTATAAACCATCACTACCTCACATAACTTTGAGAAAAAGAATATCAAGAAATCCCTCAATTATTCCTACTCCACTTTCAACGTACAATGTTACTCGTGCAGGGAATAACTGGGAAACTTCTATCCATCCTTACTCTCATTGTTTTACTGAGTTTTCAAATTTTGATCAAGATAGAAAATAACTAACTCTAATATCCACAATTTTGAAACTAATGACAATTTACCCTGAAACATATATATTTTATCAAAACATTCCTTTCTTTAAAACCCTTTCATCTTTGAAACATACTTTTCATAAAACCATTTAAAAGTATTTAAGTTGATTGGAGTTTTTTCCACGACTATGGACAATACGGGTGATCAGCCACGTAAAGTCCCCATACCGGACACGAAGTCCCTCTGAACATAAAATTGGGTTCCCAATTAGGCAACACATTGACCTTTAATGCTAGGCTAGGACCACCCTAACCTCATACGCTAAATAAAATGCTGGACTGGACACTCCCCCAGCCTCTTACGCTAAAAAAATGCTGGACCGGCGTCACCCGGCCTCTTACTCCTCCAATCTGAAGGAATCCATAGAAAACATTTTGACGGAATCCCCCACAATAAAATCTTTAAAAACTTTAAAAAATTTCACTTTTATGTCCTTTATACTCACTGATAACAGATCAGCCCAGTATAAGGAATTTTAAGAACATCTTTAATAATTAAGGCATTTTTATGAGTAACAATAAAAGATTAAGGGACAGGAAAGCAATCCGATATAAAGAATCATGAACAACACAGTAATAAGATTAAGATTCGGGGAAGCATTCGATATAAGGAATTATAAATGACAAAGCAATAAGATTGAACTAAGCATGATATGGTACAACAAAACAGAAACATATATCAATAGGGGAAACACTAATAAGTTAAGGAACAAAGCAATTTGTCAAGATTTTTATAAATTCACAGCAATTTATAAGGAACAAAGGAATAGAGAAAATCTGAAGTTCAAAAGAAGATTTTAAGAAATTCTCAATTACTCAATGTCTCACTCCTGTCGGCTAAGCACTCATAGGATTTAGCTTCCAGAACCGGCATGACAATAATGAGTTTGATTAATTAAGAAGATCATAATTCATTCTCGGCTTTAACCGTCACTGAGCAACACATGCCTCAACAACAGTATAAACCTCGAATTAGTTTACAATAATTTGAAGAAATATGCTCTTTGAAAAATATTAATAAAGATGAGGAATATTGAAATAAATTAATTTTTAAAAGAATTCAACTTCAACACCTGAACAATAGGTAAGGAAAATGAACAATGACAGAAAAATTTGAGAATGAGTGTTTGTAAATTAATAGAAGAAGAATGTCACTAGAATAAAAACGAAAGGTGTATGCACTCGCAAAATGATTTGAAAGGATCATCGTATAATTAACAGAACAGGTATACATTATTCAGAATAAAAATTGAAGAGTATAATCGCTCGCAAGAAGGGATATCAATAGAACAATTAAATAGCAAAGAAGGTTTCACATCACTTGAACAATAAGTGAGTTATACTAAACTTGCCTCAATACATGAAGTTTCCAATTCCAATATCTCGATTCTTTACTCATTTTACATCAGTCTCTACTTCTTATGCACTAGCCTTTACTTGGTCGTACGTTCGTCTCTCCTTCATCACTTGTCAATCTCGATTATTATCTTCTTCCTCTACATTCCATCTACACGTGCACTAGCTTTTAGCTGGCCTCCTATTCTTACCTATATAAGGGTAAAGTACTACTTTAGTACTCCTATAACCCTAAGTCGTCTATCTTTATTCTACCCAAACGCATCCTATAATGCTTTACAATTTATCATATACAACATGTATTATTCATATTCTCAAAATAGTAATATATATATATATATATATATATATATATATATATATATATATATAACCACGTAAATCACATAGCACTTAGCACATATTATTACTTACACTTATACATTTGACACTTACCTCATATCGGTTTACAATGATCTTAATCAAATTACTATAAGAAATACAAAATAATTCTACAAAAATTTGGACAGCACCTCTTTAAAAATATGGCCTAACCTGTCGAAATAAAATCAACCATTTCAACAATCACAACAACCTTTGCTTTACAATTATTCAGTGCAATCTCATATCCATCACGGTTATACTAATGTATACTCTTTATAAATTCTGACAGCTCGTACTTAACATGTTACATACACTTGGACTACTCCCCATCTGACTAGATTAAGCGTATAACTTCCTCCATCCTTAAAATTATATTAATATCCTTAATAATTTAACAAATTACACTTAGCAACCTTCATAACCTTTATGACTTACCACTTACCTCCTGACTCCTTCGACCAACGCCAGGAAAACTCTTCCTGCAGATCATCGTGGAGAGTATGCAAGTGATTGTGAATTTGGAGCAGATATCTTACCAGAAGATTTATGGGCTGAATACATGGACCTTGGCAAACCCGATAAAATTTTCACAAAGTTTAAAGCTTATATGTGGAATGAGGAGCGTAACAACAAGTCTGCAAAACACAGTACACCAATGTTCTTGATATGTTGTAAAGATGGACAGATAAAACTTCTCGAAGAAAGACAACCTCCTCACTTTCTGGCATCTCTTTTAGATGGAGATCCGAAAACATCTCATTTCAAGCATTTTATACGGACATACAATTCATTGTTTGCATTTACTTCACTCGGTGGTAAAATTGATCACAAAATCAATAATGGAGGAGCTCCATATTGTTTCAAGCTTTGTGGACAGAATTATCATTTACTTGGTACCATGTTGCCTAAAGATGGGGAAATTCCAAAATTTTGCCAGTTATATATTTATGATACTGAGAATGAGATCCAGAATAGACTCAATGTTGTTCTTGGTAGCGATTCCACCGATCATGACATTGTTGAAGGATTGTTGAAAATGCTCGATGAAAATAACAAATTGGTTGAGGGTTTTCGTATGGCTAGGGATCGATTTGACCTCAAATATCTTGAAGAGTTCAGCTTGGTATTACTTTCCTCAAAGGCAGCATCTGGAAGGCCTAATCATGTTATTCAATCCAATGAGGTTTGTAAGAACCCCAAATTTTGGATATAATTAAAACTTTTTATTAAGTAATGATAAAATGAGGAACAATGATTCCGACAACAAGGTCACCAGCTCTAATGAATGGTGGTTTCAAAGAACAATGATTGTAATGAATGGATATTGCTTTGGACAATGATCCTGATGCATTGGTATATTGTCAGAATAGAGTAATTCGATGGTTGAGGACCTAGATAAGAATAATCTACCATCCAGGAAGGAGCTAATGGATCCTTGAAGGGAAATGAGTACGTGCATAGTGTTTCCCATACGTGCATAGTGTTTCCCGTACGTGCATAGTGTTTCCCATACGTGCATAGTGTTTCCCGTACGTGCATAGTGTTTCCCATACGTGCATAGTATTTCCCGTACGTGCATAGTGTTTCTCGTACGTGCATAGTGTTTCCTGTACGTGCATAGTAATTTGGTGGATGAATAGTGATTTTGTAAGTTGGAAAACTTTTCACGCCACCCTATGTACGGGACGTGATATGGATGTTTCGAAGTCATATTAGTAATACGCGGAGAAAATAAGTGAATGCAGAGACGATCGGAATTCAGAAATTCCAAATTCTTTTTCGGTATAATATTTGACCGGACAGTGGATTAAATATTATTATAATCCAAGAATTGAGATATTAACTTTGAGGATTTGATATTTTGGGATGTTATTATATTTGATTTAAGAATGAAGGTAGGAAACCACTGAGGCAGTGAAACAAGCGTTCTAGAAACCGCTAAAACGTTATAACGTGATTAATCAATAAAGCGAACGAATCCTAGATTACGGATTAAGTTCGTATCGAGATTAAATATCCTACATGGTCATCACGAGGATTATATTATGGATTGGGGAAGGTATTATGAATATCAAGAAATTTCCCGGTAAACCCTAGAGGTGAAACTACTTAGTTATTCGCCCGAACGATCAATCGAAACGAGCAATAACCGGACAAAAGAAACAAGCAGTGGAAGCAAGAGTCATGCATAAGCTACTAGATAAATATCTAGCAACCAAGTGGGCTAAGTAACTAGCATGTTAAGGATTGAACTAGTAGTTAGCCAAATCAAACTCTAGTTAGCCATAAATCAATCCAAGTGCTACACATGCTTTCAAATCTCACCATTCATTCCAAAAGCACTTTAATAAAGTAAAAAGAGATGAGATATCATCCAAGGCTCATCACTTTATGAATTATTATCAAAACAACCAAGCAAACAGAAAGAACTCTCCATTTTTCTTTCTTCCTTGAAAAATTCTGCCAAGGTGCTAGAAGTAAGGCTTCCAACCATCATTTGATCTTGAAATATTTATGGTGAGTACTTCATATCATAACTTAGATCCCCTAAAAATTTCAGCCTCAAATTCACTTTCTTTCATTTTCAAATAAATCATCAAAGGTGATGATGAATAGTGTTTTCAAGAACTAATCCTTGTTTTTCTTGTTTTCATGGTTGATCCTAGCTAAGTTAAGGCTATCCAAGGGCAATACCAAGCTTTTTGAGGCTAGTACATACTACAAGGAAGGTATAAGACTTGAAAACCCTAGACCTACTTTGAGTTTTAAGCATGTTCTTGATGGATCTAGCTTAGTTATGATTATGTTCATGCTATAAGCATGTTTAGTTAGTGATTTAGTGATTTGATTAACATGATGATTTTGATACTAAGATCAGTGGCTTCTGGACTTGTTGAGATGCTTATTATGTGTATAAGTTGTTTAGATGCCCGGTGTGGCTTGGGTTGTTGATTACGATTTATGGAACGTCCGATTTATAGCCGTAGTAATGCCCGATTTTTGTTAACCTTAAGAAATCGTGTTTGACAGTAGCCATAAATCACTGTCCAGTATCATGTTCTGCCATGGCAAGATAGATGATGTTATAAGCTTCGTTTTGATATAAAGATCATGTGAAACAGACTTACGGTTTAGGAATTATGGCCGATTCACTAAAAGACGTTCGAAACCGTAAGTACGAGTTCGTTATTAAAATTGAACCCTCGTAAAATACGTAAGTCAGTGGCGAATCTTGGTAACTAAATACTAGAGGTAAAAAGGAAGGTGTGAGAGAAAACCTCATGTGAAATGGATCATTTTCCGATTTTATAAAAATGTTCGAATCAAAGTTAATCGCAAACGAACTCCGAAAAACCCGCTTGATTATAACTTCGGTAAAACACTTAGAAAACGGGCGATAAAACTCGGAGCATAATATTGATTTGTAACGATCGACTTTAGAACTTGTATGACTTAAGTATGTCCCAAGTGTAAGTACAATGACATGTCGTATTAACGAACGAATGTCGGGTCGGATCGATGATAAAAGGAATCCACTAAAAGGGGTATAACGAGATAACTCGAGAACGTGTTTCGATTTAAGTATAACTTAACTTTTAAGATGTTAAGTGATTAATCCCGAATGCCTTGGCTATTTATAGATCACCAAGCTGAACCGAGACCCGCTACCACTACCCCTTACCGTACTCGACTACCAGGCAAGTTTCAATTCCCTTCTTTTAGGCTATTGTTGTGATTGAATATATATAAAAATGTTTTCTGTTATACATATGCCATAGCATGCGTGCCTACTTTCAAGTTATATCATTATGCTTGTTCCCTTATTGTTATTGGCTTATAAATTAGATAGCTATCGTATCAATTATAAGCCGGTTATTGTAAGACCCTCAGAGAAGGGTGTATACATCTTATTCATCAAATATAGACCGGGAGTCAATATTTCTTGACATATCGAGATTACCTCGGAGGAAAATATTTAAGTAAATATTTTCCATTATTCGGGCGACGAATATTATTTGACTATTCGTTCGAGATTATTTATTTAACGATCCTTACTTCAAATAATTATTGGAACGTAACTATTCGACGAATAATATTTTTAATATTCATTCAGAGTCGAATTATTTATCGATTATTATTTCGAATATTCTTCTAAAGGTTGGACTACTAAATGAATATTATTTGGATATTCATTTAGAATATTATTCATTAAATGAATATTACTTTTGAATATTCATTTAAGATAGTAATTATCTGACGAATATTATTTTAATGTTCATCTGAAGCTTGATTTATTTATCGAGTCTTATCTCGAATATTCCTTTAAAGCTTGGATTACTAAATGAATATTACTTGATATTCATTTAGAATATTATTCATTAAATGAATATTACTTTTTCAATATTCATTTAAATTCCTAATTAATTATGAATATTATTTTGAATATTCATCCAGGGTTCTATTTAATCATCGAATATTATTTTAAATATTTTAAATATTCCTTTCAGGTCTTAATAATTAATGGATATTATTTTTGAATATTCATTTGAATATTTAATTATACAATAAATATTCTCTCGATATTTCTTCAAGGATTATTTGAGAAATACTCTGATTAAAGACATTCTTTCATATTCCTAAATATTCTGTAAAATATTTTAATTCAATAAATATTCTCTGAATATTTATTCCATACTTAGAATAACCTCGATAAGGTTTATCTTCTTCGATTATTACGGAAAATATTTCGGAGACATATTATTATTAATCTTATATCAAGAAAGGTTCTCAGACATTATTCTTCTTGAGTCTATCTCCCTAAAAATAAGGGAACCTTACTTGGAAAATGTTATTTATCTTGTCGACTTCCCGGTCATAAAGTATTCTCTCTACTCGCAACACGGGTGCTATTGACTTATTAAGTCATTGTTTACCTTCTCATCTTTCGAGGGGTAAGTTGTTGGAACAAGTTGATATCCGTTACCAAGTAATAGCTTGGGAGTTATTGGTAAATTTTCCTTTCCAACTAGATACGACTACCTTGTGGAGTCTTATCAACAAGTATTATACTTGGGGAAAGGGGGACGAACGTTACATTCAGAATCATGAATTCTATTTGAACTAGGAGTCGTGTAAGAGGCCGAGTAGCGCCGGTCCATCCCCTTTGGCCCAACCGTTGGCCGGGGAGAGCTAGTAAGGCGGTATACAAGTAAAGTCGTCAGTTCTTCCTTCTACCGGTAGTAAATCTAAATTAAGCTGTACGATCTCGACTGATCATCAAGATTGGAACAGCGGGCGCGGTGAATACTCCATCATTGGTTCATCATCCAAACTTATTTATTTCCTGCAACATGATTACTGTTGGCAGAGCTGGAAAAGTGTTCATAACTAGAATTGCAACCTTTTTATGCAAGTTCCTCTTCTTAATAACAATGAGAATATCTCGCTTACTTTTGATGTAGCAGATATTTCTACAAACAAATACTTTAAGTTACCTTGTAACTTCATCGTTCATATTATACTGGCATCATTTCCGTAAATGCATGGCATATGGTTTGAAAGATACTTTTGAACTGTTATACATTATTGTTCAGTTATATATTATTGTTGGTGGGCTATTGCTCACCCTTGCTTTATTATTATATCACAACAACAGCTAGACCGGATGACTCGCACAAGGCGCACTCGACGCGGGCGAGGACGATGAGACTACCAGAGCTGAAGAAGAAGCTATTGGTAGGATATATTTATTCTTTCAGTACCAAGAATATGGTCTAGTATGACTTATGTAAATGGATGGCAAAGAGTATGTATTTATATTGAAATTCTTTTGGATTGTAAGAACTCATAATGTGATTAATAAAAATTTGATTGTTACTCTGATTTCATCTCTGGGACTATAACGGGTGTGTTTTATATTGTTGTGTGGGGTCATAGAGACGTAATTTATTTTATGTTAAGGAAAGTTCAATTGTTGTGGACAGAATTGGAAACCGTAACCACCGGATCCCGGACCCCGGATCTGGGGGTGTTACAGAAGTGGTATCAGAGCGTACGTTATAAACCCCAGAGATGAGGTAACGTTAAAACAATAAATTCAATAAGATAATAAGAACTCTTGCCAAGTTCATAGTCGGACTACTTAATGTAGTGATGACATATAAAACCCTTATGGGAACTCGTAAGTATCATGATAGTAACTTAGCTCGATATCGTATCGACGAGTAAGGCGACAGACCTTGAGGCATACGAGCAGCAGCGCGATGATGCTTTATATGCTGAAGATCAGCGGGTAATTCGATGGAGTACCCTACTGGAGACCCGGAAGAGGTTCCAGCAGATAAGGAAAATCCTGTTAGGATAAGGAGCTTACCCATGGGTAATGAGGGTCGCAGCCAGAATGACTGTGATGATTAAGATATGGTGCTCAGAAAAGTGAGTATAAAGAACCGAGATATTATTAAGAGATCTGAAGATGCATGTTGAATTCATAGCCGGACTACCAGATGTAGAACCAGCAAGAAAGAAGGATTGGAAGAATTACTTGAGATCTTATACGGAAATAGATGAGAATCCTTAGAGATTTTCATCTTAACAAAGAAAGAGCTAGAGGGATGTATTATTATCAAAGACAGCGATATAGGACAAGGAGCAGAGTCCCTAGGAATAGTTGAGAATGAGGCAGTAAGTGCCATATCATTTGATAAATGAATCAGTATGAATATTGTCAGTAATAATTCGCCACGAGAAGGCAGATGTCATAGGTTATAATTTACGAAACCAAAGTGAGGTTAATGAGGTGGTTTTATTCAGGGAAATGTTCATGAATGAATCAGTAGAAAATAAAGACATTGGGAAGTGACAACATGATTGGGTAAAGTTATGTAAGGAAGTAGTAAGCAAGACAAGGATCTCAGAACCTACCGGAAGATAAGACCAGTGAGTCAAGATCAACTCGTAATGAGACTACTGCCAGAGACTGAGTATAGAGTTAATTCAACTCAGTTAAATGATGAACCAGAAACGTTAGATGCATGTGATTCAGAGGAATATTAAATTCCTTCTTCTCTTTGAATGGATTATAGTAGTTACCTTAAGTTTACTCCGACACGGAATTATGATAGATCAAGTAATACGATCAGCAGTTAAAGAGAAAAATGTGAGAAAATCTTCCTGGAGCTAAAAGGTGAAATTGGTAATGATCAAGAGCTGGCATTGCTTAATGAAAAAAGGAGACTTTGTGCTTCCAACGACGCTTCGCATAAAGGGTTAGGTAGACCGACATTTGGTAGTATTGAATATCAGGACGTTGTGACAGGTTTCAGTTTGAAACTATTGATTCCCTTCTAAGGGATGGATATAATTGATTCCTCTCCAGTGGGTAAACTTCCAATCTGATGATGATTATTTCGTTAACTATGACTGCTTATGATTCCACCTGCTTGGAGGTTCATAGAACTATTCTTCAGGTTTCGAAACTGGTCTCCTTAATGTTACCAGTAGGTGGGTAGATTGATCAAAATTTCCCTGAGTCTGGAAAGGAATTCGGTGAATTTTGGCAAACCTTGTCTTTTTGATTATCAGAGAATGTCATGGAAGAGAGTAGAAACTGGAGCAAACCCTGTGATTTGGGTAAGGATGCTGTAAAATGGGTTAGTAAACGGACCCTGAGCATTACAATCGACAGTAGTGATAAAAATGATGAAGTGAGATTGGACGAAAACAGGAAATGTAAGTAAGAAACCAGCCGGACTGAGAAATTCCAGGATTGACTTAAATGAAAAGGCTGTTATGCCAGGAATGGTAAGCTTGTGTGGCACGCGGGATTGATAAGAATAGTTGAAAAGATAAGAGTGGAGGAAAGGTGACCGGAGACGGTGCTGAGTAGTCGATTAAGACTTATATGGAGTAAAGTTTTGGAAAGGTAGAAAGGTATCAAAGAAGAAGGCACTATGCCGGCAATTGCTAGAAAAGTAATGCTATTAGCCAACCCCTAAAATCATATATATATATATATATATATATATATATATATTTTGTGGCCAGTTGAGGCCAAGTCACAAAGGATTATCAAGTGACTAGACCAGCAATGAAAGGACAAAGCAGGGTTGCTTCTAAGAAAGCACCGACTGCAAGGCCTTCTGATATAAAGGAAACATTAATGAGATCGTAGGAATCTTCTGCTGAACAGCCCATGTTTTGATTGGGAATTCACTAGACCTTTTTGGGATGGGGTCACCCGTACTAAAGTGACTCATGTGTATATGGTTGTCCAAGATTACGAGTAAAATGGGAGTATAATGACTTGAGATGTATGATGTTAGGGTATCATGAATACCATGAATATATTATGACGGAGGAAAGTAAACAATGAAGGTATATGAAGAGAGTATAGAAATGGTCAAAAATTGAACAATATGCTGTAGGAATTTTCTCTGAGGCAAGTACTTTTGCGAAGAACGATAAGCACTAGGAAATTCACGTTGAACTCGACCAATATCTTTCAGAACATCCTTGCTACCATTAACAAGTTCTGTAAGAGAGCAGATAGACATACGTTGTCTTTTGGAAGGTCAAATAGGTTGACCACTATCTGAAAGAAGAAATTAGCAGTAAGCTACCGATCGATTATCAAATAAGAATGATTGAAAAGAGACTCTTATTAAGGATACATGATTTGATTGCCAATTATAGGATGCAGGAATTCCTTGGTAGTTGAATTAAGGATAAGATATCCATAGAGTAAGGCAAACCCTGGGGAATGGACAAGGGATGGCATTACCCCTAATAAAGGACATTGTGAATTTGGATGATATAAATTGAATTGATTAAGGCGACATCAAACTTTGAGGATTTATAAAAAAAATAAGCAGTTTTGAAAGGTATATAGACAGAATTATTATATGATTAATTACTGATATTTTGATGTGCCCTGTACCCAGAAAATACAGGAAGAATGATGAGGATTACCTAAGAAACCTTACAAGGAAAAAGGTAATATTCTGAAGTTCAAAATGGAAGTTTGGTAGGGAATATATGACATAGAAATAATTATGCCAGACGAGGCATGTGTGAAACCATGGGAAAGTATGGATTGAACCAACAAAGGTTGAGATTATCCTAGAACAAGAAAGAACTAAGAGAACAAATATCCTAGGTATGATCGAGAGTAACTTTGATAAAGTTTCCACGGGAAGGTGGAAGCAATGACTTATGGAAAAAAAAAAGACTGATAGTTATATTTTCTCCTTCAGCAGAGCTTAATGGAGAATGCTTTAACCCAACAGTGATGGGAATGAGGTAGAAAAGTTTGAGTTGGAATGTATCCAGAGAACATGGATTACAAGAAATTGTTAGTATCAGGAAAGGCCAATGAGGTGGCCGACAATCTAAGTATAAAGGAATAATTACAAATGTTCATACCGAAGAAACAGAATGATATTTGGAAGGACCTTGAAGGTCATATCGGAATGGAGGAATTTACATTCCTTCTGATGACTGTGCAAGAATTGACGGTAATAATAGTTTAAGTAAAGATTCGATTCCTGATGGAGTCTTAAGCATATTACGTACCTTAGAAGGTCCCGTTTTGAGGCAAACCAGGACCATGGTACAAAAATTGATGAAGTAAACCGTTAGGTTTCCAGTCTTTTCTGGAAGATGCATAAGTGATAGTTTCATCAACCGGACCTAGCTGCGATGCTTGAAACTCTTCTGCAATTCTATCTACTTCATGTTATATCTACATCAAGTTCAGGAAGTGTTCCTTATGGATAAGGAATAGTGATTACTTTGTCTCCCTAAGGGATTTGAAACCCGTAGGGTTAGCTATTAACGCACTACGTAAACAACAAGCGATGGTGATTCTTCTAAGAAAGTAGATGACAACGTAAAGATAAAGAAAGTGCTGCTATTGATAAACTAAATGGCATGTTGATGAATGACAAGCAAGTTTGTGTTAGTGTATTTCTGCGCAAACCAGATAGAGAATATGAGGTTGATGATTCATGATGCCAAATGTATTCCCGTAGAAAGAATTAATGAGACTTGGAGGGAAGGGCAGTTGAGCCCGAGACTTATTGGGCCATTTGAGAGTTCAAAAGTGTTCTCGAGCCAGCCTTACCCCCAAAACTTATAGCACGGTCATAACGGGTTTTCATGTGGCAAGGCTACGCCAGTAAAATGCAGATGTTCAACAGATGATAGGAGTACGAGCATGTAGATATACGACCTGGTCTGACTTATGAAAGACAACTTGTGGAAAACCACGGATAGAAAAGAACAAGTGATGAGAAACAAGGTTGGCAGAAGTAGATTATATGAATCTAAGTTAAAGGGATCGGGCCAGATTCATTTCGGAAAGTTTAAATTGGAATAACGTGATGATTATAGAATAAATGTGACGGAATACCGATAAGGAGGTACCAAGTGCAAAAAGGTGTCTCAATAAAGAGGTGAAGGTGAAAGTAAATAATAGAAATGAGTAAGAATCAGATAATAAGAAGGATGTGATTGATAAAGAAAAGGCTGGGAAAGCAACTATGGAATGAGAAGCAAGGAATGTTATGAATGGGTTTTCTAATGAATTCTCAGGATGACAACCTGATAGTGTCAATATTATAGTTATGAAAAAGCTAGTAACATGATATGGGATGTCAGTAATAATGATGTCAAGTGAGAAATCTAAGATTTAACCTGAAAGGTTGAAGGATTTCCCGAATGTGAGTATCGCTAAGATTGAACAAGAGTATTTGTCCATAGAATAATGGACAAAGCAGCAAGATATGTTGTCACGTGAGATTGCGATCAAATAGTATTGGATATAATTATGATTAATTTCTTCTTTGATAAACCTCTATAGTTCAGAGGTAAATTCTGAGTATGATATTCTACAATCATGAAAGCTTTCTATAATCCTTTAGAACTCTTTTCTCTTCTTCTCTCTTATTCATCTTCTTTATGAATTGAGAAGAACAACCCTTTTAGGAGGGGAGGTACTGCTACGTGACTATCTGTCTATGTGATAGAAGTCTAAGTGGAATACCATAACTTGTTTAATTGCTTGTCAAGTACTAAAGGCTGGCCCCTTCTGTACTAACTATGCAATATAACAAATGTTCAATTGATCATAGTGATCTCTCAATAAATCTTTCCACTTCTCTATATTGATCGAGATTGCGAAGATTAAAGCGATCAGGAAATGCACAGTACGAGCGAGGTTACCTCCGAATTCGTAGGGTGATAGTGATACCAATGTTACTGCAGGTATCAATAAGGATAAGACTGAGTAAGAGTATAACCCGGATAGTGAGTTGTACGAAAAGTAGCAACGTTGATGGAAAAAGGATACAGTATGGATTGTAGCACTAGAAGATGTGCTGAGGAAGGGTAGAACGACTAAGAATTGGCCGGGAAGCTAAAAAGTGAACGACAGGCAAACGACTCTTTGCTTCCTACCTGATTCCGGGACGGAATCCTTTTAAGGAGGGGAGACTGTAAGAACCCCAAATTTTGGATATAATTAAAACTTTTTATTAAGTAATGATAAAATGAGGAACAATGATTCCGACAACAAGGTCACCAGCTCTAATGAATGGTGGTTTCAAAGAACAATGATTGTAATGAATGGATATTGCTTTGGACAATGATCCTGATGCATTGGTATATTGTCAGAATAGAGTAATTCGATGGTTGAGGACCTAGATAAGAATAATCTACCATCCAGGAAGGAGCTAATGGATCCTTGAAGGGAAATGAGTACGTGCATAGTGTTTCCCATACGTGCATAGTGTTTCCCGTACGTGCATAGTGTTTCCCATACGTGCATAGTGTTTCCCGTACGTTCATAGTGTTTCCCATACGTGCATAGTATTTCCCGTACATGCATAGTATTTCCCGTACGTGCATAGTGTTTCCTGTACGTGCATAGTAATTTGGTGGATGAATAGTGATTTTGTAAGTTGGAAAACTTTTCACGCCACCCTATGTACGGGACGTGATATGGATGTTTCGAAGTCATATTAGTAATACGCGGAGGAAAAAGTGAATGCAGAGACGATCGGAATTCAGAAATTCCAAATTCTTTTTCGGTATAATATTTGACCGGACAGTGGATTAAATATTATTATAATCCAAGAATTGAGATATTAACTTTGAGGATTTGATATTTTGGGATGTTATTATATTTGATTTAAGAATGAAGGTAGGAAACCACTGAGGCAGTGAAACAAGCGTTCTAGAAACCGCTAAAACGTTATAACGTGATTAATCAATAAAGCGAACGAATCCTAGATTACGGATTAAGTTCGTATCGAGATTAAATATCCTACATGGTCATCACGAGGATTATAATATGGATTGGGGAAGGTATTATGAATATCGAGAAATTTCCCGGTAAACCCTAGAGGTGAAACTACTTAGTTATTCGCCCGAACGATCAATCGAAACGAGCAATAACCGGACAAAAGAAACAAGCAGTGGAAGCAAGAGTCATGCATAAGCTACTAGATAAATATCTAGCAACCAAGTGGGCTAAGTAACTAGCATGTTAAGGATTGAACTAGTAGTTAGCCAAATCAAACTCTAGTTAGCCATAAATCAATCCAAGTGCTACACATGCTTTCAAATCTCACCATTCATTCCAAAAGCACTTTAATAAAGTAAAAAGAGATGAGATATCATCCAAGGCTCATCACTTTATGAATTATTATCAAAACAACCAAGCAAACACAAAGAACTCTCCATTTTTCTTTCTTCCTTGAAAAATTCTGCCAAGGTGCTAGAAGTAAGGCTTCCAACCATCATTTGATCTTGAAATATTTATGGTGAGTACTTCATATCATAACTTAGATCCCCTAAAAATTTCAGCCTCAAATTCACTTTCTTTCATTTTCAAATAAATCATCAAAGGTGATGATGAATAGTGTTTTCAAGAACTAATCCTTGTTTTTCTTGTTTTCATGGTTGATCCTAGCTAAGTTAAGGCTATCCAAGGGCAATACCAAGCTTTTTGAGGCTAGTACATACTACAAGGAAGGTATAAGACTTGAAAACCCTAGACCTACTTTGAGTTTTAAGCATGTTCTTGATGGATCTAGCTTAGTTATGATTATGTTCATGCTATAAGCATGTTTAGTTAGTGATTTAGTGATTTGATTAACATGATGATTTTGATACTAAGATCAGTGGCTTCTGGACTTGTTGAGATGCTTATTATGTGTATAAGTTGTTTAGATGCCCGGTGTGGCTTGGGTTGTTGATTACGATTTATGGAACGTCCGATTTATAGCCGTAGTAATGCCCGATTTTTGTTAACCTTAAGAAATCGTGTTTGACAGTAGCCATAAATCACTGTCCAGTATCATGTTCTGCCATGGCAAGATAGATGATGTTATAAGCTTCGTTTTGATATAAAGATCATGTGAAACAGACTTACGGTTTAGGAATTATGGCCGATTCACTAAAAGACGTTCGAAACCGTAAGTACGAGTTCGTTATTAAAATTGAACCCTCGTAAAATACGTAAGTCAGTGGAGAATCTTGGTAATTAAATACTAGAGGTAAAAAGGAAGGTGTGAGAGAAAACCTCATGTGAAATGGATCGTTTTCCGATTTTATAAAAATGTTCGAATCAAAGTTAATCGCAAACGAACCCCTAAAAACCCGCTTGATTATAACTTCGGTAAAACACTTAGAAAACGGGCGATAAAACTCGGAGCATAATATTGATTTATAACGATCGACTTTAGAACTTGTATGACTTAAGTATGTCCCAAGTGTAAGTACAATGACATGTCGTATTAACGAACGAATGTCGGGTCGGATCGATGATAAAAGGAATCCACTAAAAGGGGTATAACGAGATAACTCGAGAACGTGTTTCGATTTAAGTATAACTTAACTTTTAAGATGTTAAGTGATTAATCCCGAATGCCTTGGCTATTTATAGATCACCAAGCTGAACCGGGACCCGCTACCACTACCCCTTACCGTACTCGACTACCAGGCAAGTTTCAATTCCCTATTTTTAGGCTGTTGTTGTGATTGAATATATATAAAAATGTTTTCTGTTATACATATGCCATAGCATGCATGCCTACTTTCAAGTTATATCATTATGCTTGTTCCCTGATTGTTATTGGCTTATAAATTAGATAGCTATCGTATCAATTATAAGCCGGTTATTGTAAGACCCTCAGAGAAGGGTGTATACATCTTATTCATCAAATATAGACCGGGAGTCAATATTTCTTGACATATCGAGATTACCTCGGAGGAAAATATTTAAGTAAATATTTTCCATTATTCGGGCGACGAATATTATTTGACTATTCGTTCGAGATTATTTATTTAACGATCCTTACTTCAAATAATTATTGGAACGTAACTATTCGACGAATAATATTTTTAATATTCATTCAGAGTCGAATTATTTATCGATTATTATTTCGAATATTCTTCTAAAGGTTGGACTACTAAATGAATATTATTTGGATATTCATTTAGAATATTATTCATTAAATGAATATTACTTTTGAATATTCATTTAAGATAGTAATTACCTGACGAATATTATTTTAATGTTCATCTGAAGCTTGATTTATTTATCGAGTCTTATCTCGAATATTCCTTTAAAGCTTGGATTACTAAATGAATATTACTTGATATTCATTTAGAATATTATTCATTAAATGAATATTACTTTTTCAATATTCATTTAAATTCCTAATTAATTATGAATATTATTTTGAATATTCATCCAGGGTTCTATTTAATCATCGAATATTATTTTAAATATTTTAAATATTCCTTTCAGGTCTTAATAATTAATGGATATTATTTTGAATATTCATTTGAATATTTAATTATGCAATAAATATTCTCTCGATATTTCTTCAAGGATTATTTGAGAAATACTCTGATTAAAGATATTCTTTCATATTCCTAAATATTCTGTAAAATATTTTAATTCAATAAATATTCTCTGAATATTTATTCCATACTTAGAATAACCTCGATAAGGTTTATCTTCTTCGATTATTACGGAAAATATTTCGGAGACATATTATTATTAATCTTATATCAAGAAATGTTCTCAGACATCATTCTTCTTGAGTCTATCTCCCTAAAAATAAGGGAACCTTACTTGGAAAATGTTATTTATCTTGTCGACTTCCCGGTCATAAATTATTCTCTTCACTCGCAACACGGGTGCTATTGACTTATTAAGTCATTGTTTACCTTCTCATCTTTCGAGGGGTAAGTTGTTGGAACAAGTTGATATCCGTTACCAAGTAATAGCTTGGGAGTTATTGGTAAATTTTCCTTTCCAACTAGATACGACTACCTTGTGGAGTCTTATCAACAAGTATTATACTTGGGGAAAGGGGGACGAACGTTACATTCAGAATCATGAATTCTATTTGAACTAGGAGTCGTGTAAGAGGCCGAGTAGCGCCGGTCCATCCCCTTTGGCCCAACCGTTGGCCGGGGAGAGCTAGTAAGGCGGTATACAAGTAAAGCCGTCAGTTCTTCCTTCTACCGGTAGTAAATCTAAATTGAGCTGTACGATCTCGACTGATCATCAAGATTGGAACAGCGGGCGCGGTGAATACTCCATCATTGGTTCATCATCCAAACTTATTTATTTCCTGCAACATGATTACTGTTGGCAGAGCTGGAAAAGTGTTCATAACTGGAATTGCAACCTTTTTATGCAAGTTCCTCTTCTTAATAACAATGAGAATATCTCGCTTACTTTTGATGTAGCAGATATTTCTACAAACAAATACTTTAAGTTACCTTGTAACTTCATCGTTCATATTATACTGGCATCATTTCCGTAAATGCATGGCATATGGTTTGAAAGATACTTTTGAACTGTTATACATTATTGTTCAGTTATATATTATTGTTGGTGGGCTATTGCTCACCCTTGCTTTATTATTATATCACAACAACAGCTAGACCGGATGACTCGCACAAGGCGCACTCGACGCGGGCGAGGACGATGAGACTACCAGAGCTGAAGAAGAAGCTATTGGTAGGATATATTTATTCTTTCAGTACCAAGAATATGGTCTAGTATGACTTATGTAAATGGATGGCAAAGAGTATGTATTTATATTGAAATTCTTTTGGATTGTAAGAACTCATAATGTGATTAATAAAAATTTGATTGTTACTCTGATTTCATCTCTGGGACTATAACGGGTGTGTTTTATATTGTTGTGTGGGGTCATAGAGACGTAATTTATTTTATGTTAAGGAAAGTTCAATTGTTGTGGACAGAATTGGAAACCGTAACCACCGGATCCCGGACCCCGGATCTGGGGGTGTTACAAGGTTGGAGCATTAATTGTTGGGGATGTTGAGGAAACTGGCGGTTATAAAGATATAGTTGTTCAAACTAAGGATCGTTTCTTAAAAAGGATTGAAGAGACTTTTATGCATTATATGCAACTTCAGTATCCCCTTCTTTTCCCGTATGGAGATTATGGATTTCATCTTAACATTCCAAGGCATGGCAAGCCACGTACCAATAAAAATGAAGTTGACCATGAAGAAGGTTCTGGAGAACCTAAGCACAGAGATAATGTTTCAATGCGTGAATACTATGCCTACAAACTAATGATACGACCTTCAGAAGGTATGATTGATTAAATTTAAGTATCTCTTTCTATTTTTTTTCCATGGGTTAATTTTCCTTTCTATTTGAATATGCACAATATTTTTGGGAAAGACAGAATAGGATATATGGTCACATTAAATGGGACGGAGGGAGTATGATTTTTATTAAATACTATTTTTATTAAAATAATATTTTTTAAAGTAGTTTTATTGGGTAAATGTTTTTTTGTAAATTATATTTTAAAGTTTATCCTAACTTGCATTTTAATATTTCATAATTTTTGGTGTGTTTATTATCCTATATCTAGGTTTGACAATGCATCTTGGAGGTCGTTTCTGGCAACAATTCGTTGTTGATGCATTTGCTGCAGTTGAGCAGTACAGATTAACTTGGATAAGGAATCATCAAAATGTCATTCGATCTGATTTATATAGGTCCCTTCGGGATTTTATAAGAAAAGGTGACAATAATCCAGCTCATGTTGGCAAAAATATAATCTTGCCAGCCACGTTTACAGGATCACAGAGATACATGTCACAGTAATACCATGACTCACTTGCTATATGTCGAACAATTGGTCACCCTTCATTATTTTTCACAATGACCTGTAATTCAAAATGGCCAGAGATACAAAGAATGCTTGAGCACTTGCCTGGTGTAGATGCTGCTGATGCGCCGGACATTGTATCTAGGGTATTTAAATTAAAATTGGACCAATTGATTGATCTAATCAAGAAATTTGGGAAATGCATAAGAGCTATGCAATGTAAAGTTATTTCTTTAAGTTTAATTCTACTTTATTATACACATTTGCTATAAAACTTTGCATGTTTTATTGTATTTGATCGGTTTTTTTTTCATTAGTGATGCATGTCATTGAGTTTCAAAAACGTGGTCTTCCGCATGTTCATATGTTGGTGTGGTTACATCCAAATGATAGGCCTAAAAGGGTTGAACATATTGATCAGATTGTATCGGTAGAGATTCCAGATAAAGAAATTGATCCAGTTGCTTATGAAATTGTAAAGAATTACATGATTCATGGACCATGTGGGAAAGATCATGATAATTCTCCGTGCATGGTGAAGGGTAATTGTGTGAGGCATTTTCCAAAAAGGTGACATCTATAATTCCATATCTTTTAAAATAATAACAAACACAATAATATAGTAACATCTCTAGATCTTCTCCACTTGATACTATCTTTACTATTGACTTATGTTTTATGTTTAGGTACAACGGTCATACTTTCTTTGATGACCAAGGATTTCCTGTTTATCGTAGACGAAAAATGAATATGACCGTTGAGAAGAATAACATTTCCTTGGATAATCAATTTTTTGTTCCATACAATAGAGGTTTATTGGTTCGTTTCCAATGCCATATAAATATGGAGGTTTACAATAATTCCAGATCGCTCAAATATCTATTTAAGGCTTGAAGGGTCACGATACAGCAACCATGTTGTTGAGAAAGAAGAAGGATAATTCTGACGGAGGTGCTTCAAATAACAAAGACAGGCCCGTTGATGAGATAAAACATTATCTTGATGGTCGATATGTTTGTGCGTCCGAGGCTTCTTGGAGATTATTTGGGTTTGACGTTCATTATCGTACACCTGCAATTGAAAGGTTACCCTTTCATGTTGAAGGCGGAAAAAGTGTAACCTTCAAGACATGTGATAATTTGGAAGAGGTTGCTGATAAAGCAACCAATAAAAAAAGTAAACTTGAAGCATGGTTTGTTGCAAACCAAACATTTCCAGAAGCTCGAGACATCACTTATCCCAACTTCCCTCAACATTTTACATGGCAACCGAAAATGGAAGTGAAGGGAGCGTGGCAGTGTCATTGGTAGAATGATTGACATCCATACTTCCAGTGGAGACGTATTTTATCTTCGTATGATCTTGATGCGAAGTAAAGGTGCAACATCATTTAAAGACTTGCGAACTGTAGATGGACAGGTTTATGAAAGTTACAAGGAAGCTTGCTTGGCACTTGGTCTACTTAAAGACGACAATCAGTGGCACTTAGTGTTGGGACAATCAGATCTTGGCACTGCGATTTTTGATACAATACATTAACGAGTACGAATAGAAAAGTCACCTTGTTAACGGTTGATTCCACGCTCTTCTATTGTATTCCCAAATTCCCTTGAGCGAAGTGTGGCCTTCGTCTTCTCAAGTTAACCTCTCTTCTTGCTCCTGGGTGGCTACAAAATTTTTTCGACCAGCCCCCAGCAAGAAGAGAATAGGAATATATATAGGCTACAATAGGGATCATGGATAATTAGGTTGGGCCTTCTAATTACATCTTGAGCCTAGCCCAATGTAATTAAATATTAATTCAATCCACTAAAGAATTAATATTTGCACTACCTTTCCTAATACCGTAATTTAATTAATTAATTCGGTTCCAATATTATTTGCTTATTAAATTCCCCATGTTTAAAATATCGCATGTCCATTAATTAAATAAATTACTGATAATTCATTTAATTAATATCTTTTATTTTTGATTATCCACTCAACCTTTATTTAATTATGCCGGAATAAATCCACCTGCAGGGTTTCACATAATTAAATCTTTTTGAGCTTTCAAGAGGACATCATTAACCCGAATATTATCAGGACATGGATTCCTTCAATAAATAATATCCCACCATACATATTATTTCATCACCCAAAATATAATGAAATAAATCAAAAGAATTATTTCATATATAAATCAAAGCATGTAAATAATATATACGTGTCAATTATTATTTCCGGATTAAGAACCTAAGCATTAATAATAACATAGAATCTTAGTTCACTTTCTTAATCAGTATAAGGGAACAATTCTAAATTTGATCCTGTTCAATATACACAAAGTATACTAGTATTATTTATTAGTCAATATAAACTAATCTAAATAATACTACAGCCATTCCAGTGGATTGTCTAACTCCACCTGTGCTGTGAACCTTACTATATTATATAAACCGTATTTAATAATCTAATATTCTGTATCCCATTTGATACTAGATTATTCACAATATATAATATTTAGACAACATGTAAACATTTAAATGATTCTCAATTAAACCAGCCAGAAATAAATGTAAATACTTCAAATAAATATTTTCAGTATACACCAACAATCTCCCACTTATACTCAAAATATTCTATGAGTATATCAGTGTTTATTTAATCCACTATTACTCACAAAACTACTTTATAACCAAATATCTGACTCCTATCTTTCTCGAAATCTGAATCGGTATACCCTATAGGAAACAAATCTGAGGCCTTGTAAATTAACATATACTCCTTAGTCCTTCTCAGGTACTTGAGTATAGTTTTTACTGCACTCCAATGTTCCTGACCTGGGTTCGACTGATATCTACTAACCATGCCTATAGCAAAGCAGATGTCAGGCCTCGTACATAACATAGCATACATTAAGCTTCCACATGCCGAAGCATAAGGAACTGCTTTCATGCTCTCTATATCCTTAGGTGTCGAAGGACACTGCTCCTTGGATAGAGCCACTCCATGCTTAAAAGGTAGAAAACCTTTCTTGGAGTTCTGCATGTTAAAACGAGCTAATACTTCATCAATGTAGGGCTCTTGAGATAAAGCCAACATCCTTTTCTTGCGATCCCTTATTACTTTGATCACAAGGATGTATGCCGCTTCATCTAAGTCCTTCATTTCAAATTGTTTGAACAACCATGCCTTTACTGATGACAACATCTTAACATTGTTTCCAATGAGTAAAATGTCATCTACATACAGTACTAGAAAAACCACTGCATTACCCTCACTTCTCTTATACACACATGATTCGCTTGGACTTTGATCAAATCCATATGACTGGACTGCCTGATCAAAACGAATATTCCAGTCCCTAGAAGCTTGTTTTAGTCCATAAATAGACCTCTTAAGCTTACAAACAATATGCTCTTGGCCTTCCATAATGAATCCTTTTGGTTGTTGCATATAGATGGTTTCCACAAGACTTCCATTAAGGAAAGCTGTCTTGACATCCATTTGCCAAATCTCATAATTGAGATGAGCTGCTATAGATAAAAGAATCCGGATTGACTTAAGCATAACAACCGGCGAAAAGGTTTCCTCATAATCGATCCCTTCTTTCTGAGTATACCCTTTCGCAACAAGTCGTGCTTTCCAGGCTTTCACCTTTTTGTCAGATCCTCTTTTCTTCTTGTAGATCCACATACATCCAATGGGTTTTACACCTTTGGGTGGTTCCACGAGCTCCCAAACTTGATTAGAATACATAGATTCCATCTCAGATTCCATTGCCTTTTGCCAAAGATCTGCATCTTTATCTAGAATTGCTTGTTCGTATGTCCTGGGATCTTCATCATGTTCACCAGAGACCAAGTCCGAGGACTCTCCCAAAAACATGAATCGATCAGGTTGTTGAACAACCCTCCCACTACGACGAAGCACCGGTGTGGTATTAGTGACAGGTTGTGCATTTTCTTGTGGTTGATCTACTTGTACTATTGGCACTTGGGGATTATCTGTCCCTCCCACTAGTTCCTCTAAAACGATACTACTCATGGGTTTGTGTTTCATTATATAGTCTTCTTCTAAGAATCTAGCATTGGTGCTAACAATGATATCTCGATCCCTAGGACTATAAAATGAATAACCTTTCGTTCCCATGGGATAGCCTACAAACAACCTTACTTCTGTACGAGATTCTAACTTGGTCGCGTTCTTGTTCAGCACATGTGCTGGACAACCCTAAATCCGAATATGTCTTAGACTTGGTTTGCTACCAGTCCACAATTCTATTGGAGTCTTGGGAACCGACTTAGAAGGTACCAAGTTTAGAAGGTAAGCCGCTGTTTCTATAGCATATCCCCAAAACGACTTGGGTAAATCTGAATAACTCATCATCGATCTAACACTCTCTAAAAGAGTCCGATTCCTTCTCTCTGCTACACCATTCTGCTGAGGTGTGCCAGGTGCAGACAACTGGGATGCAATCCCATTTTCCGATAAATATTCCCTAAATTCTCCAAGCAAGTATTCGCCACCACGATCTGATCGTAGTGACTTGATACATTTTCCAAGATGTCGCTTCTCCGCACTTGCTTTGTACTCTTTGAATTTTTCAAAGCACTCAGACTTACGGCGCAACAAATAAATGTACCCATATCTAGAATAATCGTCAATGAAAGTGACAAAATACTCATAACCTCCTCTTGCTTGGATACTCATAGGTCCACATAAATCAGTATGAACCAATTCTAACACTTCTTTAGCTCTATTCCCCTTTGCTTTAAAAGGCCTATTAGTCATCTTACCTTCCAAGCAGGATTCACAAACTGGAAATGGCTCCACTGCCAACGAGCCTAATGGCCCATCTACTACCAGTCTTTGAATCCTCCTCAAGTTAATATGACCTAATCTTAAGTGCCAAAGATATGTTTGGTTCAATTCAGAAGGTTTCTTTTTTTTATTTGAGCTAGAAAGAATGTTATTAGTTTCCTTATGTTGCAGCATTGGTTGGATAGGATTAATAATATATAAATTGTCTTGCAATGTACCAGAACATATAACTCGTTTATTCATCATAATAGAAACATTACGATCCAAACAAACATTATAACCATCCATGGCAAGTTTAGAAACCGAAATTAAATTCCTTCTAAACGAAGGTACATAAAGACAATTGTTCAAAACCAAAATCCTATCATCGCCAAAAGATAATGTAATTATTCCAACTGCAACTACTGCTACTTTCGTAGCATCTCCCATGAACACATATATCTCGCCATCTCTAAGCATTCTGGATTGCTGGAACCCCTGCATAGAGTTACAAACATGGTCAGTGGCTCCTGTATCTACACACCAAGTGCTCGTAGATATAGCCGCTATATATGTTTCTGTAACTAGAGAAAGAGACATACCAGTATTGTTTGTCTTCTTAGGAAGAGGACAATCCTGTTTCCAGTGACCTGACTGCTTGCACCTGAAGCACTTGCCCTTTGGCTTTTTCACACCACCTTGAACTCCCACTGCATTAGCAATCTTTCCAGCTTTCTGTGTCTGAGTCTTTTTCTTCTTCTTACCTTTCGGCTTAGATGAAGAAGATTTCTCGGCCACATTCACTTGAACATTCTGCTTAAAGAGTCCTTCAGCTGCCTGAAGTTCTGTCAGAAGTTCCGCAAGACTATACATCCTTTTGTTCATGGTGTAATTCAAGCGGAACTGCTCAAAACTTTTGGGCAAGCTCATAAGGATGATATCGATCTGGGTTTCCCCATCAATATCAGCACCAAGGATCTCCATCTCATTCAGATGAGACATCATCCTGAGAACATGATCCCTTACAGGTGTTCCTTCAACCATCTGAGTGTTCATTAAAGCCTTCATTGCTACTTGCCTAGCAGCCCTATTTTGTTCTCCAAAAAGTTCCTTGAGATTAAAGAGCATATCTGAAGCAGTGGGCATAGCCTGATGCTGATGCTGCAAAACACCCGACATTGCTGCCAGAATGTAACATCGCGACATCTCATCAGCCTTAATCCACCGCTTATAATACTCCTTCTCACTTTCTGGAGCATCTTCAGCAGGCTGGTCTGGCTTGGGTTCATAAGTACAAAATTTGTACTCCTCAGCAGTCAACACTATGTCCAAATTACGTTTCCATTCAATATAGTTTGGTCCAGTAAGTTTGTTATCCTTAAGTATGGTGAATAGTGGATTAAAGCCCATAGTGATCTAATCTTGAGAATCATACATGTAACACATAATCAGATAGTTGCATAAATCTTAAATCCTATTGGTTTCCTCTAACAATTAATTAAAATTAATGCACTAATATTTAAACACCATAAGTATCTGGTACGCCACGATGGATGACATATATACCACTTAAATTCGTTTAAATATTACTTTGGTCCTATTACTAAATAATACGCCACGTTAGGGTGGACTATATATTATTTTTCATAGCTAAGTGTATACCATTATTAAATCTTAAATTAATAAAAAGACTGGATACCACCATTAAATATTTCAAATCAATAATCGATAATAGGATAATTCCCAGATCGGGGGGAGCATTGTCAAGAGGCATCACTTAAGACCCCTTTCTAGACAGAATCATCCTTTCTCTCAATATCAAAATCTATATTCAATCAGTGGTACCCTTCTAATTAATTGAATTCTATGAAACTTGGTACGCCACGATGGGTGGCATGTATACCTTTCAATATTCGTAATTAATTTAGGAAGTTTGTTCTAGTAATATCCATAACACTACCTGACACCATAAATCATACGCCACGATGGGTGGCATGTATATAATTTATATTCGTCTCGGTGTTAAATTACATACAAACAATAATGGAGACCATGGGATTTAATTCCTAATTAATTTCCTCACCCACTTAGAATTTTTATTTAAAATTGAGGAATTTTATCTAGATGCATCGCCCTATGTTATTTTTTCGAGGTCCACATGTTATAAAAATAACAAAACAAAGAACACATAACATAGCAGCATGCATCATAAAATTAAAGCAATAAATAAAATTAATGTCCATGTCGTCCTAATTATGTTAAACATGCAATTAAAAATTACACACATAATTAACAACACACATAATAATTATTTAAAGCAATAATTAAAAAATTAAATAGCGGAATTAAAATTAAAAAAAATAATTTAAATCCACTATTATGGCCCCTTAAAAAAAATAAATTTTCAGCCCTGTTCTGCTGAAAAAATCATTTTTCTGCCAAAAATCTTCTGTTGCGCAGGTAGAACCTGCGTTACTGTCTATTTTATCCTGTAACGCAGGACATACCTGCGTTACAGCCATGTTTCAACCTGTAACGCAGGTCAGACCTGCGTTACTGTCCTTTTCCAGAATTTGCACGCGCGCGCGCCTGCTTCTTCCTAGTTCTTGTTCCCAGACTTTGTTTCTTGAATTCTTTCTGTTCGAACTACTATACCAGCAGCCAAAATCAATTACGCAGCGGACAATTTTGTTTCTCCGATTTGATTTCCGATCGCACATAATTGTTACAAAATAACCAGATTTTTACATAATCCATCAAACAATTACATACAAAACAGATCTAATACAAAACTAATTTTGTAAATCTATTCTAACACGATCAACCCTCGTGTTTTACAACCACGATAAACCACGTGGAAACCAAATAAAATAACCACGATTAAACCACGTGGGATCCAAACACATAATTAAAATTACATGGCCATAATAGTGGATACTAAACAACCTGCGAAAGATTATTATACAAGCACACCACTATACACATGCATATATAATTACGACATTGACATCGTATCAAAATTCGCAGAACCAATGAACCAGGCTCTTGATACCAATTGTTGGGACAATCAGATCTTGGCACTGCGATTTTTGATACAATACATTAACGAGTACGAATAGAAAAGTCACCTTGTTAACGGTTGATTCCACGCTCTTCTATTGTATTCCCAAATTCCCTTGAGCGAAGTGTGGCCTTCGTCTTCTCAAGTTAACCTCTCTTCTTGCTCCTGGGTGGCTACAAAATTTTTTCGACCAGCCCCCAGCAAGAATAGAATAGGAATATATATAGGCTACAATAGGGATCATGGATAATTAGGTTGGGCCTTCTAATTACATCTTGAGCCTAGCCCAATGTAATTAAATATTAATTCAATCCACTAAAGAATTAATATTTGCACTACCTTTCCTAATACCGTAATTTAATTAATTAATTCGGTTCCAATATTATTTGCTTATTAAATTCCCCATGTTTAAAATATCGCATGTCCATTAATTAAATAAATTACTGATAATTCATTTAATTAATATCTTTTATCCTTGATTATCCACTCAACCTTTATTTAATTATGCCGGAATAAATCCACCTGCAGGGTTTCACATAATTAAATCTTTTTGAGCTTTCAAGAGGACATCATTAACCCGAATATTATCAGGACATGGATTCCTTCAATAAATAATATCCCACCATACATATTATTTCATCACCCAAAATATAATGAAATAAATCAAAAGAATTATTTCATATATAAATCAAAGCATGTAAATAATATATACGTGTCAATTATTATTTCCGGATTAAGAACCTAAGCATTAATAATAACATAGAATCTTAGTTCACTTTCTTAATCAGTATAAGGGAACAATTCTAAATTTGATCCTGTTCAATATACACAAAGTATACTAGTATTATTTATTAGTCAATATAAACTAATCTAAATAATACTACAGCCATTCCAGTGGATTGTCTAACTCCACCTGTGTTGTGAACCTTATTATATTATATAAACCGTATTTAATAATCTAATATTCTGTATCCCATTTGATACTAGATTATTCACAATATATAATATTTAGACAACATGTAAACATTTAAATGATTCTCAATTAAATCGGCCAGAAATAAATGTAAATACTTCAAATAAATATTTTCAGTATACACCAACACTTAGCACTTCAGGAGAATTCATATTCAGCAATGCCACATCAGATCAGAGCTCTATTTGTACATATACTGACAAATTGTCCAGTCTCTGATCCCCTAACACTTTGGAACAAACATTGGCAATGCATGTCTGAAGATATTATATATTTGAGACGTAAATTATCGGGAAATCAAAGTCTCCAGCTTTCTTCTACTCAACTGGAGAATTACACCCTATCAGGTAAATATATATCATATAATTTGGGAACTTAAATATTTATTTTTATTGGTATATGACATTAGACGTACCTGTATCGTCCTAAAATAAACCATTTTTATTTTTCAGAAAAAGGTTAGAGAACTTGGGCAGGATGTATAAACAACCATGCTATATTATTTTATGATTAGGATTGACGAAATGGTAAATCTTAATTAAAAGTAGAGTCCTGTATTTTCACATTGCTCTATGGAACAATGCCTACAACATTCTCAATGAAACAGTTTATTCATACAACTTAGTTCAGTAACACCCTGTAATTTTAATTTTATTTTTATTGTCATTTTAAAATTTATTGCTCAATTTATGAACGTGTACTTTTAAATAATATAGAACATTATAGAGCATTGTAAAATTAAATCTTACCAGTACTTAATATATTAACTAACACATGTTATGTGCAGAGGTTGAAAAACTCCTTAAGGAGGTTGGAAAAAGTCTCAAGGACCATCCAACTATGCCATATCCTGAGGATATATACTTGCATATTCTCTGCAATCGTCTCATAGATGAAGAAACAGGATATGATAGAGATGATATGAAAGTCCAACATGATAGCTTATATTCAAATCTAAATGTAGATCAGTTGAAAGTGTATGACACAGTTGTTAGTAGCATCGAAAGTGGAAAAGGAGGTCTATTTTTTGTTTACGGGAGTGGTGGATGTGGAAAGACATTCCTATGGAAGATGCTTATTTGTCGATTACGTAGTAAAGGACAGATAGTGCTTCCCGTTGCTTCTTCTGGTATTGTTGCAACATTGTTACCTGGAGGAAGAACGGCTCACTCACGATTTCACATTCCTCTACAGCTAGACCAGTATTCAGTTGCTGGCATTAAGCATGGTACTGATATTGCAGAGCTAATTCAGCACACCAATTTAATAATATGGGACGAGGCACCAATGCAACATAGACCTGAAATAGAAAGTGTTGATAGATGTGTTAGATATACAATGTCTGCAGTGCATCCAGGCAGAAGGAAACAACCATTTGGCGGAATTACAGTTGTATTTGGCGGTGACTTTCGTCAAATTTTACCGGTAATTCCCAAAGCTACAAGAGTACAAACTTGTGCTGCTTCATTGAATCGATCTAGATTGTGGTGATCAGCCAATATACCGTGCCTCTGCTTCTCTACTAGTAGAAGGAAGACGTTCCCTTATCGGGTTGCACCCTGACCGCATATCTAATATTTGGACTACGCTCAAAGGCGATGTCCCCTCTTCCTCCAATCCCTTATAGAATTCTATGCATCGTAGGAACAGAATTTAATTCAGTTTCCCCCAAGCACAAAGCTTGACGACTGGTGTGATAATCATTACTAACTTTACTTCCATGAGTAATTGAGAAAGTAACTCTGATGTGTGGGTTGACTTTAGTCAACAGATTTCGATTACTAAGAATCGCTTCATCAAACATAACTTGGGAGTTGGTCGGAGTTTTGAGTGTTTAGTCAAACCTAAGCCCCTCCTTACTAGGTAGGGTGCATTTCTTGTTGGTAGCGAAGGGAGAAAATAAATAATACTAGCTCCCAAAACCTTGGGTTCCCGAGTTTTGATAAGTTTGAGCGAGGTAGCGATACTTTTCGATGAGTGAAGCTATAGTCAGTGAAGAAATGGGAACCCGTTCTATTTTTAAATACTTTTTCGACGATCAGAAAATATTTAAAATAATTTTTAAAGTTTTAAATAACTTTTGAAATAAATAATATGATTTGTAAATCATCCTGGAATATTTAATAAATATTCAAATAATATTTATTAAATAAATAATCAGCTTAGAATAGTTAATAAATATTTTAATAATATTTATTAAATAAATAATCACTCACAATCCTCAATTGAAAATAATATTCAACTTATTAATAAATATTCAAATAATATATATTAATATCATCACAGGATTTTTTAATCCGAAAATATGCAATTTATATTTATTGAATTATTTTTAAAACTAACTATACGTCATATATCATCTCCGGAGACTTCCGGGTTTTTATGTCCTTATCCGGACGAACTATCTCCGACTCCCTTAATAAGAAAATGTATTATAATACTCTACTGGGAACTTGTAACACATCATCGTATACATATATATAAGAGTCTATGCATACATACATACTTAACAGGTTTATAAATCCACGTAAATAACCATACATCATATGCTGATTCGCAAAAATACTATCAAGCAGTTCATAGCATTTATACCACAACAACAACAGTTTGAAAATACTTGAAATACAAGTTTCGAAAACTTGCCTGATAGTGTCGGAATAGTCTGGGCCCTGTCTCTAGTGTGATGATCTATAATAATCAATACGGTTCGGTTAGTTCGTTAAAAGATCCCGTCAAATCGACTATTCACGTAAAGACACAACTTCGTAACGATACATTCTTATTACACGTTTGGCTTATTATAATTCCATGATATCCTTTAACCACTTTTGGATAATTAATGGTCTCGTAACGACTTTCGTTAAAGGTCATTTTCAACGAAACTAAAGTTCGTCTTAATTCGTCCCCTAAAAGGGTTTTTCACTTGCGCAACTATGATTCGAAAAATTCTATAAAATTGAAAAATAAACTTTTTCATGAAATTCTTTTTCTCACTTCTTCTTAACTGTCCAGAGGATTTTTCATCCAAATTTCATAATTAAGAACATCTTTTTGCTAGCTCAATTGTTGCTCTAAATATAGCTTCTTTCTGCAGTGCTTTCTCATGCGCATTCTTGACTTAAACATTTCTATAAAATCGAAAATTAAGCCTTTTGTCTTCAAATTTTTACAGGAACTTGACAACTGACTAAGTTACCCCCTGTAAAAATTTTATAATCATAGACCATTTTTAAAGGGCTCGTTTGACTTGGTAAAGTCAGTCCATCTTAACGATTCGTCCATTTTAACCGGTTTCACTAAACAAGTCCTACTGGTTTATGGCCAAAAACTTACCAAGAAAACATTTGTTGAATTCGGTATTAACTGCTCAAATGATCTAATGAAATTTCGACATTATAACGACTATAAACCGAACATATCCAAATTCCATGAACTCCATCTAACCACTTAATTCAACCATACACCATCAAGATCATATAAACATCATCAAGGATCTATAAGACCAGTGGTAACATTCATTTATCACTATCCAAAACTTTACCCATACTTATAAAGCTTAAAACATCACAATCCCCTTAAACATGTACATACTTGCATCAACCTTTCAAATCAACTTATAGCTCATAAAGTTTAAGGTGGGTGTGAGTGTTTTACCTTCCTTGGAGTCTTAACAACCTTAACCAAGCTTGACTTTCCTTAAAAACACCTTAGATAGCTTTAACAACCTTTAATCTTCAAGACCTAAACAACCAAGTTTAAAATTTTCGTTGTCAGCATTACCACTCTTGAAAGAACTGGAAAAACGAGGGTCTTACTTTGATTTTCTGGATGAGGCTTCTAAAGAGGAGTTGTAGAGAATCTCAATACCTTTCCAAAAAGCTATAGAACACAAAATTGCATTGAGAAATGAGGGAGTTATGACAGGTTGAAGTGGTAGCTCTGTTTTTGGCCGAAAATAGAGAAAATGGAGGGGGAGAGCTTTTACTATCTTTTCTTATGTAATTGATAAAATGATATGTATAATTGATATATATCCATCATACTTCTGCACTTATCAATTACCCAAGGTAATCTCCAAAGTAATTTTGCAAAAGAAAGGTAATTGGCAATTTGTCCCAAAAGTGGTATACAATGCCTCGTTTAAATAATCATGACTTGCCTTATTTGATTAGCATCCAATGCTCCTTGCCTTTCATGGCTTGCATGGCTATTACATGGTAAATTACAGGTATATTACTCACCTATTAATCAACCAATGCTTACCATTTAATTCCATATGCAAGTTTAGAGATTTTCTTGTAAAAGCGTTTCGTCGTGTAGAAATTTCTTTCATCGTTCTTGAACATTTGCCTTTGAAACTCTTCTAATAAATTACATAATTCCTTGCCTTGGTATTTAACTTAGCTTGAAGATTTTCTTAACCTCAATATCCCATATTTATACCAATATTTAATAAAAGTGAAAATCTACGTAATCTGACAGTTTCTACATTCCCTTTCTTCTTGGTACAACGATACTTTATCCATAAAAGTATAAATACTTCTTCATTCATATAATATGATCTTAAAAACTTTACATAACCTCCACCAATCACCATTTATGATCATTTTAGAAATGTTACAAAACCTGGGTTCTTACAACCTTTCATCCTTAAAAGGATTCCGTCCCAGAATCATTTCTAGAACAGATGGGGGTACTTCTTGTTAGGCCGAATACACAGATTATAATCAACTAATTATGAGAGAATAACAATAAGTTCTTAAATAACTTTAAAAACTGTTTGGAATTAACTCCTCTCTCAGTGATATAAAATATCACAGAGAGCTGCTTAGGTTACAATGAAAGATATTGTATTACACGATCGATACCCTTCTAGGGTTAACCTAACTGTATTTATAAAGATATACAGCTACGTACAATCGATAATTGATACTCCTATAAATTAGCTATACAAATATTATCAATTATGATTGCTACACGTCTTTCTAGTCAGCACGACTTCCTTTGACAGCTATCCAATCTTCAAAGATATCGCTTCCATAATTATCTTCAATAATTCTGTTACTGACCAGCAAATGCTTCTGTTCAACAGAGTTTAGCTGCTTCCTCTTGTTAGCGTATAGCAAACTCTGTCGAGTTTCCAACTGTCAGAGTTTAACTAAACTCTGACTGCTTCCAGTTTCAAGTTAAACCCTGTTTTTCCCTGTAAAACTTAAACACTGATATTAACCATATCAATTATATTTAACAATCTCCCCCAACTTGTTCATTAGTAAAAATGCACAAGTTAACAGTAATTGATGATGTCAAAACAATTTTATATAAACACAGTGTTTATTCAAATAAGCAGAGTTTAATCTTGACTTAACAAAATTTACAGAAAACAAGAAAATTCTTACAGACTTCAATCTCTAATCTCCTTCTTTATTTCAATGAGATTTCCATTCCAGTCTCTGTACTTAGGAACATATTTGCTGTTATACTTCATTCCTCTAATTGCCAAATTTTGAAGCATTTTCTGTCTGAGCACATTTGCAACTGATTGAGTCCTTTGATTATTCACCTTGAAAAGATACAGAACATATTCTAATTCTTCCCAATATTTCAAACCAATATCATTCTCACCAATTTTAAATACTGTCCCATCAGCCATAAAGTATAAGAGAAAATCTTTCTTTAAACTCTTTTGATAAACTAACTGTACTGATTCCAGTCTGTCCAAACTCTCTTGAGTGACACCACGACCTGGAACAGCCAGTGAAGAAGGATATCTAGGACCAGTATGTTGCCTTTTATCTCTTTGTGAGCCTAGGCCAGCTTTATTGTTTCCAATCTTACCAGATAAGGCGCTTCCATCAGTAAAATCCATAGGAGCTCCTGATACTAGATTTGGATCATGAAGTGTTCCTTTTCCAAAGACTGACTTCAACTGAGAAGATAGAGGTTTAGACACAACTTGTGTAGCAACAGAGATTGTGTTTTCTTTCTTCTGTACAACTTGTGTAGAAACAGAGATTGTGTTTTCCTTCTTCGAAATTCTTTCTTCTTCAGCAATGCCTTTCAGCTTTTGCTTAGAATCTGCATCTGTTGGTTTTCTGGATACCTGCATCCTTTGATCAGTACCAACTTGTTCTTTGATTTCAATGCCTTTAAGAACAGGCTTAGCAGCTTTCCCATTTTTCTTAGACTTCCCAGATTTCAAAGCTTTCTGATGTTTTGCTAGAAAAATTTTCTCTTGAGCTTGAACATCTGCAAGTGTAACTCCCTCTTCATTCTCTTCAAAAAAACATCTTAGCAGCCAACTCCTCATCAGTCTGTGGATTAGAAGTTAATACCAAACTATTGGTCTTTGAATTACCTTGAGTATTAGTGTTTATTCCAGCAAACTGTGATTTAGAAGACTTGCTAGATTTCAGAGTTTGACTTTCTTCAGCTTTACCCTTGCCTTTATTACTTGCTCCTCCATCTCCAGCATCATCCTTTCTAATCAGAGTTTGAGCAGACTTGCATTTTGACTTAGCAACTCTCTCCCCCTTTTTGACATCATCAGGAATGAGTATAGTTGTAATCAGTTCCAAGGAGGTAGCAATGGAATCAATGTTAGCAGACATGACAGACTGATTTGCTTCAACTTTACCCAATCTCTGAAGTACAGTCTCTTGAGCTTTTGAGAAATTTTGAAACATTTTGTTGTTGTCTCTCTGTAGAGTCATCTCTCTACTTACAACTTCATTTCTCAGATCTATAATAGACTTCTGATTTTCATTAAATCTGTGATTCAAGGCCTTCACCTGAATCACCGTGCCTTGTAAGCATGTCAGAATGTCTGGATTTGAAATCTTTTTAGAGTTATCCCTGAGAAAATTAGCTACCCTGCCAGTAGGAAATATGCAATCTTCCTTGTACCAATCTGCAGTTTGTTTAGCCATGTAACCATCTTCAATTTCTCTTGCAGAAGGTCCAGCAAAGTCTGGCTTCTCCCTTATTTTCAGTCCAACAGTTTGAACTTCAACATTTGGAGCAAATCCAGCTTCTGCACTCACTTCTTTTGAAGGATCATTTTCAGAATCATTATCATCTGCAACTGAGGCAGTTTCTTCATTAAATGCAGGAATAGGTTCTTCTTGAACAATTTGTTTTTCAGGATTAGCAGAGTTTGTCTTGACAATATCTGAGGAAACATCTTTAGCAGGCTGATCAATTTCCTCATGGTCTGAGATTTGATGTACATCAGAGAATAACTCTGTGTGAGATGCAACCTCTGTTTCTTCAAGCACCACCGTAGGTTGATCTGCAACACCAGTTTCAGCAGAGTTTGCAGCCATGGGTATTGGAATATGATCTTCAATTTCAACAGAGAATGACATGACATTTTCATCAAACTCTTCCATTTCAGGTAACTCAGTTCTATCAACATGTTCAACTGGAACCTCAGCAAGTACTGGTGAATTAACTCTGAGTTCAGGTTCTGCTATAGTAGGTTCTGAGTTAATAGCTGTCTCAACAGCAGGAGTCTCCTTAGAGATATCCTCTGGAGCTTCAAGATTCACTTCTTCATCAGACTCTTCAACAATCAGTCTCCTCCTTTTAACTTGAAGCACTTATGTTCTTTCTTCTTCTGAAATAGAATCATCTAGAGTAGATGGAGATGGGGGTTTGTTTGCTCTTTCCTTTCTAGCTCTCTTTGGCCTAGGAGCTTCAATAGTCATGTTGACTCTGTGCTTTCTTGGTGGTCTTATAGCCCTGTGTTTCCTTGGCTTTTTGTGTGGTTGAGGTTGAGGTTGTTGTTTAGATGGAGATTGAGGTTTTGAAGTAGTAGCAACAGTAGATGGAGTGGATGTAGATGTGGGTTTAGAGGTAGGTTCAGTGTTTATAGGTTGAGGATTTGGTTGTGGAGGTTCAAGTACAGGTTCAGGTGCTGGTGCTCGTGGTTCCTGTGGTTGATTGAGAAAGTTTCTAAGGGCAAGAGGAAAAACAAACTCTGGAACTTGTTCCTTGTTGGCATCTTTATTTGTCAAGTCAGAAAACATTCTCTTATGGACTTGAAAGGGTTGAATGACATCCTCATCAGAAATTTCCACATTAGGCAAACAAGCAGAGAATAAACTTTGACAAAAACGTGAGAAATAGACAGTTGTATGAGACTCTTCTAGTTTTTCACCTAGATTCATAAGAACTAATCTACCAAAATCAAAATTACTCCCATTGAGAAGAGAATACCCGATTTGAAGACTATCAGTGGGAATTGCATCCCAGTTGGTGACTTTCTTTCCAAACGCTCTTGTGATGCAGTCAAAGAAAAAGCTCCACTGTTTCCTAAGCCCTGGCCTTTTAACATTACCAAGCTTGTCCAAAGGGCCAGAAAACCGAAGTTGCTGTAACATTTCTTTCAGTTCATTCTCACCAGCCACAGCGTATGAGGTGTGAGTGTCAAAATCCATAACATCTCGAACAGTTGCTGGAGTGATTACAAACTCTTGGTCTTCATGAGTAAACACAATGGTTGGAGTCCCATTCTCTCCACCATCATCATAAACAGAGTTTCGCCAGAAAGTAGAGATTTGTGTGTCAGAGAGTTTTGTTGGTTGAACAAGAGCTTGACCTATTTCAGAATCCTTTAGGAAGTTATGAATCAAATGAAATGGTTTTGGGGCTTTATCAGTGTTTAGTATTGCTGCATAGTTGTTAGGAATAACAGATAATCCCTGAGCAACAAAAGTCTTGGATGCCATTAGAATAGTTTAGAAATTGTGAGAAAAAAGAATGTGTAGAAAAGTGTTTGTGAAAATGCTTAAGTGAAAATAACAGAGAAATTGTGTGTTAAGTTGTGTGTTCGTGGGTTTAAAAGTGAAAAAGTGAATAATGAACCGAGTTTGATTAGATCTGTAATTGAAAATTAAAAACCCAATCGTTTTAGACATTAAACACGCAACCAATTTCTTGTTAAGTGTGTGAGTGGGACACGTGTCACGTAAACAGTGGAACAGTCGTTTACACGCGCAGTAATAATGCCTATTATTACTGCTATTCTCTCTCATATTACCAATACGCTTTAACTGTCTGACACCATTAAACAGTTGGCAAGTATCACATGCAAATTTCAAAAACTCTTTTTGTACTCCAAGTATATGCTTTATCTGAAATAAAATATTACCTTAGAGTACTCAACAGAATCCAACAGTGTTTATCAATTCTCCAACTTTATTACTGTTATCCGTTAAAACACTGCACAGTTGTGAATATGAGTGTGTGTATAGCAGAGTTTACTAAATCAGTATTTAGAGCATCTAGTATTTCATAAAATCCATAAAGTAAATCAGTAAACACTTGATGCACAAACTCTTATAGTAAACACTGAATGTATGATGAATGCTAAACTCTGTAGTAAACGATTTATATACAGTAATATTTAATTAATTTATAACCCCCTATTTATTTATTTATTTATTTATATTTTTTTTTAAATTTCTCCAGTAATCAGAGGTTGGAACTAGTCACCAAATCCTATAATTCTAGCCCTTATCAGTTTGATAAGTTCTTGGATCTTCCTAGTCTTCGACTAGTCACCAAAAATTAGAGAATTTTAGCCCTTACTATATACCAGTAAGTTCCTGGGTCGTCCTAGTTACAAACATGATCTTAAAGGAGTTCTAACAATCTATATACATAAGCTTTGGGGTATTTTAATAACAGAATCTAATTTAACAGTGTATAACTAACAGAGTTTAGAGCTCATCAACATCAGAAAATATTCATGAGAGGCAATGTATAACGCCTTAGAAATTTCAGAATATTTAATTACTAAAAAAAAACTATTTATTTTATATTAAATGTGAATTATGTGGCGTATATAATTGTTGTGGAGGTGATGTGTCTATGGAATAATATTTGGAGGTCAGATTGATATTTTATGTGTGTTATGTAAGCCCGACTATTTTAATTATATTTTTGGAATTTATTTCCTATTTAATTTCATTACATTTATCTTCTGTGAATTTTATTAAATCTTCGGGATTAGCAGAAATCCTGAAATCTTCTTCATTATTAACTTTATTAGTTTATATGACTTTCAAAAATATTTGGTGAATTATTTCTGGGTTTCAAGGATTTTAAAATGATTTTACGAATTATTTTCCAATTTAAGGATTTAATCTTGTAAAATCGATATTTAATTCGTTTTCAATCCTAAAAATATTTTAAAAATATGGGGAGGTAGATAATTTCATCCTCTATGTTTTAAAAATGAAATTGTGATTTTTCCCAATGGTTACCTATTTATTTATTATTTTACGAGATGATTTTTTTTAAATTGTCAATCAGTTTCTAAAAATTACTAAACCATTTTATTTCCTTTCCCCCCAAAATTCTTTATAACCCAATCCCTAATTTCATTATCCCAACTTCTCTTCCCCTGCATTTTTGGTACGAGTCTCTCGAAGATTCTCGACAAGATCTCTCTCCCTCAATTTCTCGAGTTTTCTCCCTCTATCCTAGATTCCGTGGATAAAGGAAAGGCTAAAGCTGAGGACGTAAAGACGCTTCGGATTCTGTGATTTTCTATTTAAGGCAAGTAAATTGCTTTAATTACCTTTCAAATGAGTTATGATTATGAAAACCTGATTCATATGTTTATTTAAATTACTCTTGCTATAATTGTTCTGTTAATTTCCCAAAATTGCGAATACATAATGGTTATACCCCAAATTGATTCTATTGAATTGTTGATTCTTTTAGTGAATTGATTACATCCATATCCCTTGCAAGCATATTGTTCCACCTCTCTTTCAAGTAAACCGCTTCACTTATATTTCCAGCGAATTATGATTATCATAACTTGATCCTTATGTAATTGATTTATCCTTGATATAATTGCTTTGATAATTTCCATTAATTATGAATATTCAACTGTTATACCCCAGGTTGACTATATCGTTTTTGTTAATCCTTTTTGTGACTTGACTCAAGTCAATACCCCTTTTTGCCATATCGAACTTGTCGATATTTAATTCAGAGAATACCCGACCTTGTTCTATTTGGTGAGATTTGAGATGTTAACCTGGAACGAAAGTGTTCAGGATGTTTGGCAGTTGAGGTGGTCGATTGTTCCGACACCTGATGTTTAGTTAGGATTGGACTGTTAGTTTTTTTTTAAAAATGTGGACCGTAAGGGTCGGACCAGATTCGTGGTCAGAAATAATTAAGGCCAATGTGTGCCGTGGATCCATTAAGGACATTGCTGTGTGCGTTTGTCCGGGGTTAGTGCGTGACTGATCAGCAGCCTAACCTTATAATTGTTTTTATTTATAAAATGCATGATAGTCCAATCCGCTTCTATTCTATGATTCAGATAAAAGATGAACTTTTAATTGAGATATATATTGTTGATTGTTAATTCTTGAAAATCTTGCAGACATATCAGTTGTTGATGTTTTAATTTCATACATATATACTTGCTGAGCGTTTTGGCTCACTTGCTTGCTAATTCTGTTTCCTCAGCTAAGCCAGGAGATGTCTAGAAGAAGTGGCCCGTCGGGTTGGGGTAGTCACCGAGGCAGTCAGAGGGTCGAGGCGGTTGGTTGGGTAGTGACATATACCTTGGTTTATATTATATCTGTATTTGTAGGCAGATTATCATATTTAATGGGTTGTATATTATTTGATTCAGTTCTGGGTTGTAATAGTTATTGATAGTTGTTTCATACAGTGACCTGTGTGCGGTCTGGGTTGTTATGGTTTTATTTTCTTATGGATTAGTATAACTTGTGCTTGTGGACTGTTTTTAGTTCTACTTAGTTGTTTGAGCAGGTGGTTAGTTCGGTTTATGATTACTTCATGCCGAAATTTCTAAAATTTCTCCTATATTAATGTTTAATTGAGTATAAAAGTTTATTATTATTATTGTTGGCAAGTGAGGGTGTTACAAGTTGGTATCAGAGCCACAGGTCACAGTCACTGAAACAATTAGGTGGGGAGTCGGGGTAGAGTTATAAGAAAGGTTAGGATGGTTTCGTGAGAGACAGGAAGTCTAATTATATTATATATATATATATATATATGTATACTTCAGGCACCTGCTTCTGGTTCCGATTCAGACCCGGACGAGGATCCGGAAGGTGGGGCTTCTGTACCGCAGCAGATTTCCCCGGGGGTTATGCAGCCGTTCGTAGGATCGCAGGGCTCGGTGAATGGGCCAGCATATCAGTATACTCCTCAGCCTGTCCCATATCATGTGTACGAGCGAGTGGCCCGAGAGAGGGACTATCTCTTAGGGCAGATGGCAGAGTGGAGGGCTATGAGGGCTGGGGAGGAGGATCGGGCTAGAGATAGAGATAGAGCGGTGGCTGAGCTGGAGGATGTCCGGAGGCAAGTACGAGCTCTTAGACGTGTTGTCATTAGGCGGGGACGGATGAGATCCCGAGATGAGCCGGCATTTGTGACACAGCAGGTGACCCTAGGTTTGGTGACGGCAGAGCTGGAGAGCATTTTGGGATCAGCTTGGCGGGGAGAGTCGGATGACGATGATGACCAGTGATGATTAGGGTAGTATGATGATGTGGTATTTAGAGGCATGTTGTGGCAGTAGTAAGTATGTCAGGATTTGCAGTGCGACCAGTTTTGTTGTATATATCTGTTGTACTGTGACTAGATGTTAGCAGTCTTCTCTTTTAGTATTATGTTGTACCCTTATCGAAGCGTTGTTCTTACGCTTGTATCAGATCTATCTATATATGTCATTATCACTTTCGCAGAACTGTGTTAAATTTCTTTATACTGTCATTTACTTAAGCATCTTATTTACTGCTCGTTTCATATTTACCTTCAGCATCATTTCCTTCTAGCATAGTTTTTACTTTCGATACTATGTTTGACCTTAGCATTATGACTATTGTTTCTTTATTGCACCTATTGAACGTTTGTGAATACCTTGTGTAACCTTGGATTGATATCCTATTGCACCTTGTGAATCAATTGTTGACCGGAATATTGGTTGGAGACCTCAAATTCCTTTTCAGTAATATATGCATTGTTTGTTTAAGTTGGATCATTTTGAGCTATTATTTTCTGAACCTGAATCTAATATAATTGTTCATTGATTTCAGAAATATGCCACCCAAAAAAGAAGAAACAAAATACCCGAACCCCCGATCAGGGTGAACAAGCTAATCCACCTCCTGTTGGTCAGATGGACCCTGCCTTAGCACAAATATTACAAACTTTTGTTCAGCAGACTGCTACTCTGGCACAGCAACAGCAGCAATTACAGCAGCAGTTGTTGGCTCAACAGCAACAACAGCAACAACAGCAACAACAGCAACAACAGCAACAACAGCAGCAGCAGCAGCAGCAGCCACCTGTTCCTCCGGTGGTTACTTTTAAGTCTTTCCAGGCAGTAAAACCTCCTGAGTTTAAAGGAACAGCAGACCCGGTGGAGGCGAGGTCTTGGTTAAAAGAGATGGAAAAAGCCATTGCACTGGTGGGGGTCCCAGCAGACAAACAAACTGAATATGTAAGTTATTTCTTGAAGAATGAAGCTACTTACTGGTGGGAGTCGGTGAAGATGTTGGAAGCTACTGAGGTGATTCCTTGGGAGAGGTTCACAGAGCTATTTTTGGAAAAGTATTTCCCCGACTATATGAAAGACCAGATGGAGATGAAGTTTTTGGAGCTGAAACAAGGGAAAATGTCGGTGACAGAATATGAAACCAAGTTTACGGAACTAGCTAGGTTTGCTCCGGCCTATGTGGATACGGAGAGGAAGAAGGCTAAGAGGTTTCAACAAGGATTGAAACCGTGGATTCGTACTAAACTAGCAGTTTTGGAGTTGGAGACTTATGCAGCAGTGGTGCAAAAGGCCATGATAGCTGAAGGAGAAAGCGAATTATACTTCAAGGAAAAAGAAGGAAAGAAAAGAAAGGCTGGGTCAATGGGGGAACGACAAGAGCAAGGCAGTTCTCAGAATGTGCCAAATAAAAAGCCAGGATTTCATCCAGGAAGGTATGGGAACCCTAAGAAGCCGGGATCAGGGAATGGGGGCCAAGGAAATAGAATTCAAGATGCGAGTCAACAGAAATTGGTTAGGCCACCCTTGGCAGAATGCAAGACTTGTGGGAAAAGGCATCCTGGAGTGTGTACAAAGCTGGAGGTGACGTGTTTCAAATGTAATCAAAAAGGTCATTATGCTCGGGAATGCAAGGCAGGAATTGTGTGTCACCGTTGTGGGAAGCCAGGGCATATAATGAAAGACTGTAAAGTACCTGTAGTGAAACCTCCAGTTCTGGCTAACCCAATACTGCAAGCAATTGAAGCACCACCCCCAACGGCAAGTGTCAGACCAGTGGCGAGGACTTTCAACATGACTCTGAACGAAGCTATTAAGAATTCGGATGTGGTAGCAGGTACGCTCCCTGTAAATTCTGTTCAAGCTAAAGTGTTAATTGATTCCGGGGCTACGAAATCTTTTATATCCAAAGAATTTGTTCAAAGGTTAAATTGTGAGGTATGCATGTTACGTGAGGCTATAGTTATAGAAATAGCTAATTCAGAACGAATTCCGGTTACTCAAGTGTGTCCCCGTTGCAAGATTGATATTTCAGGGCATTGTTTCTACGCTAATTTGATACCATTTCAGTTAGGTGAATTTGATGTTATCTTAGGAATGGATTGGTTAACAGAGAATAATGCCCAAATTGATTGTAAGAATAAGAAGGTGATCCTTATACCCTCTGATAATGTAGAGGTTACCTTTAGGGGTCAGAGGCAAGATAGGAGATTTTTAACGATCATTCAGACAAAGAGGTTGTTGAGGCAAGGATGCGAGGGCTATATGGCTTATGTCATGGATACTAGTCAAGAGGTGCCTAAGATAGAGGAAATTCCAGTGGTGAATGAATTTCTTGATGTTTTTCCGGATGAACTTCCCGGTTTACCTCCGGATAGAGAAATAGAATTTACTATCGACTTAGCCCCAGGAACTGAACCAGTGTCAAAGGCTCCCTATCGAATGGCACCTGTAGAGATGAAGGAATTGGCAGTCCAATTGCAAGATCTTTTGGAGAAAGGTATTATTAGACCTAGTGTATCGCCGTGGGGAGCTCCGGTATTATTTGTAAAGAAGAAGGATGGAAGTATGAGACTGTGTATCGATTATCGGGAATTAAATAAGTTGACCATTAAGAATAAATACCCTTTGCCAAGAATTGACGATTTGTTTGATCAATTAAAAGGAGCAACTTGTTTCTCGAAGATTGATTTGCGGTCAGGATATTTTCAATTAAAGATTAGACCGGAAGACGTTCCAAAAACAGCGTTTCGGACTAGGTATGGGCACTACGAGTTCTTAGTGATGGCCTTTGGGTTAACTAATGCACCAGCAGCATTCATGGACCTAATGAATAGAGTCTTCAAGAAGTATTTGGATAAGTTTGTGATTGTGTTTATAGATGATATTCTGATATACTCGAAGACCGAAGAAGAGCATGCAGGGCATTTGAGAATAGCCTTAGAAATGTTGAGGAAAGAGAAATTGTATGCGAAATTTTCCAAATGTGAGTTTTGGCTGAAAGAAGTGCAGTTTTTAGGGCATGTCATCAGCAGTGAAGGGATTAAGGTGGATCCTGCTAAAATTGAAGCCGTGATGAATTGGGACCGACCTAAAACACCCACAGAGGTTCGAAGTTTCTTAGGATTGGCGGGATATTATCGAAGATTTGTTCAAGACTTTGCGAAAATAGCCACCCCACTAACAAAGTTGACAAGGAAGAATGAAAAGTTTGTGTGGAATGAGAAGTGTGAAGAAAGTTTTCAGGAATTGAAGAAGAGATTGGTGACTGCACCTGTATTGACACTTCCAGATGAAAAAGGAAATTTTGTGATCTACAGTGATGCATCTCACAAAGGTTTGGGATGTGTACTAATGCAGCACGGTAAGGTAATTGCTTATGCTTCGAGACAATTGAAACCTCACGAGCAGAAATATCCTACTCATGATTTAGAATTAGCCGCGATTGTTTTCGCCTTGAAGATTTGGAGACATTATCTGTATGGGGAAAAGTGTGAAATTTATACAGACCATAAGAGCTTGAAGTATATCTTCACCCAGAAGGAGCTAAATATGAGACAGAGAAGGTGGTTAGAATTACTCAAGGATTATGATTGTACCATCAACTATCATCCTGGGAAGGCGAACGTGGTGGCGGACGCTTTAAGTAGGAAGGAAAAAATCAGTATGTTGACAATGCCTGAGGAATTATACAAAGAGTTTGAAAGATTGGAGATAGAGGTGTGTATGCCTGCAAATAGTACAGATACGGTGTACACTATGACGTTTCAGCCAGAATTACTAGAAAAGATTCGCAGATGCCAGGAGGAAGTCATGAGCGGAGATGTGAATAAGTTAACAGGTGAGGAAATATGCACACAAGTAGATGATAGTGGGATATTGAGATTTTCTTCACGTATTTGGATACCCAATGTGACAGAGTTGAAGAATGAGATCCTACAGGAAGCCCACAGCTCGAAATATTCGATTCATCCAGGAAGTAAAAAATGTATAGAGACCTAAAAAGAAACTTCTGGTGGCCGGATATGAAGAGAGATATTGCTGAATGGGTGAGTAAGTGTTTGACCTGTCAGAAAGTAAAAGCAGAACATCAAAGGCCAAGTGGGATGCTACAACCATTAGAGATTCCCGAGTGGAAATGGGAACATATTGCAATGGACTTTGTGGTTGGATTGCCAAGGACAAGAGCTAATCATGATGCTATCTGGGTAATTGTTGATCGATTAACGAAATCTGCCCACTTTCTTCCAATAAATGAGAGGTTTTCATTAGACAAATTAGTTCATCTATACATAAAAGAAATTGTGGTGCGACATGGAGTTCCAGTATCAATAGTCTCAGATCGAGATCCAAGATTTAATTCGAGATTCTGGAGGAGTTTTCAAGAATGTTTGGGCACCGAATTAAAAATGAGTACTGCTTACCATCCTCAGACTGACGGTCAGAGTGAAAGAACGATTCAAACAATTGAAGATATGCTCCGAGTTTGTGCGTTGGATTTTTCAGGAAGTTGGGATGAACACTTGCCGTTAGTGGAATTTTCATACAACAATAGCTTTCATGCTAGTATCGGTATGCCACCGTATGAAGCATTATATGGACGAAAGTGTCGATCTCCAGTATATTGGGAAGAAGTTGGTGAGCGAAAGATACTCGGACCTGAGTTAGTGCAGCAAACCAAGGAAGTAGTCCAACTTATTCAGAAACGGTTAGTGACAGCTCAGAACCGACAGAAGAAGTATGCTGATTTGGCCAGAAAGAACATGGAATTCGAAGAAGGAGAGCAAGTACTGTTGAAAGTATCTCCGTGGAAAGGGTTAGTAAGATTTGGCAAGAAAGGGAAATTAAGTCCAAGATTTGTTGGGCCTTTCGAGGTATTGAAGAAAGTCGGGAAAGTCGCCTACGAGCTAGCTTTACCGCCTCATATGCAACATATCCATAACGTGTTCCATGTATCCATGCTTAAGAAATACCATTTGGATTCTAAACATGTCATTGAATATGAGCCGATAGAGATTCAGCCAGATTTATCTTATGTGGAGCAGCCTATCAAAATACTAGATCGAAAAGAAAAGGTTTTGAGGAATAAAACAATTCCTATAGTGAGAGTTTTGTGGAGGAACCCCAAGGTGGAAGAATCAACTTGGGAGTTGGAAAGCGATATGCTGGAAAAGTATCCTCAATTATTCTCTTAGGTGAGATTCTGGGGACAGAATCCTTTTAAGGGGGGAAGGTTATAACGCCTTAGAAATTTCAGAATATTTAATTACTAAAAAAAAACTATTTATTTTATATTAAATGTGAATTATGTGGCGTATATAATTGTTGTGGAGGTGATGTGTCTATGGAATAATATTTGGAGGTCAGATTGATATTTTATGTGTGTTATGTAAGCACGACTATTTTAATTATATTTTTGGAATTTATTTCCTATTTAATTTCATTACATTTATCTTCTGTGAATTTTATTAAATCTTCGGGATTAGCAGAAATCCTGAAATCTTCTTCATTATTAACTTTATTAGTTTATATGACTTTCAAAAATATTTGGTGAATTATTTCTGGGTTTCAAGGATTTTAAAATGATTTTACGAATTATTTTCCAATTTAAGGATTTAATCTTGTAAAATCGATATTTAATTCGTTTTCAATCCTAAAAATATTTTAAAAATATGGGGAGGTAGATAATTTCATCCTCTATGTTTTAAAAATGAAATTGTGATTTTTCCCAATGGTTACCTATTTATTTGTTATTTTACGAGATGATTTTTTTTAAATTGTTAATCAGTTTCTAAAAATTACTAAACCATTTTATTTCCTTTTCCCCCAAAATTCTTTATAACCCAATCCCTAATTTCATTATCCCAACTTCTCTTCCCCTGCATTTTTGGTACGAGTCTCTCGAAGATTCTCGACAAGATCTCTCTCCCTCAATTTCTCGAGTTTTCTCCCTCTATCCTAGATTCCGTGGATAAAGGAAAGGCTAAAGCTGAGGACGTAAAGACGCTTCGGATTCTGTGATTTTCTATTTAAGGCAAGTAAATTGCTTTAATTACCTTTCAAATGAGTTATGATTATGAAAACCTGATTCATATGTTTATTTAAATTACTCTTGCTATAATTGTTCTGTTAATTTCCCAAAATTGCGAATACATAATGGTTATACCCCAAATTGATTCTATTGAATTGTTGATTCTTTTAGTGAATTGATTACATCCATATCCCTTGCAAGCATATTGTTCCACCTCTCTTTCAAGTAAACCGCTTCACTTATATTTCCAGCGAATTATGATTATCATAACTTGATCCTTATGTAATTGATTTATCCTTGATATAATTGCTTTGATAATTTCCATTAATTATGAATATTCAACTGTTATACCCCAGGTTGACTATATCGTTTTTGTTAATCCTTTTTGTGACTTGACTCAAGTCAATACCCCTTTTTGCCATATCGAACTTGTCGATATTTAATTCAGAGAATACCCGACCTTGTTCTATTTGGTGAGATTTGAGATGTTAACCTGGAACGAAAGTGTTCAGGATGTTTGGCAGTTGAGGTGGTCGATTGTTCCGACACCTGATGTTTAGTTAGGATTGGACTGTTAGTTTTTTTTTAAAAATGTGGACCGTAAGGGTCGGACCAGATTCGTGGTCAGAAATAATTAAGGCCAATGTGTGCCGTGGATCCATTAAGGACATTGCTGTGTGCGTTTGTCCGGGGTTAGTGCGTGACTGATCAGCAGCCTAACCTTATAATTGTTTTTATTTATAAAATGCATGATAGTCCAATCCGCTTCTATTCTATGATTCAGATAAAAGATGAACTTTTAATTGAGATATATATTGTTGATTGTTAATTCTTGAAAATCTTGCAGACATATCAGTTGTTGATGTTTTAATTTCATACATATATACTTGCTGAGCGTTTTGGCTCACTTGCTTGCTAATTCTGTTTCCTCAGCTAAGCCAGGAGATGTCTAGAAGAAGTGGCCCGTCGGGTTGGGGTAGTCACCGAGGCAGTCAGAGGGTCGAGGCGGTTGGTTGGGTAGTGACATATACCTTGGTTTATATTATATCTGTATTTGTAGGCAGATTATCATATTTAATGGGTTGTATATTATTTGATTCAGTTCTGGGTTGTAATAGCTATTGATAGTTGTTTCATACAGTGACCTGTGTGCGGTCTGGGTTGTTATGGTTTTATTTTCTTATGGATTAGTATAACTTGTGCTTGTGGACTGTTTTTAGTTCTACTTAGTTGTTTGAGCAGGTGGTTAGTTCGGTTTATGATTACTTCATGCCGAAATTTCTAAAATTTCTCCTATATTAATGTTTAATTGAGTATAAAAGTTTATTATTATTATTGTTGGCAAGTGAGGGTGTTACACAATGCACACAGTATTTACAGACTCAGAGTTTAGGATAAATAAACTAAGAGATGCTATAAATATGAAACAGTATCATGCTGTGTTAATTTTCTGCACAATCTAAGATCAGATCACAAATAACTTAGAAAGATTCATGATTAATTACTGAGAATAATGTTTCATACACATTTTTTCATTGGTATTAACATTCAGACAAAAACATTATCAGAGTTTCTTAGAGTTTATCCAACATGTCAACAGTGTATGACTTACAGAGCATGCTAACAGAGTTTAACAGTCATTGAGCAGAGTTTACAAAGCAGAGTTTAATATACCACAGAAATATGAGCAACACAGTACATAAGTAGAATTTTGAGTCTAACCAATATCTCTAGTCAAAGCCAGAGACCATCCCTAGTTCATTTACCAGCCTTGTAAATACAGCTTCACTCAATGGCTTGGTGAAGATATCTGCAAGCTGTTGTTCTGTAGACACAAAAGGAAGCTCAATATTCCCTTCCTCTACATGTTCTCTGATAAAATGGTACCTTATGCTGATGTGCTTGGTCATTGAATGCTGTACTGGATTACCTGTCATAGCAATAGCACTTTGATTATCACAGTAAATAGGTATTTTACTGTACCTCAATCCATAATCCAGTAATTGATTCTTCATCCACAGAATCTGTGCACAACAGCTACCAGCAGCAATATACTCTGCTTCAGCTGTAGATGTAGAGATTGACTTCTGTTTCTTGCTGTACCAAGAAACAAGTCTATCACCAAGAAATTGACAACTTCCACTGGTACTTTTTCTGTCTATCTTACAGCCTGCAAAGTCTGCATCAGAGTAACCAAGTAGCTTGAAGTCTGATTCTCTTGGATACCACAGACCTAAAGTTATGGTACCCTTAAGATATTTGAAAATTCTCTTTACAGCTGTTAGATGTGGTTCTCTTGGATCTGCCTGAAATCTTGCACAAAGACATGTTGCATACATGATGTCAGGTCTGCTTGCTGTTAGATAAAGAAGAGACCCAATCATCCCTCTAAAGCTTGTCATATCCACTGGTGAACCTGTGTCTCTATCCAACTTTGTTGCTGTTGCCATGGGAGTTGTTGCAGATAAGCAGTCAAGCATGACAAATTTCTTGAGAAGATTCCTGGTATATTTTGTTTGATTGATAAAGATTCCATCATCTGTTTGCTTCACCTGTAGCCCTAGAAAATAACTAAGCTCTCCCATTATGCTCATTTGATACCTGGACTGCATGAGCTTGGCAAACTTCTTACAAAGTTTATCATTAGTAGATCCAAAGATTATGTCATCTACATATATTTGAACTAATAATAGATCAGTACCAAGATTGAAGTAGAACAAGGTTTTATCAATTGTACCTCTGTTGAACCCACTTTCTAAAAGAAATTGAGCTAGAGTTTCATACCATTCTCTTGGTGCTTGCTTAAGTCCATAGAGTGCCTTGTCAAGCCTGTAGACATAATCTGGATACTTGGGATCTACAAATCCTGGTGGTTGTTCAACAAACACTTCTTCTTCAAGTTTTCCATTCAGAAAAGCACTTTTCACATCCATCTGAAAAACCTTGAATTTCTTGTGAAAAGCATATGCTAGAAAGATTCTTATTGCCTCCAACCTTGCAACTGGAGCAAAAGTTTCATCATAGTCTATGCCTTCTTGCTGTGAATAGCCTTTGGCCACAGGTCTGGCCTTGTTTCTTGTAACAACCCCATCACTGTCAGTTTTGTTTCTGAAAACCCATCTAGTACCAACAACAGATCTATTCTTTGCTCTAGGTACAAGGGTCCATACTTCATTTCTCTCAAATTCATTTAACTCCTCCTGCATTGCTGTTATCCAGTCAGCATCTTGAAGAGCTTCTTCCACTTTCTTTGGTTCAGATTTGGACAAAAATGCATGAAACAGACATTCATTTGTTGTAGCACTTCTTGTCCTGACTTTTGCATCTGGATCTCCAATTATTAGATCAGGTGTATGAGATTTTGTCCATTTCCTAGCTGAAGGTAAATGACTTCTATCAATAGTTGATCCTCCCCCTTGATCAATGTTCTCCTGATCATATTGTTGCCTTTCTTCATTCTCTGAGGCTCCCCCTGAATTTGATCGCTCAGAGTTTGAACTGTCAGACTTTGGACTTTCAGTGTTTGAGTCATCAGAGTTTGAGTTTGATCCAGATTTTTCAGTTGACTCACTATCAGAATTTGAGTCATCACCATGATCATGCTCCCCCTCAACTGGTTCTCCTCTTTGTTCTGACTGTACTATTTCTTCTGTGTGTACCAGTAGAGGTTCAGAGTTTGCACCAACAGAGTTTGTTGGACTGGTTTCATCAGAGATTAGATCTTCATTTTCGAAATGCAACTGATCATGTTCATCAACATCTTCAAGTCCAGTGATTTTCTTGTCATCAAATGACACATGAATAGATTCCATAATCACCTTTGTTCTCATATTATAAACTCTGAATGCCTTGGTTGACACTGGATAGCCAACAAAAATTCCTTCATCTGCTTTCAACTCAAATTTGGTCAACTGTTCAGGATGAGTTTTCAACACAAAGCATTTACACCAAAAAATATGAAAATATTTCAGGTTTGGCTTCTTTTCCCTCACCATCTCATATGGTGTTTTTCCATGCTTGTTGATCAGTGTGGCATTTTGAGTAAAACAGGCAGTTTGAACTGCTTCTGCCCAGAAATAGGTTGGCAATTTTGCTTCATCAAGCATAGTTCTGGCTGCTTCTATCAAGGTTCTGTTCTTCCTCTTAACTACACCATTTTGCTATGGTGTACCAGGTGCAGAAAACTCTTGCTTCAATCCTCTGTTCTTGCAGAATTCTTCCATTGTTGCATTTCTGAATTCAGTTCCATTATCACTTCTGATTATTTTGACTTTGTGTTTTGATCCTTTGTCCAACAGCTTTACATGCTCCATCAGAGTTAATGCAGTTTCATCCTTCTTTGCTAGAAAATACACCCAAGTGTATCTGGTATATTCATCAACAATGACTAGAGCATATTTCTTCCTTCCAATTGATAAGACATTCACTGGTCCAAAGAGATCAACATGTAGAAAATGATATGGATCAACAATTGAAGATTCAGACTTGCTCTTGAAAGAAGTCTTCCTCTGTTTGGCCTTTTGACATGAATCACACAGACCATAAACATTTAACAAAGACTTTGGAAGTCCTCTAACAAGATCCTTTCTTATCAGTTCATTGATGTTGTTCAGATTCAAATGAGAGAGTTTCTTATGCCAATTCCAACTCTCTTCATTGGACATTCTTGTTGACAGGCACATAGTTTTTCCATCAGAGTTTGTCAACAAGCTTGCTTCATAGAGATTGTTGCGCCTTTGTCCAACTAAAACAACTTTCCCTGTGTTTTTGCTGATAACCTCACAGTATTCAGGTTGAAAATCTACATGAAAACCTCTGTCACAGATTTGACTCACAGATAGCAGATCATGCTTGAGTCCTGGAACCAGAGCTACATTTGTGATGATGACACTTCCAAGATTGATATTGCCATATCCCAGAGTATGTCCTATGTTTCCATCTCCATAGGAAACTTTTGGGCCAGCCTTCTCCACATACTCTGATAGCAGGGCTTTATTTCCAGTCATGTGTCCTGAACATCCACTGTCCACGACTAGGATACTCTCCCTGATGCCCTGCAATCACAAACAATTACTGATCGAAGATTAGATTTAAGGATCCAGACTTGCTTGGATCCTTTGGCTTTCTTAATTTTGTTAGCTTTAGCAGCGGAATTTACACTATCAGAGTTTAAGCTAACTTTATCAGAGTTTACACTTGCAGAATTAACCCTAACCCATTTCAGATTAGGTTTCAGTTTATAGTAATTATGATAAATAGCATGATAATTTCTGCAAGTATAAATAGAATGCCAATTGCTTCCACAGTGTTTGCATAAGGTCTGTGGTCTAGTTCTAACATTATCTTTCTTTACTTCAGACTTGGAAGGTAAAGAATTAATGTTTTTGTTCTTCCTGCAAAAACTAGCAAGATGATTAGTGCTACCACAGTTATGACATGTCTTTCTTGGAGCTAAAGTAGCAAGCATTGGATAATTACCTTGAGTGATGCCTACTTTACCATTTCTGTTCTTTCTAGACAGTTTCTGTTTCTTAACAGATTTTAACTCCTTAAGCTTATGCTTAAGTTGTTTATCTGTCATTAAACCAATATTAACCTGTTTGACACTAGTTTTTACTGGTTCTTTCTTAACAGCTTCTTTTCCACATTCAAACCTAGGTTTACTTATTCCATTAACAAATGTTCCAAATTTCTTAGGTGGAAGATGTGGTCTAATCTTGACTGTATTCTGAAACCTAAGTTCATCTTCCTCAGAATAACCTAGACCTACAGTGTCAGATTGAAAAACTTCTTGAGTGTCTTTTCCAGAGTGAGTCCAAGTTTTGATAATGTGATTTGCCTTCTCCAATTCGGATTCTAGTTGTTTATACTTACTTAAAAACTCTTGTTCAAGATAGACAACATCATCTCTCTCCTTTTGAACTTGCTGCATGTTAGCAAGTTTCTCTTCTACAACCTTATTTCTCTCTTTGAGTTCAGAATTCTCAGTTTTGATTCTCTCATTCTCTAAAGTCTGATCCCTATAACTGATATGCAAAGCCTTAAGATATATTCTTAATTCAGTTATATCATCAGTATTATAAGCATAGGTAGTTAGAGGTACCTTGTTTTCAGGATCTTCAGCTTCATCAACAGTAGTAGCCATGAGAGCATAGTTCACATCCTCATCTGAGTCAGAGGTGTCTGCCCAATCTCCGCCTTTAGTGAAGAGTGCCTTCTCAGTTTTACCCTTCTTGCACTCAGGAGTATAGTGACCCATCTCCTTACACTTGTAGCATTGAATCTCAGACTTGTCTCTTTTCCCAGATTTGGTATCCTTTCTCTCAGATTTGCTGAAATTCTTCCTGTCAGACTTTGAATCATTCTTGGAGAATCTCTTCCCTTTCTTGAAGTTCTTGAATCCCATCTTCTTGAAGGTCTTTACCATCAAAGCAGCCATTTGCATCATTTCCTCATCATCTTCAGAATCAGATGATCCATCTGTGTTTGAGTCAACATCAGAGTTTGATGACTCACTTTCAGAATGAATGACCAAAGCTTTTCCTTTTGCCTTCTTCCTTGATGCTTCCTTCTTTGAGGGTCTTTCTTCAACTCTTAGAGCAACAGACTTTGACTTCGTGCCTGATCTTCTACTTCTCTGTTCCATTTCCAGTTCATGAGTCTTGAGCAACCCATAGATCTCATCAATATCAGTATCAGCCAGATCATAGTTGTCTCTAATAGTGGTTGTCTTAACATCCCACTTTTCAGGTAGAGAAAGAAGAAACTTGAGATTTGAATCTTCTAGATCATATTCTTTATTAACCAGTGACAGATCATTAAGTAGCTTACAGAATCTGTCAAAGGTTTTTGTCATTGATTTTTCAGATTTAGCCTCAAAGTGTTCATACTCCTGTGTGAGTATGTTCCTTCTATTCTTCTTGATTGCAGCAGTCCCCTGACATCTAACCTCCAGGGCATCCCAAATCTCTTTTGCAGTTTTACAATTGATCACTTTGTTAGACATAACATTATCCAATGAACCATGAAGCAGATGTCTAACCTTTGCATCCTTAGCAATGGATGAAATATCCTCAGGAGTCAAATCTTTCTTCTCCTTTGGAATAGATTTAGCTTCCTGTCCAGCAGTAACAACAGATAATTTTGTAGGCTTATGAGGGCCTTCATAAATTCTATCAAGATATTCTGGATCTGTAGCCTCCAGAAACATAGCCATTTTCACCTTCCAGGTTGAGTATTCTGCTGGTTTGAGAATAGGAACCCTGATTGTCTCATATCGGCTCACAGTTTCAAGTTGAGCCTGATTGTCTCATATCGGCTCACAGTTGCAAGTTGAGCCTTCTCAGCACTAGGGCCTTCATAGCTATCAAATTTGGAATTAACTCCTCTCTCAGTGATGTAAAATATCACAGAGAGCTGCTTAGGTTACAATGAAAGATATTGTATTACACGATCGATACCCTTCTAGGGTTAACCTAACTGTATTTATAAAGATATACAGCTACGTACAATCGATAATTGATACTCCTATAAATTAGCTATACAAATATTATCAATTATAATTGCTACACGTCTTTCTAGTCAGCACGACTTCCTTTGACAGCTATCCAATCTTCAAAGATATCACTTCCGTAATTATCTTCAATAATTCTGTTACTGACCAGCAAACGCTTCTGTTCAACAGAGTTTAGCTGTTTCCTCTTATCAGCGTATAGCAAACTCTGTCGAGTTTCCAACTGTCAGAGTTTAACTAAACTCTGACTGCTTCCAGTTTCAAGTTAAACCCTGTTTTTCCCTGTAAAACTTAAACACTGATATTAACCATATCAATTATATTTAACACTTCTCTTGCATGGCGCTTTCCAATTACCAGGTTTATTCCTCGATATTATGATTAGTCCACAAAACTCTTACCAGGCTGATGGTCTTGTTTTGAGTACTTGCTCTTTCCGATCTATGATTTCCACCGGTCGCTCGACGTAGGACAAATCTGGCTGTAAATCTACATGCTCATGTTCCATTATATGTTTGGCATTGTGATTGTACTTCCTCATCATAGACACATGGAAAATGTTATGTACTTGCTGCAGACTTGGAGGTAAGGCTAACTCGTAAGCCACTTGTCCAATCCGCCTTAATATCTCGAAAGGTCCGATGTATCTCGGACTCAACTTCCCTTTCTTCCCAAACCTCATCAGTCCTTTCCAGGAAGATACCTTTAGCAGCACCATATCTCCTACTTCATATTCTCTATCCTTCCGAGCTAAGTCGGCATACTTACGTTGTCTGTCTTGGGCTGCTGCCAGTCTTCCCCTGATTGGAACTATCACATCTCTTGTCTGTTGTACCAGTTCAGGTCATAATATCTTCCTCTCACCAACTTCTTCCCAACATAAGGGAGAATGACATTTCCGGCCATAGAGGGCTTCATATGGGGGCATTCCGATACTCGAGTGATAACTGTTGTTATAAGCAAACTCAATCAATGGTAAGTGCTCTTCCCAACTTCCCTTGAAATCCATAACACACACTCTCAGCATGTCCTCTAAGGTCTGAATTGTTCTTTCACTTTGTCCTTCAGTCTGGGGGTGGTATGCAGTACTCATATTTAGCTTGGTTCCCACACAGTCTTGAAAGCTCCTTCAGAACCTGGAGTTAAACCTTGGGTCTCTATCAGACACAATGGTCACGGGAACTCCATGTCGTACCACAATTTCTCTTATATAGATGTCTAATAATTTATCGACAGTGTACCTCTCGTTGATTAGGAGAAAGTGGGTGGACTTAGTCAACCTATCGATGATTACCCATATCACATCGTGGTTAGTCTTGGTCCTTGGGAGTCCTACTACAAAATCCATGGCTAGGTGCTCCCACTTCCATTCTGGAATCTCTAGGGGTTGTAGTAGTCCACTAGGTCGTTGGTGTTCTGCCTTTACCTGTTGGCAGGTCAAACATCTATTTACCCATTCTTTCACATCCTTCTTCATGTTGGGCCACCAATAGTATTCTTTCAAATCTCTATACATCTTTGTGGTACCTGGGTGCACAGAGTACCTTGAGTTATGTCCTTCATATAGGATTTCATCCTTTAGTTCCTGAACATTTGGGACCTAAATTCTCGTTGCATATCTCATGATTCCTCCTGCATCTCTTTCGCACTTAATTTCCTCCCCGGTCAATATCTCTTCCTCCGAGTTCTTTTCCTCTTCCATCTTTTGCTCTTGGCACATTTGAATCTTTTCCAATAATGGAGGCTGGATCTGAATTCCCATTAACACTTCTTGGCTACTTCTCAATGTCTTAACTTCGATTTCTAGCTTCTCCATTTCCTTTATCAATTCTTCTGTTGAAGTCATCATCTTGAGCCTTTCCTTCCTGCTAAGGGCATCGGCCACCACATTGGCCTTTCCTGGATGATAACGAATCTCACAATCGTAATCCTTGATTAACTCTAGCCATCTTCTCTGTCTCATATTCAATTCTTTCTGGGTAAAGATGTACTTGAGGCCTTTACGATCTGTGTAAATTTCACACTTTTCTCCATATAGGTAATGCCTCCATATCTTTAATGCGAAGACTATCGCGGCTAGCTCTAAATCATGGGTAGGGTATCTTACTTCATACTCCCTTAACTGTCGGGAAGCATATGCAATCACCTTACCGTGCTGCATGAGCACGCAACCTAGTCCTATATGCGATGCATCACTATAGATCACAAAGTCCCCCTTATCATCTGGCAGTGCTAGCACTGGGGCGGTCATTAATCTTTTCTTTAGCTCTTAAAAGCTCTCGTCACATTTCTCATTCCATACAAACTTTTCAGTCTTTCTGGTGAGTCGGGTCAATGGGGCTGCCAGTTTGGCAAAGTCTTGCACAAACCTCCTATAATACCCGGCTAGTCCCACGAAACTTCATACTTCGGTCAGGGTGGTCGGTCTTTCCCATTTTGATATTGCCTCTATTTTGGCAGGGTCAACTAGTACTCCTTCACTACTAACCACATGACCTAAGAACTGCACTTCTTTCAGCCAAAATTCGCATTTCGAAAATTTGGCATACAACTTTTCTTCCCTCAAGATTCCTAGGACTATCCTCAAGTGTTCTGCATGTTCTTCCTCCGTCTTAGAATAAATCAAGATATCGTCAATGAAAACTATGACGCACTTGTCTAGGTACTGTTTGAATACTCGGTTCATCAAGTCCATGAATGTCGCGGGGGCGTTAGTCAATCCAAAGGACATCACTAGAAACTCATAATGGTCGTACCTAGTGCGAAAAGCAGTCTTGGGTATATCTTCCGGTTTGATCTTTAACTGATGGTACCCCGTTCTCAGGTCTATCTTCAAAAAGTGAACTGCTCCATTGAGTTGGTCAAAAAAGTCATCAATCCTAGGCAAGGGGTACTTGTTCTTAATGGTTAACTTATTCAGCTCTCTGTAGTCTATACATAGCCTCATACTACCATCCTTTTTCTTTACAAACAACACTGGGGCACCCCATGGGGACACACTTGGTCTTATCATGCCCTTATCCAACAGTTCTTGCAACTGAGTGGCCAGTTCTTTCATCATAGCGGGGGCCAATCGATAGGGGGCTTTAGAAACTGGTGCGGTTCCTGGTGCTAATTCTATCGCAAACTCGATTTCCCTATCGGGTGGTAACCCAGGAAGGTCTTCTGGAAACACATCTTCAAATTCCCTGACAACTGGAATGTCCTTCAGTTCAGGGTTTCTTTGCTTCGTGTCTAATACATAAGCTAAGTAGGCCTCGCCGCCCTTTCGTACTAACTTTTTCGCTTGAGCAACAGTCAAGAATTTTTGAGTCTGTCGCTGTCCTTTGAATATGACCTCTTTCTTTCCTGACACCTTTATCCTAACTTTCTTGCTCTTGCAATCAATCTAGGCACCATTACCTGCCAACCAATCCATCCCTAAAATGACATCGAATCCGCCTAACTTAAACGGAATTAGGTCTGCCCAAAAGTGGTGACCTCCTATTACTATATCGCAGTTAGGATATATCTGGCTTACATGAACCACTTCGTGGTTAACTATCTCTACCATTAGCCGTTCCTTTAACATTTTTGGTTTCAAGTTCAGTTTACATGCAAAATCTTTCGATATAAAAGATTTTGTAGCTCCAGAATCAAACAAAGTATTAACACTCAAGGTGTTAAGGGAAAGGGTACCTGCGATGACATCCTCATCCCTTAATGCATCCTGCACTGTCATGTTGAAAGTCCTAGCGGTGGGTGGTCGGTTGGATGCAGTACCGCTCATCCTTGATCCTGTCGGTTTCAATTTAGGGCAATCTTTCTTCCAGTGGTCTGTACCACCACACTGGTAACATTTCATGAGCGCATTCCTCTGGGGGCAATTGTTGGAATAGTGTCTAATCTGTCCACATTTAAAACATGTCGTCGTACCCTGAAGACATACCTCTGAATGTTTCTTTCCACAAGTCTTACAGTTAGGTAGGGGAGGGCGCGACTGTCCTGATATGGGCGCCCTGGTTGATCCACCTCCTTGGCCAACACTTTTGCTTTCTGCTCTGTTAAACCCCGTGCTTTTGGCTGGCTGGGACACCGTTCCTCTAACAAACTTGCTGGAGAAACTCCCACTTGCAGTACCACTACTTCGACTTTCAAACTTCCTTTTCTTCATGATCTTGTCCTTCTGGGACTGCTCACTTCCTGCCTCTACAATCGATGCCTTCTGTACTAGAGTGGCGTAATCCATAATTTCTAACACCGCGATGCGGTTCTGAATCCACTGTTTCAATCCTTGTTGAAACCTCCTTGCCTTCTTAATTTCAGTGTTCACATACTCTAGCAAGAACCTTGACAGCTCCGTGAACCTAGCCTCATATTCGGCTACAGTCAGATTCTCCTGTTTAAGCTCTAGGAACTTGAGTTCCATCTGGGTCTCCATAAACCTCGGAAAGTACTTTTCCAAGAATAACTCTGTGAATCTATCCCATGTAACCACTCCAGCTGGTTCCATATTTTTCTTGGCCTCCCACCAGTAGTTGGCCTCTCCCTTAAGCAGGTATGTATCAAAGATGGTTTTCAGGGCTTCCTCAGTGCCCATAATCTCAAAGGTCTTCTCCATCTCCTTCAACCAGGCCCTGGCCTCAACGGGGTCTGCTGTCCCATGGAATTCTGGGGGTTTAAGTGATTTGAAGGCCTTAAAGGCATTGTTGGGGCCGCGGGGTGGTGGCTGTGGCCGTGGCTGGCGCTCCAGATTTTGCCTCATCTGGTGCATAAATTGTTCCATTGGGTCCTCTTCTTCTTCCTCATAATCCTCATCGTCGAACTCATTGTACTCATCTTCCTCATCCACCTATTCTGGGTGACGGCGTTCCTCTTCCCGATGTTGGTTACTACCAAGAGTGGCGGACTCGGCAGGGTGAGTTCTTGTGTTTCTCCTTGGTGGCATTTTTCTGAAAGTATACATGTATACAAAAATTCTGTTAGGGCTTCCTCATTTTTCTTAATCTGGTTTTCTATGATTGGCACCTCAAAGGTGTAATCTTTTATAGGTATATATGCATCTTATAAATAGCTGTCAAACAATCATGGCATCATATATGTAACAATTTAAATGGAAACAGTTGCTAAAATCGAACAAAATTTACGTCATAATACTGCTAGTGACTTCTAAGAGTCAAAGTTTCAAGTACAACATAAAACTGAAATATATAAAAAGTACATCCAAAGCCAGCTAACATGTCTTCCTATCCAGAGGAAATATACTACGTGACTGACATCACTACCAAAAGTAAAACTACTACAACATCCCCCTGAACTCGAAGACTGAACTAGTTAAGCATCCATCAGTCTGTGTGAAAGCGTATCGCCTCCCTAACTCGGCGCATAGTCCTCGAAAGGACTCTCTCTGCATCACTCCGACAGATCCTCCTACTGTGGCGGGAACGTGGAAGTGCTCCGAGTCGGGTGTGAGCCCTCCTCTCAATCTTTAGTACTGCCCGCCTCATCCGTCTAACTCTGGAGTCTCTCCACTGGGAGTATAGCCTCGCTCGTCTCTCCTCAGCTAGCTGGAACCTCAGCTCCGCTACTCGGGCCTCCGCTGCCACCAGATCGGTGGTCATCTGGGTCACCATCCAATCGTACTCAGTGGATCTAACAACCTGTATAGGAGGACTAACTGGCTCGCTCTCCGGGGCAACCTCAGTTTCGGCATCCTCTGGTATAGGCTCCTCAGAGTCACCCTCCAAATCTGTGTCCCAATGATATCCAATAGGGGATGAATCCTCTCTGAGAGGAGGGGAATGCATAGGAATATCAGTCCACACCACCTCCTCATCCTCAGGCTCCTCTCCGGATGCGGGGTCAGCTGGAACATCGTCCACGGGGTCCTCCTCTGGATCCTCCTTTGGATCCTCTTCTGGATCCTCCTCTGGATCACTCTCTGGCTCATCTGAGTCCAATTGGTCCTCTATGGGCATAGGGTCATCAGCTCTAGGATCCCTCTCCTGGACTATCTCTCTCTCCCTCTCCCTCCTGCTGAGGGTCAGTCTCTGTCTCAACATCAGGCTCATCTACAGCTCTCAGAAGGGCATCATTGTGTCGCTGCTCGGAACCCTCAGGTAGCTCTACATCCTCGGGTGCTACACAAAAAGGGAAAAATGTTACTATCCTTGAGGTTCTGATAAATAGTTCCCTTATTAGCTTAAGGTTGTTAGGGCTATGTCTATTAGCCCGACAATTTTTCGGTAAGGGTTTGAGTCCTTAAGCCTTCCTATCGTCTCTGAGATTATAACCTAATGCTCTGATACCATTTCTGTAACACCCCTAGATCCGGGGTCGGAGATCCAGGCGGTCACTATATCCTTAACTCCCATTTTAATAAACATTACTCTCAATCTTCATTATAGCATGCTGTGACCCCTCAATCAAACATAACATTTATAGATTATAGGCTTAGAGACGAAATTAAAACGTTACTAAGTTATTACAACCATTTTGAAATAGATATTACAAACCCAAATTGTCATAATCTTAAAAGTTCAACTTAACAGGATTACCATCTAAGGCGGCATCTACAGCCACAATACGGTTTGGTTTTCAGAAGCTTACACAAGTCATGCTTGTAAATAAACCTAACCAACCTAAGCTGTAAACCTATCCAACTTAGTCTGCTCACCTGTGGTAATGCTACTGGGTGCGGCCTCGGCACCAGCCTCATAAATAGTCTCATATACTGCTGACCGTTTAGCACGCTTTTGCGGGGGGTCTGCCTTGTTCTTGCCATGCTTATCTGTTGTTGTGTGGTAGTATATATAAAAGAAAAGCAATAATGAGCAATATAGCTCAGTCATATAATAATAGTTTTCAAAGTACTTTTGTTAACGTAAACCATATGACATATCATATACTGATATTGTATCATTATTAAACATTTTCATTATTCATCCAGAAATATAACTAAGAATTTCTGAGGTACTTTGGATAGTTCATCATTCTGTCAACACTATCGGTAATTGAGCACCTAGGCTTTCATTACAGTGTTGCAGTACAATTCCAATTGGAAGAATGAGATTATGCTGGAGCCTCTTCCACGATATCTGGTGATCAGCCAATATACCGTGCCTCTGCTTCTCTACTAGTAGAAGGACGACGTTCCCTTATCGAGTTGCACCCTGACCGCATGTGGGCCTTAATATTTGGACTACGCTCAAAGGCGATGTCCCCTCTTCCTCCAATCCCTTATAGAATTCTATGCATCGTAGGAATAGAATTTAATTCAGTTTCCCCCAAGCACAAAGCTTGACGACTGGTGTGATAATCATTACTAACTTTACTTCCATGAGTAATTGAGAAAGTAACTCTGATGTGTGGGTTGACTTTAGTCAATAGAGAATCGCTTCATCAAACATAACTTGGGAGTTGGTCGGAGTTTTGAGTGTTTAGTCAAACCTGAGCCCCTCCTTACTAGGTAGGGTGCGTTTCTTGTTGGTAGCGAAGGGAGAAAATAAATAATACTAGCTCCCAAAACCTTGGGTTCTCGAGTTTCGATAAGTTTGAGTGAGGTAGCGATACTTTTCGATGAGTGAAGCTAAAGTCAGTGAAGAAATGGGAACCCGTTCTATTTTTAAATACTTTTTCGACGATCAGAAAATATTTAAAATAATTTTTAAAGTTTTAAATAACTTATGAATAAATAATATGATTTGTAAATCATCCTGGAATATTTAATAAATATTCAAATAATATTTATTGAATAAATAATCACCTTAGAATATTTAATAAATATTTAAATAATATTTATTAAATAAATAATCACTCACAATCCTCAATTGAAAATAATATTCAACTTATTAATAAATATTCAAATAATATTTATTAATATCATCAAAGGAATTTTTAATCCGAAAATATCCAATTTATATTTATTGGATTATTTTTAAAACTAACTATACGTCATATATCATCTCCGGAGACTTCCGGGTTTTTATGTCCTTATCCGGACGAACTATCTCCAACTCACTTAATAAGAAAAGGTATTATCATACTCTACTGGGAACTTGTAACACATCATCGTATACATATATATAAGAGTCTATGCATACATACATACTTAACAGGTTTATAAATCCACGTAAATAACCATACATCATATGCTGATTCGCAAAATACTATCAAGCAGTTCATAGCATTTATACCACAACAACAATAGTTTGAAAATACTTGAAATACAAGTTTCGAAAACTTGCCTGATAGTGTTGGAATAGTCTGGGCCATGTCTTTAGTGTGATGATCTATAATAATCAATACGGTTTGGTTAGTTCGTTAAACGATCCCGTCAAATCGACTATTCACGTAAAGACACAACTTCGTAACGATACATCCTTATTACACGTTTGGCTTATTATAATTCCATGATATCCTTTAACCACTTTTGGATAATTAATGGTCTCGTAACGACTTTCGTTAAAGGTCATTTTCAACGAAACTAAAGTTCGTCTTAATTCGTCCCCTAAAAGGGTTTTTCACTTGCGCAACTATGATTCGAAAAATTCTATAAAATTGAAAAATAAACTTTTTCATGAAATTATTTTTCTCACTTCTTCTTAACTGTCCAGAGGATTTTTCATCCAAATTTCATAATTGTAAGAACCCTAATTTTTGGTAATATTTCCTTTTATTTAATAGCTTGTGACATTATTATTATGGAACCTTTCTAGTCATCCCTGTTGATTTATAGAATTGATTGTCTGAGAAACTGCGTTGTTGCATTTATGATGTAAGATATACAGAGAGAGTGTGAAAGCAAGAGTCCTGTTGTTAGTAATATCCATAAAACTTGGAATTTGGAGATGGTTAGAATATTAAAGGATTTATTAAGAATTATGACGAGGAATTTACACAATAAGTACTTAAGGAATTATAGGGGAAATCTCTACGCGACGAAATATTATTACGAGAGAATAATTAAGTTACGATACGAAGTAAGGATTAAATAACAAGCATTGGTGGGAGAATAATATTACAAGGAAAGAATTACATGCAAGTGCCATGTAACTAGATAGTTAGAAAAAGGAACTAGGAGACATAAAAGCAAATGTGAATAGTGACTAGCATGGTGGATGATGTACTAGGGGACACTAGGGCATGGAGGAAACCTAGGCTATGGCTTGGCACATGTGACTACTCCTTGTTAACCACAATAATACAAGCATGCTAGCCTTCTTTTTATCATTTCAAACAAAACAAAACAAGAAAAACACTCCCCCCCCCCTTAACATAGCTCTCGGCGGAACTGCTTTAGGAGAGAGGGAGAGGTTTTCTCTCCACCATTTCTTCATCCACAACCTTGAACAAGATTCCTAAGGCTTCCTTGGATCATATTAGAGGTATGGTATCAATTTCAAAGCCTTCCATCCATTAGTTTTTGAGTTATGAATTGTTGAAAGTTAGAAAAGTGTTAACTTAAGTTTTTATCTTTTAGATCTTGCCTTGTGAGTGTTGTAGGAGGCCATCTAAGGTGTTTCTAAGTTGTGTAAAGTTTATACCAGGTCTCTAGGAGCTCAAGAATGTATGAAATCTCAAACCACCCTTGGATAAGTGTTGTTCATATAATATGGTAGTAGATCCATGTATTTTAGGGCTTATCTTGAATGTATATGTGATGGATAGCATGGATCTTGAGTTTGATGTTGAGATTGTGATTTTTATGATTATGGTTAATATATATATCTCCATGAGTGTTATGAGTCATGATCTAAGTGTTTTAAGTGGTGTTTATGTTATGGAAGCATGAATAAGGGTTGATCTAAGTGAATTGAGCTTGCTGAGTTTATCCAGGAACTTTGATCTGTGTTGTAGCACGATTTTGAACACCCAAATGATGTCCCCTGATGTCCTACCTTATATTGTTGGAAAGATAATTGAATTTAGTTTCTGGATATGTAAGATTCATAGCTAGGTGATGTGTGGATTTTTAGTTATGGCCGGAGAAGTGAATTTTGTTTCTGGACCATGAACTGCATTAAGTGACCCCCTTGTGAACCTTGTTTAAACACCTTAAAATATGTTTGGGATCATGGAAAAATTTGAGAATGTAAGTAATGCAGTGGTGAAGACCACCCAAAAGGAATTGGATTAAAATATGAATTTTTGGATTTTATAAAAATGCTAGAGTAAAATTCGCGCAATGGAAAAAAGTCGATTAGTGGAACATTATTCTAGGGTTAGTGGTTATGGTTCGAACGTGGTAACTAAATTAAGTCGAGTAAGTGACGAGCGTAAACGAGTGATGTCATGGACTTATAGTGGGACTAGGGAGTCATAAGACGAAGTCGTTAAGTTAATTTCGTACCCCCTTAAAACCCCGTAATTAGAGAGAAATTGTTAAGGTACTAACGAACGATTATTGTTTATGTATAGATCGTTCGAATTCGCACGCTCGACCACCCCAACCAAACCAAGGCAAGTTTACTTTTCGAAACTTATCCATATACAAGGATTTACACTGTTGTGTTTGTAGTTTTCAAATTATATCAAATGCTATGTTTATCGAAGTATTGATGCAATTGAGATTGAACAAGTACATGTATGCTTTTACCCCTTGAACTTAGATTGAAATGTTTTCTTCGGACAATGACTCTAGCAACAGAGGTCGTAGCGGTCCGTATATACTATTGACCGGGGAGCGGTATATTATTATATCGTATCTAGATTGCGAAAACCCGAAGGGTCATTCGGGTGGTATCGTATATTCAAATAACTATCGTTATATCTTCGTAAATACTCGAAACCCTATCTTGGATTAAGAGTTTATTTTATCGAATAATTATTTTATTAATTATTAATATAAAATCTTAAATTATTATTTATTAAATTATTGTTCATTCTTTAAAGACAAAGCTAATCCAAGATACCTTTTAATACTTTTAAACTCGAACTCTTTCGAACTCAAAACATTTTCGAAAACCCCCGGTCAGATTCCGCTTCTTGTATGATTTCAAGAATCATCGGTCGACTGATGTCGAACCTCAATTACTCTGTTTTCAATCAAAATCAAGTTTTAAAAGAAAAGAAAAAGGGACTCTGGCAGGTGTGGGAACCGTTGACGAACGATTCCCGGGATGTGTAAGCGGCCGTGAGCCAGGCGGTCCATCACTTATTATTCCGGCCCAGGTGTTGCCGAAGGATGATTACGGATGTAGTTTTCATCGAGGGTGATTACGGATGTAGTTTTCACCCGAGGGATAGTTACGGATGTAGTTTCTATCCTTCTACCGGTAGAGAAGACCCGCAGATTATTGGACTTGGATGTGGCGACTGATCATCGTCAATCCTTGTCAGGTTTTTATGTTTTCTTTAAGTCCCATTCCTCCATTTTGGAAAAATGCTTTGACACTGCTTCTTAGGCTTTTGTGCCAAGTTGCTGATAGTGTTCTATTTTGATGAGAAAGATGTTGATTCAATGCAGTATCTAGAACTGCAAGTTTATTTTGAAAACAAGGGCACATGTTGTTGCACCTTCGAGATTTATCAATTATGACAAGTGATTTTATAACTGATTGATACAAACAAATATATCAACTGCCAATCATATGAGATGTATATTGTTTATCTTATATATATATTTCTTGCTGAGCTATAGTTGCTCACTCTTGCTTGTTTTCAAACTTTACAAACACAACAGCTAAGCGAAATGGCAAGACCCAGGCAGACTGCTCGAAAGCAGGTGACTAGGCCCGAGCCTCCACTTGAGATTCCACCGGTAGGCCCCATTAGCCGGATTGGTTGGCAGCTTTTGTTAGTACGTTTTATTTATCAGCATGACCTGTGCAAGGCAGTGTATCGTAACAAACTTTCAAGCCGCCAGCTTCGCTTCATATCGGAGTGTTGCTGGTAGGATAAATACTATTTAATTCGGTCTGTAATAACTCTGATAACTTATTTACTGTTCAATCAATGTGTGACGTTTCTGAGGCTCTAACCTGTGTGTGTGAGTGTGGTGTGAGTTTATTGTGGGGTCGATGGCTGTGTTATATATATTGTGTGCAAGAACAGGTATGTTATTAATGGAAAATGGACCGTGAGCGCCTAGATCTCCGACCCCGGATCTGGGGGCGTCACAGAAATGGTATCAGAGCGAGGTTACAGTTCTCAGAAACGGTAGTAATTTAAGAAAGCAACCCTAATAATAATAACAATAACGATAACCTTAATAACAACTTTAATAATAATTAGAACTCTCATCGAGTTTGTAGTCGGGTTATCGGATATAGCCCTGACTTTAAGGCCCGTGAGGGAACTACTCCTAAACCCTTCTTTTATGGTTAGTGACCCACTTTATTTCCCTTGTGTAGATGGATGAGATACCAGACCCTGAGGCTCTCGAGAGGGAGCATGATGAGGCCCTGATGAGAGAGACCGAGGACCCTGAGGAGGATATGGGTGCTGACTCCGAGCTTGGCCCCTGGATTACAGTGATAGATAGTACTGATGATGAGGATCCCGTTGAGGAGCCCTTTGAGCCCGAGCCAGAGCCTGTTACCCCATCTCCTGTAGCTACTGATGAGGAGAGTGTGAGATCCGGCGAGGGTCATGTTGTGTCACCCCCACCTTCTCCACAGACATCTAGCCCTGTTTCATCGGACGGTGACTCTGAGGATGACACTTCTGGCGAGGAGGATCTTGACCGTACCCCTGCTCATGCTCCTGCTGCTGCTGCTGCACCTATTCCTGTTCCGGTCATACCACCTCCACCGGCGGACCTACCCCCAGTGTCTGGTACTGAGCATGCTTACGTGGTACAGTTCCTGACCCGAGACTTACTATCTGCGGAGGCCCGACTTAACGAGGCGAGGCGGGCACTAGTGGAGGAGCGCGAGGCGCGCTTGAGGATCCAGGCTGAGATGAGGACCACTGTTGCTAGGAGGACTAGGGCTCGACTCCACAGGATCGAGATGAGGAGTCGCGATAGGATTCTTGGTTTAGGGATCCGCGGGGGCGGAGTGATCCAGGCTAGGGATGCTAGACGTGTTGTGCGTCGTGCATTTGCCCGAGTGAGGACCTTGCTCCGTCGCGGCGCGGCCCCGTGATGTGTACTTATAGCTCAGTCCCCTAGGTTCAGATGACATTAGTGTGTCGATTTTGCGGGATAGTTGACTTGTGCAGTGGTATCCTTTCTGACCAGTGGATGAGTAGACTCACCTACAGATATGTAGATGTGACTTCGGGTAGTATATATGGATGTAGCCTTACTTTTGTGTAGCCTGACTATTCGGATGATGTACTTGTATTTGTTCCACTTTTGCTAGACTTTGACATCGGAACTATGTATTTGGCTCTAACATCCAAACTTGTGATAACCCTTGTACCGTACTTATTTAGTTTCAGTATCTTTAATGTTGCCTCAACTGCTTTACTTTCCGATATCATGCTTTACTGTTTTGATATACAACTGTGACTATACAATTGCTACAAGCCACAAATACAACCATACTGTTTCAAATTTACGATATGCGATTTCAAATTGTTTTCTACAATTTCCAAAAATGTTCCTACAATCTTTAAAAATAAATTTTTCAAAAAAAAAAAATGTTTTTAAATTTTAAAAAAAAAAAATATTTTGAGGTTTCGAAATTTTGAAAACTCCTGTAAATGTTTTCGCATCCCAAAGGGATTTTCCCCAAAAATGTTTGACATTTTATCTCCAACAACGGATTATTAAAACTTTTGCAACTTCCACCCTTATGAGGAGGAACGATACGCTCCTGACCCGTGCAAACGCTGTCAGGTAATTGGAAAACCCTAACCCCTTTCTTGTTTTATTATCAGAATCATGCCACCCAGAAGAATGAACACTCGAGCCCACCCGATTAGTTCTGAGGGCCAGGGTAGCCACCATGGAGCCGGAGGCCACCAGAACCGTGAAGGGGAGAATGTCAACCTGAGTGATAATGAGAGCAACGATCATAACCTGTTTGATGACTCTGAGTATGAAGAAGAAGAAGCTGGTGATGATACCCGAGAGGTAGAACATCCTAGGGGAGGCCCTATGGAACAGTTCATGGAATTACTGAGGCAGAACTTGGACCGTCCCCCAGTTCAGCAACCACCCCAGAATGCCAATGCTAATGCTTTCAGGAACTTCAAATCCCTGAAACCCCCAGAATTTAAGGGAACTGCCGACCCTGTCGAGGCAAGGGCCTGGCTGAAGGAAATGGAAAAATCTTTCGAGATACTAGGTGTCGCTGAAGAGCAGAAGACCGTTTTCGCCACTTATCTTCTGAAGGGTGAGGCGAACTATTGGTGGGAAGCTAAGAAGAATTTGGAAGGAAGAGGTGTGGTAACCTGGGAGAGATTTAGCGAGCTGTTTTTGGAGAAGTACTTTCCTAGGTTCATGGAAACGCAAATGGAGCTAAAGTTTTTAGAGCTGAAACAAGGAAACATGACAGTGGCCGAGTATGAGGCCAAATTTACTGAGTTGTCAAGGTTTGTACCGGAGTATGTGAACTCTGAGGCAAAGAGGGCCCGAAGATTTCAATTAGGGCTAAAACAATGGATTCAGAATCGTGTGGCGGTTCTTGAGCTGACAGACTATGCCACCCTGGTACAGAAAGCGTCAATTGTCGAAGCTGGAAGTGAACAGATGCAGAAGGAGAGAGAAGGAAAGAAGAGGAAGTTGGATAGCCGAAAGGGAAACTCTGTTGGTGGGAGCTTTCCGAGCAAATTTAAGCGGGGAACAATGTCCCAACCAAGTGGGAACTTTGGAACCAAGAGAGCTGAAAGTTGGAGTGTGGGCCAGAGCGGCCGACCACAGGGATCGTCCTACTCTGCCCCATCCCGAGCCCAACCCCCAGAATGCAACAAATGTGGAAGGAAACATGCGGGCGTGTGCAACCTGCAAGATGTGAAATGCTTCAAGTGTGGGCTGACAGGACATTATGCTAACACCTGTCGCGGAACTAGTAACAACCCGAGTGTCGGAGGTAACTGCTTCAAGTGTGGGAAACCAGGGCACCAAATGAGGGAATGTATGTCCTCTGGGCCAGCTGTATCGAGAGTGAGTGGAACTGCTTCTAACAAGGCCCCTACTGCAAGAACTTTTAACATGACGGTGCAAGATGCCGTGAGGAACACGGATGTGATTGCAGGTACCCTATTACTCAACTCAGTTAAAGCAAATGTTTTATTTGATTCGGGAGCTACCAAGTCTTTCATATCTCTAGATTTTGTATGTCGGTTAGGTCTTAAGACTGAACCCTTGAAAGACAGATTGCAAATAGAGATAGCTAATCATGAAATCATTCCCGTTAGCCGAGTATGTCCAGGTTGCGACCTAGAAATAGGAGGGCGACACTTTCGGGTAGACTTAATACCTTTTAAACTAGGGGAGTTTGACGTAATAGTAGGTATGGATTGGTTAACAACTCATGGAGCCCAGATTGATTGTGTCAAGAAGAAAGTAAGTTTGAGACTGCCAGGGAACGAGGAAGTAGTATTTAGTGGGAAACGACAAAGCCAAAAGTTCCTGACTATGATTCAAGCTAAGAAGCTGTTACGTAAATGATGCGAAGCCTATTTAGCATATGTGAAGGATACCAAGAAAGAGGCACCAAACCTACAGGAAATCCCTGTCGTCAATGAATTCGCGGACGTATTTCCGGACGATCTTCCCGGACTACCACCCGATAGGGACATCAAGTTTGCTATAGACTTAGTTCCGAGCACGGCCCCAATTTCGAAAGCCCCATACCGGCTAGCCCCAGTGGAAATGAAAGAGCTGGCCACCCAGTTACAAGAGTTGTTGGATAAAGGGATGATAAGACCTAGTGTGTCACCGTGGGGAGCCCCGGTGTTGTTCGTGAAAAAGAAGGACGGCAGCATGAGATTATGTATAGACTACAGGGAGTTGAACAAGGTGACTATCAAGAATAAGTATCCCTTGCCCAGGATAGATGACCTGTTTGACCAATTGAAAGATGCAGTTTATTTCTCCAAGATTGATTTGCGGACCGGGTACCACCAGTTAAAGATTAAACCAGAAGATATACCAAAGACGGCCTTTCGCACCCGGTATGGACACTATGAGTTCCTAGTGATGTCATTTGGGTTAACGAATGCCCCTGCAGCTTTCATGGACTTGATGAATCGAGTCTTCAAGAAATACTTGGACAAGTGCGTTATAGTCTTCATCGATGACATCTTGATTTATTCCAAGACAAGGGAAGAACATGTAGAGCACTTAAGGATTGTATTGGGAGCATTGAGAGAAGAAAAGTTGTACGCTAAGTTCTCGAAGTGCGAATTTTGGTTGAAGGAAGTTCAGTTTTTAGGGCATGTGATCAGCGAACAAGGTATTGTAGTGGACCCAGCCAAAATAGAGGCTGTATCAAATTGGGAGAGACCAACCACTCCGACAGAGGTGAGAAGTTTCATAGGACTGGCTGGCTACTATAGGAGATTTGTCCAAGACTTTGCAAAGATAGCAGCCCCTTTGACCCGACTAACTCGCAAGACCGAGAAGTTTGTGTGGACTGAAAAATGCGAAGAGAGCTTTCAAGAGTTGAAAAAGAGGTTGGTGACAGCACCAGTACTAGCCCTACCTGATGATAAGGGAGATTTTGTGATTTATAGCGACGCATCCCATAAAGGTTTAGGGTGTGTGCTTATGCAGCACGGTAAGGTGATTGCGTAGGCGTCCAGACAACTCAAGGAGTATGAGATAAGATACCCCACCCATGATTTGGAATTAGCAGCGATAGTTTTGCTTTAAAGATCTGGAGACATTATCTGTACGGAGAAAAGTGTGAAATCTACACGGATCACAAGAGCTTAAAGTACATATTCACTCAGAAAGAGTTAAACATGAGGCAGAGGAGATGGTTAGAGCTAATTAAAGATTATGACTGTGAGATTCATTATCACCCAGGGAAGGCCAACGTGGTGGCCGATGCACTTAGCCGAAAGGAGAAGCTTAAGATGATAACGTCAGTGGACGAGTTGATCAAGGACCTTGAGAAACTGGAGATTGAAGTGAGGCTACCAGGAATTGGACAAGAGAGTCTAATGGAAATAAAAGTCCAACCACCGTTATTGGAAAAGATTAAGTTGTTCCAGGAAAAGAAGATGGAAGAAGAAAAGAATTCAATGGAGAAAATCTTGAGTGGCGAAGAAATTAAGTGTGAGAAGGACGGGAATGGAATCATGAGGTACGCATCTAGGATATGGATTCCGAACATTCAAGAGTTGAAAGATGAGATTTTGCAAGAGGCTCATAGTTCGAGGTACTCAATTCACCCTGGAGGCACTAAGATGTATAGAGATCTGAGAGAATACTATTGGTGGCCTAATATGAAAAAGGACGTGGCAGAGTGGGTAAGTAAGTGTTTGACATGTCAAAGAGTAAAGGCCGAACACCAGAGGCCCAGTGGATTGTTGCAACCCTTAGAGATACCCGAGTGGAAGTGGGAGCAGATTGCGATGGACTTTGTGGTCGGATTACCAAGGACCAAGACGAATCATGACGCCATTTGGGTAATTATCGATAGGTTGACCAAGTCAGCACATTTTCTTCCAATCAACGAGAGATACTGTCGACAAGCTGGCCGATATTTACTTAAAGGAGATTGTGGTTAGACATGGGGTTCCTGTGAGCATTGTATCAGATAGAGACCCGAGATTCAACTCCAGATTCTGGAGAAGTTTTCAGGATTGTGTGGGGACTAAGTTAAACATGAGTACTGCATACCATCCCCAAACAGACGGACAGAGTGAGAGGACCATCCAGACCATCGAGGACATGTTGAGGGTATGTGCCATTGATTTTAAGGGAAGTTGGGATGACCACTTGCCGTTGATCGAATTTTCCTACAACAACAATTACCATGCGAGTATAGGCATGCCCCCATATGAAGTTTTATACGGACGGAGATGTCGGTCTCCTTTGTGTTGGGAAGAAGTTGGAGAGCGGAAGATTTTAGGGCCTGAACTGGTCCAACAGACAAGAGAAACTATCGAGCTCATAAGAGGACGGCTGGTAGCGGCCCAAGACAGACAGAAGAAGTATGCGGACCAGACCCGCAAGGACAAAGAATATGAAGTAGGAGAGTTTGTGATGTTGAAAGTATCACCGTGGAAGCGATTGATGAGATTTGGTAAGAAGGGAAAACTAAGCCCGAGATTTATTGGACCTTTTGAGATCTTGAAACGAGTTGGGAAGTTAGCCTATGAATTGGCTTTACCCCCGAGCTTACAGCAAGTACATAACGTGTTCCATGTGTCCATGCTACGACCGTACCATACCGACTTCCGACATGTGATAGAACATGATCAAGTGGATCTGCAACCAGACTTGACATATGTGGAGCAACCCGTAGAAATCATGGATCGAAAGGAACAGGTGCTGAGGAACAAGGTTGTCAAACTAGTGAGAGTCTTGTGGAGGAATCAGAATGTCGAAGAATCAACATGGGAACTAGAGAGCGCAATGCGTGAAAAGCACCCCCAACTGTTTTCAACCTGATTCCGGGACGGAATCCTTTTAAGGAGGGGAGGCTGTAAGAACCCTAATTTTTGGTAATATTTCCTTTTATTTAATAGCTTGTGACATTATTATTATGGAACCTTTCTAGTCATCCCTGTTGATTTATAGAATTGATTGTCTGAGAAACTGCGTTGTTGCATTTATGATGTAAGATATACAGAGAGAGTGTGAAAGCAAGAGTCCTGTTGTTAGTAATATCCATAAAACTTGGAATTTGGAGATGGTTAGAATATTAAAGGATTTATTAAGAATTATGACGAGGAATTTACACAATAAGTACTTAAGGAATTATAGGGGAAATCTCTACGCGACGAAATATTATTACGAGAGAATAATTAAGTTACGATACGAAGTAAGGATTAAATAACAAGCATTGGTGGGAGAATAATATTACAAGGAAAGAATTACATGCAAGTGCCATGTAACTAGATAGTTAGAAAAAGGAACTAGGAGACATAAAAGCAAATGTGAATAGTGACTAGCATGGTGGATGATGTACTAGGGGACACTAGGGCATGGAGGAAACCTAGGCTATGGCTTGGCACATGTGACTACTCCTTGTTAACCACAATAATACAAGCATGCTAGCCTTCTTTTTATCATTTCAAACAAAACAAAACAAGAAAAACACTCCCCCCCCTTAACATAGCTCTCGGCGGAACTGCTTTAGGAGAGAGGGAGAGGTTTTCTCTCCACCATTTCTTCATCCACAACCTTGAACAAGATTCCTAAGGCTTCCTTGGATCATATTAGAGGTATGGTATCAATTTCAAAGCCTTCCATCCATTAGTTTTTGAGTTATGAATTGTTGAAAGTTAGAAAAGTGTTAACTTAAGTTTTTATCTTTTAGATCTTGCCTTGTGAGTGTTGTAGGAGGCCATCTAAGGTGTTTCTAAGTTGTGTAAAGTTTATACCAGGTCTCTAGGAGCTCAAGAATGTATGAAATCTCAAACCACCCTTGGATAAGTGTTGTTCATATAATATGGTAGTAGATCCATGTATTTTAGGGCTTATCTTGAATGTATATGTGATGGTTATGGTTAATATATATATCTCCATGAGTGTTATGGTTATGGTTATCTTGTGTTTGATGTTGAGATTGTGATTTTTATGATTATGGTTAATATATATATCTCCATGAGTGTTATGAGTCATGATCTAAGTGTTTTAAGTGGTGTTTATGTTATGGAAGCATGAATAAGGGTTGATCTAAGTGAATTGAGCTTGCTGAGTTTATCCAGGAACTTTGATCTGTGTTGTAGCACGATTTTGAACACCCAAATGATGTCCCCTGATGTCCTACCTTATATTGTTGGAAAGATAATTGAATGTAGTTTCTGGATATGTAAGATTCATAGCTAGGTGATGTGTGGATTTTTAGTTATGGCCGGAGAAGTGAATTTTGTTTCTGGACCATGAACTGCATTAAGTGACCCCCTTGTGAACCTTGTTTAAACACCTTAAAATATGTTTGGGATCATGGAAAAATTTGAGAATGTAAGTAATGCAGTGGTGAAGACCACCCAAAAGGAATTGGATTAAAATATGAATTTTTGGATTTTATAAAAATGCTAGAGTAAAATTCGCGCAATGGAAAAAAGTCGATTAGTGGAACATTATTCTAGGGTTAGTGGTTATGGTTCGAACGTGGTAACTAAATTAAGTCGAGTAAGTGACGAGCGTAAACGAGTGATGTCATGGACTTATAGTGGGACTAGGGAGTCATAAGACGAAGTCGTTAAGTTAATTTCGTACCCCCTTAAAACCCCGTAATTAGAGAGAAATTGTTAAGGTACTAACGAACGATTATTGTTTATGTATAGATCGTTCGAATTCGCACGCTCGACCACCCCAACCAAACCAAGGCAAGTTTACTTTTCGAAACTTATCCATATACAAGGATTTACACTGTTGTGTTTGTAGTTTTCAAATTATATCAAATGCTATGTTTATCGAAGTATTGATGCAATTGAGATTGAACAAGTACATGTATGCTTTTACCCCTTGAACTTAGATTGAAATGTTTTCTTCGGACAATGACTCTAGCAATAGAGGTCGTAGCGGTCCGTATATACTATTGACCGGGGAGCGGTATATTATTATATCGTATCTAGATTGCGAAAACCCGAAGGGTCATTCGGGTGGTATCGTATATTCAAATAACTATCGTTATATCTTCGTAAATACTCGAAACCCTATCTTGGATTAAGAGTTTATTTTATCGAATAATTATTTTATTAATTATTAATATAAAATCTTAAATTATTATTTATTAAATTATTGTTCATTCTTTAAAGACAAAGCTAATCCAAGATACCTTTTAATACTTTTAAACTCGAACTCTTTCGAACTCAAAACATTTTCGAAAACCCCCGGTCAGATTCCGCTTCTTGTATGATTTCAAGAATCATCGGTCGACTGATGTCGAACCTCAATTACTCTGTTTTCAATCAAAATCAAGTTTTAAAAGAAAAGAAAAAGGGACTCTGGCAGGTGTGGGAACCGTTGACGAACGATTTCCGGGATGTGTAAGCGGCCGTGAGCCAGGCGGTCCATCACTTATTATTCCGGCCCAGGTGTTGCCGAAGGATGATTACGGATGTAGTTTTCATCGAGGGTGATTACGGATGTAGTTTTCACCCGAGGGATAGTTACGGATGTAGTTTCTATCCTTCTACCGGTAGAGAAGACCCGCGGATTATTGGACTTGGATGTGGCGACTGATCATCGTCAATCCTTGTCAGGTTTTTATGTTTTCTTTAAGTCCCATTCCTCCATTTTGGAAAAATGCTTTGACACTGCTTCTTAGGCTTTTGTGCCAAGTTGCTGATAGTGTTCTATTTTGATGAGAAAGATGTTGATTCAATGCATTATCTAGAACTGCAAGTTTATTTTGAAAACAAGGGCACATGTTGTTGCACCTTCGAGATTTATCAATTATGACAAGTGATTTTATAACTGATTGATACAAACAAATATATCAACTGCCAATCATATGAGATGTATATTGCTTATCTTATATATATATTTCTTGCTGAGCTATAGTTGCTCACTCTTGCTTGTTTTCAAACTTTACAAACACAACAGCTAAGCGAAATGGCAAGACCCAGGCAGACTGCTCGAAAGCAGGTGACTAGGCCCGAGCCTCCACTTTAGATTCCACCGGTAGGCCCCATTAGCCGGATTGGTTGGCAGCTTTTGTTAGTACGTTTTATTTATCAGCATGACCTGTGCAAGGCAGTGTATCGTAACAAACTTTCAAGCCGCCAGCTTCGCTTCATATCGGAGTGTTGCTGGTAGCATAAATACTATTTAATTCGGTCTGTAATAACTCTGATAACTTATTTACTGTTCAATCAATGTGTGACGTTTCTGAGGCTCTAACCTGTGTGTGTGAGTGTGGTGTGAGTTTATTGTGGGGTCGATGGCTGTGTTATATATATTGTGTGCAAGAACAGGTATGTTATTAATGGAAAATGGACCGTGAGCGCCTAGATCTCCGACCCCGGATCTGGGGGCGTCACAATAATTAAGAACATCTTTTTGCTAGCTCAATTGTTGCTCTAAATATAGCTTCTTTCTGCAGTGCTTTCTCATGCGCATTCTTGACTTAAACATTTCTATAAAATCGAAAATTAAGCCTTTTGTCTTTAAATGTTTACAGGGACTTAACAACTGACTAAGTTACCCCCTGTAAAAATTTCATAACCACAGACCATTTTTAAAGGGCTCGTTTGACTTGGTAAAGTCAGTCCATCTTAACGATTCGTCCGTTTTAACAGGTTTCACTAAAACGAGCATATCTCATAAACCGTAAATCGTAATCACATGATCTTGGTGTAAAAACAAACTACAAAACAAGTCCTACTGGTTTATGGACAAAAACTTACCAAGAAAACATTTGTTGAATTCGGTATTAACTGCTCAAATGATCTAATGAAATTTCGACATTATAACGACTATAAACCGAACATTTCCAAATTCCATGAACTCCATCTAACCACTTAATTCAACCATACACCATCAAGATCATATAAACATCATCAAGGATCTATAAGACCAGTGGTAACATCCATTTATCACTATCCAAAACTTTACACATACTTATAAAGCTTAAAACATCACAATCCCCTTAAACATGTACATACTTGCATCAACCTTTCAAATCAACTTATAGCTCATAAAGTTTAAGGTGGGTGTGAGTGTTTTACCTTCCTTGGAGTTTTAACAACCTTAACCAAGCTTGACTTTCCTTAAAAACACCTTAGATAGCTTTAACAACCTTTAATCTTCAAGACCTAAACAACCAAGTTTAGAATTTTCGTAGTCAGCATTACCACTCTTGAAAGAACTGGAAAAACGAGGGTCTTACCTTGATTTTATGGACAAGGCTTCTAAAGAGGAGTTGTAGAGCATCTCAATACCTTTCCAAAAATCTATAGAACACAAAATTTCATTGAGAAATGAGGGAGTTATGGCAGGTTGAAGTGGCTGCTCTGTTTTTGGCCGAAAATAGAGAAAATAGAGGGGGAGAGCTTTTGCTATCTTTTCTTATGTAATTGATAAAATTATATGTATAATTGATATATATCCATCATACTTCAGCACTTATCAATTACCCAAGGTAATCTCCAAAGTAATTTTGCAAAAGAAAGGTAATTGACAATTTGTCCCAAAAGTGGTATACAGTGCTTGGTTTAAATAATCATGACTTGCCTTATTTGATTAGCATCCAATGCTCCTTGCCTTGCATGGCTATTACATGGTAAATTGCAGGTATATTACTCACCTATTAATCAACCAATGCTTACCATTTAATTCCATATGCAAGTTTGGAGATTTTCTTGTAAAAGCGTTTCGTCGCGTAGAAATTTCTTTCATCGTTCTTGAACATTTGCCTTTGAAATTCTTCTAATAAATTACATAATTCCTTGCCTTGGTATTTAACTTAGCTTAAAGATTTTCTTAACCTCAATAGCCCATATTTATACCAATATTTAATAAAAGTGAAAATCTATGTAATCTGACTGTTTCTACATTCCCTTTCTTCTTGGTACAACGATACTTTATCCATAAAAGTATAAATACTACTTCATTCATATAATATGATCTTAAAAACTTTACATAACCTCCACCAATCACCGTTTATGATCATTTTAGAAATATTACAAAAACCTGGTACGAGAATTTGAACCAGCTTATGGGTCTCTGTAATGGTACGAGAATGATTCTTACAAAGTGTTTGACTAACAGTGTCGAATGTGAAATTCTTTATGGTTCTCAAGTTGGCACTCGACATCTTATTCCTAGGACTGAGATGGAACCAACTGATACAAGGTTACCATTTGAATTTAAAAGGATTCAATTTCCGCTGCAAATTTGTTTTGCAATGACAATCAATAAGAGTCAGGGACAATCGTTGGATACAGTCGGTTTATATCATCCACGACCAGTATTTTCACGTGGTCAATATTATGTAGCAGTGTCTCGGGTGACTTCCCTGCGTGGACTTCATATTTTAATTGAAGATGATGCTGGTAATCGGACTAACTACACCGCTAATGTTGTGTATGATGAAGTTTTCTATAATCTCCCAAAAGTACAAACCTGAGCAGTGAACCAGGAAGTAGCATGTAAGAACAATTTCCTTAATCTTCTTTACTGTATGTCCCTTTCTTCTATCATATTAGTTGTTATATGCAAATCTTGATATGCATTTTTGATCATATTTGTTAATGATGACTACAAATCTAGAAGCCTTCTATATTAATTAGTAACCATTAATAAAAGGCAACCTGCATTAGGTTAATGTCCAATTAATAATAAATTATAAGGTCGTATATGTATATATTTTAATTTTAATTCACACAATTTTGTATAAATAAGTTCGATCAGCTATCGTCATTGGACATTTACCGATTGGAGGATCGGCTTTTGATAAGTGCATATTTTTGCATATTTTTATTACCTATTTATTGCTTGAACTCGTATTTTAATAATTTATTTTGTTGCATTTCAGGAAATTCGTAAATAAATAAAGAAATGAAAAAATAAAGAAATAAAGAGCAAGGAAGGGAAAAAGAGGAATAAAAAGGACCAAAAATGAAAGAAGGAAAAGAATTAGGAGCTTAGAGCAAAAGGAATATTTCAAGACAAGTGGAAGGTGGAGATCATCCCAACACACTACATAAGTGTATGGCCAAGATCAACTCTTCAAAGCTTAAGGGGGAAGGAATCAAATAGATGGCTAGGATTTCACCACCACACACCACAAATGTATGGTGGGGATTTACCCAACACCCCTCTTAACCCTAATTCCTATCCTATAAGTACCCTCTCACCCCCCTTGTATTTAGTAACTTAGATTTTAGGGTAGTTTTAATTTCTTGTTTTTTTTTTTTAGTTTCAAATCTTGTAAACACTTTTTAATTTTAATGCAATTTCATTTCCTTTAATTTCTTGTCTTGCTCTCTCGTTTATTTTACTTTGTTTCGTTACTTTCATAATTCCGTTTAGTGGATAAAGTAGCGAAATGCTAACCACTAGGGGTCGAGATTAACGAAACTTTGGTTTCATATTCGTAGTTTAATTTAGTTTTAAATCGTAGTTTTGCCCCTTTAAAAAATCAATTTTATTGTGGGTTTTAATTTTAAATCATCATTTTAGGGTAATTTAATTTCGTAGTTTACTCTATATTTGCAAGTTTAATTTTAAAAATATATAAAAAAATCTCACATTTTCCGTTTTAAATACTTGTTTTAAGTTCTATTAATTCAAAGGAGGTATTTCCAGTTTTGTAGATTTTCACAATTATCTCTCCCCTGCATACTCTTTCAATTCGAACGCCAGTAAGGCAGTAATCTCTCCCCCTTCCTCCTCTCTCTCTCTCTCTCTCTCTCTCTCTCTCTCTCTCTCTCTCTTTATCTCTCTCTCTCTCTAACCCTTCTTCCTTTTGGTTAATTTTCTGTTCGAATTTGCAGATAATTCCGAGTTCTGTGTAGCTGAGTTTAATTTTTGGGTTGTTTGTTGTCACTGTTATTTGAGTTCGTTATTGGCTTTGTTAGTTAATGTTAATGTGCTGGTTTTAATTTCGAGTGGTTGATGGTTGTTGTTTACTTGATTTTTTCGAGTCACCACCGCGAGTTTTGGTTGGGTTGTTTGATTGAATTTTTGTTTTCCCCTGTTTACTGTTTTTGATACTGATCGAACTGAGTTCTGTGAATAGAGTCGATTCCAGTGTTGTGTTTTAAGTCATGGGTCATTAATTCGCTGGTCCAGTGCAACAAGTTTTAATTTTGTTCGAGTTTTGGACGAGTTGTAAAAATTTTTTAGTATTGCTGAGTAGTAAATTGGCCTGGTTTCCTGAATTGCTGCTGAGTGAATTTCGACTATGCGCGACTCTCTTTCGCTGGTTGTGTTGGTTTCGAAGTATTACTGATTGTGTTTACGTAGCTGAGTTGGTTAAGATAAATTGTTGTCTGTCTTTTTTTGTTTTTGCGTCTTGTTTTGATGATTTACTGAGTTGTCCTGTCTATTTGTTTTTGATGTTCGTGTAGTGTTATTTTTTTATTTCTTTTTATTATTTTTTTTTAAAATTTGTGTAAATAAATTTTAATCCCTAAATAAAAAAATGTTTTATAAAGTCTAATTTTATTTTCGAATTTAGGAATTTAGAATAATTTGTAGAATAATTTTCGAATAATATTTAGAATAATTTAGAATTCTTAGAACAATTTAGTTTTAATTAGTTTAAAAATAGATTTTCATTTAGTAATTAATTAGGGTAAAATCAAAATTTCTCTAAAATCAACTTGTTGTAATTTGATTAAATTAAAAAATTAAGGATTGCGAAAATAAAATAGTCTATGCGGAACGAATCATTAAATTTTACAACGAAACGAATTGTGCGCTTGCGATTCGAATGTTTATATTTCTAGCACAACAAGTTTTTAAAATTTTAATCCCTAAATAAAAAGAAAATGTTTTATAAAGTCTAATTTTATTTTCGAATTTAGGAATTTAGAATAATTTGTAGAATAATTTTCGAATAATATTTAGAATAATTTAGAATTCTTAGAACAATTTAGTTTTAATTAGTTTAAAAATAGATTTTCATTTAGTAATTAATTATGGTAAAATCAAAATTTCTCTAAAATCAACTTGTTCTAATTTGATTAAATTAAAAAATTAAGGATTGCGAAAATAAAATAGTCTCTGCGGAACGAATCATTAAATTTTACAACGAAACGAATTGTGCGCTTGCGATTCGAATGTTTATATTTCTAGTACAACAAGTTTTTGGCGCCGCTGCCGGGGACTAATTAATTTTCGCGCCTTGATTTCTAATTTTTCGGATTAGTTTTTACTTGTCTTATTTTTCTCTCGTTTTTTAAGGAAAGTTGGAAATTTCGGGAATCTCTCTTGAAGCCTGGAACAAAAGTGGAATTTTTGGAAGCACGCTTCGGTAACCCATGTTTCTCTCTTTTCGCCTTTTTATCTTTTAGAAAATCACAAAAAAAAATTGAAAATTGAAAAAATTAAAAAAAAAATTTGGTAAATACATAGTTGTTGCATCATGCATTTAACCACTTAGGGCACATCATCTAGATTTTTATTTTCTTGTTTTTTAATTTTTGTACCTTAAATTGTGGTGATCGTTGGCGGACCAAGGTACGTTAAATTCTTCTTTTCTTTAGTATAGAACACATAGTTTAAAGCATCCATAAATGTTTATAGTTTTTTATATGTCGTTGTTTGTTGCATTCATTTGTAAATAAATCTTATAGGCAAATCCTCTTGCAACATGGGGGAAGGGATTTAATCACTCTTTCCTTGGTCCACAACAATTAATTTTCAACATTTTGCATCCCCTAGCCTTTTAATAAAATTAATTAGACATTTGCCCCTAGGATTTCGCGCTCAATTAGAAAGGTGCCTAAAAATAAACGTAATTAAGACTTATTCACGACCTTCAGTGTCTAAGGTTCGCCTGACTGTTAAGATTCGGTGTCTAAGTGACGAGTTTGGCCTCTTGGCAATGCCTGCTCTAATCTGGCCGAATCGGTCTGAAATTCTTAATTTACGGAATTTTTAGTGTGTCTTAACGTTATGAGCAATGTCTAGTTATTTTATTTAGGGAACCTAGGTTAGATTTTTCTTTTGATTTTTCACCATTTATTTTGTGTGTTTCATTTTCGCACATACGTGCTACGTGGTTTTATCCTTGATCAATCTTTACCATGTCCGTAGCATTTAGGGAGAGTTATTACCAAGGTTGGGATTTTGATGAGGAGTTAGCGGATAATACGATGTGGTGTGAGTCAACTAGGGAACCTAGTGTATATAACGAGTCGTCTAGTACTTTTAGTGATTTGCATTATAGTGAAAACGATATTGCAATCGACTCTGAATTAGATGCTCTTACTAGACGACTCGAAGCCTTAGAAACCCTTAGTGTCCCTTCACACACGTCTTGGGACCCAAATTTCAACTCTCCGAGTCTTGATTTTCAACATGGCCCCGACTCTCAACAAGTCAAAGCCATGTTTCAACCAACCTCTCGAAATGACCACTTTACATCGTCTTCTAATTCCGGTTGGAGAGATTATCCCGATCTCTCATGGAACCAAGGTCATAGCTATCAAACTCCGCCTCCACATTTTCAAGAACCGAACTCTTATCTAATTCCGAGTCAAGTTCCTTATTCGAGTACAATTCAAACACCCGCCCACCCACCCGGATTTCATGATTCGAGTAGGAAACTTGACACCTTAGAAAAGAGTATCGAGGCTTTATTGATTTCTCAAGCAAACTTCATGCGAACCATAACTTCTGATAGGAAAATTTTGAACTCTAATGTTCAAGCCTTATCTAATTTAGAATTTCAAATGAATCAATTAGCCACCATGTGCGAGCGTGAGACGATAACTACCCCGAATCCACCCGAGGTCAACCCTAAATTTCTTATCACCTAAAGACCTATCGATACTTTCGATGATATCATTTCTCCTAGGTCTAATGTTCAAGTTGACACTCCTTTCGGTGGTGACTCACACGAAGAAGATTCTAATGCTGACATCATTCTTTCTCTAGGTCAAACGAAGAATCCCGATGATTCTGAGTTTGTGCCTCCACCTAGACAACCATCATCTTCTTCTAGTGAACTTTTTCTTTCATCTTCCAAACCTCTTCCTGAAAAACCCAAAGAACTTCATACTCAACCAATAGGAGCTAATCTAGTTAAGGAGGTTGTTTCAAGGTCAAATTTGGACGATCATGAGATTGAGTCTCTTCTTAAACAAGATTTTCAATTGCATTACGAGACCAATCGAGAGCTTCACGAATCTTTTAAGGATTTGACCTCGGAAGAGATGTTTGGAGAGATGAAGAATATTTGTTCCAAATGGGAAACCCAACATAAGGATAGTTCTTGTGATCCTAATTCTGTTGGTAAAACATTTTTTGAAGAGCCACCCCCACCCGTTTCTCTTTCTTCATTTTCCACTTGTGCTCCATCTTTCATCTAAACTCATGATATTCATGTCCAACATCTTATCGTAATTAATTTGCTTAAACAACAAAAAGAAGCATCCTCGTGGTCTATGGATGAAGTTAGGAATTTGAGTTTTATTCTTTCGCCTAATCAGATCGTTCGAGTGGTCTATGCTATCTTCGTGGGTGAGTTTCTGAAATATGTTGGTTGCATAACAAAAATAGTTTTCCCGAGAGCAGGTATTGGTTAGTAAATATTTGTTTTGTACCTCCCATAGTAGAATGTAGGTATGGGGGAGGAGTTGTGTGTGTGAGTTGTTTTCTTTCATAATTTCTAGTAGTTTTCAGTCTCCGTCATCCCTTATCAGGTATTTCCTCACCTTTCTTCTTTCTCATTTCTCTTGCATTTGCATACATTGAGGACAATGCATGATTTAGGTATGGGGGAAGGTTTTTTAGTGTAAATACATATAATTGAAAAATCCAAAAAAATTAAGAAATGAAAAAAAATCACAAAAAGAATTCTTTTCGTATTCTAGTCGTGTTAATTGATTGCTAGTTGCTTGATGCACCCTTGCATGCTATGATAATCTTATGATCCATTAGCTTTTGTTTGAGAAGTGATTTGTTAAAGTTCTTGTTCACACACTTACACTAGCAAGGTGAAACTAGTAGACTTATTTGAATTGTGCATGAAATTAGAAGGGCATGATTAGGTGTAAGATGATTTGGTCTTCATGCTTTGAGTATAAGTAGGTACATCGAGGATACCATTTATTGAGATTGATTATGTTTTACTACACCAAGTGAGATTTTGAGCCTATATGCATATCTTTTGCATTTATATTCTTTTGCTTGAGTGTCCACTTGTCATTTGCATAGCTAGCACTTGTTTGGATTCCTTCTTGAAATACATGACATTAATTGATGATAAAATGATAAAGGCACTTAGGAATACCCTATATTTCCAAATTATCCACACCATTCTTATATGATCAATTAGTTAACCCTTTGAGCCTAATCATTTTCTTTCGGTGACACACCACATTACTCACCTAAGACATTTTTCTTGTTTAGCCTTACGTATTCTTGATCCCATTTTATCAAAGGCTAGTAGGAACTAGGGAGCAATAAGGTGTGTGAAATAGGGTTTACTTTTGTTCATAACTTTTGAGGAAATATTTGTTGTTACCTTGATGGTCGATTTTCAAAATTAAATCTAAAGGAGGATTATTACATTTTCGTTTCCTTTTAAAAAAAAATTGAAAAAAAGAAAAAAAAAATGAAAAAATATACATATGAGAGCATACTTATGTTTTTTGTAATCCTCCTTCATTCGACTAGTCAAGTCTTTTTGTTGAAAAATGAAAATAAATTGTGTGGGGAGGAAGTTTGGTGTTGTGCATGATATTCATGGTGACTACTAGCTTTTGACACTTCACCTTATTTTGGCCTTTCTTGACATACCTTGTCCCTAGCCTATTACAATCCTAATAAAGACCTTTTGATTGTCATTATTAATGTATGTTGTGATTTAAGTTGGGATGATACCAAGTGTCAAGCATGTATTTGATTTTGTTGGAATTGAGTGATACACTTACCCTTGTTCTTGAGTGAATATTCTTTTTTGAGTGAAAGGTGAGGTATTGCTTTTTTTTTTTTTTTTGCATAAGAGATCTCAAGTTTTGACTCTGAGGTGTGCTCTTGTAGACTTAGCATGATTACCAATAATTTTTGCACTTGACATGAACTTATAATCACTCTTGCATGGTTCTTTAAGTAGACTATGTGAATCCTTGCACTTTCCACACCAAGACTTTGCAAATTCATTTTGATTCTTAAGTTGATGTGTCATGAGAGGACATGTATGTGTGGTGTGCATTGCCATGTGATCTTTTATACAAACTAGATGGATTTTGTGGGTACATTCACTATAGGCCCTCACGAGACCTCACTCGTCCACTAGGGCTGCCTAGGGGTTTAAAGGGCTTGTTGCATATGCCAAATGCAACCGTCACACCTACGAAAAGGAGTATAGGACTTTTTATCTAGATTTTCTTTTTGTCTTTATTTTACTTGAGGACGAGCAAAAGATAGGTATGGGGGCATTTGATAAGTGCATATTTTTGCATATTTTTATTACCTATTTATTGCTTGAACTCGTATTTTAATAATTTATTTTGTTGCATTTCAGGGAATTCGTAAATAAATAAAGAAATGACAAAATAAAGAAATAAAGAGCAAGGAAGGGAAAAAGAGGAAGAAAAAGGACCAAAAATGAAAGAAGGAAAAGAATTAGGAGCTTGGAGCAAAAGGAATATTTCAAGACAAGTGGAAGGTGGAGATCATCCCAACACACTACATAAGTGTATGGCCAAGATCAACTCTTCAAAGCTTAGGGGGGAAGGAATCAAATAGATGGCTAGGATTTCACCACCACACACCACAAATGTATGGTGGGGATTTACCCAACACCCCCCTTAACCATAATTCCTATCCTATAAATACCCTCTCACCCCCTTGTATTTAGTAACTTAGATTTTAGGGTAGTTTTAATTTCTTTTTTTTTTTAGTTTCAAATCTTGTAAACACTTTTTAATTTTAATGCAATTTCATTACCTTTAATTTCTTGTCTTGCTCTCTCGTTTATTTTACTTTGTTTCGTTACTTTCGTAATTCCATTTAGTGGATAAAGTAGCGAAATGCTAACCACTAGGGGTTGAGAGTAACGAAATTTTGGTTTCATATTCGTAGTTTAATTTAGTTTTAAATCGTAGTTGTGCCCCTTTAAAAAATCAATTTTATTGTGGGTTTTAATTTTAAATCATCATTTTAGGGTAATTTAATTTCGTAGTTTATTTTATATTTGCAAGTTTAATTTTAAAAATATATAAAAAAAAAATTCTCACATTTTCCATTTTAAATACTTGTTTTAAGTTCTATTAATTCGAAGCAGGTATTTCCAGTTTTGTAGATTTTCACAATTATCTCTCCCCTGCATACTCTTTCAATTCGAACGCCAGTAATCTCTCCCCCTCTCTCTCTCTCTCTCTCTCTCTCTCTCTAAGCCCTCTTCCTTTTGGTTAATTTTCTGTTCGAATTTGCTGATAATTCCGAGTTCTGTGTAGTTGAGTTTAATTTTCGGGTTGTTTGCTGTCACTGTTATTTGAGTTCGTTATTGGCTTTGTTAGTTAATGTTAATGTGCTGGTTTTAATATCGAGTGGTTGATGGTTGTTGTTTACTTGATTTTTTCGAGTCACCACCGCGAGTTTTGGTTGGGTTGTTTGATTGAATTTTTGTTTTCCCCTATTTACTGTTTTTGATGCTGATCGAACTGAGTTCTGTGAATAGAGTCGAGTCCAGTGTTGTGTTTTAAGTCATGGGTCATTAATTCGCAGGTCCAGTGCAACAAGTTTTAATTTTGTTCGAGTTTTGGACGAGTTGTAAAATTTTTTTAGTATTGCTGAGTAGTAAATTGGCCTGGTTTCCTGAATTGCTGCTGAGTGAATTTCGACTATGCGCGACTCTCTTTCACTGGTTGTGTTGGTTTCGAAGTATTACTGATTATGTTTACGTAGCTGGGCTGGTTAAGATAAATTGCTGTCTGTTTTTTTTTTGTTTTTGCGTCTTGTTTTGATGATATACTGAGTTGTCCTGTCTATTTGTTTTTGCTGTTCGTGTAGTGTTATTTTTTTATTTCTTTTTTTTTATTTTTTTTAAAATTTGTGTAAATAAATTTTAATCCCTAAATAAAAAAAAATGTTTTATAAAGTCTAGTTTTATTTTCGAATTTAGGAATTTAGAATAATTTGTAGAATAATTTTCGAATAATATTTAGAATAATTTAGAATTCTTAGAACAATTTAGTTTTAATTAGTTTAAAAATAGATTTTCATTTAGTAATTAATTAGGGTAAATTCAAAATCAACTTGTTCTAATTTGATTAAATTAAAAAATTAAGGATTGCGAAAATAAAATAGTCTCTGCGGAACGAATCATTAAATTTTACAACGAAACGAATTGTGCGCTTGCGATTCGAATGTTTATATTTCTAGCACAACAGCTTTTGTGTGACAAGTAAGTGGTTTTCGATTTCATCATAAACTTTAAGAGGATACAACTTGATTGTATTGAACGATGATTTAAGTATATGGTTTTAATAGGTATATGATGTAAATATATGTTCATCTCGATGTCTTTTCGTATAATTATCATGTTTTGTTTTTTAATTATCAATTAATTAGATAAAAAAATTAATTTCCCGTGTGCGTAGCACGGGCAAAATTGCTAGTATTTTATAATATGCAGGTATGATGTGTATCTCTTCAAAGGCCGATTAGATTTCATTTAGGAGGTCAACCTTGTGAATTATATTCTATACCGTTACTCGAATTTAAGTGAAATTTCTTTGCATTCCTAATAGGTCGTGAATATTGATTGAGTCATATCAAAGTTTATATTTCGGTGGTATGAGAAACAAATGATCTCCATCTCGGATGACATTTAACATTCTAATTCTGCTTTCTCCAAATTTACAGCTTTGGTAAATATAATGGCCTCCAAAGTTCTGACCTGCAGTTTGACAAGTCAGAGGATGATAGATTTATTAAACATCAAGTTCAGTAATAGTTTATTATAGTCACAACCACTCTTTTCCAGGATCTGTGCTTTTTTGAATTTGTTTTGGACTTGGATTTTGCTAACCAGCATTTAGATCAAATTAATGTTTCATATTTGCAATTTCAGGGTTCTTTGTTCAAAGTCACACGAAGCTTACCTGCGATACTAAATTGCTCTTCTATGAAATCAGGTAAGATTATTAACATTGCAAGCTGCTCTGATGGTACACTTTGTTTTAGAAACTTCATGTGCATACTTAATCTCTTTTTATTGAATTTAACAAAGTCAGTATTAGTGGGATGGCTCAAATCAGTTGAGCCATGTAATATGAAAATTTTAACACGTGGATCAAAATAGCTGATTCTCCCTATTGGTGTTGGTTTAAATCTGTCACCGGTGGTAGTTAATGTGTCTGGAAAAACATCTACTTTATGCTCATCTGTTGGCCTAGTTTCATAGTTTTGTACAAGGTCATCAATAGATGTGTTTCCTTGCTATTCTGCTAGAGCTTCTAGTGTCCACCCTTTTACTTATAGATTGTTGCTACAGCCTTCTTTCAACTACGTCCTCATAGTTTTAAGCTCCCTATTGCGAATTGCAACATGAAGAGCTGCTTGGCTGTCCGTCATTGAGTTTACATTGATCTTATATTTATCAAAAGTCATAGTCTTGATGCACTGGATTTCCACTATAAACATCTGCTTGTGTGGTATAAAAATAGTTTCCCCCCCTCCGATTCACCATTAGCCCCTGGCTGAAGTCTGATCTCGGATATTTCTGCTGTTTATAACTATATCTTCAAGTCCTCCCATCTCCCATGATACAGAAACACATAATCAAACTTTTTGGGATAGGGCACATCGATTATTGTGAAGTTTTAAAATTTAATTCATACTTGGAAACAATTATTCCTGAAATTCCCCCCTCTTTAGCATTTGTCTGAATAGTGCCCGTTGGAGCAAATCGACTCAGTCTATGTATTTGAGGAATTTCAGTGGTTTGGGTGGTAACTGTTAAATGGTTGTGGTCTCTGGAACAGAACCCTGTAGTTCTCCAAACACATACCCCAAAATACCTGTTGAAGAACTTACTTGATCATGCCAATTAATCTAGATTTAATGACTGATTTTCCAAACAAGGAGCTGACCCACGCCTAAGACAGCATACTGTGCACATATGAGGGCTTTAATACTTAGTCTGCTGTTGTGATTTGCAAGCGGGACACCTGTTAGTTGTAACGGTGCTGTTGAGCAGGCATCAAAGGTAATGTAGGTTGATATGTACCTGTTTACAGGTCATTTACACAGTGCAGATCCACTTAAATTATGATATCATGGCAAAAGTGGAGGACATGATCAAATGTTGTACATCTACTTAAGTGATATATGCTTGGTTTATGAAGTAGACAAGGCTGGCTATTAACTTATGCCACAAAGGAGTTCAGGATGATATAAATAGTGAAGAAGCCACTGACACTGTTGTCAAAATAAAATTCTTTCCTGTCTGTCAGGAATGCAACCTCATATGGGCAGATCCAAGCTGGTTAAATGACTCAGATAACTAAAAACATCTCTAATTTCTGAACGAAGACGAGAAGATGAGTGATGTGGGAGATATAAGATATAAGTAATATTACCTTACAGTAGGATGGGGATTTAGTGGGAACTTTGGGAGTGTGGTTGCTTATTTAGCGGCTCCAAGAAATGGAAGAAGATCCTTTAAGAAATAGATGTACACAAACGTTACTCACAAACGTTTATGTACGCAGGAGAAAGCAGGAAGAGGGTCATGGGTATAGATGACTCATCCCTGTTATTTTCCTCTGTCATGGTCTTATGAAAATGGATGCTTTGAACAAATATGGAAGGAATGATTATGGAAGGAATAATTATGCTTCTAGTCCACCATTAAGGTCAGAGAAAGAGAGTGTAAAATAGTTTTGAAAAGGGATTTTCTGGTAGGGTAGAAATGTGCTAAAACAAAATTCAGTGAATATTTGTTTCAAAATAAAATTAAAAATCAGTGAATATTTGTTGATGGGGGAAAACACAGGGAACTACCTATCTTTAGTGCTAACATGCAAGAGTCCTTCTGAGAGTGATAAGGGGAAAATGGTCCTGGTTGGGTGCTTGGTGTGGTGAGAATGGTGATTGGTGAATGCTCCATCTAGGGGCTGTTCATGAACCGAGCTGAGCCGAGTTTTGATCGAATCGAGTCGAGCTTTGATCATAACGAATCGAGCCGAGCTTTGATCTTAACGAATCGAGCTGATTTCTTAACGAACCGAACCGATCTTTGACCGATCTGAGCCGAACTCGAGCTGTTCACGAACAACCTCGAGCCGATCCGAGCTCGAGCTGTTCGCGAACAATTATATACATTTTTTTTAAAAAAAATACCGGTGATCCAACCGTACGGATATCAAGATATATCTAATTTAGTGATATTCCCAAATTTTCAAAAAATAAAAAATTAATTTGGTTGTAGATTATAGTAGATCACTACTATTCTGACTAGTACTAGTAGTACTAGTAACCAGTGCTTTGTCAAAATATATCTAAATTAGTGATATTCCCAAATTTGTAAAAAATAAAAAATTAATTTGATTGGAGATATTAGTAAATCACTACTATTTCGACTAGTACCGGTTACTAGTGCCTTGTCACGGATTGTTCACATTTTTTTAAAAATATTTCTCGTTGATCCAACCGTACCAATGTCAAAATATATCTAATTTAGTGATATTCCCAAATTTTTAAAAAATAAAAAATTAATTTGGTTGGAGATCTTAGGAGATCACTACTATTCGGACTAGTACTAGTTACTAGTGTTTTGTCACAGATTGTAATTATATATGTGTGTATGTATGTACGAGTTGTGTGTGTATTATTGGGTATGTAGATTAATCGGGGACTGGGTTTTGTTTTTAATAGTGCTGTGAGGGCAGATCGGCGGCGGTCGGATAGAGCTCGCGATGGTTGTTGATGGGTTGTGTTTACCATCCCTCGTAGATCTGTTCAATGCTTTGGTTCGAGCTTTCTATTTTTGTGTGTATGTATAGTGATGGTAGATTGTTGATTGTAGTAATAATGCAAAAAGATGGTAAATATTATAAAAATTTTCGGGGGTTATGTTAATTTTTTCGAGTTTTAACGAGTTGATATCGAGTGTAACGAACGAGTCGAACAGAGCTCATTTTCTTAACGAACATTTTTTTTTGTTCGAGCTCGAGCTCAAATTTTTAACGAACCGAGTCGAACCGAGCCCTTATCGAGTAGAGCTCGAGCTCCGTTCACGAAGAGCCCTAGCTCCATCGTTGTTAATTGCGAATTTGTGAGTGGAGAATAATGTAGTTGATATCATTTTAAATTTCTAAACTAGTCCAGACTATTAAATTATGAGCATTATCAGGGTTTTGTTGTGTGGATGGCATGTGGACTACTACGAGTTCGTTTGCATAATGGTTTCTCCATCCTATCCTTGTGTTGGTGTATTTCTTTCCTAACCCTCTCAGTTGAAGAAGATCTTGGTTCTCGCCTACCAATTCTTTGATGACATAACTGATGCGAAAATGATCCACTGTGATATTTCCTGGTTTCTGTTGATCAGATATAAGGTTCAGAGTAGCGGTTGTGTTTAATTATAGCATAGCAGCAGGACAACTCTAATCATAGAAGGTTCGTGATATTCAAGTTCCCAGCTTTCAGAACACAAGGCACAAGCTGAGGAGGTTTTATATTTTGCTCACCCAGAACTTAAAAACCAAAGCATACATCAATTTCCGGAGAAAGGTATAATGCAATTTAGCACTCAGTTAATCAGTGTGGAGACGTTGATAAAGTGCAGAAGAGGTTTGTACATTTTCACACTCGACACAAGCTTTGTAGTTTAAGGCCCAAATTGAAGTAAATTCAAAAATATATTTACATATGCAATTTTCGACTAGTATAATGTAGATAAATATATTGATACAGATAAATAACGTAATATAAATATAAATTACGCTAGGCACATATCCGCGCTTCGCACAGTTCATAAACTTTTTCCCTTAAATATTAAAAATAAATAACATTTATTTTGATTATTTTTTATAAAAAATTATAGTTATTTTAAGGTTTTTCAAAAAGAAAATCAAAAAACATTCTATGAATCATCAGTTGGAACAGTACTCTCAATATGTATCTCAAATTTTAAAAATCTTAATATAAATCGTAAACCTGTAAAATAGTAATTACAATACTGTATAAACATAATTTTTAGGATAAAAAAATAAAAATTGTTAAATACAACTATCAAAAGTAAAAGTCGACATCACTCTCACAACATACATGCTCAATACTGGAGAAGAAAATCGTGTTGGTTCAATTTAATAAAATAAAAATATGCTGGTCTTACTTGGTTACAAATTCTAGAAAATAATCAAAAATCTATATATATGCATATATATATATATATGACATGACTCTTTCGCAACAATCATGATTGTAAAAATCGGTAATCGGTATAAATCGGTTGAGGTACCGATTTAAGATTAATCGGGTAATCGGGGATTAATCGAAAGGATTAATCGGAGTATTAATCGGATATTATAATAATATTTAATATATTAGTCTAATTTACAATTAAACATATCATTTTAAATATATTCACAGGATTAATTGGATTTCAAAAATCGAATCAGTTGGTTATCTTACAGAGGATTAATCGAGGATTAATCGACTAAATCGGGGATTTTTAGAACCTTGGCAACAATTGATAAGAGATTGTTCGAAATCACATAGATTGTTCGAAATTTTAATCACATGTTTGCAATGACTCGAAAGAAATGGTAGTAATGTTGAATAAAAAATAAAAAATGATACAATATAAATAATTTTAAATAGTTATTTTATCTAGAAATAATCTAAATTTTATTAAATAATTAGTATTTTATATTGAAAATTAAAATGCTCAAACAAATTTTGTTAAATATTTATATAAATAAAAAAAGTACATTAAAAGTATTTAATAACTATAATTAATAATTAACAAAGATGTTATTATATGGAAAAAATCGATAAAAAGGAAAAATTCAAAGAAAATATCTTAAAAGTAACATACATGAATTATGCTTGATGCTACGGGGAAATTATATTACAAAATTTAATGCTATAAACATGAGCCTACCTTGTAAATTTTTAATGAATTTATATAGAGATCTTACAAATAATAAAGTCATACATCCAATTTATACAACTATCTAGATTATGTTTAAAAAGGTTAAAAATTAATGTTCAGTCAAGGAATCGAGAATGTGAGAGATAAGGCAATAGATTGGGCGCCACATTTTCAGAAAATGAAATCAAAATTTTAGAATTTATTTTAGAGGATATTTGTTCCCCCAGACCACAAGTCCCCACTCTCTTGCTATTACTATATACTAGCTTATAACCCATGCGTCGGTTCTTTTTATAATATTTATAATTATATTATTAATTTTTAATTTTTATATGTTATTAATTCGCATATCAAATTATTGGTAAAAAAAATAATATATATAAGATTTTACACGTTTAATTTAATATTTGTGCTCTATCTTGAATTCTTAAAATTTGATTTGGACAATTTTACATGCCACATGAATTTAGCAAAATATTCTCTAATTTAGTGATGGCTTAACAATTATTTTCCAATTAAAACTATGTAGAAACAAAATAAAGAAGAAATTGACCATTTTTTTACGTTGACAATTCTATTCGATTTATGGAATATACTTAAATTTCGTTTTGATTATCAAAATACCCTTCGTATTATTTGACAACCAAATACAGTTTTAATAATAAATAAGAATTGTTAGATCATAAAATAAATAGATGAAAACCGATGGATCTAGCATAAAAAATATTTTATTTTTTAACATGTAAACTAAAATGTAACACCCCCAGATCCGGGGTCAGGGATGTGGTCGTTACGGTCTCAATTTCCATCCACAAAACCAACATAAATTAAATTACAACCTTGTGACCCAAAACAACAACATGAAACACACCCGTTATAGTCCCAAAGATGAAATCAGAGTAACTCCCAAATTTTATTAATCACAAGCTTGAGTTTATACAACTCAAAGAATTACAATTAACCATTACATACTCTTTGCCATCCATTTGTATGTGTCATATAATAAATACATTAGACACTCAGATGCTAACAACTAGCCTACCAATAGCTCCCTCTTCAGCAATGGTAGTTAGAACCTCGGCGGTAATCCTCTGACAGCCAACACCTGCTTGCGCCGAGTGCGCCTTGCACAGGCCGTCTGATCTAGCTGTTGTTGTGACATAATAAATAAAACAAGGGTGAGCGATAGCCCACCGAAAATAATGTATAACTGAACAATAATATATAACAGTTCAAAAGTATCTTTGAAACCATATGCCATGCACTTACGAAGATAGTGCCAGTATAATGTAAATGATGAAGTTACAAGGTAACTCAAATTATATCATCTGTGGGAATATCTGTTATGCCAAAGATAAGAAAGATAGCAACATTTTCATAAAAGAGGAACTTGCAAAAAGATGTTGCAATTCCAGTTTCAAACACTTTTCAACCCTGCCAACAATGATAATGTTGCAGAAAATTGCAACTTTTGATGATGAACTAATACTGGAGTATTCACCGCGCCCGCTGTTCCAATCCTTACGATGATCAGTCGCAGATTGTACAGCTCAAATTAGTTTTACTACCGGTAGAAGGAAGAACTGACGGATTTACATGTCTACCGCCCTGTTAGATCTCCCCGGCCAACGGTTGGGCCAATGGGATGGACCGACGCTACTCGGCCTCTTACACGACTCCTAGTTCCAATAACATCCATAACTCTGAAACATAAAGATCTTCCCCCTTTCCACAAGTGTAATACTTGTTGATAAGACTCCACGAAGTAGTCGTATCTAGTTGGAAAGGGAGATTCACCAATATTTCCCAAGCTGCTGCTTGTTAATAAATATTAACTTGTTCCAACATTCTTACCCCTCGAATAATGAGTGGGTACACAAGATTCCCCGAATAATGGCAACCAAGTTGCGAGTGAAAAGAATAGTTTCAAAGAATCTATGACCGGGAAGTCAACAAGATAAATAACATTTCTCAAGTAAGGTTCCCTTATAATCTGAGAGATAGAATTGAACGAAGAATAGAGTTTCTGAGAACCTTCCTTGATAAGATAATATAATAATAGGATTTAGAGATAATTTATTTAATATTCGAAGGTCGAAGATGATATTCAAATGAAGTAAATCACTCTGAAACGAGATAGAAGAATTAAATAAATATTCCAAGGAATATTTATCAAGTTAGAATATTGGAGGAATAATCTTAATATAAAATATTACTCGGAATAATTCTCGAATAAATATTCACAAATAATATTCATTAAATAATTAATGAATATTCAAATAAATAGTACTTATCAAACAAATAAACTCGAATGAATATGTGAAATAATATTCATTGAATAAATAGTGAATATCCAAATTAATAATAATTAACAAATAAATATTACTCGAAGGAGTATTCGAAATAATATTCACTGGATAAATAGTGAATATTCAATTTAATAATGCTTATCAATTAAATAAAATCCGAATGAATATTCGAAACAATATTCACTGAACAAATAGTGAATCTTTGGATTAATAATAATATTTATTGAAGAAATAATTATCAATTGAATGTTCGAGATAATATTCATTGAATAAATAATGAATATTCGAATTAATAATACCGATTGAAGGAATAATCACCAAATGAATATTCGAAACAATATTCACTGGACAATAGTGAATCTTCAAATTAGTAACAATATTTATTGAAGAAATAATTATCAAATGGATATTCCAGGTAATATTCATTGAATAATTAATGAATATTGACACTATAATACTTAACGAAGAAATAATTATCAAATGAATATTCGAAATAATATTCAATGATGAATCGACTTTCAACAGATATTGAAGATAATATTCATTGACTAAAGCAAGCTCAAGTGAATATTTAAAATAATATTTATTGAATAATTTAAGTTCGAATGAATATTCAATATAATATTCGTAAATAATCCCAAAGGAATATGCAAATAGTATCCATCAAATAAATACTTGGAAAAATATTCCCTTAAATATTTTCCCCCTGAAAATAATCTTAATATATCAAGAAATACCGACTCCCGGTCTGTACTCGAAGAATGAGATTTAGATGCCCTTCACTTAAGGGTCTTAGCAATATTCGGCTTATAACCGATACATTATCAATCCAGCTCAAAAGCCAACAATAATTCAAGGAACAAGTATCACAATATATATCTTGAAAATAGGCATGCATGCTATGGCATATGTATCATAAAACAATAGATATATATATTGTGACAACAACAGCTTCAAATTTATTGAAGACTTGCCTGGTACTCCAGCTTATGCTAGTAGCATGGCTCGGGGTGGTCCGGTGATCTATACACTTGTTCGCTATTAAGGCATGTCCTTATACTTACACTTGGTACGCACTTAAGTCATATAAGTTCTAAGGTCGGTCGTTTATGAACCATGATGATACCTCGAGTTTTATTGCCCGTTTACTACGTGATTTTCCAAGTTATAACCAAGTAATCTTTTAAGGGGTTCGTTCGCGCTTAACCTTGATTCGAACATTTTTATAAAATCGGAAAATGATTCTTTCGACGTGAGGTCTGCTCTCACACCTTCCTTATTACCTCTAGTATTTAATTACCACGATTCGTCGCTGCATAACACCTTTTAGGAAGGTTCAATTTCAGTTACGAACTTGCTTCTACGGTTTCGAACCACTTTTACGAATTTAACCATAACTCCTAAACCGTAAGTCCATTTCACGTGATCTTTATATCAAAACGAAGCTTATAACATGACCTAACTTATCATGGCAGAACACGAAGCTAGGCAGTGAGTTAAGGCTACTGTTAAACATGATTTCTTAAGGTTAACGAAATTTCGTCATTACGACGGCTATAAATCGAACGTTCTAAAAATCATAACATCAAAACCAAGCCACACCGGGCATCCATACAACTTATACACATGTTATTCATCTTAAAAGATCCAAGAACATCTCACTTTATCATAATAACCATCATGTCTCTTAAATCAACTAATCAACTATATAATCATGCTTATAGCATCACCATAATCATACCAATCTAAAACCATCAAGAACATGCTTAAAACTCAAAGTAAGATCTAGGGTTCTTAAGAGATATACCTTCCTTGGAGTGTGTAATAGCTTTACTAAGCTCGATCTAGTCCTTGTATAGCCTTAACAAAGCTTGGATAATCAAAGAAATCAAGAAAAAGAAAGTTAGTTTACGGAGGTTACTATTCACCCCCCACTTTGATGATTTATTTGAAAATGGAAAAAGAAGAGATTGAAGCTAAGATTTCTAGGAGATCACTTTTATGAAATATAGAACTCACCATAAAAATTTGGAGCTCAAACAATGGTTGGAAGCTTGATTTTGCTTCTTGAATTAAGCAAAAATTCGAAGTGCCTTTTTCAAGGGGAAAAACAGGGTTACTTTTCGAATTTATTTACCCATCCAAACGATCTTCAAAAATTATGAAATTAAATCCACAACTTCATCTTGATGTGTAGAAGCTCCGTGAATTTTTTCATGATTTTTAGATGAGTAGAAACAGGTGAAAAAAATCGCAAAGACCCCTGCCCTGGAAAATGCAAACTGCTGGAAATGGGAGAGAAAAGAGAGAAAAGGTGGTTGGCTTGCTTTGTTCTCATCCAATGTGTATTATTGTTATGTTAAGAAAATATCTAAACCATAAAGTAGATTTTATAAAGGTGCTAGGTCATGGATGATGTCTTTTGGATGGATAAGTGTTGAAGAGTAGTGGTAAGGAAGCTAAGTACTTGGCTTGTTCTCTAAGTGTGCTAGTTACTCTTGTAACTACTTAGTTACTTGACCTTATCCACTTGCACATACATGAACCATGACTCTCTACTTATTTCTTTGTCCGGTTATTGCTCCATTTGCTTGATCGTTCGAAGGAACATCTCAAATATTTCTCGTTAAGGTTTTACTGGAAACCTTCTTAATACATATACTAATATCCTTAATCCTCCTTTAATATCCTTGAATTTAAATTCCTTAAATCTCTTAAATAAATCCTTAAATCCTTCAGTGTCTAGGGAAATCTTGGAGAAAATAAAAGTGCTATTTTTCTGAATCCAATATCGTTTACATACACTTATCTTGCCCCTGGATCATGAATACGAACTCCGAAATCCATTCTGAATACTTCTATATAGCGTCGTCTTAATCATATTCTCATTTCCACCAAAAATACTATTCACTGCTTATTCTCTTTTATTCCTTATATTTAATAAAATGTCCTTGTCCTCTTTCAAGCGTTCCTTAACTCTTTCACGGAACCTCTTGACTAATAATAGATATCAATTTGGATGACATGAGAATAACTTCCCTATTTGGAAATACCATATCTTATTTCCCTAGGAGATAGATTATTCTTATCTATGCTGTCAACCACTAGCATTCTTCATGGCATATAAACATTTGAATCTTAATCCATTCCATTCATTCAGAAGAACAACTGTTACATCGTAGTTGTAACCATTATTCACTCTCACATCATTATATAATAAAAAGTTTTAATTCTACCCAAAAATCCAGGTTCTTACAATCTCCCCTTCTTAAAAGGATTCCGTCCCGGAATCAGTCCGAGAACAAATGCGGGTACTTTTCCAGTATCGTGCTTTCCAATTCCCAAGTTGATTCTTCCACATTGTGATTTTGCCACAAGACTCTTACTAGCTCGATGACCCTGTTTCGGAGCACTTGCTCTTTTCGATCTATGGTTTCCACAGGCTGCTCCACATAGGTTAGATTTAGTTGCATGTCTACGTGCTCGTATTCTACTACATACTTTGCGTCCGGATTATAATTTCTCAACATTGAAACACATTGTGCACTTGTTGCAGATTTGGGGGTAATGCTAGTTCGTAAGCTAGTTCCCCGATCCATCTGTAATCATTCCAATCATTTTACAGCACATCTCACCAGTGCTACAATACTCCTCTCATCCTTCTTCGTCAACTTTGCTACTTTTCGTACAACACACTATCCGGGCTATGCTCTTACCCAGTCATATACTGTTACTTTTATTGGTATATGCAGTGATTTCGATATCACTATCACGCTACGAATTCGGAGATAACCTCACTCGTAATTACGCATTTCCTGATCGCTTTAATCTTCGCAATCTCGATCAATATATATATAGAAGAATTTATTGAGAGATCACTTACTATCAATGAACATTTGTCATATTGCATAGTTAGTACAGAAGGGGGCCAGCCTTTAGTACTTGACAAACAATTAAACAAGTTTTGGTATTCCACCTAGACTTCTATTACACAGACAGATAGTCACTTAGAAGTACCTCCCCCCTTAAAGGGTTGTTCTTCTCAATTCAGAAAGAAGATGAATAGGAGAGAAGAAAAGAAAAGAATTTCAAAAAAATTATAGAAAGTTTTCATGATTGCAAAATATCATACTTAGGATTTACCTCTGAACTATAGAGGTTCATTAGAGAAGAAAAATAACCGTATTCGTATCAAATACTACTTTATCGTAATTTCTCGTGTCAACATATCCCTGCTGCTATGTCCATCATTCTATGGACTATACTCTTGTTAGATCTTAGCATCATTCACTTTTGGAAAATCCTTCAACCTCTCAGGTTAAATCTTTGATTTCTCGCTTGACAATATTATTACTGACATTCCACGCCACACTATTAGCTCTTTCATATTCATAATACTAACACTATTAGGTCGTCATCCCAAGAGTTCGCTAGAAAACCCCTTCATCAATCCATTCATAACATTCCTTGCTTCGCATTCCATAATTATTTCTCAATCTTTTCTTTATCAATCACCTCCTTCTCATCATCTGATTCTCATTCACTTCTGTTATTTATTTCCACCGTCATCTCATATTGAGGCATCCTTTGTACTTGACACCTTCTTATTGGTATCCCGTCACCTTTTTATTCGATAAGTATCACATCTTTGGGGTCAAACTTTCCTTTGTTCAACCATCTAAATTCTCACTTTCTCGATCCATGAGTCTACTGATTACTCAACCGATCTATTCCAAATATCCTCGAATTCTCCCAATTTAAAAGGGAGTTAATCCATATGTCATTTATGCTTTCAATTTCAACTTTTCTAACTTCATTGTTGGGGTTTCTCAGGAGTCCGCATATCCAACTCCCTTATTGATTCTCAATTCTATTTCTATTTCTATCAGCCACTTGGCTCCTATTTCTACCATAATCCCTTTATGAATCATCATAGCATTATCATTTATTTCGAGCATCACGTCTTTCCAAAACTAAGCCATCCGAAATAAACCTTGACGATTTCTCTAACTTAGACCCAATATAATCTATTCCTGCCAAACTTGCCTCTTAGCATTATGAATCTCCAATCTCATATTCTCTATCTTGTTTGCGCAGAAATCTACCAACCTAAACTTGCCTGTCATTCATCAACATGCCATTTAGCTTATCAATAGCAACACTATCTTTATCTTTGCCTTGTCATAGCATTTCTTTGAAGAATCGCCACTACATTAATGTAGCCCATTGTTGAATCGCCATCATTTGTCGTTTGCGTAGCGCTTTAATAGCTAACCTTAAATCGATTTCGTATCATGGTCCTGGTTTACCTAGATTAGGACCTTCTACGGTACGTAATATGCTTAGGACGACATCAGGAATCGAATGTTTACTTGAACTATTCTTATGGTTGCTTCTTACATAATCATCAGAAGGAATGTAAATCCTCCATCACATTATGACCTTCAAGATTCTCCTCGATATCATTCTGTCTCTTTGGTATAAGCATTCATAATGACTCCTTTATACATAAAGTGTCGGCCACCTCATTGGCCTTTCCTGATAATAATAATTCCTCGCAATCAATGTTTTCTGGGTTTGTTCCAACTTAAATTTTTTTTATCTCATTCTCATCACTGTTGGGTGAAAGCATTTTCCCTTAATCTCTGCTGAAGGAGAGAAAATATCGATCAATCGTTTTCCATAAGTCATTGCTTCCACCTTCCCGTGTGAACTTTATCACAGCTACTCCCAATCATACCTAAGATATTTCTTTTCTTAGTTCTTTCTGGTTTTAAGTTAATCTCAACCTTTATTGGTTCAATCCATAACCCTTCATGGTTTCACCCACGCCTTATCTGACATTATCATTATTATGTCATACTTTTCCTACCAAACTTCCAGTTAGAAACTCAGAATATTGCCTTTTTCCTTGTAAGGTTTCTTAGGTCATCCTCATCATTCATCCTGTATTTTTTGGGTAGAGTGTATATCAAACATCATTCATCAATCTTATAACAATTCTGTCTATGTGCTTTTCAAAATTCCTTTAAATAAATCCTTAAAGGTTTTTGTTGCCTTAGTCAATCCAACTTATAACATCCAAATTCACCATGTCTTTATTAGGGTAACGCCATCCTTTGTGCATCCCCAGGGTTCATCCTAATTTATGGATATTCTAGCCTCAACATTTAGTATCCATTTTCTAAGTGGTTTTTCAAAGTTATCACCAAGTGTCCTTTTTGTAGATTTCTTCGCACTTAACCTCGACTCAAACATTTTTATAAAATTGGAAAATAATTCTTTTGACATGAAGTTTCCTCCCATACCTTCCTTATGATATCTAGTATTTAATTACCTAGATTCGTCACTGAAATTTCCAAGTTATGGGGGTTCAATTGCTTTTATGAACTTGCACTTATATTTCTGAATGACTTTTAGTCAGAATGCTATATCTCCTAAACCGTACGTTAGAATGCTTCGATTCTTGCGCTAAAACGATCTATGAGTCGAAATCTATATGTTTGGGTTAACTATTCATCCAGATCAGGAGCTATTTGTCTCGGGTATGCCCTGTTTTAAGTGTTAAATGAAATTTCGGCATTATAACGGCTATAAATCGACTAATTCCAAAATTTCCACCTTTCCAAATTCATTGTTTAACTCATATTTTGATCCCTACACCATGTGGTCATCTTACCACCATGGTTACAAGCACAATATACATTCATAATCAACCAAACATTTATATATACTTGAATAATCATGCTTTCAAACTTTAACATAAGCTAATCTCATAAGCCATGCATAATCTCATATTCAAGCTAGGGTTTCAAAAGTATCATACCTTCCTTGGTGTATAAATGAGCTTCTCAAGCCTTGTTTAAACCTTATCTAGCCTTGGTATAGCTTAGATGATCAAGAGAAGCCATGAAACAAAGAGTTAGTTTATGAAAGTACTATTCATCATCACTTTCTTCAAGCTTTTGATCATGAAAAACTTAATAAATGATCATAGGACTTTTGGTCATACCTTCTACTTTTCTCCCTCTTTAATACAAGCTATTTATTGTAGGAAGTAGTTAATGCAAACTCCTTCTTCTCCCCCCCTTTTTCTCTCTTGTCCGAGAGCTCCCAAGATGCTTGTTTTCTTTTTTCTTTTTTTTTTCTTTTAACTAATACTCATCTAATCTCTTGTATTATTGGTATTTATCTAGACTACATCCTCCTTTTATGTTGTTAGCATCTCATTGGTCCACTTGTCAACACCACATTAAGCAAGTCCATTTTGTAAAAATGCCACCAAGCCATGCTAATTATAGTTGACTTTCACTTAAGTCCTTTGACTTCTCATTTTCCACCAATTGTATTACCCTTGCACCTTTTTAATAATATAATTATATTATTATTATTATTCATATATTATAACTATTTATTTATTTATTTCTCTAATGTGGCACAATTTCCTTAAATCAATATTAACTCCAATATTCCTTGTTTATTTCCTCTTTATTTCTTGCTCTTAAAAAAAATGTCCTCGCGCTTTCTCGAATATCCTCAATCTCTTTTACGAAATCACTTAACTTGTACCACATATCGATTTTGATAACATGAGATTAACTCTCTTATTCCTTAAATACCATAGCTCCCTTTTTAGACGATAGATTATTCTTATCTAAGTCTTCCACCAATAACATCCTTTATTGCATATAAACCTTCAAATCCAAATTCGTTAAAATATTCATTCATTAAACATTTAGTACATCATAGCCATAGTCACTATTCACTTACATACTCATTTACAACAAAAGTTTTAATTCCTCCAAAAATCTCGGTTCTTACACATTTTCTACCGACTAGTGGTCCGGTAGGAAATAGCCGTTTGACTTGAAAATCGGTAGGAATTGGTCGGTAGGAAATGCATCGGTAGGAAAAAAAACGGTAGGAAAAGCCCGTTTTTCTTGTAGTGAGTGTACGTTCCGAAACATCGTATAACTAAGATCTAAGCGTCAATAATGCATATGTTGACGCGACATGATGCCCAATATATGGTTAACTATGAATTAAGTAAGATTACAACACGATACGACAAGATTAAAAAAAAAGATGCATTATAGTTTTAAATTAGAACTTACAGTGAAATGAATCTTGTGCCATGAGGATAACCCTAAAGACAAGGGCAAAACAAACAGTATGTAAATAGAACTAGCAAGGTTCTACTCAAACTATAGAACTGAAAGAGAGATAAAAAATTTAAACAACAATGTACTCATGCCTACATGGTTCAAAGCTGCATTGGTTACAGAAGGTTGCTTCTGAGATTCTTTTATGAACTTGAGGAAACCACGAGAGCTACAATATCGAGTAAATAAAAACAAAAACAAAAAAGTTAGTAACAGATTTATTCATGTAATTGATGCACAAATATCAAGAAAAAGAACAATGACTTACTACTAAAGGGATGAACCCAAAAAACCCTGAATCAAACAAATGAAAAAAAGGTTGTCAGTCTTAACATAGTACTTTCAAACAATAAAAATAAAAAAAGAGAATAAAAAACCCACCATTTTTGCCTCTGGAATGGAAGAAGATCAGTTGTTGATTTGAGGGGAGGCTGCGCCTGAGGGTTTATTTGTGTACATTCCTTACATGCACCCTGTGTGTTTATTATTTTATTATTAGATTTAGTGGGCCACATCCCCTCCTTAGATTATTTATTACATTTTCTCTACTTCATTAATTGTTTTCTTTTTTTTTCTTTGTCTGAACTCTCTTTTTCCTCAACGTTTCATCCTGGATTTTCTGATTTCGGATTAAAACCTATTTGTCATCGTCACGTTGTTTCTTGGATTTTTTTCTAAAAAATAATTTTTTTAGTTTTCACATAAAGAAGTTTTCAAGAATATAATTTTTTAATTTTCATTTTCAAATTTTAACACATATGATTCGGTAAATTTTAATGTACCAAATCAGATACCTCTAGCATTATTTTTTCTTAAAATAATACTAAAAAATGATTACATTTTTTTAAAAAGTTTAAAAATATATGTATTTTGAATCATTTCCCTTGTTTCTTTTGCTATCTAAATAGTAGATTTATTTTTGGAATTTTCAAATATTAATACTTACTTAAGATCAAAGCCACGTTCAAGTGATTAAAAATTGTATTTAACATGATTGTTTAATTTATACACATTCATTCACGTTACATCACAAGTACTAGCTATTATTCAAACTACAAATGTGATTCAATCCCTCTACGTTTTACTTGAATTTCAGAATTTTTATTTTTTTATTACGAGTTTACTTATTTGACATGCCAAACTTACAAAAGAAAAATGTCAAAAAACCTCTGTTTTAAATATCCCCAACTTTATAAATTAAGAATTGCACATTTATTATTTTTGATGTTGGATGATATATTATTAATCTAACTACTACATTGTTTCTCAAAAGTTTTATGTCAATTTTTAAGGTGGAGCCAGCTTTCTCTTTCTCAAAAATCTGCTAGATAAACTAATCTCATAGAAGTTTGAAGAGTGCATTAAATATGGTTCATAGAATTAAGGAGATGTATCCGATCAGGTATCTATTATTATCATTCATGTATTTGGTTTGTATTCTCCTATTATATAAGGAGGTAAAGATTGATCAATAAAGTAACAGAAATTTTAGCTTCTTATTTCCTTATTCTGTTCCACACCACACATACTGAAATACATTCACAAACTCTATACAGATAAAACCAACAGATTGGTATCAGAGCCTTAACCAAACCCGAGCCTACAATCAGAGTTTAGATCATATCAGAGTTTACAAACATGAATAATTCTTTTGCTGTTCCAAAACTTACCAAAGAAAACTATGGCCACTGGTGTCTACGAATGAAAGCGTTGCTTGGTTCACAGGAGGCATGGGAAATCATTGACAAAGGATACGATGAACCAGAGAATGAAGGAGCTTTAAATCAGGGTCAGAAAAACGCTCTTGCCAAGTCACGAAAACAAGATCAACAAGCTTTGTCTATCATACATATGGGTCTTGATGAAGGCATGTTTGAGAAGGTTGCATCTGCAACAAAAGCAAATGAGGCCTAGGAGATTTTGTAGAACAGTTTTAAAGGTGTTGACAAAGTAAAAAAGGTACGATTACAAACCCTACATGGTGAATTTGAGTCTTTACATATGAAAGATATGGAATCAGTCCCGGATTACTTCACGAGGGTTTCCTCTGTTGTGAATCAAATGAAGAATTTTGGAGAAAAAATTGAAGATGCACGTGTGAATGAGAAGATATTAAGATCTTTAAATACAAAATTACAACTTGTTGGAATTTCTATTGAAGAGTCAAATGATATAGAGACCATGACTGTTGATCAACTGATGGGATCTCTGCAAGCATATTCAGAAAGATTATTAAAGGAGGAGACGGAATCTCAAGTATTGAAAACTGATGTCTCAGTTGAAGACAAAGATAAAGTACTATATACACAATATAGTAGAGGAAGAGGACGTGGACGTGCAAGACATAGTTTTACTCGAGACAGAGGACGTGGTCCTGCAAGCAACAGATTTGAAGAGAAGATGCAAACAAATGAACAAAAGTGGCATGGCCAAGGACGTGGCCGTGGTAGATGTGAAAGATCATATTCTGGAAGAGGAAGCAGATCTGTAGAATGTTACAATTGTGAAAATTTGGACATTTTGCCAAAGATTGCTGGTTTAACAAGAAGGTTGAGGAAAATGCAAATCTAGTCGAAACGAAGGAGCAACAAAATGAAGGTGTTCTACTAATGGCCTGCAAAGGTATGATTTTTGAAGATGAATTTTGTGGTATCTTGATAGTGGGGCCAGCAATCATATGACTGGTCTCAAGCATCTCTTTACTGATTTAAAGGAAATAAATAATGGAGTTGTGTCATTTGGAGATTCATCGAAGATAGAAGTCAAAGGAAAGGGTGAAATATGTTTTACTAAAAAAGATGGCAAATAAGGAAGAATTGAAGATGTGTACTATGTTCCTGACATGAAGAACAATATTCTGAGTCTTGGACAGCTACTTGAAAAAGGTTACTCAATCTTTATGGGTGACAAAGTCATGATATTGAAGGACAAAAATGGCAGGACAATTGCTAAAACTGAAATGTCTCAAAATCGAATGTTTAAGTTGAATCTGAAGAACATACAAGAGAAGTGCTTACAAGCAAAGTCAGAGGATAAAGCAACTTTATGGCACAAGAGGACCGAAGATGCACAAAACATAAATTAGCTAGGCCACGGCCGAAGATGCAAAAACCCGGAGAGGCTAGGCTATAGCCAAAGACGCAAAAAAGCAAAAGCCCCGCTAAGGCCTGGAAGAATGGCCGAAGAGGCAGAAAACATGAAATTATGCTAAGGCAAAAATACAGCCAATCATGCATAGAAACCAGGCTAAGGCAAAAAATGCACGAAAAGCACAATATGCAAAGGTAATATAATACCAAAGAAGAATAAAACTGAAAATGAATCACGTCAAGACGAATTCATAAAGCCCGAAGACACAGGATATAAATTTAATACATCACATGTTATGAGCCCGAAGGTAGCAACATCTATTAACAAATTACAAGGAAAAACCTATGAAGACAAATCTGAGTCTTCACCCGAAGAAACGACCATGGGCTCATCAACATCTTCCCGGCCAACTAGATCAGACATATCCGGCTCTAAAAGGAGAGTATGGTCCAAGCCGACCGAATTCGCCTTCCGCACGGCCTCATCATAGCCCATTTGGAAAACCCGATCCTCTGTGCCTTCCAGGATTTTCTTGCCCTTCCGAATGGCCTTCCGGGAAAGTCTAAGCTGGTCATTCCGTCGGGTAACCCGAGCTTTGGTAGTGTCAAGCTGAGCCTGCAAGTCTTCAAGCTGCGTCCGGAGGACATCCCTCTCCTCGGTCAGGGCAGTGGCCTGACCGGCCACCCTCTCTAACTCAGAAGATGAGACCTTTAGGCCCTCCTCAGCTTTGACCGCCCTGGTCTCATACTCGTTGACTGCCTGCAGCTTGGCCTGTACCCCCTGCATTCGTTCGGTGACCACTGCAGCCCATGGAACAACTTGAAAAGGAAAAACGTGAAAAGCTGAATACACAATAATTAAAGTGCAAAGTAGAAAAGGATGAAAGATTACCATTGAAAGAAGAGCCAGCATCTCGGTGCAAGCCCCAAGGTCATCCACTTTGTCGTACAGCGGCCAGTCGGCCGGTAAGACAAGTCCCCTGCAAAGATCGGGACCAACATCCCTAGCAGGGGAAGGCGCCGAAGAAATTATGGCGTCATTCTCCATAACACCCCACTGAGGAGCGTAGGTCCGAATGACCAGGTCATCCAACCGAGGCCTCTTCCGATGGTCCACCGGTGGCGGCTCTAGAGTGTCCACTTCCCGTTGGGGGTATCTAACAGGTTCAAGCTCCTTAGGGACTTCGTCCCCATGGTCGGGATTTGACTGCTCCTCCGACCCGATGGCCGCTTCAGCAGCAGTGGCGGCGGCAGTAGCCGCAGCCGCAGCGACAGCCTTCTCGGCGGCCTTCAACCTCCTTCTTTCCACAATCTCTTGTCGGGAGGCCACTGCAAAATACGACAGTAAAATAATGGCAAAACAAGCTAAGGAACGATTGAATATGGATCTACATGCTATAAATTAAAAGAGCCAAGTGGAGTTGTTACCACTACCCCAAAGGGCGAACAACCATTTGTTACTTCGGCTCTCAGCCGTTAGGACCCGATCCATATCCATCTCACAGAGGAGCCTGTAATCGTTGTCATCGGCACCCCCATAATCGGGCAGAACGACCTTGGATGGATCCACATTCGCCCAAAAGGCGACTTTGTATACCTGAGGACCCGACAGATAGAATCACTTCACATGTGATTCTTTATTGTTCGAATGCGTCTGGGCCCAGTCAGGTTTGTTGGTTCGCCTGGCAATTGCGTAAAAACCCTTATTTTTGAATTTCGGCGGAACTCATAGTGGCGCTAGAATAAAGAAGACCTAGGGTGCATCTGGAGGGCTAGGCATCGCGCCTGGAACACATTAATGTTGAAAAAGCTGTTTGGGACTAGTTGGCCTATACCAATGCCCATGTCCTTTATAATGTGTTTTAGCAAGGGTAGCATCGGCAGCCGAAAGCCACATTTGAAAGCAGCTTCGGAGATACCGGTTGAAACTTCCCCGTAGCCCGAAGGAATTGGAGGATTGTGATAGACTCGGTCTTTCTTCCTAGGGGCGAAGGCGAACCATAATTCCCTTACAATATCATACTTATCTAACATTCCCTCAAGGTCATCTTCGGCCAACTTCGACCGAAGGTTAGCCGCTAGGTAATTTTCAACATTGCTAAAGAGAGAGGCGGTCGAAGGACCCGCACCTCCAGTTGACCGGTCCATGTCCCTGCATTCGGAAATGAAGTGACATTAGCCTTGTACTCGGAGAAATAAAAGAAAATGGGAGACTCAAAGGCCGAGTACATTGGGCTAGGACCGGTCGGGGACAGTAAAAGACCAGTTTGCTACTAGGGCGAAGGAAGCTACATGGGATCAGATGCATACAGGACGCCCGACCGTGTTCATAATGTTTGAACATCCCGAAGGATAGTCTTGCCTAGAAAAAACCAAAAGACCAGAATAATCCTAGAAACTAGCAGGGACAGGCAAGGAAAATACAGGTAAGCCTAAACTGGGTACAAGAGTGATCAACAGCCTCATTTTCTGTCCTAAATATGCACAACACCCACCCAGAAAATTCAAATACACGACTCGACTCACCTATGCATACACGTACCTATATTCGTATCCCCAAACCTATAAACATTTATCCAAAAACATATTCACAAGTAGCCAGAAGAATGTATGAACTTCAAGGCAGTAAGAATATGCAGATAAAGGTAAAAGTAAAGATATGGCATGTGGATATTATTGAAATCACAGGAATACGAAAGGAATAAAGAACTTACTTTCTTGAAGAAGGAGTTCGACGGGAATGGGAGGACTCGTATTACCGTGGACCGGGATTATGGATCCTATGGTGATGATCTTCTCTCCTTCTTACGGAAGTGTTCTTGCTTTGAGAAAATGTTGTGTAAAAATGAGGAATAAGAAGGTTTGGGGGTTTAAATAAAGAGAAATGACGTTTGGACAGACGACGTTTCGTATTCAACGGCCAAAATTGCAGCACAAATCTCGAGATAAGACAGTTGTCAGCCTTAAAGAGACACAACTTCCTATGCAATGTCTTTTCACTATGCTGGCGTCCTTATCCGAAGATAGGGTTTCGGAGGATAATCCCGAAGATGAACCATTATGTTTTGGCCCTCGTTCTGATGAGATAAGCCGAACGAAGTCCAGGGACATGTTGGAGGCCCATCTTCTTATTGGGCCGGGCCGAAGATAACAGGCTCTGGGAACCGAAGGAAGCCCAATACAGTCCAGTCCATGTCGGAGGCCCATCTCCTCAATCGGCCGAACCGAAGGCCCAGCCCAACTGTGACAGAAGCCCAAAATACATCAGAGCCCATAAGATTGTGGGGATTCCTAACGTGGTCCATTAGGTCACACGTTCGCCACTTTCGTACGAACCCCACGATCCCCCTCGTTCGAACACCTCCACATTCTCTCTTTGCTCGATCGAGAAGGGAAAAGGAGAGTATATGTTAATCAGGTTCTATCATTCATATTCAATTAATCACAAATATACACACAACTACACTTCTATGTTACCAATTATTCTCTCAAAGAACCAATAACTTGTTCTCACACCGTAGGTGAATCGGGGGGTATCACCCTCGCATTCTTCTTCACTTGCAGGTTCGACCGAAGGATCGACCCGACGGAAATTGGTTCCAACAATTCACAAACTCTTTACAGATAAAACCAACAAAATCTGCATGGCTTAATTCTTATAGGATAATACAAGTTGTCATTACATGCATTCTACTTTACATGCATTATACTTGTAAGTTATAATATGGCCCGACTTTGTCTTGTTGCATAGGTTTATTTATATGCCACTGTTTTCCCATCAACTTCTTCCCCATCTTATTTTTCAATTGCCTGAATCAACACTGGCCTGTCGCACTAAACATACACAACCAATTCTATATATGGTACCGACATTTCCAGCTTTCCTTACTGTAACTCTTCATTCGAAACTCAGCAACGGGTGCTCAGGGCATTTGAAAACCTACCCGGCAACTAAAGGATTAACCTGTAGGTCTTAAAATTCTTGCAAGGGTGGCTTCCTGCATGGCCAAACCAAGTTGGCTCAAGGTATTGGCAGCTTTCGTATAGGCTATAGAGTGCAGGTTACCTGTTGAGGACAGCCTGGCTTACGTAAAGCTTCTGAAGCGAAACATCGGATCCCGAATTCTGATCCAAACACAGGGTGAATGAATCTAAGAATTGGGCAGCTGTGACCTACATATTGCAAACACAGGGAACCAACAGAAATAACCTGTCTTTTAAAATTACATACATTTAATAACCCTAAATCTGGAAGGAAAAGCTCTCACTAAACTTTTCCTTTACACTTTTTGACCATATAAGTGACAACATATTGTTCTTGGAGAAAGGGCAACATCCCCCCACCCGCCTGCCTAAAAAAACGGAGGTGTACGTACAGGTGACTGGAGGAGGAGGTCCTTCACAAGCCGAAGACATAAAAGTAAATTTACACCAGCAATTTTTGAGCATGTGATGTTGCAATCGCCTCCTCGCTTCCAAGCACAGTACCAGCTGGAAGCTCCTAGGTGACCCTGTAGATAGAAATGCACTAATATGTAAGTTTCTTGCCAAATGTCCATCTCTCCAAGCTTTCATCTAGTTCGGAAAGAGAAATGCTAAATATAAAGAATGACAATTAGAGCAAATAAAATTTAACATGCTAAAAAATTTTAGCAACATCGTGCTCAATGTCATGTTTTCCCCTTTCGAGAATTGATATCCAAGAACACCTGGCAGCTTCAGACACCTCTTTAAAGTCATCACAAACTAATACGAATAAGCACTCCTGTCTGCGACAAGAAAAATATAAGCCCATATGACCAGGGAAATAAAAATGATAAATGCAACCATCTTAAGCAAAGTAGAGAATCCTATTTGGACAAGTAACTACTTTGGTGTGTCGAGTTTGATCAAATAACTAATACGTCTACTAAAAATAAATTCAAGTTATAACGTCAAATGACATTTCCAAAATTATGTGTGGATGCTACTTTCAATGACGACAGTCACGACACATATTTTTTTGTGTGTTTATTATCAGCACAGTATTGGTTCATCGAAGTATCCACTTGACCCTTTGACACAATAAATCTGCTTGCTAGTAACTTAAGATTGGCACTAGCACAAGTTCTGCAAAGTTATTGGTTCACCGTGAAGCTTAATTACCAGAAAAACCATTCTGCTCTTCTTTAGTGTATATTAGCACCTTGATAAAGCCCTTCTGTAGAAGCCATTCACCTTTCGAGCTGGATGGACACAGACCTACAAGAATATGTCAAGTGATTGACATTAAAGGAATGGGTTAAATCTCAAAGTGCTCATTGAAGTGGAGGGCTGGTATCAAATTGCTCACTCTAATTATCAGCATCTCATTTGAATCATTAAAGTCATAATAAATATCAAATGGATACCTTTAAAATATACTCGAAAAATAAAAATAATTTTTCATTGATTTCTACTACATATTTTTCTTGAATGCTTCCATAACCAAACGAAAGGTTAATAATTCTAGTATTTCTGATAATATATTTAGATTTTTAAAAATTCACTTACTATTTATTTTTAATTTTATTGTCATTTTCCTTGTTTTAATAAAAAATAAATAGTAAATAAACTATTTAAATTCTAAATATATTATCAAAAATACTAGAATTATTAACCTTTCGTTTGGTTATGGAACCATTCAAAAAAAATGTGTAGAAATCAATGAAAAATTATTTTTATTTTTTGAGTATATTTTAAAGGTATCCATTTGATATTTATTATGACTTTAATGATTAATGAGATGCCGATAACTAGGATGAGCAATTTGATACTAGTCCCCCACTTCAGTGAGCACTTTGAGATTTAACCCTTAAAGGAATATGATCATAGTGATTGTTGGAATGTTGTATATTAAATGAGCCAATCCTTTTACAAGTGGGTGTTACAAGAGTATTTATAGAGCCTCTAAGTGGGCCTTTAATGGGTTTACTAACTAGGTGGACCTTGGGCCCAACAGTGATGTTTAAACTACAGTTTACAGTTTGAAAAGAAGCAAGAAGAGAAACATAACTGCACATATCTTTTTGGATTGACTACTATCAAGTACCAAGCCAGTTACCAGAACCTACATTCACAAAAGTTGCAGACAGTAGTTGCTCCACATGTTCTCAATATCCAATCTTTTGTGCGATCAACATGCAGAGTTCCTATTGCGATTTCCCAGCTTTTAGTGCCCTTTTCTTGTGTCCTACTCCGGGAACACTCCGTCCACCACTGCATGTTTCAAATCTGTCACTACAATTTGACTCAGACCAATAGCATTAACGGCCTAATGACGTAGATCCTCCAGAACTGATATTATCTCATATTTTATGGTACTTTTGTAATATGACATGTCAATTACATTAATCTAACACTCCTCCGTCCTTAGTTGACACATTTGTAAAAAACACACATATACATATTAAGAAAGAATTAATTATGTAATTTGTTTCCATGTTTGCCCTTAATCTTAACATTAAATGAAGAGTTATGAGTGTGTATATTAAATATAAAGTCAAACATTGATATTAGAAATAAAGGGGTATATATGGAAAAATTGGTAAAAATATGTATTGGAACAAGGAATGTGACAACTATTTAGGGACAAATTTTTTTTTACAAATGTGCCAACTAAAGAGGGACGGAGGTAGTATTCTATAACTTGATTAGATTTCATAAAATTTGGATAAATATCCATACAATAATAATCACATAATTATTTTTAATTGCTAAAATATTAATATGGTTTTCGATGACGTGATTTGAATTTTGTCAAATTGATTATTTGATTATAAAATAAATGAATATTTTAGCAAAATTGTCGATATATAACATAGACGATGTGATTTTAACATTGTCAGATTATACTTGTAAAAAATCAATATATACGTAAGGCTGAGACATATTACGACATCTATTATTATTATGTAAAAATCATCCATGGACTCATTTTTTCATATATTTTTTACATATTCGTACACTTTTAAACTCAAATATTTAGTTGTAGTCTAATGTTTATTACATAGTATTTGAAGTTCTATTTTAAAATTTTGGTAAATTGAAATATTTTTTATCTTATAATTTTAAAATTTTGTATACCTAAAAATTATGTGATGCAATCATTTATTATATATGATTTGATAAATAAAAAAATATTTCTTAAAATCAAATTTTATTTTTTATTTCAGTAATTTAATATTTACACGGAGACGAATGTAAATAAATTCATATCTTTTTTGGACTCGATTACATTTATCTATAATTTTATATTACTTTAAAATTTTAATTTTTATATCAATCATTTAAAATGGCAAAAGAGAATTGTAGAGAATGCCGAATCCATTAAAAAAATTGTAATTATATGTTATGCAATATTTTATAAATAGTATAAACCAACATTTTGTTTACTTAAAAATAAAAAAAAATATGGAGAAGAGGAGAAAATGTGGTTTATCTAATAATTTTTTTTAAAAAAAACTCAAAATAAAATGTAGTACATTGGAGCTTGATTAGAGAAGGTTAGTGGTTCGATTTCCTACACTAACACGATTTCACTATTTTTTACATTATTATTAAAGGACGCCATTTTTGTAATTTTAGAAAATATAAGGATAAAATCGTAAATTCACGGCCATTAAATGACAAACTTTGCCCGCCTTGTGTTGAGGTTTAATATATAGTAATAGACTGTGTAATATTCTATAAATAATATAAATCAATTTTTATCTACTCAAATATAAAAATACAAAAAGACGGGAGAAAATGTGGTTTATCTAATAAGAGTTTAAGAGTAAACTCTAAACAAAGTGTAACACAATTGGTTATGGCATGAGTTATGATAGGACATAGTTAGTGGTTTGATTTCCAACATCAACATAATTTCACTATTTTTTACAATAATTATTAAAGGTTGACATTTTTGTAATTTTAGAAAATATAAGGATAAAATCGTAATTTCACAACCATTAAAATGACAAACTTTACCCTTGTGTTGAGGTTTAATATATAGTAATAAATAGATTCTCTATTGACATACTAGCAAGGAGGGTGTTTATGGGTTCGCCAACCTGGTAAACAGAACCAATCCAATCCTCTTTTCGGTCGAATTAATTCGATAAAAAAATTCAATTTTTAATTGGGTTGAAAAAATTTTAAAATGATTTAAATGGATTGGGTATGGGTTTTATATTTTTTCGGTCAACCCAACCCATTTCGATTTAAGTTATAATTTTGTTCGATGGTTTAAAATATATGTATCAATCGTATATATTTATAGATATATTATTATATTTTGTGTTTATATTTATGACTTAAGACATAATTTACTTTTTTAAAATTATAATGTTGATCAAAATAAAATAATAGTAACTAAAATTTTAAGTTAAACGTATTTTAATTTTTTTCTTAGATTTTCTAAATGAGCGATATCGTATAATGTTTAAATTTAAAAAAAAAACTTATTTAATTCATTCAAACCGACTCAATCCGAACCAAACCGATATACGATTAGTAGGGTTGGATTACGAATTTATTTTGCCGGGTTGGATTCAAAAATTTCAAAATAATTTAATTGGATCGGATTACAAAAATGTCTCCAACCCGACCAACTCAGCCCGTAATCACCCCACTAGCAAGGCCCCAAATGTCCCATCATTATAAATATTCACAAACACAAGGGTAGAATATAATAGAATTTTTGGTTTGTTGAATTATCAAAGTGATCACAAGATAAAATATTATATCTCAAGTTTACCGTTAATTCAATCAGTGTCAAGTTTAACTTTATTACTTCCCCCTAATATAACTTTCTTTATGCAGGAGAACCATTTATTAATGGGCAGCCAGTACCTTATTGATGCTGAGTTCCCATACACATACATGAATGCCAAGCAAATTAAAAATCGAACCGAACTAATAATTTCAGTTATTACCGAAAACCGAAATTAAAAACCAAAATATAAAATCAGTGCAAAAAAATTGGATAACTACCATTCAAATTGAAACTTGAAACTTGCAAGTACAATGCAAATTAAATGAGTACATTCAAGTGAAATTACAAACTAAAATCTAAATTTTGCATTTAAAGGAAAAAAAACAGAATCTGCAGAAGAACACGCTGCGCTGTTCTAATTCTTCCACGGTTCCACCTGAAGCGAGTAAGTGCAAAGCAGATCATCAAACAAATGCCCTGTGCTGACTGTTGTCAATGCCAAATATGTATCCTGTGTACTGTGCTCTGCAAAGAAACAAAAATTAATTATCACTATTTTTCTTAAAAGCATCAACATATAATACAACTATACAAGACATACATGGCTACAATAATTTAAGCAGGTCAAACAGAATGCACAATTAACCATCATATAGGGTACAAAGTAACAAAAGATTTACAAGTATTTCATGGTGCTGGTACTGTGCTCTGCAAAGAAACACCAGAACTAGAATCAAAACAATACCAGGACTAGTTAAGCATATAAAACATGTGCAGGTAATAAATTTGGAAACACAAGTTTGTAGTGGCAAGAGAGTTGTGGAGAGTTGTGGAGAAAACATTGTTGAATCTAGTTGAGCAGCTGATGACACAGTTGATAAAACTTGACGAAATTGCAGGTGATGGAGATGTCAAACTGAAGAGGAGATTACAGGTGAGAAAACTACATGTGATCAAAGATCAATGATTCACCAGAGTCGGTTTATAAAAAACAAGAGAATTAAGAGCTAAAATGGTCGAACACAGATGTTCCTTTGACATAATGGGAACACTCCAAGCACAATAATGTGGTACATCAGATGCTAAAATGCCCGGTACTGTGACTTTGAAACTGGCAGATTGCACCCAAGTACTATACAGATGAAAGTTTTGCCTTTAAATAAGATATATCATGTAGCAGGGGTGACTTTGAGAATGCCCCACTTCAGCAGCAGAAGTTTACAGCTGGGGAAAAAATGCAAATAAATCCAAATCAAAGGCAACAAGAACAGCACAGACACTACTAGAAATAAGTCAATAGACATCAGTTCTGGGCCGATGTAAAAAAGTTTCAAAACCGATGTCTAGGTGGGTGTTGTTAAAAGTCCATGTGTTTTACATCGGTTCTGGGCCGATGTTAAAAAGGACTTATTACATCGGTTATAGACCGATGTAAATACTTATCAACAACATCAGTTTTCAAAACAGAACCGATGTCTCAACCACTGTTCTACATCGGTTTTAGGTAGAACCGATGTTGTAACTGTATACTACATCGGTTTTTAACCGATGTAAAATAGCTCCCATAAATTGCCAAAATTAGGTGATGTCTTTACACATTGTAATTACCAAAACTAATCACACAAGAAAGTAAGTAATACACTACAATTACCAAACCTAAATCACACTAGAAAGTAAGTAAAACTGATTTTTTTCATTAACGAAAGAAATCCAACATTCTTACATCACTGAGTAAAACTAAATTGGTCTGCTCTACATGAGCCTATATACAAAAAACAAACTTTCATTACATTATCCGAAAAACCAGATTCCAAGAGTCAGTAGACTTAGCAATACAGTTGTAGTATTACCGGCCCTCTAATATCAAGTCTGGTGTTACTTTGCAATAGAAGAAGCATGTAAGTGTCAATGCATATGCAGCAACTTTGCCCAAACTTAGACTGGCAACCAACAGATCTTGTCGGAATAATCTCTGAATTAGATCTGCAGAATGAGAACTCAAACAATTATGACACAATTCTGGAAAAGATATCAGCACATAAACTCACATAATACCACAAATTTAATCATGTACCATGCGGTAGAACATTCCAAGGCTGCATATAAAATACATCAGTGAATTTGTCTCAGTTGTTGATGTCACGGTAGAACATTAACAAATTTCAGTGTATTTGTCTATGGCATGTTATCCTAATTTCTTCCGGTCTGTTTTTTCACACACTATGTTTTCCTGTTAGTTCTGACGGATAAAGTTTGTTCTGATAACTATCAATTTTGATTATAGATGCTCAAAATATAATTGTTACCAGTTAGTCAAGCACTGTTAAATATATTACTAATTATAGTTTTAATATCTCTAACTTCTAAGACTCTAGTTACCACTTTTTTGAAAACAAACTGCATACTCTTGTTTCAGATATAATTACCTCTAGAGTAAACCCCTCCAGAGTTTCACATAAACAACTCGCGTCAGTTGAAACACATAATTACCTCTACAAGGGGAGCAAGGCAGTTAGTAATGCAACTAGCAGTAGAAACAATTTTCAGGTCTGATCTGTATTTCTTTTCTTCTGACACCCACAACTAACAATGGAGCATCCTTGCTAGGGGCATAAATGATCACCTTCTTTGCACCTCCCTGATGAATAAAGAGACATCCAAGAAACAAGAAATTAAAAAGTTTAGGCAAACAAAATTGAAAAGAGTTTAGAAATGCAAGCACACTGCACAGCAACAACATTATTGAAACCCACAGTAACAATTAGTGCACAAATTTAATGCCATGTAATGTAGGAGTAATTAACAAATCAACATGCATAGTATTTAATAGCTTATCATTCAGGGTAAATTAAGGTCTAGATTTATTATATATGATAGGAAGTTAATAACTTCCCTGAATGATACATGCATGCAACTTCTTGATAGTACATCAATTCATCTTTACCTAATCGTATCACAATTATAATCAGAATTACATCTACAACTCGTCCTGTCAATAATAAGAAATTTAACATATCACAAACCTTCAAACGTGCAACATGCAGCCTTGTTCTTGTTGCTAAAAACATATAAAATACTTTAATTAACAATATTACCATCAAAAAGATTACCATAGACAAGCACAGCAGAAGTTGCTAGTTACTATGTGTACCTTCCCCAGTCACCTAATATAGGCCCTGCACCAGAAGCCCGAGCATCTCTTCTATCCGTCGTGAATCCATAAGCAATAGTGCCTATACCAGCAATTAAAACACATCCATGAAGTTCTCCTAAAGTTCCACTTGCCAAAGCCCACAGCGTCATTCTCAACAAACAGTTGGACGTGGCTCGGAAATATAGCACTGTACACTTTGTCTTCATTCCTTTCTTTTTCACTCTTTGGAGCCTTTTCTGGACACTTTGTCTTGTTAAATCACTAACAAATCTAATTCAACAATCTCTCAGTACACTAAAGATATGATATTACAAACATTCAGCAACTTAAAATCCATGGAACTAAAGCTCCAACCTGTAATGTCTTTCTAAACAACATCAAACATATTACGAAAAATGACGATTAAACAAAAGAAGAGACATTATACCTTTCTTTACCACCACCAATTTTGAGCAACTCTCCATACAAATCAATAACCCATGTAACACCTAATTCCATCTATATAATCAAAACAAAATTTGCAAAGTACTAACGAAACAAAAGATTTTTGCAAAGTACTAATGAAACAAGTAAACAACTCACATTGTCTTAAGGTGACTCAAATTTCCAATACTTGGTGAAAGTGTACCAGCCAATCGAGTACTAGCCATTTCTCAACAAACAAAATCACCCAACACATTACTATGACATGAATCTCTAAAATCGAAAACCCGAATAATTATAATCCACAACAATACTTAAAACCACAAATTATAACTAGCACTCACAAAGAAACAACAAATCTTTCTGAAAAGCAATCCACCAAATTCCAAGTACATGGATCAACATAATTAATATCCCATCCATCAAGCACATGGTATTCATCTCTCATTTTATTTTTCACAGACATTAAAGCAGCCACTGAACAACAATTTACAAGCAATCATAAAAAATTATAAAAACAAAATTTAAAAAACAAATTAGCAAATGAGTCTTGAAATGCTGACCTTCGTAGTTAACACCCTTTGGAGAGAGGAGAGTATCAGCAGCTAAAGCAACAGCTAAACAAGATAAAAGAAGAAACCTTAAAAGTACTAAATTTGTATTATCATCATTAACATACCATATAAAGCAAAAACAAAAAAGACACAATCAAACCAAAAAAGACTGGTTTTTTATGCTCTTTTGTATGTCTCTGCTTTTTTATGTTCGACCTAATTGAGATTCGAATTTGGGGGTTTTGAAATCAAGGATTTGAATTTGGGGGTTGTAAGCTAGGGTTTGAATTTGGGGTTGTAAATTAGGGTTCTTCAAATTTGGGGTTTATGATGAATTAGTTTGAGTGATAGTGATTTTGAGTGATAGTGAGTTTGAGTGAGGTTTGAGTGAGGAGCGGGAGATGGGAAATGTCTAAAGGAGGGAAATGAAAAAGGAAAGGGGGAAATGTTTTTAAAGTACAAAAAGGCAAAGTGGGCTGTGAAATGTCCGTGTGTTTTTTTATTTTCTTAAAAGGTGGTTGAGACATCGGTTTTAAGTACAACTGATGTCTAAAACCTACTTTAACATCAGTAATTGTAAAACTGATGTAAAACAAACTTTTAATATCGGTCAAAAATGCAAACGATGTTAAAAGGGTGATGTCTATTGACTATTTTTTTGTAGTGAGAAAGCACAGATTGGCTATGGTAAAGCCAGTGGTGGTAACTGCAAACTGGGAAACATTTGATGTTGGCATGTCGACAAAAATGTCGTATCAGAACTCTGCATCTACAGTTAATTATGGAACTAATAATACAAGTTCTAGGCCTAGGTGGGAGTATTTTGTGTAAAGTTCTAGGCATATAAAGAACAGAAAATACAGAAAAGAGTAAAAGACAGTGTCTACTGACCTACTATGGTTGTCCAGTTCCAGTAGTTGAGTATGCAGTTGACGTTCCAGTAGTTCCATCCACATTCATTTTCTCAAGTGCTAAACAAATTGTAAACAAAAAGTATCATAATTAATACCTGAATAATACGTTTCTTAATGACTAAACTAAACAGGAAATAACATAATTTAAATAGGAAAATAGCATATCTTCATCAAGTTGTCGCATTTCTTCGGGATCCTCTTCAATATTAATAGATTTTGCGGTTCGCCTCATCCAATCTTGAGCACATATAAGTGCTTCAACCATTTAAGGTCTTAGGAAACTCCTAAAATCATTTGTTGGTCCCTGAGTATTGCAGAAGGGGGGTTGAATGCAATACTGTTACAAATCGATTTTTCTAAGACAACAACAATAATAGATCAATCGACTTCACAGTAATAATAATGCAAACAACAAGTAGTAGAACACACGGTTTTCTCACAAAATAAATGTATTATTTATTTTGCAATGGTTTGCTACAACCTCAAGAAAATGTGTATCCTTGAAATTATGATATCTCGAGGATATGCAGTGTGTTCTGTGTTGTGTTTGTTGTGTGTTGTATCTTACAAAGTAGAGAGTGATATATGAATCAAACTCGATTTACCTATCACTAGTTTCAAGGTTGTGTGAGGCTGCTGTCATAATTCCTTTGGCAGCCTCTTACAAAGTGTAACCCATGAAACTTGCTACTTTGATTATACTAAATGCAAATGTCAACAAGTAAGACAATGCTTCGGCGTATCCCAACGTTATCAGAGTCCGTTGTCTTGTATGTTGACCCTCGAGTTTCTAGTTGTAGACTTGCAGGTCTGTTCTATTGAGAATGACCTGAGCTTTGAACATATGACTTGTCACTGTCTGTGGAAAAATCCAAGTAGACATCTTCATCATGACAGTATCCTTTTCCACCAAGTCTGCTGTCAAAGGAATGTTCTTTGGTTGATAGTATGATTCCTCGCCAATGATGCAGTCGAGTAATCCAGACTTGCTATCCAAGTGTGAGAATGATTCTGTCTTGATGCTTCCGCCAATGTTGCTGTCAGATAGAAAGATGTTGTCGTGACCCGCAACATGTAGTCTTCTTGTAACCTTACTGTCGTAGAGATGACAGTAACATTTATTCTTGCTGCCGACCTTATGTTCTTCTTGAGGCTTGAACACTGACAGTGAACTTCTTCCAAGATATACATTTATTACAATGACATCAATTTTATTATGGCTACAAGAACATACTCTGGCTGTGACAGTATGTTCTACTTAGTAATACAAGAGATAAAACTAAGTACATAGTGAGCTAGTTAAGTTGTTTTCTATGCTATCACCCATAAATCCCAACAATCTCCCCCAATTTGTTTTTATGGAGAATAACAACAAATTTACAATAAACGTGCTGACAACTTAACTACTCACAGATCAGAATAGTGAATAAGAACTAGAACAATTACAAGATTTTTAATAAATAACATACTGAACTAGTTCTAATAAGCTTGCTCCTATAGATTGAGCAGATGTGAAATTACTTACCTTGAGTTTGGGCTTTCTGTTCCTTTCTGGCAGCTTTCTCACTAATGATAGCTTCTTCCATGTGCCTTTTTAAGTTTGCCACTAACTCCAATTCACTAGGGGATTGTGCATCATCTTCAATCTCATCGATGTATTTCTGAATTGATGTAGATGGTGAATTTTTGACATCTTTGAGATCAAACCAATGCTCTTGACCATAGGGATAGGTTCTGAACTTTAGACAATCATCAATGATCTTGAATCTTCTACCAGGAAAAGAGTTTAGAGACTCTCTTCTCTTCTTGTCTAAAGCTAGATCCTCATCCTTTCTCTGTTTGAGAATAAGCTCAATTTGCCCAGCACAGATCATCTCAGCATATTGAGTTGATCCTAATACCAATAAGTGGAGATTCTTCAATACGTTGGTTTTGAGTTTCAGAAAACTGGTCAAGTATATTTCTTGATTTCCATCCTTGATTTTGTAAGGATTTTCTAGCACACAAGGTTGAAAGTCTGGGATAAAAGAATTCGCTCTGTTATATGTTTGCCACTTTGTAAGGATTTCAGCAAATGTGTCTTCGGATGCTCTTTCCTTAGCAGGTATGGCAGAATCTTCTTGGATGGGAATCTGTTTTCCTCCTTCATTCAAAGTGGCTGCAGTCTCTTTATCAGAACTGTCAGCTATGTTTGAAGGAAACACGGTTCTTCTTCCTTCAGCCTTTGTCTGTTCCGTGTACCTTCTCTTCTTTGATCCCTTGGCAAGCCAGACTCCTACTGTTTGCTTTTTCCTTTTCAACTCACTAGGCTCCTTGACAGTATCTTCAGCTGGTGTCATGACAGTGTCTTCTTTGACAGAATCTTTCTTGACAGTGTCTTTCATGACAGCAGCTTCTGTAACAGTAGCTTCCTTGACAGCAACTTCAATGACAGATTCTTTCATGACAGTATCTTCGTTGACAGTGCTTTCTTTGACAGCAGCTTCAGCATAGATAACATCAAGTGCTGTTTTCAGGATTTTAGCTTCCAAGATCTCAAGAGTTTCCAATTCTTCCTTGTTCGAACCACCAGCACTTCCAACACCTTTCACAGGAGTTTCTTTCACTGAACGTTTCATTCCACTACCTCCAGCAGTTGCCTCAACGGACTTCTTAGGCAAACCAGAACCACCACTTCCTTCATCATCTTTGTCCAGGCTATCTGAGTAGGAACAACTTCCACCTCTTTCACCTCTCTTGGCATTAGCATCAGCAATCAATTTCTTGATTTGAGCACTTAGATTAGCATCTCTTCTTACCAAGATATGGTGAATGTGTAAGAACCCTAATTTTTGGTAATATTTCCGTTTATTTAATATCTTGTGACATTGTCAATATGGAACCTTTCTAGTCATCCCTGTTGATTAATAGAATTGATTGTCTGAGAAACTATGTTGTTGCATTCACTATGTAAGATAAAAGGAAGATTGTGAAGGCAAGAGTCTTATTGTTAGTAAGATTTATAAAACTTGGGATTTGAGAATGATTAGAGTATTAAAAGATTTATTAAGGATTATGACGAGGAATTATGGACATTCGAGGAATTTACACAATTAAGTACTTAAGGAATTATAGGGGAAATCTCTACGCGACAAAATATTATTACGAGAGATTAATTAAGATACGATACGAATTAAAGATTAAATGACAAGCATTGGTGGAAGAATAATGATACAAGGAGTAGTATTGCATGCAAGTCCCATGCAACCAAGTAGTTAGGAGGAAGCAAACTAGTTAACCAAATGGAAGAGGAATAGTAACTAGTTACATTGCTTTTCAAAAAGGGGAGACAAGTAGTACAAGGAGCCATACCATGCTAGTACCTTGCCTATACATACAACATATGTATCACCCAACATCACTTTATCACTTATTCACCCAACAACAACAAAAAAATCAAAAACACTCCCCCCCTTCCAAGGAGCTCTCGGCCAAGAAGAAAAAGGGAGAAGAAAAATTCTTCTTCCCCCATTTCTCATCACTCATAAATCAAGACATAATTACTAGGCCCTCTACATCATGTAAGCAAGGTATGTTAAGAGTTTCAAGCCATTTCATCCATCCAAATTCAAGTTTATAAATTGTTAAAGATTTGGTGAATAGTAACCATGTTTGGTTTTCTTTTAGATCTTGGATTGTAAGGGTTGTAGGAGACCATTCAAGGTGTTATTGAGTTTTGTAAGGGTTATCCAAGGCTCCTAGGTGCTCAAAAAGGTATAAAAATCACAAACCCTTTTGGCCATGTAGTGTTTATGATGTTTGGTAGTAGATCCATGTATATATGTGTTAATCTTGGTTGTATAAGTAATGGATGACATGGATCTTGAGTTTTGATGTTGTGATTGTGATTTTTATGATTGTGGATAGTATATGTATCTCCATGAGTGATATAAAGCATGAACTAAGTAGATTAAGTGTTGGTTGTGTTGTGGAATTGAGAAAATTGGTTGATCTAAGTGAATACATGCTTGCTGAGTTTTCCAGGAACATTGACCTACCTTGTAACATGGTTTTGAACCCTCAAATCTTGTCCCCTGAGGTCCTACCATATATTTTTGGAAAGATAATTGAATTTAGTTTCTGGAAATGTAAGGTTCATAACTAGGTGATGTATAGATTTTAAGTTATGGCCGGAGAAGTAAATTGTGTTTCTGGATTCCGGACTGCACTAAGTGACCCCCTTGTGAACCTTGTTTAAACCCCTAAATATATATGTGGGATCATGGGAAAATTTGAGAAGTTAGGAAATGCAGTGGTGAAGACCACCCAAAAAGAATTGGATTAAAATATGAATTTTTGAATTTTATAAAAATGCTAGAGTAAATTTCGCGCAAGGGAAAAAGTCGTTAGTGGAGCATAATTCTAGGGGGAATGGTTATGATTCGAATGTGGTAACTAAATTAAGTCGAATAAGTGACGGGCGTAATCGAGCGATGACATGAACCTATAGTGGGGATAGAGTTTCATAAGACGAGGTCATTAAGTTAATTTTGTACCCCCTAAAACCCCGTAATTAAAGAGATATTGTTAAGGTACTAACGAGCGGTTATTGCTTATGTATAGATCGTTCGACTCCGCACGCTCGACCACCCCAACCAAACCAAGGCAAGTTTACTTTTCAAAACTTATACATATACAAGGACTTTCACTGTTGTGTTTGTAGTTTTCAACTATATCAAATGTTATGTTTATCGAAGTATTGATGCAATTGAGATTGTATAAGTACATATATGCTTGTACCCCTTGAACTTAGATTGAAATGTTTTCTTCGGACAACGACTCTAGCAATAGAGGTCGTAGCGCTCCGTATATACTATAGACCAGGGAGCGGTATATTATTATGTCGTAACTAGTTTGCGAAAACCCGAAGGGTCATTCGGGGAGTATCGTATACTCAAGTAATTATTGTTATATCTTCGTAAATACTCGAAACCCTATCATGGATTGAAAGTTTATTTTATCGAATAATTATTTTATTAATTATTAATATTAAATCTTAAAATATTATTTATTAATTATTTCAAAGATGAAGTCAATCCAAGATACCTTTAATACTTTCAAACTCGAACTCTTTCGAACTCAAAACATTTTCGAAAACCCCCGGTCAGATTCTGCTTCTTGTATGATTTCAAGAATCATCGGTCGACATATGTCGGACCTCAATTACTCTGTTTTCAATCAAAATCAAGTTTTCAAAAGAAAAAGAAAAAGGGACTCTGGCAGGTGTGGGAACCGTTGACGAACGATTCCCGGGATGTGTAAGCGGCCGTGAGCCAGGCGGTCCATCAATTATGATTCCGGCCCAGGTGTTGCCGAAGGATGATTACGGATGTAGTTTTCATCGAGGGTGATTACGGATGTAGTTTTCACCCGAGGATAGTTACGGATGTAGTTCTATCCTTCTACCGGTAGAGAAGACCCGCGGATTATTGGACTTGGATGTGGCGACTGATCATCGTCAATCCTTGTCAGGTTTTGTGTTTTCTTTAAGTCCCATTCCTCCATTTTGGAAAAATGCTTTGACACTGCTTCTTAGGCTTTTGTGTCAAGTTGCTGATAGTGTTCTATTTTGATGAGAAAGATGTTGACTCAATGCAGTATCTACAACTGCAAGTTTATTTTGAAAACAAGGGCACATATTGTTGCACCTTCGAGATTTATCAACAATGACAAGTGATTTTATATCTGATTGATACAAACAAGTTTAATAACTGCTAATCATATGAAATGTTATATTGCTTACCTTATACGTATATTTCTTGTTGAGCTATAGTTGCTCACTCTTGCTTGTTTTCAAATTTTACAAACACAACAGCTAAGCGAAATGGCAAGACCCAGACAGACTGCTCGAAAGCAGGTAACTAGACCCGAGCCAGCAGTTGAGATTCCACCGTTAGGCCCCATTAGCCGGATTGGTTGGCAGCTTTTGTTAGTTCGTTTTATTTATCAGTATGACCTGTGCAAGGCAGTGTATCATAACAAACTTTCAAGCCGCCAACTTCGCTTCATATCGAAGTGTTGCTGGTAGCATAAATACTATTTAATTCGGTCTGTAATAACTCTGATACTTTTATTACTGCTTAATCAATGTTGTAACGTTTCTGAGGCTCTAACCTCTGTGTGTGTGTGCGGTGTGAGTTTATTGTGGGGTCGATGGTTGTTTTATATATATTATGTGCAAGAACAGGTATGTTATTAATGGAAAATGGACTGTGAGCGCCTAGATCTCCGACCCCGGATCTGGGGGCGTCACAGAAATGGTATCAGAGCGAGGTTACAGTTATCAGAAACGATTGTAATTTAAGAAAGCAACCCTAATAATAATAACAATAATAATAACCCTAATAACAACCTTAATAATACTTAGAACTCTCATCGAGTTTGTAGTCGGGTTATCGGATATAGCCCTGACTTTAAGGCCCGTGAGGGAACTACTTGAAAGGCATATGACATTGCCTATTTGTAGTTCGAGGACTCAACTCAACTTAAGCTTAGTTTGTAATAAGTAAATAACTTTAACTGTCACAGGAATCTCAGGAGGTACTATCTGTCAGAAGAAAAACCCTAAAGTCAATCTATAGTTTTGATGTTTTACACTGGAAGAAGTTCAGATTGCTGATCAAGCCTCAGTATAGCATCAAAGAAGTGGATTTATTTCTAAGACAGAGATTTCTAGAGTGACAGGTTCAGACAGTATACAGTGAAGTACAAGAAGGAGAAAGAGATGAGAAGAAAAATGAATCACATTTTTAATATGACAATTAAAGGACAGTCATTGAGGTTAGTCGTTCATGAACCAGACAGTACATGGAACGTCAACAAAATATTCAGTGGTATTCCTTTATTACTTTCTGTGATTCAGAAAAGAATTAAGACAATCCAAGGATATATAATTATTCTTGTTTAATTAATTTAAATCAAGTAGTCAATTTAATTAATTAATTAATTCATCTTGAATTAATTCTTTAATTAAATTAATTATTAGATTAATTAAATCAGATTAATTATTTAAGTAAGAATAAATTAAAATGATTATTTATTAATCAATTTTAATTTAATTCTGAAAAATGAACTAGCAAGACAATCCCTGATTGTCTTGCCGATTGTCTTGAAGGTTAAATTCAGAACAGCAAGACAATAGGAGATTGTCTTGCCGATTGTATTGGAGAAGAAATCAATAAAGCAAGACAATTCCTGATTGTCTTGCCGATTGTCTTGATAATGATAATGTCTGAAAAGCTTTTGAAAAGTAGAATAAAAATCTAATTTGATTGTCTTGACGATTGTCTTGGCAGTTCAATTTGATTGTCTTGATAATGATCAAAAAGAAAAAGCTTCAGACAGAATGATAATTTTGATAAAGCAAGACAAAGATATCTGAATTTGATTGTCTTGCCGATTGTCTTGGAAGAACCTGATTGTCTTGACGATTGTATTGCCTATTGTCTTGGCAGTACAAAATTGGTTGTCTTGGAAGAATAAATTGTATTGATGATTGTCTTGGCAGTTATATTTGAAGACAAAGAGGCAGTGATTGTTATATATGAAGATATATCGACAGAAGCAATCAGTAAGACAAGAACACATAAAATATTACATTCAAGAACTGAATTCTCTCTTCTCTCTCATCAAGAACACAGCACAAGAAGCAGAAAATTATTTAGAAAATCAAGTTCATCTTATTTTTAATATCTGATCCGATAGAACTGATTTCCTTGATACTCTTGTACTATTAGCGAGTTTTTACTCCTAATCTATATCTTGATTTTTGTTAACAAATCTAGAAAAATTCATGTCGAATTTTCTAATTTGTTTTTATTAACTAGATATAAATTCTGTACTGTATTTGTAACAAACCCCTCAAGTTAATATAATTTTATATTCAACTTGAATTTTGTTTCATTTAATTCCGCTCAAATTTGTCAAAATATAAATTAAATTATCCGGACAAATTTCGATAAAACAGTACTGTTTGTATTCAACCCCCCTTCTACAAACATATTGGACCTAACAATTGGTATCCGAGCCGATTGATTGATACACAAATCAACGATCTCATTTTACTCGATTAAAAATCATCCCCGAATTTTTTAACTCTCTTAAAAAATCCATCATGTCTTCTAAAGTCGGAACTGTGAAAATTCCCATATATGACAAAAACAGTTATGATATGTGGAAGAACAAAATGTTAATGTTCCTCGAGGTTGCAAATCCTAAATACATGAAAGTCTTATCAGAAGGACCAATAATACCTTTTGGATTAACTCCTGAAGTTGTTACTGATGGAAAAGTTGTTGTTCCTGCAAAGTTTGTACAAAAAGATTCGTCTGAATTCACTCTTGCTGAAAGAGAGGAAGCTGGACTTGACATTAATTTAAGACTGATCTTAATAGACTCTCTAGACTCTGTAATGTACAGTCATGTGATTAACTGCAAAACTGAAAAGCAAATGTGGGAAACCATTGAAACTGTGAATGAAGGAACATAGGAAGTTAGGGAGAATCGACTAGAAATTCTGACTTCTGATTATGAACACTTTCGATCAGCATACAATGAAAGTATTCAAGATGTATTTGAAAGATATAACAAACTTGTCAACAATTTACAGATGCATGGCAAGTACTACACTCAGAAAGAGATCAACAGAAAATTTCTACTGTCAATGCCTGTTCATCTAGAACATAGAATTACAGCTATCAGAGAGTCGAGGAATCTAAGTGAAATAACTGTAGAAAGACTCTTTGGTGTTTTAAAAACCTATGAACTGGAACAATCTCAACAAAAGGAGATTTATGGAAAAGGAAGAGTTGCTAATACTTCTACAGCTCTTATTGTTGAGAACAAACAGGAAGTGGAAAATAAGGTTATTCAATCTTGTAATGTTGACAGTGGCAAGCTTGAAGTTGAAGTTGGTCAAACGAATGCTAGTCCAGATGAAGGAGACTTCTATTCATTAGAAGAGCTAGATCAGTTGGAAGATGAGTCCATGGCTTTGTTGGTAAGGAAATTCAGCAACTTCAGATTCAGGAAGAATCCCAAGTTCAGGTACAAATCTAACTATAACAGGTTCCAGAGAGGAGGTTCTTCATCCTCAAGTAACAGAGGAGGTTACAAAACTGGAACAGTTGAAAGAAGTAAAATTAGATGCTACAACTGTAATGAACTTGGACATTTCGCTACTGAATGTCAGAAGCCAAAACAAAACCAAAGAAAAGACTTTGGATCTGAAAAGAAGAAGACAGGTAAAGCCTATGTGGCTGTTGGAAAGAGTTGGGATGATACAGACTCTGAAGATGAAGAGTATGGCAATCTTGCCCTGATGGCAAAATCTGATAACTCCAGTGGTACTTCATCTGAGGTATCTTTTACTGAAAGTCAATATATTTATCAACTTACTGATACACTGGGTAATGCTAATAGAGAGATTGAAAGGATCAATTTCTTAAATAGAGATCTTAGAAATCAATTATCAGAATTACACGATGTACAAAATTGCCATGTTATACAAAAATCAGAAATAAGAATTCTAAAAGAACTTGAGAGGTCTCTAGCAGAGATGGTGGTTCAACAACGTGAAACAATAGCTGAGTTAGAAATAAGAGTCAGTGCTACTTCTAATTCATGTAAAGTAGCTAAAGAGTTGTTTAACCAACAAGCTATTAATCAAACTGTAGGAATTGGGTTTGATTATAATGAAGCTATTGGACGGAAAAGCATTAATACCCCTAATCGTGTCAGTGCTGTAGAAAGGGGTATACCATTAGTGCTTAAGAGTGTTAGTAACCCTCTCTTTAAGACATCCATAGCAGAACCTTTGGATACAACATCTTTAATCATTAAGGAAGAGATGCGCATTGAGGATGTAGCTAATGGCGTAGTCTTAAAAAGTAATCAAGTTGTTAAAAATGATAAAGATAGAAAGACTGTGTTTGTAAAAGCAGAAAGAGTTGGTAAGTCTACTAGTTCCTTGAAAACTAGTAGTAGAAGTAACAACATGAATAAATGCAACAACATATCTACCATGCATGCTATTCCTGTTATTGATACTGCTCATAAGAAATGCAATGCTGTTAATTGCATGTCTTGTGCTTTTAATATAATGTCTGCTTACTTTAACGGTAATCATGCATGTATTGAGAAGAACGTTCCTAGACAGCAAATGAGCAGAAATAAACATGTTAGATCCAGGACTGAAAAATCACCTAATTCTAAGATTAGGACTCCAAGTCCTTCTCAGGATATGGTGAAGACATGGTTACCCAAGCTGAAACCAAAACAAGTTAAAGCTGTTTACAGGGTTAAATGTCCAGTACCTAAAGAAAATGTTGTTAAAATAAAAAGTGTTGCTTTGCCTGATAAAGGTCAATTCTTTAAGTACTCCGGACCCAATCAAATTTGGGTTCCGAAGAAAGTCTAACCAATTTGTCATTGCAGGGTTTGAAACAGGTTGAACGAGTCATGTGGATTCTGGACAGTGGATGTTCAAGGCATATGACCGGAGATAAAGCCCTGCTGACAAATGTGGTGGAGAAGGCTGGCCCAGTCGTTACCTTTGGAGATAACAGCAAAGGTAAAACTGATGGATATGGCAGATTAGAAGCTGGAAATGTTATCGTTGAAGATGTCTCTTTTGTGAACGGCCTTGAGCATAATTTGCTCAGTATTAGTCAATTCTGTGACAGAGGTTATGAAGTTCATTTCAACAAGAAGAATTGTCTAATATCACACAAGAGAAATGAAAGGCCGCAGTTGACTAGAGTAAGAAAAGGAAACTTGTACATAGCCAATATGAACTCTAGAAGCACAGAAGAAATTAGATGTTTTTATTCAAAGGCATCTACTGATGAAAGTTGGTTATGGCACAGGAAACTTTCTCACCTAAACTTCAAAACAATGAATTCTCTAGTGAAAAGAGAGTTGGTGAGAGGTTTACCTTCGATTGAATTTACTCAGGAAGGTCTATGTGATGCTTGTCAAAAAGGAAAGTTAAAAAGGGCAACTCACAGGAGCATTAACACATCATCAATAACTGAACCATTACAACTTCTCCATATGGATTTGTTTGGTCCAGTTAGTGTGATGTCCATGTCAAGAAAAAGATATGCTCTAGTGATTGTTGATGATTTCTCAAAATTCACATGGGTACTATTTCTGAACTCAAAAGATGAAACTCCACAACTGGTAGTTGATCACATTAAGTTAATTGAGCTGGACTCTAATCGTCCAGTAAGAGCTATAAGGTCAGACAACGGAACTGAATTCAAGAATGCAGTTCTGAATGACTTTTGCACTGAAAAGGGTATATCTAGACAGTACTCGGCTCCCAGAACTCCTCAGCAAAATGGGGTAGTTGAAAGAAAGAATAGAACCTTGATTGAAGCTGCACGTACTATGCTAAGTGAATCAAGGCTTCCATTGAGCTTTTGGGCTGAAGCTGTCAACACTGCATGCTATACCCAGAATCGAACACTTATCAATAAAGACTTAATGAAGACACCATATGAAGCTCTATATGACAAGAAACCAACTCTCAAGTACTTCCATGTATTTGGGACAAAATGCTTTGTGTTAAAAGAAGGAGAAGATCATGGTGGTAAATTTGAAGAAAAAGTACATGAAGCAATATTTATTGGTTATACTAGAAGAGCCTACAAGGTGTATCTTATTGATCAACAGAAAACCATGGAAAGTGTCAATGTTACATTTGATGACACACAACTCCCAAGTATCCAAAATGAAGATCCATCTGAAAAGCTTAAGTTTGATGACATGTCAGACTCAGATTCAGATGATGACAATCAACCTGAAGTTGTTGCTGATAATAATAATCCAAATGTTGGTGGTAATGATCAAGGTGATGCTGGTGAAAACAATGATAACTTTCAAGACACCACTGATACTCTTGAACCATCAACAAGTCAAACTGGCAACAACTCAGGGGGAGATAATGAAGGGTCAACAAGTCATACTCAACATCATACTAAAGAACAAGGCGAATCGTCAAGATCAATTCTTCCCAGACAAACTGTTTGGAATAGAGCTCATCCTTTTGAGCTAATTCTTGGTGATCCAGATGTTGGTGTGAAAACAAGAAGAGCTTATCAGAATCAATGTAACTATTCTGGGTTCCTGTCTGTCATGGAACCTAAGAAAGTAGAAGAAGCTCTATCTGATCCTGATTGGGTGATTGCTATGCAAGATGAACTCAATCAATTTAAGCAACTAGAAGTATGGAAGCTGGTACCCAGACCTAAAGATAGAAAAGTGGTGGACACAAGATGGGTATTCAGAAACAAACTAGATGAAGATGGCACTGTGATAAGAAACAAAGCAAGACTGGTAGCTAAAGGTTATTCTCAAGCTGAAGGCATTGATTATGACGAGACCTATGCTCCAGTGGCAAGACTTGAGGCCATCAGAATATTCTTGGCATATGCATCCTATTCAAGATTCAAAGTTTATCAAATGGATGTCAAGAGTGCCTTTCTGAATGGTAAGCTAAATGAAGAAGTGTATGTAGAACAGCCTCCTGGTTTTGAAGATCAAGATCATCTGGACTATGTCTACTTTCTTTACAAAGCTATCTATGGTCTTAAGCAAGCCCCAAGAAAATGGTATGACACACTTTCTGAATTTCTATTAGAAAATGGTTTTATAAGAGGTGTCATAGACAAAACGCTCTTCACTAAAAGACATAAGAATGATATAATACTAGTCCAAGTCTATGTGGACGATATTATATTTGGGTCTACTAATGAGCTTCTATGCAAGAAGTTTTCTAAGTTAATGCAGGGTAGGTTTGAAATGAGCATGATGGGAGAACTGAAATTCTTTCTTGGATTACAAATAAGTCAGAGACAAGATGGAATATTTATTTGTCAATCCAAGTACATCAAGGAGCTCCTCAAGAAATATCACATGGAGGAGTGCTCATCAGCAAAGACACCATCAACTATAGCTGTCAAAATTGGTTTATGTGAAAGTTCTGCCAAGGTAGATATCACAGGCTATAGAGGTATGATTGGCTCATTGCTTTACCTAACTGCTAGTAGACCAGATATAATGTTTGCCACATGCTTATGTGCAAGGTTCCAAGCGAACCCTAAAGAAATCCATCTCACTGCTGTCAAAAGAATCTTAAGATATCTAAAGGGTACGCCTAATTTAGGCATCTGGTACCCTAATGAATCTGGTTTTACTTTAATTGGATATACAGATTCTGACTATGCAGGAAGTGTTGTAGACAGGAAAAGTACATCTGGGAGTTGTAAATACCTAGGTGGAAGATTGGTATCTTGGTTCAGTAAGAAACAGCAAGCAGTTTCCAACTCTACAGCCGAAGCTGAATATATAGCTGCTAGAAGCTGTTGTGCTCAGATCTTATGGATTAGGAATCAATTAATGGACTATGGCATTGTATTGGAAAATATCCCTATTTTATGTGATAATACAAGTACCATAGCAATCGCCAGCAATCCTGTGCAGCACTCAAGGACAAAGCACATTGACATAAGGTATCATTTTATAAGAGAGCATGTAATGAATGGTACAGTAGAACTACTATTTGTAGGCTCTGGAGATCAAACTGCAGATATTTTTACTAAGTCGCTTAATGAATCCTCATTCACTAGAATTGTTAGTGAATTGGGTATGTTAAACAGTCCTAGTAATTAATACTGTTAATATCTGAAATTTGATCTTTAATAATTTTGCAAGTGATTATTATGTGAATATTTGTTATTTGAAATCACTTGTATAATTATTTTACCAACTAATTTTCTTGCTTGTTTAGTTATTTTTCACTCTGTTTATTCATATTATTTAATACTTCATATTTCTGTATTTTTAGAATATTTGTAGATATTTATTTCTATTTTAATAATTATTTTATTAAATGTTTTGTAATGTTTGTCCTTTTGTTATTTATATTTGTTTTCGTAAAAAGATTAATCCATGTTTCTGTAAAATATTTATTTTTAGTATTTTTAATAATATATTAGAGTGTATTTTAATTGGATTAATTATGCACATTAATTTGTGTTTTATTAGCAGTTTAATTAATTGTTATGATTGTGATTATCATATCAAGACAATCGCCAAGACAATTCACAGATTGTCTTTGAAGGTTATTTTGTTGATAATAAAATATTTTTCAGATTTTTTATTCTGTTTATATTTTGTTTTACTCAAAACAAACGATTGTCTTGATAGTTTTGAACTACCAAGACAATCGGCAAGACAATCAACAGATTGTCTTGGAGTGATTTTTTATATTTTCAAAATTAAAAAAATGTGTGTTAATTTATTGATTAATCAGTTAAATAATTGATTGTCTTGATAGTATTTATACTACCAAGACAATCGGCAAGACAATCAACTGATTGTCTTGTAATGTTATTTTGTGGTTTAATAAAATTAAAAATATATATATTCATTTTTATTTTATTTTATTCAGAATTGTAAACGATTGTCTTGATAGTGTTTATACTACCAAGACAATCGGCAAGACAATCAAACCGATTGTCTTGTAGTATAGTTTTGTACTTAAAAAAAACAAAAAAAAACAGATCTCAAATCTCAGCAATACAATCTCTACTCTCGTGTCTTTACACAGAGCTCAATATATACATACAATACACACGGTTTTTAAACGAAACACTGCTCGATTTTTTCTCAACCAAACTGAAATCCAAGAACAGATTTGAATAGATCGTTTGATTTCCCTTCTTTTGAACCGATCAGTTTCGAATATTGTTTTGGAAAATCAACTTTTTCAAAAAGTTGAATCGGGTTTTAGATGTTTTAAGAGTTCTAGAATTTTTCTGAGAAATCTAAAAATAGATTGAGACTCCCAGTGATCAAGAGAACTTTATATAAATTTTTGGGATTTTTCTGACAACTTTGAATTAATTCGAATTTTTAATTAATTTCAATTAATTATTAATTCTGAAAATTTTCGAATTGTTTTAATTTCCTTAAAATTAAAGTGTGTTTTTGTGTTTAAAAATGGCTGATAATTTTGAGATAATGAAACATAATTTGGTTGGCTATTTTAATCCGAACGATTGTCCCTACGATCGATTTAGGCCTTGGATACGATTTTTGAATGACGATTCAATTATCCGAACTGCCATTTCGATTGAAGCCCCAATTAAGATAGGACCACTGAGATTGATTTGCACAGAAGCTGTGGTGTCTGAAGACTTGACCTCATTTTCTTTTGATTTTGATGGTACACACCACGTCGTGACAGAATCAACCCTAACTACTGTTTTGGGTCTTCCGGCGGATAATTTTGATCCATTTCCAACCAGTGAACAACTCTATCAATTCTTCATTGATATTAATTATCATGGAGCAATTGATATGAACAACCTGAGCAAAAGGAATCTGGTTCAACCATGGGATGCATTCTTCGACACGATCTCCAAGGTATTTGCTAATTCAGCCAGAGGTAATTTTCACTTACTCACCTCTATGTTACAAACTATTGGTTATGCTGTTGCTAACAACCGTAGAATCAATATTGGTAATCTACTTTGGAGTACTATTATTAACAGGATTGTTAAGTCCAGAAAGGATTTTGATGAGGGTAAGAAAGTTCTATGTTATTATCCTAGATTTTTAACTCTGTTATTTAATCATCTTGTTCCTGTTGGTCAACAAACAGTTTTTAGAAATGACAACCCTATGGTATCAGGCAGGCAAACCAAGAAAATATTCACTAGCCTTGATACACATAGAAAGTTGATAAATGTGCCAGTGTATATTACACCATATTTGTCTAACTTCATAAATCTACTTGTCATTCCTCGACTTTTGAATGCACCTGAACCTGAACCTCAAGATGTACCTGTCCCTGAACATCAACATCAAATGGAACAATCTATTCCTTCAGGTACAGCTACTGCATCAATGGAGCAGGTATTGCCTTCTATCTCTCAAACTGTTTCTGGAGCCCAAGTGGCTGATAGGTCAGACCAAGAGGTTGTAGAACCTCAGCCTCTATCCCAGGTCTTAGAGCCAAACACTGTGTCTAACCAAATCTCTAAACCTAAAGCCAGAAGCAAGTTGTTGACAAAAAGAGCTGATAGAAGAAGTGATAATGTGAGTGATCCCAAAACTCTGCCTCCACCAAAGAAGAGAAGAAACCTACTACTTGAGGCATCTGTTAGCCCATCCATTTCCTCCCAACAGGACTGGGACATTGAAATGGCCGATGAACTGTTACTAATTTCATCCTCTCAACAGGATGCAATTATTGAAATTCTCCAAAGGGTCGTGGCACCTTGTACAGAGTCAAGCACACCTCTATTACTCACAATGGGGGAAAACATTAACTTAGAATCTGATGTTGCTAAGGACACTGAGCAAGGAGTGCACGATAGGATTGTTACTGTGCCTACCATTGTTACGGTAGAAGAGCCTTCACAGGCTTCAGAGGGAAATCTTGACTCTCTGCCAGTTATAATAGAGTCATCATCTCCCCTCCCAGGAGGAACATTCCTGGCTCCCTCAAGGGATTCTTCACTCGCAGATTTATCTGGTGAAAGTGAAAGGCAACTTGGTCATCCTATCACTGAAGAAATTCAGTTATCAAATCCAAATGAATTGATAGAGATGACTGAGGATTGGGAATTGCGAACTCCCATTGCACCACCACTGACCTCTCCAGAAGAGGCTAGGGTGATTTCTTATGCAGGTACAGCTCAAGGAAAGGAGCTAGTGTTGAGTGATGTGAGGACCACCTTAAATATGAGTGAAACACATGCACGAAAGGAGAGTGACATATCCTTGAGTGAACATCAGGTGAGCGCACACACTGACACAAACACTTTGTCTCTAATGGATCAAATCAAAGAACTGCAAAAGAAATTGATGGAAACTGAAGCTGAAAAACAGGTTTTAAAAGCACAAGTGGATGAACAGTCTTCTTCTTCCACCTCTGTCAACAATCAGCTCATGATCATTCGTGACGATGTCCACAACATAAAGACTACACTCACTCCAGCAATCAATACATTGATACAGTCCAACTCTCAGGCATCTACAGAAAGAACAGATATTCTAAATGCTATTGACAGACTCTCTAATAGGGTGGATGAACTTCAAGTGGAAATGCATGAATCTGCTCAATCATATTCTACAACTTTTGCGAAGCTTGAAGAAAAGTATGATTACATGTTTGAAGGACTTGATCATCTATATAACATTGTTAAACCGACTCATAATATCACACCGGAACAAAGAGCATACTTTGAAGACTATGATGATGATAATGAGGGGGATAATGATGCAAATAGGGAGCTTGACAGTCAACGGAAGTCTGTAGAGGATTCCTCAACTAAGGGGGAGAAGTCTGGAGATGGAGGAGCAGGTAAGTCTGGAGAAGCAGGAGGAGGTAGTAAGTCAGGAGGAGATCAAGGGAGGCATAAGGAGAAGTCTGAGAAGTCTGAGAAGTCTACCAAGGGAAAAGAAAAAGCTGCTCAAGCTGCTCATGATCAGGATGCATTTGAGTTTGATTTTGATCTCAGGAATAGTAAGTTTGAAGTACAACAATTAAATGATATCGAAGAAGATCTTTCAAACTGGCAAGATGATCATGTGTTTGAGAAGGAACTGCAAGAGGAGAAAGCTGATCGTCTGATGAGACAAGCTAAGCTTGAGAAGACCAGACAGGTAGTGAATGAAAGGTTGAAGCTGAAGCAAGCTGAAGATGCAGAGAAACAGAAGCTACATGCAATCAGTGTACAGGAAAGGAAAAGAGATATTCAGTTGAAGATTGGTTCAAAGTGGGATAGAGTAAGAGAAATTTTTGATTCTATTCAAAACACTGCTAATGATGATGAACTTTTTCTCCAACTACTTCAACAGTTTCAAGAGACCAATCCAGATTACTTGCAATATATGGATGCACTGATGCTGGAAATTTCAAGGATAGTAGCTGGATTTGATAGATGTGCAGATCAACTGATAATTCAGATTGACTCTCGTACAATGGGTTCTCTCTATGTGTCACTTCAAATCTTTCAACAGAGAAGCTTGATGGAACTGTGGATTATGTCCATAAAGGTAAAAAGGTTTTCTGAACTGAATATTTTACTTCATGAAAGACTTTTGAAGTTTGCTCAAAGGAATAGTCCACAAGTTATTCAAACTCCACATCATGTTAAGTTTCTCAAGGGTAATACACTACACTCTTGTTTCCTTGATTCTAAGTCGATGAAGTTATACACTGCATCTCATCTGGTATGGTTAGAACATATGCTGAGGACTACAGGTGTTGTGGAATAAAAACGAGGGTTTGTAAATTGCGGCTAGGGTTTGTATGTATTAAATACAAGGGATGGTGAGCTTCGAGCTTTAATGGCTGTTCTTGCGTTCGAGACTGATCGGTCCTCACAAGATGCCTACGTATCTCTGTATTGCTAGAGAATCAAGCCAACGTAGTTCTGAGAATGAGGGGTCAGGCCCTTTATATAGGCTGAGAAGCCTTAGAATTAAGGTAGGAGTTGGAGACTTGGTGGACAAGTTTTTGAGGAAGGTTCTAGATCTATTCCTTATAGGAATCAGTTTCCATATCGAATTGGATGCCTTGGTGGCTAATTCTGATGGAGATAATATCCTTATCCAACTCTTATTGCTGAGCTGTTTTTCACATCTAATATTAATTACGAACTTAATATTTAAAATAGGGCTTTGGACCCTGTTGGTGGGCCCCACGTTTGGACCATACCGGTCTAATTAGTGCAACATTAAATGTGTCTTTAGGGCTTATTTTTAGCCCATATCAACAGGATTCGAAGATAAAGAAAGTATCTTTGTTGCTGACATTATTCGATCATATGCTTTAACTGGTTTTGAAAAGAAATATTACATTCTTCGGAATCGGCTTTGGGGTAACCTTGGAATCTTGCCTAAGAAAACTAAAGGTCTTGTGTCAGATTATGAACGTGTACTTGACAAGGATTTGATCAAAACCTTGGATGATCAAGAACGATTTGACACAGAGAATATCAGAAGATTCCTAGAGCAAGAAGATGAAGTTGAACCTGGAGAGATAAGGGATGAAGAAACTTCAAAGTGAAGATCAGCTCTACATGTGATATCTTTAGAGCTTAGATAGGTCAAGATAGAAAATTGTATTATATGATCAGTCTACAGGATCATCTATCTTGTATTTATCTTTTATGTTTGAATCTGGAAAATGTTAAATATAAACCAGAACTTTTCTTTTATTTACTTTGTGTTTAAAGTTTTATCTTTTACTAAGTTAAGTTGAGTTAGTTGAGTAATCCTCTAGGTATTTGATTGTTATCTTCTAACAAACAAATAGAGGGAGATTGAAAGGCATATGACATAGCCTATTTGTAGTTCGAGGACTCAACTCAACTTAAGCTTAGTTTGTAATAAGTAAATAACTTTAACTGTCACAGGAATCTCAGGAGGTACTATCTGTCAGAAGAAAAACCCTAAAGTCAATCTATAGTTTTGATGTTTTACACTGGAAGAAGTTCAGATTGCTGATCAAGCCTCAGTATAGCATCAAAGAAGTGGATTTATTTCTAAGACATAGATTTCTAGAGTGACAGGTTCAGACAGTATATAGTGAAGTACAAGAAGGAGAAAGAGATGAGAAGAAAAATGAATCACATTTTTAATATGACAATTAAAGGACAGTCATTGAGGTTAGTCGTTCATGAACCAGACAGTACATGGAACGTCAACAAAATATTCAGTGGTATTCCTTTATTACTTTCAGTGATTCAGAAAAGAATTAAGACAATCCAAGGATATATAATTATTCTTGTTTAATTAATTTAAATCAAGTAGTCAATTTAATTAATTAATTAATTCATCTTGAATTAATTCTTTAATTAAATTAATTATTAGATTAATTAAATCAGATTAATTATTTAAGTAAGAATAAATTAAAATGATTATTTATTAATCAATTTTAATTTAATTCTGAAAAATGAACTAGCAAGACAATCCCTGATTGTCTTGCCGATTGTCTTGAAGGTTAAATTCAGAACAGCAAGACAATAGGAGATTGTCTTGCCGATTGTATTGGAGAAGAAATCAATAAAGCAAGACAATTCCTGATTGTCTTGCCGATTGTCTTGATAATGATAATGTCTGAAAAGCTTTTGAAAAGTAGAATAAAAATCTAATTTGATTGTCTTGACGATTGTCTTGGCAGTTCAATTTGATTGTCTTGATAATGATCAAAAAGAAAAAGCTTCAGACAGAATGATAATTTTGATAAAGCAAGACAAAGATATCTGAATTTGATTGTCTTGCCGATTGTCTTGGAAGAACCTGATTGTCTTGACGATTGTATTGCCTATTGTCTTGGCAGTACAAAATTGGTTGTCTTGGAAGAATAAATTGTATTGATGATTGTCTTGGCAGTTATATTTGAAGACAAAGAGGCAGTGATTGTTATATATGAAGATATATCGACAGAAGCAATCAGTAAGACAAGAACACATAAAATATTACATTCAAGAACTGAATTCTCTCTTCTCTCTCATCAAGAACACAGCACAAGAAGCAGAAAATTATTTAGAAAATCAAGTTCATCTTATTTTTAATATCTGATCCGATAGAACTGATTTCCTTGATACTCTTGTACTATTAGCGAGTTTTAACTCCTAATCTATATCTTGATTTTTATTAACAAATCTAGAAAAATTCATGTCGAATTTTCTAATTTGTTTTTATTAACTAGATATAAATTCTGTACTGTATTTGTAACAAACCCCTCAAGTTAATATAATTTTATATTCAACTTGAATTTTGTTTCATTTAATTCCGCTCAAATTTGTCAAAATATAAATTAAATTATCCGGACAAATTTCGATAAAACAGTAATGTTTGTATTCAACCTCCCCTTCTACAAACATATTGGACCTAACACTACTCCTTAAACCTTTCTTTATGGTTAGTGACCCACCTTATTTCCCTTGTGTAGATGGAGGAGATACCAGACCCTGAGGCTTTCGGGAGAGAGCATGATGAGGCACTGATGCGAGATACCGAGGATCCTGAGGAGGACATGGGTGCTGACTCTGAGCTCGGCCCCTGGATTACGCTGATAGGAGATACTGATGATGAGGATCCCGTTGAGGAGCCCTTTGAGCCTGAGCCTGAGCCAGAGCCTGTTACCCCATCTCATGTAGCTACTTATGAGGAGAGTGTGAGATCCGGTGAGGGTCGTGTTGTGTCACCCCCACCTTCTCCACAGACATCTAGCCCTGTTTCATCGGACGGTGACTCCGAGGATGATACTTCTGGCGAGGAGGAGCTTGACCCTACCCCTGCTACTGCTCCTGCTACTGCTGCTGCACCTGCTCCTGTTCCTGTCATACCACCTCCACCGATGGACCTACCCCCAGTGTCGGGTACTGAGCACGCTTACGTGGTACAGTTCCTGACCCTAGACTTACTTTCTGCGGAGGCCCGACTTAACGAGGCGAGGCGGGCACTAGTGGAGGAGCGCGAGGCGCGCTTGAGGATCCAGGCTGAGATGAGGACCGCTGTTGCTAGGAGGACTAGGGCTCGACTCCATAGGATTGAGAGGAGGAGTCGCGAGAGGATTCTTGGATTAGGGATCCGCGGGGGCGGAGTGATCCAGGCTAGGGATGCTAGGCGTGTTGTGCGTCGTGCATTTGCCCGAGTGAGGACCTTGCTCCGCCGCGGTGCGGCCCCGTGATGTGTTACTGATAGCTCAGTCCTCTAGGTTCAGATGACATTAGTGTGTCGATTTTGCGGGATAGTTGACTTGTGCAGTGGTATCCTTTCTGACCAGTGGATGAGTAGACTGACCTACAGATATGTAGATGTGATTTCGGGTAGTATGTATGGATGTAGCCCTACTTTTATGTAGCCCTGACTATTCGGATGATGTACTTGTATTTGTTCCACTTTTGCTAGACTTTGACATCGGAACTATGTATTTGGCTCTAACATCCAAACTTTGTGACAACCCTTATACCGTACTTATTTAGTTTCAGTTTCCTTGATATTGTCTCAACTGCTTTACTTTCCGATGCCATGCTCTACTGTTTTGATATACAACTGTGATTATACAATTGCTACAAGCCACAAATACAACCATGCTGTTTCAAATTTACGATATGCGATTTCAAATTGTTCTCTACATTTCCAAAAATGTTCCTACGATTTTTTTTAAATAAATTTTTTTTTTAAAAAATAATAATATTTTTGAGGTTTCGAAATTTTGAAAACTCTTGCAAATGTTTTCGCATCCCATAGAGATTTTTCCAAAAATGTTTTGACGTTTTATCTCCAGCGTCGGGTTATTAAAACTTTTGCAACTTCCACCCTTATGAGGAGGAACGATACGTTCCTGACCGTGCAAACGCTGTCAGGTGATTGGAAAACCCTAACCCATTTCTTGTTTTATTATCAGAATCATGCCACCCAGAAGAATGAACACTCGAGCTCACCCGATCAGTTCTGAGGGCCAGGGTAGCCACCATGGGACCGGAGGCCACCAGAACCGTGAAGGGGAGAATGTCAACCTGAGTGAGAGTGAGGGCAACGATCATAACTTGTTTGATGACTCTGAGTATGAAGAAGAAGAAGCTGGTGATGACACCCGAGAGGCAGAACATCCTAGGGGAGGCCCTATGGAATAGTTCATGGAGTTACTTAGACAGAACTTGGACCGTCCCCCAGTTCAGCAACCACCCCAAAATGCTAATGCAAATGCTTTCCGGAACTTCAAATCCCTGAAACCCCCAGAATTTAAAGGAACTGCCGACCCGGTCGAGGCAATGGCCTGGCTGAAGGAAATGGAAAAATCTTTCCAGATACTAAGTGTCGCTGAGGAGCAGAAGACTGCTTTCGCCACATACTTTCTGAAGGGTGAGGCGAACTATTGGTGGGAAGCTAAGAAGAATTTGGAAGGAAGAGGTGTGGTGACCTGGGAGAGGTTTAGCGAGCTGTTCTTGGAGAAGTACTTTCCTAGGTTCATGGAGACACAAATGGAGCTGAAGTTTTTGGAACTGAAGCAAGGTAACATGACGGTGGCCGAGTATGAGGCCAAATTTACTGAGCTGTCGAGGTTTGTGCCGGAATATGTGAACTCTGAGGCAAAGAGGGCCCGGAGATTTCAATTAAGGCTAAAACAATGGATTCAGAATCGTGTGGCGGTTCTTGAGCTGACAGACTATGCCACCCTGGTGCAGAAAGCATCAATTGTTGAGGCTGGGAGTGAACAGATGCAGAAGGAGAGGGAAGGAAAGAAGAGGAAGTTTGATAGTCGAAAGGGAAACTCTACGGGAGGGAGCTTTCCGAGAAAATTTAATCGAGGAACGATGTCCCAACCCAGCGGGAACTTTGGAACCAAGAGAGCTGAAAGTTGGAGTGTGGGCCAGAGCGACCGACCACAGGGATCGTCTTACTTTACCCCATCCCGAGCCCAACCCCCAGAATGTAATAAATGTGGAAGGAAACATGCGGGCGTGTGTAACCTGCAAGATGTGAAGTGCTTCAAGTGTGGGCTGACAGGACATTATGCTAACGCCTGTCGAGGAGCTAGTAACAACACCAGTGCCGGAGGTAATTGCTTCAAGTGTGGGAAACCAGGGCACCGAATGAGGGAATGTATGTCCTTTGGGCCAGCTGCATCGAGAGTGAGTGGAACTGCTTCTAACAAGGCCCCTACTGCAAGAACTTTTAACATGACGGTGCAGGATGCCGTGAGGAACACGGATGTGATTGCAGGTACTCTACTACTCAACTCAGTTAAGGCAAATGTTTTATTTGATTCGGGAGCTACCAAGTCTTTCATATCTCTAGATTTTGTATGTCAGTTAGGCCTTAAGACTGAACCATTGAAAGACAGACTGCAAATAGAGATAGCTAATCATGAAATTATTCCTGTTAGCCACGTATGTCCAGGATGTGACCTAGAAATAGAAGGGCGACACTTTCGGGTAGACTTAATACCTTTTAAACTAGGAGAGTTTGACGTAATAGTAGGTATGGATTGGTTAACAACCCACGGAGCCCAGATTGATTGTGTCAAGAAGAAAGTATGTTTGAGACTGCCAGGGGACGAGGAAGTAGTGTTTAGTGGGAAACGGCAAAACCAAAAGTTCCTGACTATGATTCAAGCTAAGAAGCTGTTACGTAAAGGATGCGAAGCCTATTTAGCCTATGTGAAGGATACCAAGAAGGAGGCACCAAACCTACAGGAAATCCCTGTCGTTAATGAGTTCGCGGACGTATTTTCGGATGATCTTCCAGGACTACCACCTGATAGAGACATCGAGTTCGCTATAGACTTAGTCCCGGGCACGGCCCCAATTTCGAAAGCCCCATATCGGCTAGCCCCAGTGGAGATGAAAGAGCTAGCCACTCAGTTACAAGAGTTGTTGGATAAAGGGATGATAAGACCTAGTGGGTCACCGTGGGGAGCCCCGGTGTTATTCGTGAAAAAGAAGGATGGTAGTATGAGATTATGTATAGACTACAGGGAGTTGAACAAGGTGACTATAAAGAATAAGTATCCCTTTCCCAGGATAGATGACCTGTTTGATCAATTAAAGGACGCAGTTTATTTTTCCAAAATTGATTTGAGAACCGGGTATCACCAGTTAAAGATTAAGCCAGAAGATATACCAAAGACGGCCTTTCGCACCCGGTACGGACACTATGAGTTCCTAGTGATGTCATTTGGGTTAACGAATGCCCCTGTAGCTTTCATGGATTTAATGAATCGAGTCTTCAAGAAGTACTTGGACAAGTGTGTTATAGTCTTCATCGATGACATCTTGATTTATTCCAAGACGAAGGAGGAACATGCAGAGCACTTGAGGATTGTATTAGGAGCATTGAGAGAAGAAAAGTTGTACGCTAAGTTCTCGAAGTGTGAATTTTGGTTGAAGGAAGTTCAGTTTTTGGGGCATGTGAGTAGCGAACAAGGCATTCTAGTGGACCCAGCCAAAATAGAGGCTGTATCAAATTGGGAGAGACCAACCACTCCGACGGAGGTGAGAAGTTTTATAGGGTTGGCTGGCTACTATAGGAGATTTGTCCAAGACTTTGCAAAGATAGCAGCCCCTTTGACCCGACTAACTCGCAAGACCGAGAAGTTTGTGTGGACTGAAAAATGCGAAGAGAGCTTCCAAGAGCTGAAAAGGAGGTTGGTGACAGCACCAGTACTAGCCCTACCCGATGATAAGGGAGATTTTGTGATTTATAGCGACGCATCCCATAAAGGTTTAGGGTGTGTGCTTATGCAGCACGGTAAAGTGATCGCGTATGCATCCAGACAACTTAAGGAGTACGAGATGAGATACCCCACCCATGATTTGGAATTAGCAGCGATAGTTTTTGCTTTGAAGATTTGGAGACATTATCTTTACGGAGAAAAGTGTGAAATCTACACGGATCACAAGAGCTTAAAGTACATATTCACTCAGAAAGAGTTAAACATGAGGCAGAGGAGATGGTTAGAGCTAATCAAGGATTATGATTGTGAGATTCATTATCACCCAGGGAAGGCCAACGTAGTGGCCGATGCACTTAGCCGAAAGGAGAAGCTTAAGATGATAACGTCAGTGGACGAATTGATCAAGGACCTCGAGAAACTGGAGATTGAGGTGAGGTTATTAGGATTTGGACAAGAGAGTCTAATGGAAATAAAAGTCCAACCACCGCTGTTGGAAAAGATTAAGTTATGCCAGGAAAGAAGATAGAAGAAGAAAAGAATTCGATGGAGAAAATTTTGACTGGCGAGGAAATTAAGTGTGAGAAGGACGGGAATGGAATTATGAGGTACGCATTTGGATATGGATCCCGAACGTTCAGGAATTAAAAGACGAGATTTTGCAAGAGGCTCATAGTTCAAGGTACTCAATTCACCCTGGAGGCACTAAGATGTATAGAGATCTGAGAGAATACTATTGGTGGCCAAATATAAAGAAGGACGTGGCAGAGTGGGTAAGTAAATGCTTGACATGTCAAAGAATAAGGCCGAACACCAGAGGCCCAGTGGATTGTTGCAACCCTTGGAGATACCCGAGTGGAAGTGGGAGCAAATTGCGATGGACTTTGTGGTCGGATTACCAAGGACCAAGACTAATCATGATGCCATTTGGGTAATTATCGATAGATTGACCAAGTCAACACATTTTCTTCCAATCAACGAGAGATACACTGTCGACAAGCTGGCAGATATTTACTTAAAGGAGATCGTGGTAAGGCATGGGGTTCCTGTGAGCATTGTATCAGATAGAGACCCAAGATTCAACTCCAGGTTCTGGAGTAGTTTTTAGGATTGTGTGGGGACCAAGTTAAACATGAGTACTGCATACCATCCCCAAACAGACGGACAGAGTGAGAGAACCATCCAGACCATCGAGGACATGTTGAGGGTATGTGCCATTGATTTTAAGGGAAGTTGGGATGACCACTTGCCGTTGATCGAATTTTCCTACAACAACAGTTACCATGCGAGTATAGGCATGCCCCCATATGAAGCTTTGTACGGACGAAGATGTCGGTCTCCCTTGTGTTGGGAAGAGGTTGGAGAGCGGAAGATTTTAGGACCTGAACTGGTCCAACAGACAAGAGAAACTATCGACCTCATAAGAGGACAACTGGTAGCAGCCCAGGACAGACAGAAGAAGTATGCGGACCAGACCCGCAAGGACAAAGAATATGAGGTAGGAGAGTTTGTGATGTTAAAGGTATCACCGTGGAAGGGATTGATGAGATTTGGTAAGAAAGGAAAACTAAGCCCAAGGTTTATTGGACCTTTTGAAATCTTGAGACGAGTTGGAAAGTTAGCCTATGAATTGGCTTTACCTCCGAACTTACAGCAAGTACATAATGTGTTCCATGTGTCCATGCTACGACCCAACCATACCGACTTCCGACATGTGATAGAACATGATCAGGTGGATCTGCAACCAGACTTAACATATGTGGAGCAACCCGTAGAAATCATGGATAGAAAGGAACAGGTGCTGAGGAACAAGGTTGTCAAACTAGTGAGAGTCTTGTGGAGGAATCAGAATGTCGAAGAATCAACATGGGAACTAGAGAGCGCGATGCGTGAAAAGCACCCCCAACTGTTTTCAACCTGGTTCCGGGACGGAATCCTTTTAAGGAGGGGAGGCTGTAAGAACCCTAATTTTTGGTAATATTTCCTTTTATTTAATATCTTGTGACATTGTCAATATGGAACCTTTCTAGTCATCCCTGTTGATTAATAGAATTGATTGTCTGAGAAACTATGTTGTTGCATTCACTATGTAAGATAAAAGGAAGATTGTGAAGGCAAGAGTCTTATTGTTAGTAAGATTTATAAAACTTGGGATTTGAGAATGATTAGAGTATTAAAAGATTTATTAAGGATTATGACGAGGAATTATGGACATTCGAGGAATTTACACAATTAAGTACTTAAGGAATTATACGGGAAATCTCTACGTGACAAAATATTATTACGAGAGATTAATTAAGATACGATACGGATTAAAGATTAAATGACAAGCATTGGTGGAAGAATAATGATACAAGGAGTAGTATTGCATGTAAGTCCCATGCAACCAAGTAGTTAGGAGGAAGCAAACTAGTTAACCAAATGGAAGAGGAATAGTAACTAGTTACATTGCTTTTCAAAAAGGGGAGACAAGGAGTACAAGGAGCCATACCATGCTAGTACCTTGCCTATACATACAACATATGTATCACCCAACATCACTTTATCACTTATTCGCCCAACAACAACAAAAAAATCAAAAACACTCCCCCCCTTCCAAGGAGCTCTCGGCCAAGAAGAAAAAGGGAGAAGAAAAATTCTTCTTCCCCCATTTCTCATCACTCATAAATCAAGACATAATTATTAGGCTCTCTACATCATCTAAGCAAGGTATGTTAAGAGTTTCAAGCCATTTCATCCATCCAAATTCAAGTTATAAATTGTTAAAGATTTGGTGAATAGTAACCATGTTTGGTTTTCTTTTAGATCTTGGATTGTAAGGGTTGTAGGAGACCATTCAAGGTGTTATTGAGTTTTGTAAGGCTTATCCAAGGCTCCTAGGTGCTCAAGAAGGTATAAAAATCACAAACCCTTTTGGCCATGTAGTGTTTATGATGTTTGGTAGTAGATCCATGTATATATGTGTTAATCTTGGTTGTATAAGTAATGGATGACATGGATCTTGAGTTTTGATGTTGTGATTGTGATTTTTATGATTGTGGATAGTATATGTATCTCCATGAGTGATATAAAGCATGAACTAAGTAGATTAAGTGTTGGTTGTGTTGTGGAATTGAGAAAATTGGTTGATCTAAGTGAATACATGCTTGCTGAGTTTTCCAGGAACATTGACCTGCCTTGTAACATGGTTTTGAACCCTCAAATCTTGTCCCCTGAGGTCCTACCATATATTGTTGGAAAGATAATTGAATTTAGTTTCTGGAAATGTAAGGTTCATAACTAGGTGATGTATAGATTTTAAGTTATGGCCGGAGAAGTAAATTGTGTTTCTGGATTCCGGACTGCACTAAGTGACCCCCTTGTGAACCTTGTTTAAACCCCTAAATATATATGTGGGATCATGGGAAAATTTGAGAAGTTAGGGAATGCAGTGGTGAAGACCACCCAAAAAGAATTGGATTAAAATATGAATTTTTGAATTTTATAAAAATGTTAGAGTAAATTTCGCGCAAGGGAAAAAGTCGTTAGTGGAGAATAATTCTAGGGGTAATGGTTATGATTCGAATGTGGTAACTAAATTAAGTCGAATAAGTGACGGGCGTAATCGAGCGATGACATGAACCTATAGTGGGGCTAGAGTGTCATAAGACGAGGTCATTAAGTTAATTTTGTACCCCCTAAAACCCCGTAATTAAAAAGATATTGTTAAGGTACTAACGAGCGGTTATTGCTTATGTATAGATCGTTCGACTCCGCACGCTCGACCACCCCAACCAAACCAAGGCAAGTTTACTTTTCAAAACTTATACATATACAAGGACTTTCACTGTTGTGTTTGTAGTTTTCAACTATATCAAATGTTATGTTTATCGAAGTATTGATGCAATTGAGATTGTATAAGTACATATATGCTTGTACCCCTTGAACTTAGATTGAAATATTTTCTTCGGACAACGACTCTAGCAATAGAGGTCGTAGCGCTCCGTATATACTATGGACCGGGGAGCGGTATATTATTATGTCGTAACTAGTTTGCGAAAACCCGAAGGGTCATTCGGGGAGTATCGTATACTCAAGTAATTATTGTTATATCTTCGTAAATACTCGAAACCCTATCTTGGATTAAAAGTTTATTTTATCGAATAATTATTTTATTAATTATTAATATTAAATCTTAAAATATTATTTATTAATTATTGTTCATTATTTCAAAGATGAAGTCAATCCAAGATACCTTTAATACTTTCAAACTCGAACTCTTTCGAACTCAAAACATTTTCGAAAACCCCCGGTCAGATTCTGCTTCTTGTATGATTTCAAGAATCATCGGTCGACATATGTCGGACCTCAATTACTCTGTTTTCAATCAAAATCAAGTTTTCAAAAGAAAAAGAAAAAGGGACTCTGGCAGGTGTGGGAACCGTTGACGAACGATTCCCGGGATGTGTAAGCGGCCGTGAGCGAGGCGGTCCATCAATTATGATTCCGGCCCAGGTGTTGCCGAAGGATGATTACGGATGTAGTTTTCATCGAGGGTGATTACGGATGTAGTTTTCACTCGGGGATAGTTACGGATGTAGTTCTATCCTTCTACCGGTAGAGAAGACCCGCGGATTATTGGACTTGGATGTGGCGACTGATCATCGTCAATCCTTGTCAGGTTTTGTGTTTTCTTTAAGTCCCATTCCTCCATTTTGGAAAAATGCTTTGACACTGCTTCTTAGGCTTTTGTGCCAAGTTGCTGATAGTGTTCTATTTTGATGAGAAAGATGTTGACTCAATGCAATATCTAGAACTGCAAGTTTATTTTGAAAACAAGGGCACATATTGTTGCACCTTCGAGATTTATCAACAATGACAAGTGATTTTATATCTGATTGATACAAACAAGTTTAATAACTGCTAATCATATGAAATGTTATATTGCTTACCTTATACGTATATTTCTTGCTGAGCTATAGTTGCTCACTCTTGCTTGTTTTCAAATTTTACAAACACAACAGCTAAGCGAAATGGCAAGACCCAGACAGACTGCTCGAAAGCAGGTGACTAGACCCGAGCCAGCAGTTGAGATTCCACCGGTAGGCCCCATTAGCCGGATTGGTTGGCAGCTTTTGTTAGTTCGTTTTATTTATCAGTATGACCTGTGCAAGGCAGTGTATCGTAACAAACTTTCAAGCCGCCAACTTCGCTTCATATCGAAGTGTTGCTGGTAGCATAAATACTATTTAATTCGGTCTGTAATAACTCTGATACTTTTATTACTGCTTAGTCAATGTTGTGACGTTTCTGAGGCTCTAACCTGTGTGTGTGTGTGTGCGGTGTGAGTTTATTGTGGGGTCGATGGCTGTTTTATATATATTATGTGCAAGAACAGGTATGTTATTAATGGAAAATGGACCGTGAGCGCCTAGATCTCCGACCCCGGATCTGGGGGCGTCACAGAATGGCTTTCACGACCTTGACTCTTCCTTCTTTTGGCTCAGATTTTAAAATGATCTTCAGCAAGTTTAACAGTGTCTTGATTTCCATCTTGGGCTTGCCATCCAATCTTAAGAATCCAAGCTTCGAGACACCTTGCTTGATTGCCTTGAAATAGACACAGAATGGATGTGATGTGACTTCTGGAAGTTTTTGATTTAAAAGAGTCTGTATTAGTGACAGGAGAGTATCATTCAGGATTGATTTGCTTGCATCTACTTTTGTTGCCAGGAGATTCAATATTCTTCCACTTAGATTTTGAAGACATTGCATGGTTATGAATATTGAATGTCCTGTTTTCAAGTAGACATAAACTGCCCATCTTTTCTCCTCATTGACCTTGATAGATAGGCTGATTATTTTGCTGTTGATCATGGTTGGAGTTTAGCAGCAGCTACTCCCGCTTCCTTGATGGTGCCTTCAATTAACTTGATGAACTCCTCATCCTTTTTATGAAGTGTGCTTTCCATATGGCTCAAAATTATGGAGTCTATCTCTTCTTGGCTTAGCTGTGAGCCGTCAGTCCAATTGAGAGAAATAGATTCCGTGTACTCAGGCAATTTTTCTTTCCCTTTGCCTAGCTTGTTCTGCTCTTCCTTTTGTCTCCATAATCTCTGATAGGTAGATCCTTGATGTTCTGAGATTGGCTCTCTGATTTGCACAGGAGGCAGAATTGTTATAACAGAAGTTTGTTTCTGCACCTCCTTGCTTGTCAAAGTAGTTTCTTGTTGTTGTTTCTTTTCTTGCTCCCCCTTTCTCCCTTGCTCCCCCTTACTCCTTTGCTCCCCCTTGCTCCTTGGCTCCCCCTCAGTAGGTACTCCACCTTGTGTCTCCTTTGCTGGTTCCTTAGGAATATTCTGACTTACCACTCTCTCCCCCTTAGTTAAGTTGACAGCACTAAGGGTAGTAGAAAATGATAGCAGAGTAGATTGTATATCAGCAAAGCCCTTCTCTACCAGTTTGGATAAGCAATCAATCTTGGCTTCAAGGGTAGTGTACTTGTCCTCTAACATGTACATCCTGGACAAAGTAGCTTTTGATGGACCAGTAGTCCTTAACCTCTTTGGAGGTAAGAGAAAAGACTGAGGCATGGAGGTTGTGGGGTTTCTCACACTCTCAGTGTGTTTTTGAGTGATCCCATCACTCCTCACAAAAGCACTCTTATGGCCTAATGCCTGAACAGGAGGGATACTCTCTTTTTCACTCTAGACATGCTCAAGTCCCTCTCCTTTTGCTAGCACATTTGGCTGCCTCTCATGTTTTTGCTCACCTCTCTTTTCTTTTATCTCTCTTTTCTTTTTCACTTCCTCACTCAACCTAGATGCATGGGTATGAGCAGTACGAACATGCAATGAAGTAGAAAAATTTTTAGTTTGAGATTGTACCTTACGTCGATGAAAGATAATAGGCACATCATCACCAGAAGAATCATGTGCAGGTGTGACAGCAGGTTCAAGAGTGACAACAACTTTGGGCTTGACAGTTTCTTTTGGAGCTACAGTTGCTTTTTGTGTGACAGCAACTCCTTGGGTGACAGTAAATTCAGGATTGACAGAGTCTTTTAGCACAGAAGTACTGGCAATGGGAGTGCTGATAGCAACTTTAGGAGTGTCATTGACAGCAATTGGAGCTGTGACAGCAGGTACCGTTGCTTCATGGAGGTTGAACAGAGTGTTGGCTATTTCAATTTCTGGCAATGTACCACCCTGTTCTAACTCAGTGTTTGAAGTAGTGGTTTTCACCTCACTTTGAGAAGTGGGTTCTTGTGGACCACTTGATGGGGGCTTATCCATAAGTGAAGATGGATGATCAAAACCTGAAGGGTTGGGACTGTCCTCCTCTCTAGGTTTGTTCGAAGAAATAACTGATATAAGAAGAAAAGAAGATAGAATTTCAGATTGAAGAATTGGCTGTTCCACAGATTGAACTTGGGGAACATCAATAGTAGTAAAAATAGTCTCAATGTGCCCTATGTCTACGTGTATATCTTCAAGTGTGGGCTCCTCATGAGTGACTACATGAGGTTGTGCAGACTCATCACAAGTGGCCTTGGGAGACATGCCAGAAACAATAGGTACTTCCTGTTGAGAGGAAGTATCTAGCAGTTCGGTTTCATCCCTTTGAACATCTACAGTCTTTTGAGAGACAGTAGATTGGCTAACAGTGGTTTTGGTCCTCTTAGTTCTCTTCTTCTTAGGCTCAAGAGGAACCACTGTAGGTTCTGACTCAACATCACCCTGAGCTCCCTCATTTCCCTTAGAACTACCACTAACACCAGCTTCTAGAGGCCTTTTCTTGGATATTTCTGTGGCAATTTTCTGGGCTTTGGGTAGTTTAGAAGGTCTAGGCGGTTTGTATGGGAGTGAATGTGGGTTAATTAAATTGGTTTTTAATCCAGTTTCATCCTCAAGAGTGAAAGTTCTAAAATCGGAACCCAATGGGAAATCAAGGTTAGACACTTGATTAACCATGAAGTGTGTGAAGAAGAGTGGAATGTGTGAATTCAAATTTTGTGAATTGAGTGTAGTATGTGTATTTATTTTCAAAACAGGAGACTCTTCTGTGCGAGAAGCATTCTCATTTGCACCACAAATTGAATTTATGCACATAGTAAGAAAGCGAGGGTAAAGAGATACCTTCTTCCCAAGTGAAGCTCTTAGTTGGGACATTAACAGCTTTCCTACATCCACTTTGTATCCGTGGACAAGAGAATGAGTTAATTTCTTGATGTAAGAAGGGATTCCATTCCAGCCTGTCGACTTGGTTGAGAAGACCTTCACCATGGCATCAAAAATTAGACTACATTCTTTTCTTAAAAACTTTCTGTCCATTTCTCCAGTAGGGTACCACTTCACACCATTTTCTTCAATAACATGGCCAGAATACCCAATCTTCAAGAAGAATTTTTCCAAGGTTTCATCACTTGCCAACTCTTGAAACGATTCACCTTCTGTCAGTGTGATTCCTAAGGCTTCGTTGATAGCCTTGATTGAGAGAGTAAAGGCTTTCTCATTGATCTTGAAATGAAGCTCTTCACCATTACTTCCCTTAACATTTGAGGCTGTCTTCCAAAATTTGTCAAGTCGATTTAGGTCAATAATAGGAGTACGGGTAATTGCATGGCCTAAGTACGACTTATTCATGAAGAAAATAATTCCTTTGAACCCATCACCAACATCACTTGGAGAACTGATGCCAGCAAAGTTTGTTTGGATGTTTGACTGTTTAGGGGCCATTGTGTTTGCAGAGAGAGAGAGAGAGAGAGAGAGAAAATTTTGATCGAGAAAAAGTAGATTGTGGATTTCGAGAAGTCTGAAGGTGTTATGTGTATATTTGTCTTACTGTTCTGTATAATAAGAATAGCAAACAATTTTCTGAAAAAGGGGAAAGTAACTTCGTGTCTTAACCCAGTAAGTAAGGCACGTGGGACAGTTACTTTTTAAATAAATCGTGGAATAAGATGTCCAATTAAATTGGTCCACGCCCTTTGACAATAACCTGTGCGCTGTAACAAACTCGTTAGTAACTTGGGAGGGTGACAACAAGTTTTTCTTGACAGTAACTTAGGCACAAAAACATGCCGTCACCATTAAGCAATTTAAACAATTTCCTTTAAATTTCATGACAGAATCTTTTTCCATTGCTTCTAAGGAACTTGCTGTCAAGACACATTATGATAGCATCTTCACTTAGCAACTAGAGCGGAAATAGTTTGTGTTATGAATTTTAATCGACTTTGCTCATTGCTTAAAAGAAATTACCAATTAGCATTTTAATCAATTTAAGCGCATATTCGTTAAACAGGCACATATCCACATACACAGATACACATATACACATGCATACACCAACAAATAGCTAAGGATGCGAAGATGATAATGAAAAAGACATGCAAGAACACTAAGAAGATGAACGGTCTTTTCATTAATAAAACTTAAGATAATACATCAGTTCTTTAAAAAAAACTAATGATTATTTTAATTTGGGAAAGGCTTCCAACAGCAACCCTTCCATAATCTTCTCAATCTCCTTCTCGTCGGAGACCCCCAGCATGTCGAGATAAGCTTGAAGCTTATCGAGCCAGAGATCCATTGGATCTTCAGTGGCGGTACTCTCCTTTTGCTCTTTTGGCTTCTCTTCAGTCGTCTTCAAAGATCCATTGCTTGATGTAGACATTTCGGCAGCCTTCCTCTTGTTCATTTAACTATAGAGTTACTTAATGTGAAGTGAGAAGTGGGGGTTTGGCCTAGGTCTTATTTATAACACATTAAGTGACTCTTCAGCTTCCTACACGCTTTACTTTTTAATTAAAATTAACATTTATTGATAAATACCCGGGTTCATTTCAAATGACACGACTACTCATCATTAACACGCGTATGAATTAAGTTAAGGTCACGTGACTACTCATAACATAAATTAAAACAGGCATGTAACAACATTTTAGCATAGTCATAGCAAACATGCTGTCTAAACAAGTAGCACATTGGACAGTAACTTCTCATGACAGTAACTTTGAAAGTTTCTGTCACGAGCTGCATGAAACATTGAAAATGAAAAATACTAGTAAGTTAACATACCAGATTTAGCATTCCCAATTCACTTACCAACCTAGTGAATGTCGATTCATCCAGAGGCTTCGTGAAGATGTCTGCTAATTGCTTTTCAGTTGGAATGTAGAATAGCTTCACAATTCCTCTTTCAACATGCTCCCTTATGAAATGATGTCTAATATCAATGTGTTTGGTCCTGGAGTGTTGAACAGGATTGTCTGAAATGGCTATGGCACTAGTGTTGTCATAATAGATAGGAATGTTGTTCACTACTAAGCCATAATCCATGAGATGATTTTTCATCCATAAAATCTGAGCACAGCAACTACCAGCTGAAATATATTCAGCTTCTGCAGTAGAGGTTGATACAGAATGCTGCTTCTTGCTAAACCATGACACCAATCTTCCACCAAGGAATTGACAGCTACCTGTGGTACTCTTTCTGTCAATCTTGCATCCAGCATAGTCTGAGTCAGAGTATCCAACTAGATCAAAACCAATATCTTTAGGATACCAAAGACCTAGGTTTGGAGTACCCTTTAGATATCTGAAGATTCTTTTGATGGCAATCAAGTGTGACTCTCTTGGATCTGCTTAAAATCTTGCACATAGACATGTAGCAAACATGATATCTGGTCTGCTAGCAGTTAGGTATAGCAATGATCCAACCATGCCTCTGTAAATGCTTGAGTCCACTTTCTTCCCTTTAGAATCTAAGTCCAGCTTGGTTGCAGTGGAGATAGGAGTCTTGGCAGGGGATGTATCTTCCAGCTTGAACTTCTTGAGAAGCTCCTTGATATATTTGGCTTGACAAATGAAGATACCATCATCCTTTTGATGAATCTGTAGACCACGGAAAAATTATAGTTCTCCCATCATACTCATCTCATATTTGTTTCTCATCAATGAAGAGAACTTTTCACAAAGCTTCTCATTTGTAGATCCAAATATGATATCATCAACATAAATCTACACCAAGATGATGTCCTTGCCTTGATGCTTGTAGAACAGAGTCTTATCTACAACACCTCTTATAAACTGATTCTCAATTAGGAAGGTAGAGAGAGTTTCATACCAGGCTCTAGGGGCCTGCTTCAAACCATATAGTTCCTTGAACAGCTTGTAGACAAAGTCATACATTTCAGCATTTTCAAATCCGGGAGGCTGTTCAACATACACCTCTTCCTCTAGCTCTCCATTGAGAAAGGCACTCTTGACATCTATCTGGAACACTTTGAAGTTGCAGTGTGCTGCATAGGTTAAGAAAATTTGAATAGCCTCTAGTCTTGCCACAGGATCATATGTCTCATCATAGTCTATTCCTTCCTGTTGACAGTGACCTTTAGCTACCAATCTTGCCTTGTTTCTTGTCACGTTTCCATTTTCGTCCAATTTGTTTCTGAAAATCCATTTAGTGTGCACAACTGACTTATCATCGGGCCTTAGAACCAATTCCCAGACATTGTTTCTTTCAAACTGATTCAATTCTTCTTGCATAGCTATCACCCAGTCTGAATCCAACAATGCCTCATCAATGGTCTTAGGCTCAGCTTGGGAGAGGAAACACGAAAACAAACTGTCAGGAGAGACATTCCTTCTTGTCCTAACACCAGTCGAAGGATCACCAATGATTAGATCACTTGAGTGATCTTTGTTCCACTTGGTGGACTTAGGTAAGCTTCTTTCCTGAACTGTTGATTCAATTCTTGATCGAGGAATTGATTCTTCAGTGTTGTGATTGTCTTCTCCATGTTCTTCAACATTTCCAGAATCATTGCCTTCAGGATGATTGCCTGAGACAGTTTGAGATTGGGCTGGAGTTTGAGTAACATCATTGTTGTTGACAGCACCTTCTCCAAACTCGACAGTTTGAGTGAAACTAGGTTCTTCAGACACAATTTCTTCTTCTTCCAAGTATCCTTGATTTTTAAACCTAAAAGGTTGAATTTGTCCTTCTTCATGCAGTCCTGGAAACTTGGTTTCATCAAATGTGACATTCACACTTTCTTCAATAATCTTGTGATCAATTAGATAAACTCTGTAAGTAGTCCTTTCTAGACCATATCCCATGATGATTCCTTCGTAAGCTTTAGTATCAAACTTCCCTTGTCTTTCATGGTTGTCTTTCATCATGAAACACTTAGTCCCAAATATGTGGAAATATTTGACATAAGGTTTCTTCTCAGTAAGTATATAGTAAGGAGTGTTACCATGAGTTTTGTTGATCAATGTTCTGTTCTGAGTATAACAGGCAGTGTTGATTGCTTCTGCCCAAAAGTATGTTGGCAACTTGGCTTCAGACAACATAGTTCTGGCAGCTTCAATGAGAGTCATATTCTTCCTTTCCACCACTCCATTTTGTTGTGGAGTTCTGGCAGCAGAGAATTGTTGAACAATTCCCATGTCCTTGTAGAAATTCATCAATGTGGCATTTCTGAACTCAGTACCATTGTCACTTCTTAGAATTTGAACATTTGCATTAGGAGTTCTGTCAAGAACTCTGATGTGATCAATGATTTCTTGAGTTGCTTCATCCTTAGTTTCTAGGAACTTCACCCAGGTGTACCTAGAATAGTCATCCACCATGACTAAGGCATATCTCTTTTCGGCTAAGGATGCTACATTGACTGGACCAAAAGGTCCATGTGAATCAACTTGAGTGATTCGGTGTTAGTGTTCAACTGCTTCGATTTATGCACAGATCTTCTCAATTTGCCCATTTGACAGTCCTCACACAATCCTTCTTGACAGAATTCTTGTCGAGTTACTCTTGACAGAATCTTTCATACCTGCTGTCTGAACAGTAGGTTTGGAAGTCGCTATCTTGAGTCCTCGTTTGACAGTATCTTTTGAAGTTTCTGTCTTATCCTTCTTGACAGCTTCTTTAGAACGTACTGTCCGATTGCTTGGCAAAGTTACTGTTTTGGGTTTTGTGACAATATCTTTTCCTTCTTCAAGCGTACTGTCAATACACTCGTCTTTATCAAGAAGCTCCTTCTTGATGAGTAATGACTGCTCATCAAGTTCAGGTTTTACAAATTTGAACATGGGTTTAGAAACCTTCTTGAGTACTTGAGGTTAGACAGTATCACTCTCAGAACGATCATTAACAACTGTTGCCTTTCCGGGCCTTCTGCTATAATCGAAACCTACTCCTACCTTCTAGTTCTCAGTGTGAGTTTCATGATATTCCTGGACTACCATGGAAGAATTCCTGAAAGCTTTAAGCTTAAATTCATTTTCACTAATTTCTTTCCTAAGAAATATTTCTATTTCTTTAGCGCAGGCAATATCATCTTTCAATCTCTTGTTTTCTTGAGCCAATGAATCTAGGGGACTTGGTTTAAGCAATAGCATCTCATTCTCAGATCTAAGTGATTCACATAGAACTGTTAATCTAGCAACTTCTTCGTTAGCAGCAGATAAACAAGTATGGATACTAAACATTTCTGCACTTAGATCTTCTACTGTTTGCTTGTATTCACTTTTAGTTTTATCAAGAAGAATTAGTGAGGGTACCTGACTTGTAGAGGTTGATGCTTCATCATCAGCTTTAGCCATGAGGGCTAGGTTCACGTACTCTTCTTCCTCTTCGTTGTCAGACTCATCCCAACACTTCCCTTTAGCCACATAGGCTCTTCCTTGATTCTTCTTGACATAACTTCCTGATCCCTTGTCCATTTTTTGATGTTGCTTAGGTCTACGGCACTCAGTAGCAAAGTGACCGAGTTCATTGCAATTATAGCATCTGAACTTAGACCTGTCAACCAACCCTGTCTTGTAACCTCCTCTTGAAGGACCTCCAGCATTCTTCGTGAAATTGCCCTTATTGAACTTAAATGTTTGATTTTGGGGCTTGTATGGCTTTTCTCTTTTGAACTTGATATTCTTGAATCTCCTAGCCATGTAAGCCATCGTTGGATTATCCGTCCCTTCTATTTCTTCCAAAGAATAGAAGTCATCATCTTCAACATTGTTCAATTGGAGAACCACCTTGTCCTCATCCTCGACCACTTCCTCTATTCTCAAGGAAGGAGCCTTGGAAATAGAAGGAGTTGGTAGTTGTTCAGATGGTTGAGTCACAAGTGGCTCTTGGGCAACTAGAGCACCGGACATATTAGCCATTTTTCCCTTCGATCCACTTTGGTTAGCTCTTTTCTGGAAGAATTCAAGTTCGTAGGATTTGAGCACACCATACAGAGTGTCAAGAGAGACATTTCCAAAATTTCTCCCTTCTCTTATGGCAGTAACCCTATGCTCAAGGTGGTCTGGGAGAGTGAGCAAGAACTTGACATTTATCTCCTTTTTCTCATAGAGCTTTCCATGCATCTGCAACTCTGTAATCAGCTTGCTAAACCTTTCAAACATCAGTGTTAAATCTTCGCCTGGTTTGGCCATGAAGGCTTCGTACTGTGAGACAAGAATTTGCCGTTGATTTTCTCTAACTTCCTCGCTTCCTTCGCATAACAGCTATATCTTGCTCCACATTTCTTTGGCAGAAGAACACCAAATGACATTTCCACACATTGCTTTGTCCAATGTGAGAGAATCAAGCAAGATGAGTTGTAGGTAGTCATCCAGGGCCACTTTCTCTTTCTCAAAATCTGTGTATTCTAAGGTCCGTTTGGCTACCCAGTGGGCAGGGACGACTGTGCCTCCAACCGTTGTTGCTGGTACTTCCTTTTGAGGTACAAACGGGCCATTCTCAAGAATTCCCAAATACAATGGATGTGCAGCCTTGATAAATAACCTGATCTTTCTATTCCATACATTGTAGTTATCTTTATCAAAGGCTGGAATCTTGATACCACTTGCCTTCTGAACACTCGTCATGATCTCAGATTTGTGTGTCAATCTGGTTGCTCTGATACCAGTTGTTGGTCCCTGAGTATTGCAGAAGGGGGGGTTGAATGCAATACTGTTACAAATTGATTTTTCTAAGACAACAACAATAATAGATCAATCGACTTCACAGTAATAATAATGCAAACAACAAGTAGTAGAACACACGGTTTTCTCACAAAATAAATGTATTATTTATTTTGCAATGGTTTGCTACAACCTCAAGAAAATGTGTATTCTTGAGCTTCTAATATCTCGAGGATATGCAGTGTGTTCTGTGTTGTGTTTGTTGTGTGTTATATCTTACAAAGTAGAGAGTGATATATGAACCAAACTCGATTTACCTATCATTAGTTTCAAGGTTGTGTGAGGCTGCTGTCATAATTCCTTTGGCAGCCTCTTACAAAGTGTAACCCATGAAACTTGCTACTTTGATTATACTAAATGCAAATGTCAACAAGTAAGACAATGCTTCGGCGTATCCCAACGTTATCAGAGTCCGTTGTCTTGTATGTTGACCCTCGAGTTTCTAGTTGTAGACTTGCAGGTCTGTTCTATTGAGAATGACCTGTGCTTTGAACATATGACTTGTCATTGTCTGTGGAAGAATCCAAGCAGACGTCTTCATCATGACAGTATCCTTTTCCACCAAGTCTGCTGTCAAAGGAATGTTCTTTGGTTGACAGTATGATTCCTCGCCAATGATGCAGTCGAGTAATCCAGACTTGCTGTCCAAGTGTGAGAATGATTCTGTCTTGATGCTTCTGCCAATGTTGCTGTCAGATAGAAAGATGTTGTCGTGACCCGCAACATGTAGTCTTCTTGTAACCTTATTGTCGTAGAGATGACAGTAACATTTATTCTTGCTGTCGACCTTATGTTCTTCTTGAGGCTTGAACACTGATAGTGAACTTCTTCCAAGATGTACATTTATTACAATGACAGCAATTTTATTATGGCTACAAGAACATACTCTGGCTGTGACAGTATGTTCTACTTAGTAATACAAGAGATAAAACTAAGTACATAGTGAGCTAGTTAAGTTGTTTTCTATGCTATCACCCATAAATCCCAACATCATTAAGTACTCTACCACCCGTGCTAAAAGCCGATTCCGAAGCTACCGTGGATATTGGGAAAACTAAAATATCCCGAGCCATTTGGTTTTTCACTCAAATATTCTTCCAAATCCGATGCACTACCATCACTTGAAACCTTACCATCATCTTTCTCAAATTGCATCCTCAATAATTGAGATGGATGCACTTGGCCAAGATTTTCTTCACTTATTTGCTCTCTAGAATCATCTCTTTGTTTGTTCGTTGCAATTTTAGATTTGTATTCATTGAACATTTTAGTTAATGTTTCTTCTAAAGACTTTCCCATCAACCCCCAACGTCTTCTCCATATATGTATTTTAGCATATATACCACAAATTGTAACTTATACCTTGGATCAAATATCACCGCAATAAACAAAAGACTATTCATATTTGTTAGATCTCCCCAATACTTGTTAAACTTTTCCAAACATCTCCTTTCCAATGGTGTACATTTGATGAAACTAGGACTTGAAGGACAACAGAGCATTCCTAACCCACTTCCTCTAAACATATCAAAGAAACTGTTTTTTGTACTATCAAAAGAAATTTTGTAGTAAATGAACGCTATTAACGATTCAAGGAACCACTATTAGATCTATTAGACTGTTAGAGACTTAGAGTAGTTTATTGGACTTGTTCTAAACCATTTTAAGATGAAGGGCTTAAAAATAAAAATAACTACTACCTCGACGTGCACCATTGATGTTCTGTTTTTATAATATAGTTATATGTTTAGTTTAGTGACATGCTACAGCTGACCCTGGGCCTCAAGTACCAGTACAATAGAAAAACTATCAATTGACACAAGTCACACAACAGTCATTGGATGAAGGATCGAATATATTAAAACCTAATTTTATTTAATAGCATTTCAGATGGTCACAACATACCAAAACACCCCCACCGAGGTCAGAAACCTTAAACATACCAATAATTATAATACAACTCCTGATACGCATAATAATAATAATATTAATAATAAACCACTGTCATCAGTAATCACTAATCACAGGCTTGGACCATTCCAATTATAATTAATAACATTACGGGCTTGGACCATTCCACCACGTACGTGCCCTAGATAACCAAAGCATTGGAGTGGACTACTGCTTGGCATTCGTGTATGTGTATGGGAACTCAGCATCAATCAGGTCATCTTGAGAAATCTCATCATCAATCAGGTCATCGTGGGGAATCTCAGCATCAATCTGGTCACCTTGTGGGGGTCGATATATCGCTTCTTGCATTTTCCAATATGATGCATGGTACTTGCGATCATAAGGTACTGGCTGCCCATTAATAAATGGTTCTCCTGCATAAAGAAAGTTATATTAGGTGAAAGTAATAAAGTTAAACTTGACACTGATTGAATTAACCGTAAACTTGAGACATAATATTTTATCTTGTGATCACTTTGATATTTCAACAAACCAAAAATTCTATTATATTCTACCCTTGTGTTTGTGAATATTTATACGCAGCCGATCTTCCAAAGAAAAAAGATAATACAGAGTAATAACTAGTTTGCGCCTTAACAAACATGTATTTTTACTGCATCTATTTATTCTTTTCCATGCTCTCAGGTCCGGACATATGTTTTTGTGATTATACTACATAGAATTTGCGACTTGGATCAAAAGATGAGGACTACTCAGTGACACTTCAAGGAGAGTACAATGACATGTAACAAGGGTCATTATACATACTATAACTATAAGGAGCCAGGCCAACATGAAAATTTTGTCTTAGCCTGCACTAAAATGCTGGCAATGGCTGATGTGGCTTAAAAACACCAGGGTAACAAAAGAGAACAATAGAAACCGTATTCCCCATATTTAATATCAATACGAACTTGACTACTTGGCATGTTTTTTATGAGTAAAAGTTCAATTCAGAGTTTTACCATCATAAAATTTTAGAACTCTACTCCATGAACATGTTTATGGCATTCTACATTCATTTTTACACCAAAATCAAATATGCTACCTCACATGGTACCTGGACTATTGTATCTAAAGTTCAAAGGTTTAAAATTTTGACAAGTAGTGAGTTTGTTCTTTCATGACTACTAGGGTGCTCTCTTACAATTCTACATGCTTGAAACATTCAATAAACTAATGATACTACAGTTGTATGGTTGGGTTTTATATATTTTATTTAAATGTATAATCATTCATGGAGTACTTCGGAAATTTGTACCTCCATAATCCTTGTTATATGGGTCCAAGTAGGAGTCAGGATCCACTGCCAAGACCTTGGGCGAACCTGCAAAACAGAAAAACTAACGAGAAATATTAAAAGTTGCATAGGAAAAGGAGAAGCTAACAAGAACATTTACCTCTCAATTTAGTAGCAACTTTTTCATCCACGAGGGCACCAAAAGCAAAATAGTGCTTGGTCGACACAGAATACATTTTCATTCTGGCCTCTTCCTCGCTGCAACGTTACAACAAAAGATTATCACTATCATTTGTCAATATGAAACAACTAGGAATATAATTATTGTACTGTAATTTTTTGAATTTAGTAAGCATTAAAATATTCTTAACTTTTCCCAAATCAATCATTTCGCACTCAAGCATCCTAGAACTTTTAAGGCTTTCAATCATAAACATATATTTTCCAGCAAAAACTAGATAATCAACATAAAGACTAACGATCATAATTTTACCTCCTGTTTCATGAATAGTTTGTGCTCGTAGTTGCAGTTCTTGAAGCCATTCTTTAGAAAATATTTTTCAATCTTGTTGTACCATGCTCTTGATGCCTGCCTCAGTCCATACAACGCTTTCATAAGCTTACAAGTTGCGGAAAGCGCATTACGGACTAAGACAGTCCCCAAGAGTCTGGTTGAATAAGTTAAATCATACTTCATCAGCAAGGGTCTTGATAGTTGCATGATTGATCACACACTTATCACAAAGGAAATGAAGATAGAGACATTCTCATTGTAAGCTTATAGGTAGATTATCTCGTTTTTACAGGAGCAGATGTTCGAAGAATTCAAAATTTCAATGAATGAGTTGGACATGTCTGATATTGGTTGTATGAAACATTTCTTGAAGTAGCGCAGAGCTCAGTTGGTATTAACTTATACTAGAGGAAGAATGCCAATGAGATACTAGGAAGATATGGAATGGATCAATGTAAACATTTATTTCATTTCCTAGGACGAAGCAATACCAAATATACCTTGTCTAAACTCATTTCACTGCATATCAAATTACACAAATCTACATCTGTAGCCTGGAAGGACAAAGACAGACAGACACACACAAAGTTGAAGGTAACGAAAATTGGCATATCAGATGACAAGCTAGACAACTGTCCATTGTTTTAAAGAATAGATTCAGGACAAAGGTCCTAACAACACCAAGATGGTACCATGAAATTGAACTCTGGCAGAACAAGAAATCAAACTACCTAATATCTAGGAAGAATCTGAATCATAAAAAGGAAATTACTCCTAGATCAATACATAAATTGTCATTTCTAGCTGGGCACAGCACACGTGCATGCACAAGTTATAAACAAAGAAACTAGATAAGAATCCTAATAGCAATAAGGCAAACAGGCTATTCTCGTATTCAACTAGAACAAAACACGAAGTTGAAAACACCAAACAAATACGATAAGAAGACAGAAAACAAACATTAATGTAAAAAAAAAAAAATCAGGGCATGTCACATTACGATTTACAGGCATTAACCATATATCTAGCATAAACATGAACAAACAAACAGATGTCAAGTATAAATAACCATTTCAAGTAGAAATAATCATCATCACAATTAAAGAAATTATAAAAAAAATAGAAAGACACAAAGTTAAAAGTTGAGATGCAGAAGAGTATGACTATGTGTACATATATACTGTAGAGACAGAGACAGAGAGGGTTGTGTGTGTAAGAGAGAAATGTGTGTGTGCGAGAGGAGTTTGTGTGTGTGTGTGTGTGTGAGAGAGAGAGAGAGAGAGAGAGAGAGAGAGAGAGAGAGAGAGAGAGAGAGAGAGAGAGAGAGAGAGAGAGAGAGAGAGAACCTGCCAACAGCTGCAGCAAGAACTTTGATGTAGTAATCGATAATTTCATCTCTAGACATCTCGCAATTGGGTAGCTTAACTTGAACCAACCAATGCTCATAATCTAACCCATAATCCGACCCAAATTCTGGTGCCGGAGCACCTGCGGGAAGAGGAGCCTGACCCCGAAAGACTTCCGTCTCCAATTCCCAAATTTTGTGCTCTGGTAGCTTAGTACAAAAACCACGTGTTGGAGAGATTTTGGAGTTGGCCAAGGCGTCAATTGGACGGAAACGGTAAAGAATAACCGAGGAGATTGAAGCTGTTTTCAGAACCCTCGAGAGACATCTCGCCGCCATGCTTCATCAGCTCACAAAAGTGTGCATGCAAAATGGAAACCCTTTCGGTGCGGGTCGTGGTTTGGTTTAGGTTTGATGCCAACCCAAACCGTTTCCAAACCGACCCGTGTATTTCATAATAATATTATTAATAAATTTAGTATTTATTTATTTATTTATATTTCTTTCTTAGATCAGGTCTACCTATTTTAATTCAAATTAGTAAATATTTTTGTCAAATCTATTCTGCGCTCAACCAGCATCATTCGATATCTAATGATAAAATTTTATTAAGTTATATATATATACTCTATTAAATCTCTTATATATCGTTGCATAATAATAATCTAAATACTATGTATTTATATAATAATAAAATAATATTTGAACTAATTGTATTTTTTCCATTATTTTCACAAAATTGATGTTTGTTTAGTAATAATAAAAAACGAAATGAAATAAATTTATTCAAACCATTTAAACCGTGGTTTTGGACCGAGTTGAACTGAACCGTTTGGTCCGGGTTAATCGGGTGGTTGGTTACGGGTTGGGTTGCAATTTTCAAAAACCGCTAATATGCGGCTTGGTTCCGGTTTGACTTCAACCCGAGCCAAACCGACCCGCGATCACCCCTTATTAGGTGTCTCAATCGCAATATAAATTTAGGAAAATGCTACATAATCCAAAATTTTCCCCAAATGACATGTGTCAAATTTATATTGGTTCCTCCCCTACTAATAATAGTGGACCCCCTTGTATGCACATAAATCCCCCCAATTAAAATTCGTCACATCATCATTTGGGGAAAATTTTGGGGCACCTAGCATTACTCTAAATTTATCAATTTGTGGATTCGGGCTACGATCCATACGACACGGTAATTTTATACCCGATAATTTCATAGGGTATTTTTTCTTTTTTTCTTTTTGAGAAATTTCATAGGTTATATAATTCAAAAGTATATTCTGAATTTGATAAGTAAGGAAAATAGAATTTGATAAGTAAGGAAAATATGACAAATGTTTGTATCATTTTTGTAGATTCTGTAACCGGAATAACAACTTTGAAATTTTGACAAAAATTGATAATTTAGTACATAACTACAGTAATATGCATTTTACAAATTAGTACTTTGTTAATAAAATAAAATAAAAAAAATTCAAATGAAAGTTAAATTTGTGGTTGTGATACGCATTCAATACTAATCTGTAAAGTGTAGGATAAAATGACTTAATCATATTGTACTCGTACCCAACTTGCAAGTGGGTCACTGAACTCAAAAAGCTTGCAATCGACTAACTGAACTAATATAAACTTGCAATTAACTAACTGTAACTAATAAAAAGTGGCAATCGAATAACTAAACTAATCCACAACTTGCAATTAGTTACTCAAAATCAAAAAATTATAAAATATCACCTAGATTGTTAGATTGAGGGTGACTATTAATAAAATACAAGTATGCATAATATAGTAAACATTGAAAAGCTGTTGAGATTTTTCCTAATCATATCCAGCTCACATTTCTTTGTAATTGCTATATTCCTTTTGTATTACAGGATATAAGCTAGGATGAATCGTAATAATATTATCAATTTTATGAAAAAAGATAATTCAGCTCTAATCTCTCATCTTCTCTTCTGATGTCTCATCTCCTTCTTCTCGGGTAATCTTTTGTTTTATTATTTCACTTTGCAATATATAAATCTTGTTTCAATGTGAGATTGAGAGAGGATGGAGATTGAGAGAGATTGGGAGAAAAGAGAATGAGAGAGATAGAGAGAAGAGAGATTGAAGATTGAGAGATGAGAGAGTGCTACGGGACTTATAAATCTTCAGGTAATTTTATGCTTAATTGAAATTGATAAAATTAAACTAAAGTGTGATGAAGGTTAGAACAAAGAAAATTATAGTAACAGAGAAGGAGATGAGAAATTTCAGAAGAAAGAGATGAGAGTGAGAACTAAACATTTCATTCAAAATCATCTTAATGTCTCTCCAATAACTCAGCCAAATATATATCACACCTAGCACCTGAAATATTTTTAACATCAAACCAACAATTACAACTGAAATATTAAAATTGATATAATGATTCAGGCCCAATAGTAATAATGGTCAAGCCCAACATATTAATAGTCCAGCCCATAGCATATCCTCCCCCTTTAACAGACTTGTCCCAAGTCTGAACCAACACCAGCAGTTTTGCAAAAGTCTGGAAACTTTGCCACAAAAGCAACAGCCTCCTCCCAAGAATTTTCATGGAGCTGACTACTAGACCATTTCACTAAATACTGTACTTGAGCTTTGTTCTGAAACTTCACCATTCGAGTATCAAGTATAGCTTCAGGTTGCTTCTGGAGAGAATTGACAGCTCTCTCCTGTTGATTACACCAATCAGGCAAGGTAGCTACTAATGGCAGCGTTCCAACCACTGGTTTGAGTTGTGAGACATGAAAAACGTTGTGAATTTGAGAAGCAGGTGGTAGCTCTAATTGATATGCAACTGAACCAATAGCTGCCAACACTTTAAAGGGCCCATAGAATTTGAAAGATAGCTTATGATTAGTCCTGTTTTGCACACTAGATTGTCGATAAGGCTGAAGCTTCAACCATACAAAGTCTCCAACCTTAAAACTTCTCTCGGTTCTATGGAGATCCATCTGCTGTTTCATTCTATGCTGACCTCTCAAGAGATGAAATTTTAACTAGCAATCATAGCTTCCTTCCTCTGCAAAGTTCTGTCCACTACCTCACTACTTGATTCTCCTGGAAGATAAGGAAGGCGCAGCGGAGGTGGCTGATTATACACAACTTCATATGGTGTAATCCTTGCAGCAGTATGAAAATGAGTATTATACCACCATTCCGCTGTAGGTAACCAAAAATTCCAGTCCTTAGGATGCTCCCCACACATACACCTAAGATACGTTTCAAGACATTTATTTACCACTTCTGATTGGCAATCGGTTTGTGGATGATAAGCGGAAGATAACTTGAATTCTGTTCCGTGAACACTAAACAGGCCCCTCTAGAATTGACTAAGAAATATTGGATCTCTATCACTCACAATACTTTTAGGCCAGCCATGCAATTTAAACACATTGTCTAAATATGCTTGGGCTACTTGTACAGTTGTGAAAGGATGAGCTAATGATATAAAATGTGCATATTTACTCAACCTATCCACTACTACAAATATTACCTCTTTTCCTGCAGATTTGGGGAGACCGGTAATAAAATCCATGGATATATCAACCCACACTTCTTCTGGAATTGGTAATGGTTGTAGAAGACCTGGACTTGCTATTGACTCAGTTTTAACAGCTTGACAAACCTTGCATTGCTTAACAAAGTTTTTAACAGAATTTGATAGCCCTTTCCAGTAGAATATAGATTTAATTCTCCTTAAAGTCAACTCCCTTCCTAAATGACCACTATCAGGTGAAGCATGGTTCCAATTTAAAATTTTAGCTCTCAGATTCTCATCTGGTCCCACCAATATTTTTCCCTGTTTCCTCAAAAGACCATGCTGCAATTGGTAATATGGAATACTTTCATTCTGCTGCAATCTATCAATGATCCTGAGTAACTGTTGATCTAAAACATAACTAGCTTTAATCAGATCAGGTAAATTTGAAGAAGTTATGGATATTGCCATACATAAAATGTCTGCACCTTGAATCCTTGATAAAGCATCTGCTACGACATTATCAACACCCTTTTTATACTGAATTTCGTAATCAATCCCATCAATTTTGAAAGCCAAAATTGTTGGAAAGGGGTTGACAACTTTTGCTGCAATAACCACTTGAGACTTTTCTGGTCAGTCCTTATGACAAAGTGATTTCCCAATAAGTATTGCTCCCATTTTTGAACAGCAAAAACCAAAGCCAACAATTCCTTTTCATACACGAAAAGTTTTTGCCATTTTGGACCTAGAGCTCTACTAATAAAGGCAAGTGGATGTTTATCTTGCATAAGCACAGCTCCTATTCCATCTCTTGATGCATCGGTCTCCACGACGAATGTTTTTGAAAAGTTAGGAACAGCCAACACTGGTGCAGAGATCATTGCTTTCTTAAGTGTCTCAAAAGCTTGTTGAGATGTTTCTGTCCATTTAAACGCACCTTTCTTAAGCAGTTCTGTCAAAGGTCTGCTAATGACTGCATAATGATGGACAAATTTTCTGTAATAACCTGTCAGCCCAAGAAAACTTCTCAATTCTTTAATTGTTGCTGGTACAGGCCAACTATTGATTGCCGCAATTTTGGCAGGATCAGTTTCAACTCCCTTTTCTGAAATGAAATGACCAAGGTACTCCACCCTTTTGCTAGCAAAAGTCCATTTACTCTCTTTGGCATACATTCCATGTTCCTTCATAAGCTCAAATACAGCAGCCAAATGTCTCCAATGATCATTTAAGTTTTGACTGTAAACTAAAATGTCATCAGAGAAAACTAACACGCATTTTCTGAGTAATGGCTTAAAAACATTGTCCATCTAACTTTGGAATGTGGCAGGAGCATTCGTTAAACCAAATGGCATAACTAAGAACTCATAATGTCCGGTATGAGTCTTAAATGCCGTTTTGTGGACATCCTTCTCTTGAACCCTTAATTGATGATATCCCGCCCGCAAGTCAAGCTTACTAAACACCGATGAACCAGCTAACTCATCAATAAGTTCCTCAACTACTGGAATTGGAAATTTGTTCTTCACCGTTTTGCTATTTAAATCTCTATAATCGATACATAGCCTCCAAGTACCACCCTTCTTTCCTACAAGCACAACCGGAGAGGCAAATGGACTTGAACTATCTTGAATGATCCCTCTATCCATCATTTCTTGTATCAACCGCTCTATGATATCTCTTTGCTTTAATGGATATCTATAAGGCCTAACGTTAACCGGCATTGCTTCTGGTTCCATTGGAATAGTATGATCAAACACACCTCTATGAGGCGGTAAACCTTGAGGTTCTTCAAAGATCGCCTGATATTTGCTTTTAAGTTGATTCAACTCTTCTAAGGACTGCTGGTCACAAACTTCTTTCTCTGAATTTTGAGTTTCACTGAGTTCCGTGACATTGTTAAGTTTCAAAAAACATAAATGAGCAGCACTTCTCATCATTTTCAGGCTTGGTGCTCTTTCAATGACTTTAAGTTTCTGCAAAGGAGTCCCCCTTAATGTCATTTCTTTGCCGTCCACTTTGAATGTCATCAATAGCTTCTTAAAATCCCAACATATAGGACCAAGCTTTCTAAGCCACTGAACTCCAAACACCATGTCACAACTCCCTAATGAAATTAGCATGACATCTGTGCTAAAAGAAGTACCCTGCATCTGCCAAGTAAAGCCCTTACACATATGTCTGCATTCTAAATGATTGCCATCTGCTATGGTAATAGACTGTGTCGGCATTTCCACTATTTTGCAACCCAGTTTCTTTGCAATAGAGATATCCAAAAAATCATGTGTGCTCCCAGAATCTACCAAGATATGAATTATCTGCTCCTTTACTACTCCCCGAATTCTCATAGTGTTAAAAGAGCTACTGCCGGATAATGCATTCACAGAGATATATGGATCCCTCACATCTTTTGTAGCCTCTTCCTCTTCGTTACAACCATTCTCAACTTCTGGTTCTTGTCCTTCAATTTCCACTGTAAACAACTGATTTTCTCGAAACTTGCACTTATGGTTTCTTGAATAAGGTTGATCGCAGAAATAACACAATCCTTTTGCTATTTTTTCTGCTTTAACATCAGCTCGAATGTGCTTAAAATTTTTAGTCGAGCTCTGATTATTCTTAATAGGTTGAAAAATAAATGGTTTAAGAACAGGTGTGGGCAGGAGCGGTGGTTTAGTGTTAGCCAGAACAGGTACATGAAGACTGAATTTTGAAACACTAGAAGAGAACTTTGCAGATTTCATAATACCACTACTGCAATTTAATGCCTCTTCTTGCAATCTAGCAAACTCAATAGCATAAGCCATAGATTTAGGTTTAAAAGCTCTCACAAACGGTTTAATTGCAGGCTTTAGTCCTCCAATAAAACTCTCCAGGATATAGGATTCAGGAAGATCAGAATTATTTTGTAACGTTACAGCTCTCAAATTTTCAAAAGAATCAATGTAACTCTCTAGAGTGTCATGTTGTTGAAGCTTATTGAATAATTCCACCACATTTGAACCTAACTCATCTTTAAATCTAGCATTCAGATCTATTACAAAATCACTCCATTCAACATGCTTCCTAATTGACAAATAACTAGAAACCCAAATCTCGGCCTTATCAATCATGTTGAGAGAGGCTAAATCGACTCGTTGTTCTTCAGGTATTTTACAGAGAGAAAAATATTTGGAACATTTTTTAATCCACAACCTAGGGTTACTCCCATCAAATTTAGGAAATTCAACTTTAGGCACATAACTGAAAGCAGGTCTGGATGAGTTACTAGTACCTGAATTGCCTCCAGTAGCTGAATCATAAGCTGTAGTTGTGAGAACTTGAGCTTGATTATTGTTCAATGTCATATGCTTCAACAGATTCATGATATCTTCAAATTTTTTTGTTGTTTTCAAGGCTCTGTTGCTCCATCTTCTTCTCCAAATTCTTAATCTGATCTTCCATAGCTGCAGATTTCCGAGTTGTAGGTGCCAGAACTGACTGATACGATTTCCGCGCAATCGTGATAAGAACAAATCGATTTCGAAAGTACGAGATAGATCGATGTTGCTTTGATACCAATGCTACGGGACTTATAAATCTTCAGGTAATTTTATGCTTAATTGAAATTGATAAAATTAAACTAAAATGTGATGAAGGTTAGAACAAAGAAAATTATAATAACAGAGAAGGAGATGAGAAATTTCAGAAGAAAGAGATGAGAGTGAGAACTAAACATTTCATTCAAAATCATCTTAATGTCTCTCCAATAACTCAGCCAAATATATATCACACCTAGCACCTGAAATATTTTTAACATCAAACCAACAATTACAACTAAAATATTAAAATTGATATAATGATTCAGGCCCAATAGTAATAATGGTCAAGCCCAACATATTAATAGTCCAGCCCATAGTAGAGAGATTGAGGGAGATTGAGTGAGAAGAGAGATTGAGAGAGAAGATAGAGGAGAGAAGAGAGATTGAGAGAAAAGATAGAGGAGAGAGATTGAGAGAGATTGCAAGTTTATTTTTGTTCAATACCCAATTGCAAGCTTATTTTTATTCAGTGCCCCTAGTTACAAGTTTTTATTAATCAATCAATCATCAATATATCTCTATAAAGCAAAATCTCGGGCGGTTCACGTGGCTTCCTCAAAACAGCTTAATCTCATTATCCTCTTTTCTTAAGCATTCACATATTTACCTCTCTCTCTCTTTTCCACTCCGGTTACTGAAATGTGAAGAGGCACTCATTTATATTCAATTTCCGTCCTTTTATCTCCTAAACCGGATCCAACAGGATGTATATAAATTGTTTGGGATAATTCTAGAATCCCAATAAAGCTTTTTAGCAACGTGGTTTGGATCACCTTCTCTGTTAATGTTATGTTTTAATAGTTTTGTTTTAACAAACACATCAACGAAGGTGCCCTTATGAGCAATCTCTTACCAGATTGGATTCTACATCTGGCCTGTATTATGATTGTTCTGCGCATTTTATATGGGTTGGGGAGAGGACTCGCCAGTTAGATGGTGCGCATGTTCAGTTCCTGAGAGGAGTTGCTAAGCCCATCGGAATTAAGGTATATGCTTTTGTTATTATTTACTTTCATATGTCCTTAAATTGTAAATATGTTGGAGGAAGATTTTTGATTGATTGTAATTTGCTCGTAAATTTACATGTCAGCGATAAGATGAATCCAACTGAACTTGTAAAGCTCATTGAGATCTTGAATCCTCAGAACAAAGAACAAACCAGGGAGAATAACCATCATCACAAGGATGGGAGCAGAAAAACATGAGGGTGAAACTTCCCCATCTAATTAGGGCAGTACGCGGAGCTACTTTGCAATGATTGTTTCCTCTAACAGTGATTAATGCTTGTGGTTGTAACAACAATTTGTGACATCAGTATCGTGCGGGCTATATAAATTGACACAAGTCCTTGTGACTTTTTTTACCACATCTTTGTGTATTTCATTAATCTTCTTCCTCCCCTACTTTGTTGTTATCCTTTGGTGCTAATTTTTCCATGTCTTTTGTTGACGAGATCTTAGACAACCTCTGCTATTCTGATCGCCCGTTGATTACTAAGACTATGTAGGGTACGAATGATGTCGGGCGAAGATACAAACCTTGTGCTATTGAAGATTGTCACTACTCACATTATCAAGACTAGGCTATCCAATTTGATATAGCTTGTCACTTTCAGAATTTCACTATATACAATAAGATGTTAGAAGACATTTGAAGGCTCAAATTGGAGAAATAAAATAAATTATCATCAAAAATTGGAAGAGCCTATAAGTAGAGGCCATTAATCTTGTGTGGTACATATCGTTTTTGTTTTCTACCAGATATTGTGTAGTTCATCTGGATTAAGTTTTGTCATATGAAGTTCATCTAAATTTTCTTCAAGATTAAATTTTTAGCTCAATTTTACTCAGCATGTTTTGTCGTGTGAAGTCCATGCCATTTTAGCACTCTCTGTGAACCCTCTTATGAGTCCTCGCGTGAACTATTCCGGCATGTTTTAATGAGGAGAGCTGGGGTGAGAACTAGTTGATTTGTTCTTGCTAAAGGAATGGTGATAATTGTCAGAGCCTACTTTTTGTGGTTCGTCACTAAAATTTCTTTCCATCTCTAACCTCTCATACTTAGTTGATTTTTGCTTTTGCATTTTTAAAATATTTCACTGGTTCGCTTGGCTAACATATACTTGGTAAATCTTTGTTTTTGTCCTATTATTAGCTTTAGGTTTTTCCAAGAATGCAAAAATGAGAGCGGGGTAATACAGAGGGTGTCCAGAGATGCAAACATGAAAGCCTATGGCATTTACACCTGATGGGTTGGTTGAAGGGTTTTATGATCTTGATGCGTATAATCCAGATGAGGGTAAGTTTATTATAGGGCTGCAGTTTCACCCCGAGCGAATGAGGTAGCCTGATTCGGATGAATTTGATTATTCAGGATGACCTGCTGCTTACAAGGTACCATTTTTAATAGATTCTTAGTCCGTCTTTGTTATTTTAACTAGGCACCATTTTTCTTCATTCTTGAGATGGCTAATTGAAACAGGTTGTATTATAATTTTTGCAAGTGTCACCATTCCGAAACCCCCATGTGACAAGTGGAACAGAGAAAGTGACTTCCCTTGTGGCATAAGCTACTTACTAAGAAAGTGAAAAAAATATTTGCATTTCTAATTATGTGCAATAATTCAACTTTGCAGGAGTTTGTTAAAACAGTGATTGCTTATCAGAAGAGGCTTAATAGCACAACAAGCGTGCCAAGATCCCTTAAACTTGATCAAGAAATGGAAATGAAGAGGAAAGTTATAATTAGAAGTTTTTTCCTGGCACGAGATATATACGCAGTTAGAAATGAGAGGAATCCATTTAAAGACTCTGAACTTGAACCGGGAGCTGATTTTCTGGAGGTATAAACTTAGTATAAAAGAGATACGTAGATAACTGAGTGTTATGTAAAATTTATAATTGTCTCAAAATTTTAAGGAAATTAGGATTTATTGGTTTGTTTTCAATTACAGTCAAACAGAGCTTCGAGTTTGCAACAAGAGACTAGGTTAAAGCAGATGGGTGCGACCGTGAGAAATGCATCTTCCTACTCTCAAAAACTGAAAATAAATGGGGAGAGGAAAAGGTTAGCAAAAAATTTGACAGAGAAACTGTCAATTGAACAGTTATCGGATCTCATGTCATTTTATCACATGATGGGGCAGTTATGTTCCGATGTTCTGGATAGAAAACTTTATAGCGTTGTCAACGACCTTGGTTCTTGATTCAGATTATGTTCTAGGTTAAGTGTTTTGTTTTCATTTGATGCATGTACTTAATAATTAAGGATCAAATTATTATTGTCCATTTCAAAATTTAATATCCTTCCTTCCCTTTTTGTTTTGTAGTTTTGCTTGATTGTACATGATGATTATCCTACATTATTACTATAACTGTGTCAAGTCGTCAACACCTGTAAATTACAATTTCTCTGGAAATTTTTATAATATTCAACCAATGATGAAATCGATTTTCCTGTACTTCTAAAAGCCTATTCACGACCCAAAACACGTGAACCATCGTTTTATGGTTGTCACTTTTCCGTTCCGTTCTTATTTTGTATGGTGTTGGAAATAGCAGGATTAAACACAGCGGGAGCTTACTTTTATTGAATCTGCTTTAAATATATATAATCCACATATTATACTGCGAGTCCAATCACTATTATATTTTTATTTTTGTTAATTTAATATTAACGCGTTTTTTGTTATTATGTATGTGTGTTTGTAGGTATACATTATTGTACATACGAATTAAATTGTTCTAAAATTTATAAATAAAAAATTTTAGAAAAAAATATTGTGATTGACAAATTATAATGTAAGCAACTAAATATCAATTTTAATATTTTTTTTCTAAAAAAGTAAAATATTACTACCAATTAGTATTAAGTAAAAATGATTATAACTTATTTAAAATTAAACATCATTTTTATGATATGGGTATTAAGATTACATTAAATAATATAAATAAAGATCAAATAATAAAATTTTAACTTTGTTACACACTCATTGTAGTTTTGTCCGCTCCAGAGTCCATGGCATATATTTGTAATTTGGTAAGTGGAATACAAACTTGCTTTCGAATATCTAATATTTCTTCTTATTCTGGCCGGAACTCCAAATTACCTGTTATCTATGGTATCTCGAGATCACGTGAAATCTATCTATGGTATCTCAAAATCAGGTGACATATATAAATTTACATTTTCGATTTGTAGCATACGAAATTAAGAAGATCCATCGAGTTGCGTTTGGAGGAAATTTACTTTACAAGTAAAAGGTAAGTTTGTGCGGGTTCGAAGGCTTCTTATAACAAGCATTAGTATGTGGAAATGTGTACACTCCTGAGGATCTCGAGGATAATGAGGTACCGTAATTTTCAGGAAAAAATGAGATCCTAAGGTTGCCGAAGTAATGAGAATACACTCCTTACAAGTTGTAAGGACCTAATGATAAGAGCTAATTTCCTGTACATTATATATAATCTACACGTTAATTCTACAAATTTTCTATTTGCATTGTTATTTGAAGAATGTATAGATAAATGAATTATGGAGTGCTACCTTCTTTTCAAATTAACTGTTTTAAAATTATTTTCAAAATCTTTCTCAGATTCAATGAAGAAAATAAAATATTACTTATCTCAATTTCTACATCTCAATATCAAATTAAAGCATTGGTTTCATTTAAGTTTTGCCAGTTGTACCTTACTACTAAACTCTAAAAGTCATTCAGGTCTTATAACACCGACTATTGGATACATATTTCTGATTTAATCACATAAATATTTTATTAAGTTCATGTAAAGTATATGTGGTATATACTTTTGGTTGATGTGATGAGCTAATTTATATATACAACAGTACCCTTCTTCGAAATTGTTTCTATAAAAAGTTACTATAAAAAGTTATTTATTGGTGATAGAATAACATTTCAAATTAATAATAAAAAGTCTCAATCATATGAGATATTTTTTATTTTTCACGAAAATTATTTTCGCCCACGCAAAGCGCGGGTTTTCAACTAGTTTGAAATAAAATAATGACACCTAATATTGGAAAACCATTTTCTAAACGGTTTTACGGACTATAGCATTTCTCATTACTTTACTGAGGTTACCGGGTATTATATTGTTGTTTAAATTTAGAAAAGTGTAAAATTGGTAATTCAAAGGCGCCTCTTAGCATTTTAAAACCCTAAAACCCATGCTAGTCAAACTGGCGAAAACCAAGTGGGGAGATGAGACGTTACATTGCCTAAATAAAGGGTTGGTGTGAAGTGAACAAACAAAAACGATCACTTTAGTAAATGGAGTCTCTAGTGAACAAGAAAGCAAAAATGGTTGTAGATGGACAAGACAAAATCAGTAGATTGCCTGACCAACTTATCCATAAAATTTTATCATTTGTTGATGCAGAAGTAGCCGTTCAAATCAGCGTTCTCTCGAAACGATGGAAGCTTATTTGGACTACTCTTCCTTTCCTCAATTTCGGCTGGTATGAAATTTCTTTAGCTGAAAAAAGAAACAGGATGATCCGCAAATTTTTTTACAAAAGAAACCATCAATCCCATCTTTTGAGATTGAAGTTGTTTGCTAGGAACAGCTTTCTTGGAAAGTTACTTGAGAAGTTTGTTGCTTACGCAATCTCGCACAATGTTGAATATTTGTACATAAGATCGTCTTTTAAACATAAACCTTATAAGTTATCCACTTTCTGCTCTGGAACATTGAAAAAACTTAAATTGCAATTGGAATTTGATTTTAAATCAGATTTTTGGGATTTACCTGCCTTGACATGTTTATGCTTAAAGCTTCCGGTATTGAATGCTTATCAAATGTTATCGGATTCATGTTTCACCTGCTTACCTGCGTTAAGAACGTTGTGTCTTCATTGGTGGGATTTATCAAAGTCGATTTTCTCTTTTAGTTTGCCTGTTTTAACTACTCTCCGTCTGTTTCGGTGTACATTGCCCCAAAGGTTTTGGAACTTTCCAGCTTTATTAAGTCTGGAAATGTATGATGTTATATTTCCTGGTAACATTGATAACATATTCTCTGGACTTCTCAATCTACAAAATCTCACATTAACTTTAAGTAAGAGCTCCATGCAACGAGATATTCTCATATCTTGTCCTCTGTTGAAGCCAATTTTCGTCACAGATTAAGCTTCAAGATTAAATTTATAATCGGGTATTCGTATAGAGCTCTAAAAGTAGGGATTTGATATCCATGACAATTTTGGGAGAGAATTAGGGTTTATGTGATTTGGGGCTGAGCTTGAGAGGATTAATGTAGGGATAATAGAATTTTGGATCCCTTCTCAAGGTGCCTACGTATTTATAAGGAATCAAACCCACGTAATGTAAATGCAAGTTGGGGTTGAGTTCAGTTTTGTAAGTTGCAAGTTAAGTTTTTTTCCTTTAGTGATGTTAACGGCAGTTACCTAAATGGAAGTTTTAATTCCTTGAGTTATGTAAATGCAAGCTTTTTGAGTTCAGTCACCCAATTGCAAGTTTTGGATCAGTTCGATTATGTTTTAGCCTATTAACCCGTAAAGTGTATTGGTTTACGAATGCCTATTATCTTTTCTTATGGGTGATGGTTGTAGGGGTGTTCTTGGGTCGGGTTGGGCGGGTTAGAGCCGTTTTTGCAATTCAATTTAATTAAATCGGTTTGAAAATTTTCTATCCAATTTTTAAAAAAAATTGTAACCCAACCCTATATATCGTACATCGATTTGGGTCGGGTTGGGTCGATTTAAACGAATTGAATGATTTTATAAAATAAATTCAAAACTATATAACCTTACTCATTTCAACAACCTAAATAAAATTAAAATATATAAAACTTATAATTTTAGTGTTAATATTTAGTTTTGATTAATATTATAATTTTTAGTAACATAAATTATGTCGTAAGTCATGTGCATTCGCAAAAAAATATATTTATACATCTATAAATAAAAGTGTAATCTATTATTTAATATAGGATGATATATAATATATAGATAAATATTAAATTATCGAAAAAACTTGTAAATTAAATCGAGTTGGCTGAAAAAATGTTCAACTCATACACAACCCATTTAATTCAGTTTGAATTTTTTTTTTTAACTCAATCAAGTATCGGATATTTTTAGCCAATTTGATCGACCAAAAAGAAGTTTGGATTGGATCAGTTTGGTGAGGTTTTTTTTACCCATGAACACCCCTAATAGCCTTATATACTCGCATTTAAGACAAAGATGCCCAAAATTCCTCAAAGTACATATGCGACCCTATTACCTCCCTGATACGGCATCTTGTTTAACGTAATAAATGACACGACGGTTACATACGGCTAGTGCTGACCCAAAAGCATATCTTGTGCATGCGTAATACATAGCAACGTATCTTGTGTATATGCATGAGCATAACCCAACAACAACATCTTTCTTAGTACATCTTACTTATTCTGTAAAACTCATGAATGCATTATAATAATCTAAATCAGTATGTTAGCGGGTTGCCATAAATTGGGGAAACGGTTTTTTTAAAATTAATGGAGGTTATTTTTTGCAATAAGGAGATATACATAGTTATATGACACTAGGGAGGTGGGCAAGTGGGGAGAGAGAGGTCTATTGACTTTTATTAGAGATAAGAAGAGAGGAGCGGGTGATATGAAGACCAAAGAGAAAAGAATTAAAGCATTTTCCTTCTTATTTAGGGATACCCATCTCTATAGACCATAGATTATGGGTTTTTGTTTCGATACGGAAAATTGTATGACGTATCAAGTGGGCAAATATGGGCAACTTCCCGGATATGAGTATTTTGGGCCACTTCCTGGATATGAGTATTTTGGGCCATCTAGCGTGAAAAATAATTTAGGGCAAGCGACTTATTGCTAATGAGAAAATGATCAAAACACATACATGTGAAGTTTGATAATCCAAAATACTCATAGACACTGATGTTGGCCCAAAATAATCATGAAACACGCATGTGTGACATGCGTGTATGCTAGTAAAAAAGATAAAGGGCGCGCATGTCACACATACGTGTCCTGTGTAACAACGTACACGCATGTGAAACATGCGTGTTTCGGGGGTATCTGGACCATACCTCCCACATTTGGGTATTTTGGATCACTAACTTTCCTTGTGAATATTTTGAGCCTTTATCCTTGGTTATTCATGCGATTTATGAAATTTTATTTTAGGAAAAAATCAAAAGAATTATCTTCAAATCGTTTGAATGTATAATATACATAAATGGGTCTGAAACACATTCTTTAGCGTGTGTTCAAAATTTTGATATATTTGTCTTTTTATGATTTTTCTACATAATATCCATTCCTCAAATGTGATAGTAATATTCGATTACATTTGCGAATTAGTTTTGTATTTTCAGTTAAAATATTAAAAGTATTCTTGTCACTAATTCTAAAAAATGATATTTTTGATCATAATTCTGAAGAAATTGTGACTAAAATTTCCCCCTGACTTTGCAAATTTCTTTCTTTTAAACATAAAGAAGTGTGTGCCATGTCTTCTATTGTATAATGATGGGACATTTGAGGCCTTGCTAGTGGGGTGATTACGGGCTGGGTTAGTCGGGTTGGAGACATTTTTGTAATCTGATCCAGTTAAATTATTTTGAATTTTTTTAATCCAATCCGTGAAAAATAAATTTGTAATCCAACCCTACTCATCGTACATCGGTTTGGTTCGGGCTGAGTCGGTTTGAACGAATTAAATAAGTTTTTTTAAAATTTAAACATTATACGATATCGCTCATTTAGAAAATCTAAGAAAAAATTAAAATACGTTTAACTTAAAATTTTAGTACTAATATTTTATTTTGATCAACATTATAATTTTAAAAAAAGTAAATTGTGTCTTATGTCATATATATAAACACAAAATATAATTATATATCTATAAATATATACGATTGATACATATATTTTAAACCATCGAACAAAATTATAACTTAAATGGATTGGGTTGGGTTGACCGAAAAAATATAAAACCCATACCCAATCCATTTAAATCATTTTAAAATTTTTTCAACCCAATTAAATATCGAATTTTTTTATCGAATTAATTCGACCGAAAAGAGGATTGGATTGGTTATGTTTACCAGGTTGGCGAACCCATAAACACCCTCCTTGCTAGTATGTCAATAGAGAACCTATTTATTACTATATATTAAACCTCAACATAACTGTAAAGTTTGTCATTTTAATGGCTGTGAAATTACGATTTTATCCTTATATTTTCTAAAATTACGAAAATGTCATCATTTAATAATTATTGTAAAAAATAGTGAAATTATGTTGATGTTGGGAATCGAAGCACTAACTATGTCCTATCATAACTAATGTCATAACCAACTGTGCTACACTTTGTTTAGAGTTTACTCTTAAACTCTTATTAGGTAAACCACATTTTCTCCCATCTTTTTGTATTTTTATATTTGAGTAGATAAAAATTGATTTATATTATTTATAGAATATTACACAGTCTATTACTATATATTAAACCTCAATACAAGGGTAAAATTTGTCATTTTAATGACTGTGAAATTACGATTTTATCCTTATATTTTCTAAAATTACAAAAATGTCATCCTTTAATAATTATTGTAAAAAATAGTGAAATTATGTTGATATTGGGAATCGAACCACTAACTATGTCCTATCATAACTCATGCCATAACCAACTGTGCTACACTTTGTTTAGAGTTTACTCAGGTAAACCACATTTTCTCCCATCTTTTTGTATTTTTATATTTGAGTAGATAAAAATTTATTTATATTATTTATAGAACATTACACAGTCTATTACTATATATTAAATCTCAACACAAGGGCAAAGTTTGTCATTTAATGGCCGTGAATTTACGATTTTATCCTTATATTTTTTAAAATTATAAAAATGGCATCTTTTAATAATTATGTAAAAAATAGTGAAATCGTGTTAGTGTAGGAAATTGAACCACTAACCTTCTCTAATCAAGCTCCAATGTACTACATTTTATTTTGAGTTTTTTTTTAAAAAAAAAAAAATTATTAGATAAACCACATTTTTTCCTCTTCTCCTTATTTTTTTATTTTTAATTAAATAAAATGTTGGTTTATACTATTTATAAAATATTGCATAACATATAATTACAATTTTTTTTAAAGAATTCAGTATACTTTACAATTCTCTTTTGCCATTTTAAATGATTGATATAAAAATTAAAATTTTAAAGTAATATAAAATTATAGATAAATGTAATCGAGTCCAAAAAAGATATGAATTTATTTACATTCGTCTCCGTGTAAATATTAAATTATGGAAAGAAAAAAAAATTTGATTTTAAAAAATATTTATTTTTATTTATCAAATCATATATAAAAAATATTTCAATATACCAAAATTTTAAAATAGAACTTCAATACTATGTAATAAACATTAGACTACAACTAAATATTTGAGTTTAAAAGTGTACGAATATGTACAAAAATATATGAAAAAATGAGTCCGTGGATGACTTTTACATAAGAGTAATAGATGTCGTAATATGTCTCAGCCTTACGTATATATTGTTTTTTTACAAATATAATTTGGCATTGTTAAAATCACATCGTCTATGTTATATATCGACAATTTTGCTAAAATATTCATTTATTCTATACTCAAATAATCAATTTGACAAAGTTCAAATCACGTCATTGAAAACCATATTAATATTTTAGCAATTAAAAATAATTATGTGATTATTATAGTATAAATATTTATCCAAATTTTATAAAATCTAATCAAGTTATAAAATATTAGATTAATGTAATTGACATGTCTTATTACAAAAGTACTATAAAATATGAGATAAAATCAGAATCTTATCACTTTTCAATTTTCCAATTACAAAATTATTTCAATATACAAACGATTTTGGACGAAAAATTATTTCAATTTCCGTGCCTCGCACTCTTACACTAGTGAGATCTTATGTGGGGACCTCACTTTTAGTTATAAAAATGCGATCCCTTGATAGGAACGCTGCCTTCATGCTCCTTAGAGCAACTCCAACCATACATGTTCCTTACCTATAATGTGTCTAGGTGGACAAATATAGGAATTTTAGTTTAAAAATAAAGCTCCAACCCTACCCCTCATCCCCTTTATTTTTTAGGGGAGAGAAAATATAACCCCTTATTTGAGGGATCAAAATTAGATCCCCTATATCCTCCACCTCATCTATCCTCCACTTCATTGGTTAATTTATAAGAATGTTCAAAATTTAAATTTCAAAAAACTACACTAAAAATTACTTTTAAAATATAGGGTATGAATATAGGGTATATGATTGGAGTGAAACATAATTTTCATTACCTATATTTTTAATAATCCCTATTTTAGGGGTTAAGGAAAGGAAAGAGCATTGGAGTTGCTCTTAGTACTCCGGGATTGGGAGCCCGCCCTCCTGGTCTTCATTATTTAATGTATGAGTGTCCAAATAAAGAAGTAGACCCTAAAACCTTTTATATTGGATAAAGTATTGCATTGGACCCGTTTACGACCATGTCAAAATTTTGACATAACATTTTTTTTCGTCTTGCAATGTTGATACTGAGCTTCTTCAACTAACATTTTTAGATGGCAATGATATAGATAATATGTAAAAAAATATCACTCCAAAAATTATAAACAATCATAGTTCATTGGCTATATTTGTCGAAACCAAATTCCCCTTAGCAAACATTATACCCATTTGTGATTATAGCTAAGCCCATTGAAGTCCTTCTTGTTCCCCTAGCGTAAAATTTTAATTATTTCCTAATGTTAATATTTTTAGCCAACCATTATAGCTATTGTCATTGGAGATGGCATTTTTCTCAAATGGGCTTAAGGGAGTAATTTGGGTGCGGACACGTGAGTGTTTTTGAACTTCCTAATGCGAGTATTTATTTTTGATCATTATAAAAATGTTAGCCAAACGAGGCTTATTTTTATGTACGGAGGATGGAAGAATAGAATTGAATATGAAGGATTCGTGTTTCAAACTAGAGCTGTTTAACGAACTAAACTGTACGTTAAGCTCGGTTCGTTCGTTCGTGTTCGAGTTCGGTTAGCTCGTCCGATAAACTTACCGAACTCGAGTTCGAACAAGAAAATATGGTCGTTAAGGTTACCGAACATTGTTCGGTTCGTTAAGATTTCGTCCGAGTTCGTTAAGAGTTCGTCCGAGTTCGATTCGAGTTCGGTTCGTTCGATAAAAATAATAAAATTTACAATTTTGTTTTAATTTTTTTAATTTTCAAATTATTATATTAATTTGTTATACAATATTATATATATAATTACCGAACTGTTCGTGTTCGGTTCGTGTTCGGTTCGGTATGTTCGCGAACAGTTCGTGTTCGGTTCGGTTCGGTTCATTACCGAACTCGAGTTCGGACAAGAAAAATTGTTCGTTAATCTTACCGAACATTGTTCGGTTCGTTAAGAATTTGTTCGTGTTCGTTAAAAGTTCATCTGAGTTCGGTTCGTTTACAGCTCTATTTCAAACATTATTGCCTACAACTACTTGTGATAATGTTTATTTATTATTACAGTATTATTATTGTTATTTTTTCTTTAGGTTGTTTGATTGTTCATTAAAATAGAATTAGGGATAAATTTTGATTTTTATTGTTGACTAAATACTTGGAGGAACTTGTGAAGAAGTGTCGAAGGTATTTAAAATGTAACGAAACTTGTGTTTTTATTGGTTTCATTACAGTTTCTGATGAGTTTGGCTATCTAAATTATGTTAGTGTGTCGTAGTTTATAGTGATTCTAGGCTTTAATTTCTTGATGCTTTAAATCTTTCCCCGTTTGGCACTTTGTATCTTTGCCCATCTGGCACTGCTTATAACAATGCTAGTTCATCATCCTCAATCTGTGCAAGGTTTACTTCATGACTTAGTTCTCGTTCCCATCGTGGTTTATCACATTCTGCAGCATAGTGTCCAAAGATGTTGCAATTATAGCACTTTATTTTACTCTTGTCACGACCACCATTTCTATCATATGATCCTCCACGGGCTCTTGCCTTCCATTTCTGAGTCAGAAGCAGCTGATTTCCATTGTCTTCAACATGCCCATGAACCCTCTCTTCATGAGATTTCAGCCTCCCGATTAACTCCTCAACAGACATGTTGTCCAAATCACCAAATTGTTCAATCGCTGAAGCAATTTGTAGAAACTTTGATGGGACTGCCCGTAATAATTTCTTCACAGCATAAGACTCTTCCATTTTCTCTCCAAGTGCTCTGACGTTAGTCACAATTCCATTCATCTTCATGTAAGAATCATCAATTGTCGCGTCTTCTTTCATGGTCATGGCTTCAAATTCAGATTTCAGTGTCTGTATTCTAGCATTCTTCACTCGATCAACTCCTTGGCAAAGTGTCTTAATTGCCTCCCAGGCATCTTTTGCCGTTTCCTTATCTGCGAGTGACAACAGAATTCCTTCCCAGATTTTCTGATAGATCATTGCTAACGCCACCTGGTCAGTCTTATCGTCGAGTGTAGTCTTTGGGTCTTTCAGTTCTATGGAGTTCCATGCCCCTTATGCTTTTAGGGAGCCCATGATGTATAGTTACTCCTATCAAGCATCGGATAACTCAAACTCTTCACTACCTTGTTAGCCTCCATACTCGTTTATCTTCTGCGTTCACCAGGAGCTTCCTTGCTCTGATACCAAATGAAGAACAATGATAACACCTCTGTTCTCTGTGTTTATATATATATATATATATATATATATATATATATATATATATATATATATATATATATATATATAGTACCGAACACTCTATCTGTGAGCAGAGCTCATTTTATATATAATATAATGAAGCTGATAGAAAAATGACGTTCAGAGTGTTAGTCTAAAACGTCTTACAAAGATCATTTATATACTACTAAAACAATAAAGCTGATAGCGGTAAACTAGGAACTAACACTGATAAGTGGATTTTATATCCACTTGGATTGATTGCTTTGGCCTCAAGTATGTTGTGTTTTTGATTCGTTTTTAATGAGTTGGTGCAGGGTTACTGTCTTGAGGGTGGAAGATACATTTGCATATTTTGTGGTGGAATTTAGCTCGGAAACAGGAGGTAAGAAGGAGGCCAGAGATACGTCAAGTGTAATAAACAAAATTCTCAGAATATATTCCGTAAGTTTTCTTTTATAATATAAGTCGTATTTATATTTGGAGAAATTCTTGAGACCATGAGATTGAGGAATTAAACATCGAGACTTTAAAACATCAATTTGAAATTAGTTTTTTTTTTCTTGAGAAAATCGGAAACGATATCTAGGAAATTCGTTCGATTAGTGCTAGTAGTAATTATTTCGAGTACCCGAAAAATGGTTATAAATTATGGAGAGCATATGGAGCTATGAGATCTTGATGGATTAGTGTATTTTAGAATTTAGATACAATTTTGAGAATATTGAGAATTAATTTGAGAATTGATTCCAATTATTTTAATTTTTGAGAAAAATGAGTTTAATTAGAGATTTAATTATGAGAATGAGTTTTAGAGCATGAGAATATTATTTTAGACTCGAGATAACTAGAGTTTAACATGAGAATATTATTTTAGACTTTAGTCTTAAAGAGGTATGATTCTTGTTTTCTTGAAGTTATTTATGCTTGATTATGTTTGATTATATAATTAGGGTTATGTAGAATTTGGGTTCCGGAATTTTAGTTTTAATTTGGGGAATTGGTAGTTGATTATGTATAGAGTTTAGTATGCAAATCTGTCCAGAATATTATTAGGGTCTGCCCTGTTTTACAAGAGGAATTCGAGCAGTTTGTGCTATGTTCTGGGCAGTGGTCATTAAATGAAAGTTGTTCTATTTGGAGTCTATTTTGTGTAGGAGAAAACGGTGCGTCATTTGGGTTAACGAACAAGGAGAAAATGGCGTTTTACTAAAACCTGCGCAGAACAGATTATGCTCTCGGGATTCCAACTTTGGAGCTATGTTTCACCTAGTTAAACTCTATAAATTGAATTGAAATTTTTATTGAAGATAAAGGAAGGAATTATAGAGATTCCAGAATAAGATTTGTGCGAAAATATGGATTTTTCAATTTATTAAAATTGTTAGAGTAGAGTGTGTACAGTGACATTTTAAATTTCAGATTGGTTGCTAATGAAGTTGGTTATTGTTTATGATTCGTAAGTGTGTTATAAGTATATTTGTGACTTGATGAACTAAATGGAAAATGTGTGAGCGAGTCGGAAACTTGATAGTTTCCTTGGCTTTTGATTGGTGGTTGTGTTTGATGTTTGGAGACTGGCATGGGCCTAATGTGATTGTTTGGTATTTTTTTGGATAGTCCGTGAAACGAATAGGTCATGCCGAATTTTCGTTAGAAACAAATATATAAATAAGAGCTATTATTAAGATCAAGTTTAAAAGGAAGTTGCGTGGTATATATATTAGGGTTGTTAATATAAGAGGAAGCTAAGTAGTTAACTTTGAGAGAAATTAAGAAGTGAATTAGAGACAAAGTTGTTAAATAGAATTGCGAAAGTAATTGTTCGACTTAGAACTTTACTTGAGTTAAACTTGGGTTGAGATTAAATATATTACTAATGTGAGATATATTATTCTATTCTTCTAGAGCCTAATCTATTTGGAGGACTTTCACACTGAAATGCGAAAATAGACTTACTCTTTGTTGCTTTCTTTTATTAAATAGCTAAGGACTCCAGGCAAGTCTACTACCCTCTTTCTACTTAGAGAATGCTCTTCTTATTTATTATTGTTATATTTAATGATGCAGTTGAACACTCTTGAGCTGATTAGTTATCTATCCAACTTTCTTCAAGATGACTGAACTCCTATACTCTTTTATATTCATAAACTCTCATAAAAATAAAGATTTCAAGTAAATTACTCCTATGTGAGCATTTTCCAAGAAATATAAATTATTCAAATATCGAAAATTCTTGGTGTATTTTGTTGATCTTATTCATTCAAGACAGCACCTCAATCAATCATAACGAGCTAACATCATTTGTTCGAGTTAGCTAAAAGTGATTCTATTTGAGAGCCATCTTATATTACAACTTGTATGAGAAGCAACATACTAATCTATTGATTCAGATTAGTATAATTCCATTTAATTCTATTGAACGGGTTCATTGAATCGAACCAAGTGGATGATGAATGTGATTTCAACATCTTATGATGAATCTTCAGAGTGTTAGTTATTACACTGTGGTCTCAATTGTTCGGGACTACAAACGAATGTTCGGAGACATAAGCTAACCTCATTGGTTCGAGTTAGCTAACATGAGCATATTTTGAGACTTTTATCTTTTCAAATGAACTTGTGATTTTAACTTATCAAAGGTATATTTTTCATCTGATACTGGTCAACGGGATTATTAGAGAAAAATAATCCTGGTAATTATTTTGTTCAAGAATTTTTAAATACTTGAACAAAGGTGACATTTGGCTCGTGTGTGGCCTTGGGTGATTTGTGCATCCATCTGCTAGCAGTAAAGTAGGTGCCATAGATCGGCTGATCACCGACTATGGGGAAAAAAAAGTGACTTAGACCATTGCTCCTTGAGTTCCTTCCATCTTTAATACATGAGTTTCACATATTAGAGATCATTTGAGTTCTTGAGTTGTGAGAAAGCGAGTAAGTGGGAAATTTGTTCCTAATCAAACCCTTTGCATTCTTTTATAGTTACTTCATTAATAAATATATCATTTATAAATGGGAATTATCTAGTGCATCTTGCTACTCTAGTAATAATCTTGCTGAGCGCTTTTGTCGCTCATGATATTACTTGTTTATATTTTACAGTTAAGGAGGAAAATCAGGAGACCCTTCCCTCTGCAGGACAAGGGAAATTGAAGATGTCTTAATAGTATTCACCAGACTGGGAGTTTGCTGGAATGGATATAATGCCTTAGTATTGTGTAACAACTTTTGTTAAGGACCTTATATTATATTTTGTGTTGTAATGATGACAATGAATTTGAGGAATAGTTTGTAATATTAATTTGGTTTAAGTTGTAATATTATGGAGCAGATTTTGTATATTATTGTATTGGGTGACAGGTGTGATGGTGAGATGGCGTGACGACTCAAATTAGAGTATATCTGATTTGGGGGCGTTACATTTTGGTATCAGAGCTATAGTTATATTCTTAGGATACGAGAGCGTACGCCTAGGAATATAGCAGAGTATTATAGAGGCAGTGAGCGTTAGGTAACTTCCATAGAGTTATAGAAGAGTAATATAGTAGTAATAAGTAAATTTCAATGCATAATGGATTATCTTTATGTGTGTAGATGTTATCGGACTGATGTTTCTCGGATGGTGGCACGGCTTTCTGTTAGGTATCGGACCTGGATTAGGGACACCTTTGGAGAGAGAGTGTGATGTTATGGGGGGTATGGTTATGATATATAAAAGTGGAACTTTTCATTTTACCTTTAACTGTCATTTACTTACGTTATCGTTTTAACCTGTTATATATGCACTTGCGAGAAATAAAGGAATTATGGTGATGTAACGAGATTATGTGATGAGACAATTATTAAATTGAGAAAGTGTGCTAATTGAGTTGATTTATTTAAATTGTTGAGCATGTTAATCAAATTGAGTTATTGTTCTTACCAGAATAAAGGAAGAAGAGTGAGATGGAGAATACCAATACTCCTCCAGTGGGGCCGACGGAGCCAACAACTAATAATGTCAATAGTACAGTAGGACCGGAGCAAAATCCGGGACCAACTATTCCGGTGACACAAGGCAATGTGGATCCTATAAACTTGTTTCTCGAATTCTTGCGTCAAAATACCAGGGTTAATTCAACGGGCATCGAGAGAACTGTTGTAGGCGAGGGCTCAACTCCGACGGCGCCTGAACGCCTAGTTGTGACCTTTAAATCATTTAAAGCGGTGAATCCTCCTGAATTCCATGGGACTACAGATCCGATTAAAGCTAAAGCATGGTTAATGGAGATAGAGAATACTTTTGAGATTGTTGGTGTTAGTAACGATAACAAGACAATATTTGCAGAATTTATGTTAAAAGAAGAAGCGAGTTATTGGTGGGAGTCGAAGCGAATTCTAGAAGGGAGTCAGGTGATACCGTGGACAAGGTTTACTGAATTATTTTTGGAGAAATATTTTCCAAAATATCTTGAGGATCAGATGGAGATAAAGTTCTTAGAATTAAAGAAAGGAAATATGTCTGTAGCTGAGTATGAATCTAAGTTCACTGAATTGTCAAGGTTTGTTCCACATCAAGTTGATACAGAAGAGAAGAAGGCCAAGAGGTTCCAGTATGGACTTAAACCATGGATACAGAATCGCGTAGCTGTGTTCAAAATCAAGAATTATGCAACCTTGGTTCAGAAAGCATCGATTGTGGAGAGTGGGAGTGAACTATACTCAAAGGAAAAGGAGACTAAGAAAAGAAAGTTTGAAAATCAAGGAGGAAGTTCGGGAGTACCAGAGCAGAAGAAGAAGCCTTTTGATATAAAGTCTGAGAATAGTGCAGGAGGAAAATTTCGTACAAACACCAGCGGTGGCAAAGGGAATTTTAAGACAAAATCATCAATTGTTTCTCAATCAACTCAGCTAAAGACTACTATTTTAGATTGTAAAACTTATGGAAGAAAGCACGCTGGACCGTGTAATATATCAATTGTAAGATGTTTTAAGTGCGGCAAGACAGGTCATTACGCTTCAAGTTGCACAGAGTCAACTGCCGTTTGTTTCAAGTGTGGGAAAGGTGGCCATATCTCTAGAGATTGTAAGCAGAATCCTAAAGAGAGTTCCGTGCCTCAACTACCAGCTTCTCCAGTGACCAGGCCGACTGCTAGGACATTTAGTATGAAGTTGAAAGATGCCTTGGCAGATAGTGATGTAATTGCAGGTACGCTCCCTGTGAATTCAGTAAATGCATGTGTGTTACTTGATTACGGAGCAACCAAATCTTTTATATCTCAGAGCTTTGTGAATAAATTGAATATTGAGTCCGTAGAGTTAGAAGAGCCATTAGTGGTAGAGGTTGCAGGGCAGGAAGTGATTTCTGTGAATAAAGTGTGTCCAAATTGTTATATAGAGGTACAGGGTCAACGAATAGACCTAGAATTGATTCCTTTCCGATTGAACGAGTTTGATGTAATTCTAGGAATGGATTGGTTATCTAGGTTTAGTGCTAAGATCGATTGTAGTAAAAAGTAAGTGAATTTAAAGATGCCAAATGGCCAAGAAGTAGTGGTAAAAGGATAGAAGCAAACGAATAAGATTCTATCAGTAATGCGAGCCAAGAAATTACTTCGACAAGGATGTCAAGCGTATCTCGTCCATGTACGAGATGTGGAGAAAGTTACACTTTCAATAGACGAAATTCCGGTAGTAAATGAGTTTAAAGATGTTTTTCCCGATGAATTACCAGGGTTACCTCCAGATAGAGAAATTGATTTCACGATTGATCTTGCCCCTGAAACTGCACTAATATCTAAGGCCCCGTATAGAATGGCGCCTGCTAAAATGAAGGAGTTAGCTACTCAACTCCAAGAGTTACTTGAGAAAGGTGTTATTCGACCGAGTGTTTCCCCGTGGGGAGCCCCAGTGTTATTTGTGAAAAAGAAGGATGGCTCCATGAGATTATGTATAGATTATCGTGAGTTGAATAAGTTGACAATTAAGAACAAGTACCCTTTACCAAGGATAGATGACTTATTTGATCAATTAAAAGGGGCGTCATGGTTTTCAAAGATTGATTTGAGATCAGGTTATCATCAATTAAAAGTCAGGACGGAAGATATTCCTAAGACTGCTTTCCGTACTCGATATGGACATTACGAATTTTTGGTGATGCCGTTTGGATTAACAAATGCGCCCGCTGTTTTCATGGACTTGATGAATCGAGTTTTCAAGAAATATTTGGATAAATTTGTGATAGTATTCATCGATGATATTTTGATTTACTTGAAAACTCAAGAAGAGCATGCGAAACAATTAAGGATAGCTTTGGAGATCTTATGGAAAGAAAGATTGTACGCAAAATTTTCGAAATGTGAGTTCTGGTTGAAAGAAGTACAATTTCTAGGGCATATCATTAGTAGGGATGGAATTTCAGTTGACCCAGCAAAGGTTGAAGCTGTAGCTAATTGGGGGAGACCAAGGACACCAACGGAGGTAAGAAGTTTTCTCGGATTAGCTGGGTACTACAGACGATTTGTGAAGGACTTCTCTAAGATCGCGATGCCACTTACAAGACTTACAAGAAAAAATGAGAAATTTGAGTGGACGTCCAAATGTGAGGAAAGTTTTCAAGAGTTAAAGAAGAGACTAACAACAGCACCAGTGTTGACGTTACCTGAGGAAAATGGAGATTTTGAAATTTATAGCGACGCGTCTCATAAAGGACTTGGTTGTGTACTAATGCAACATGGTAAGGTAATTGCTTATGCGTCTAGACAATTGAAAGATTATGAATTGAGATATCCTACTCACGATTTGGAACTTGGAACGATAGTTTTTGCCTTGAAGATTTTGAGGCATTATTTGTACGGAGCTAAATGTGAAATCTATACAGATCATAAGAGTTTGAAGTATATTTTTACTCAAAAGGAGTTGAATATGAGGCAGAGAAGGTGGCTTGAGTTAATTAAGGACTATGACTGTGCCATAAACTATCACCCGGGAAAAGCTAATGTCGTCGCGGACGCTTTGAGTCGTAAGGAAAGGCTGAACACGTTGACTATGACCAAAGAGTTGTTTAAAGAATTTGAGAAATTGGAAATAGAAGTTCGCCAGCCTAATTCAGCTACTGACATGATCTATACCATGACGTTTCAACCAGAATTGTTAGAAAGAATTCGTAAGTTTCAAGACGAAGTAATGGATCAAAGAATGAATGATCTAACAGGAGAGGAGATCTGCACTTAGAAAGATGATCAAGGTATTTTAAGATTTAACTCCAGGATTTGGATTCCAGACGTATCGGAATTGAAAATTGAGATACTGAAAGAAGCACACAATTCTAGATATTCGATTCACCCTGGTAGTACAAAGATGTATCAAGATTTGAAAAGAAATTTTTGGTGGCCTAATATAAAGCGAGAGATTGTAGAATGGGTCAACAAGTGTTTAACTTGTCAGAAGGTGAAGGCGGAGCATCAGAGACCCAGTGGTTTGTTACAACCCTTAGAGATCCCTGAGTGGAAATGGGAACACATAACGATGGATTTTGTAGTTGGATTGCCAAGGACTAAAGAGAATCATGATGCAATATGGGTCATTGTGGATAGGTTGACTAAATCGGCCCATTTCTTGCCTATTAACGAGAGGTATTCAATTGAGAAGTTAGTTAAATTGTATTTAAAAGAAATTGTAGTTCGACACGGTGTGCCAGTTTCAATAGTGTCTGATAGATATCCCAGATTTACTTCAAGATTTTGGAAGAGTTTTCAGGAATGCTTTGGTACAAAATTGAATATGAGTACAGCTTTTCATCCTCAAATGGATGGGCAGAGTGAGAGAACAATACAGACGTTGGAGGATATGTTAAGAACCTGTGTATTAGATTTTAAAGGAAGTTGGGATGATCATCTACCTCTGATAGAGTTTGCTTATAATAATAGTTATCATGCGAGCATTAAGATGCCACCATATGAAGTGTTATACGGGAGAAAGTGTCGATCACCAGTGTGTTGGGATGAAATAGGGGAAAAGAAAATATTAGGTCCGCAACTAGTTGATCAGACAAAGCAAACAATCGAGATCATACGGAAAAGATTAGTAGCGGCTCAAGATCGTCAGAAGAAGTATGCTGACCCAAAGAGAAAGGACAAACAATTCAACGTAGGAGACAAAGTACTGTTGAAAGTTTCTCCTTGGAAAGGTGTCATGAGGTTTGGGAAGAAAGGGAAATTGAGTCCAAGATTTATAGGACCTTTTGAGATTCTAAAACAAGTTGGTGTTGTAGCTTATCAATTGGCTCTTCCGCCAGATCTTCAGTATATCCACGATGTATTTCGCGTTTCAGTATTGCGGCCATATCAATTTGATAGCAGGCATGTGATAGATTATGAACCGATTGAGATACAAACTGATCTTACTTACGAGGAGCAACCGGTGGAGATTGTTGATCGAAAGGTGCAGGAGCTGAGGAAGAAGAAAATTGATTTGGTGAAAGTAATATGGAGAAACCATAAAGTTGAAGAAGCTACTTGGGAGCTTGAGGAAGAGATGAGGAAGAAGTATCCATTTTTGTTTGAGTGCAACTAATTCCGAGGACGGAATTCTTTTAAGAGGGGGAGAATGTAATAACCAAAAATCTCAGAATATATTCTGTAAGTTTTCTTTTATAATATAAGTCGTATTTATATTTGGAGATTTATTTGGAGAAATTCTTGAGACCATAAGATTGAGGAATTAAACATCGAGACTTTAAAACATCAATTTGAAATTTTTTTTTTTATCTTGAGAAAATCGAAAACGATATCTAGGAAATTCGTTCGATTAGTGCTAGTAGTAATTATTTCGAGTACCCGAAAAATGGTTATAAATTATGGAGAGCATATGGAGCTATGAGATCTTGATGGATTAGTGTATTTTAGAATTTAGATACAATTTTGAGAATATTGAGAATTAATTTGAGAATTGATTCCAATTATTTTAATTTTTGAGAAAAATGAGTTTAATTAGAGATTTAATTATGAGAATGAGTTTTAGAGCATGAGAATATTATTTTAGACTCGAGATAACTAGAGTTTAACTAAGTTAAATTCTAGTAATTTATTTTGGAGTTTTGGGATTTATTCATGGATTTAATATTATTAGATTTTATTAGTTAAAAAAATAGAAATAAGTGAATAAAAGAAAAAGAAAAGTGTGGAGGAATCTAGAAACTTGAGATTGGTGGAAGTGGAGGATAAGATGAGGACATGTGTCCATTGTATTTATATGTAAGTATAAGTAGAAGGAGTAGAGAAAAAGGAAAAAAAAAAGAGAGAGAGAGAGAGAGAGAGAAGAAAATTGGGCAAGAAGAAAAGAGAGGAAAGAGAGAAAAATTGAGAGATTTTTTTTTTTGTGTAAACTATCTACTAGAAATCAAAGAGAATAGCATATACAAGCATGGGTTGAGCTTGGATTAAGGTATTAACAAGGGATTGGTGGAGTTTTAAAGAAGAAAAAGAAAAGGAGATTAGTGATTTGGAAAAGCTTGGAACTTGGAGTTTAGCTTAAGGGGAATTTTGGTATTTGTTCTTGAGTCTTAAGGAGGTATGATTCTTGTTTTCTTGAAGTTATTTATACTTGATTATGTTTGGTTATATAATTAGGGTTATGTAAAATTTGGGTTCTAGAATTTTAGTTTTAATTTGTGGAATTGGTAGTTGATTATGCATAGAGTTTAGTATGCAAATCTGTCCAGAAAATTATTAGGGTCTGCCCTGTTTTGCAAGAGGAATTCGAGCAGTTTGTGCTCTTTTCTGGGCAGTGGTCATAAAATGAAAGTTGTTCTATTTGGAGTCTATTTTGTGTAGGAGAAAACGGTGCGTCATTTGGGTTAACGAGGTAGGAGAAAATGGCGTTTTACTAAAACCTGCGCAGAACAGATTATGCTCTCGGGATTCCAACTTTGGAGCTATGTTTCACCTAGTTAAACTCTATAAATTGAATTGAAATTTTTATTGAGGATAAAGGAAGGAATTATAGAGATTCCAGAAAAAGATTTGTGCGAAAATATGGATTTTTCAATTTATTAAAATTGTTAGAGTAGAGTGTGTACAGTGACGTTTTAAATTTCAGATTGGTTGCTAATGAAGTTGGTTATTGTTTATGATTGGTAAGTGTGTTATAAGTATATTTGTGACTTGATGAACTAAATGGAAAATGTGTGAGCGAGTCGGAAACTTGATAGTTTCCTTGGCTTTTGATTGGTGGTTGTGTTTGATGTTTGGAGACGGGCATGGGCCTAATGTGATTGTTTGGTATTTTTTTGGATAGTCCGTGAAACGAATAGGTCATGCCGAATTTTTGTTAGAAACAAATATATAAATAAGAGCTATTATTAAGATCAAGTTTAAAAGGAAGTTGCGTGGTATATATATAAGGGTTGTTAATATAAGAGGAAGCTAAGTAGTTAACTTTGAGAGAAATTAAGAAGTGAATTAGAGACAAAGTTGTTAAATAGAATTGCGAAAGTAATTGTTCGACTTAGAACTTTACTTGAGTTAAACTTGGGTTGAGATTAAATATATTACTAACGTGAGATATATTATTCTGTTCTTCTAGAGCCTAATCTATTTGGAGGACTTTCACACTGAAACGCGAAAATAGACTTACTCTTTGTTGCTTTCTTTTATTAAATAGCTAAGGACTCCACGCAAGTCTACTACCCTCTTTCTACTTAGAGAATGCTCTTCTTATTTATTATTGTTATATTTAATGATGCAGTTGAACACTCTTGAGCTGATTAGTTATCTATCCAACTTTCTTCAAGATGACTGAACTCCTATACTCTTTTATATTCATAAACTCTCATAAAAATAAAGATTTCAAGTAAATTACTCCTATGTGAGCATTTTCCAAGAAATATAAATTATTCAAATATCGAAAATTCTTGGTATATTTTGCTGATCTTATTCATTCAAGACAGCACCTCAATCAATCATAACGAGTTAACATCATTTGTTCGAGTTAGCTAAAAGTGATTCTATTTGAGAGCCATCTTATATTACAACTTGTATGAGAAGCAACATACTAATCTATTGATTCATATTAGTATAATTCCATTTAATTCTATTGAACGGGTTCATTGAATCGAACCAAGTGGATGATGAATGTGATTTCAACATCTTATGATGAATCTTCAGAGTGTTAGTTATTACACTGTGGTCTCAATTGTTCAGGACTACAAACGAATGTTCGGAGACATAAGCAAACCCCATTGGTTCGAGTTAACTAACATGAGCATATTTTGAGACTTTTATCTTTTCAAATGAACTTGTGATTTTAACTTATCAAAGGTATATTTTTCATCTGATACTGGTCAACGGGATTATTAGAGAAAAATAATCCTGGTAATTATTTTGTTCAAGAATTTTTAAATACTTGAACAAAGGTGACATTTGGCTCGTGTGTGGCCTTGGGTGACTTGTGCATCCATCTGCTAGCAGTAAAGTAGGTGCCATAGATCGGCTGATCACCGACTATGGGGAAAAAAAGTCACTTAGACCAGTGCTCCTTGAGTTCCTTCCATCTTTAATACATGAGTTTCACATATTAGAGATCATTCGAGTTCTTGAGTTGTGAGAAAGCCAGTAAGTGGGAAATTTGTTCCTAATCAAACCCTTTCCATTCTTTTATAGTTACTTCATTAATAAATATATCATTTATAAATGGGAATTATCTGGTGCATTGCTACTCTAGTAGTAATCTTGCTGAGCGCTTTTGTCGCTCATGATATTACTTGTTTATATTTTACAGTTAAGGAGGAAAATCAGGAGACCCCTCCCTCTGCAGGACAAGGGAAATTGAAGATGTCTTAATAGTATTCACCAGACTGGGAGTTTGCTGGAAGGGATATAATGCCTTAGTATTGTGTAACAACTTTTGTTAAGGACCTTATATTATATTTTGTGTTGTAATGATGACAATGAATTTGAGGAATAGTTTGTAATATTAATTTATTTTAAGTTGTAATATTATGGAGCAGATTTTGTATATTATTGTATTGGGTGACAGGTGTGATGGTGAGATGGCGTGACGACTCAAATTAGAGTATATCTGATTTGGGGGCGTTACATTTTGGTATCAAAGCTATAGTTATATTCTTACGATACGAGAGCGTACGCCTAGGAATATAGCAGAGTATTATAGAGGCAGTGAGCGTTAGGTAACTTCCATAGAGTTATAGAAGAGTAATATAGTAGTAATAAGTAAATTTCAATGCATAATGGATTATCTTTATGTGTGTAGATGTTATCGGACTGATGTTTCTCGGATGGTGGCACGGCTTTCTATTAGGTATCGGACCAGGATTAGGGACACCTTTGGAGAGAGAGTGTGATGTTATGGGGGGTATGGTTATGATATATAAAAGTGGAACTTTTCATTTTACCTTTAACTGTCATTTACTTACGTTTTCGTTTTAACCTGTTTTATATGCACTTGCGAGAAATAAAGGAATTACGGTGATGTAACGAGATTATGTGATGAGACAATTATTAAATTGAGAAAATGTGCTAATTGAGTTGATTTATTTAAATTGTTGAGCATGTTAATCAAATTGAGTTATTGTTCTTACCAAAATAAAGGAAGAAGAGTGAGATGGAGAATACCAATACTCCTCCAGTGGGGCCGACGGGGCCGACGGAGCAAATAACTTTTGTTAAGGACCTTATATTATATTTTGTGTTGTAATGATGACAATGAATTTGAGGAATAGTTTGTAATATTAATTTGGTTTAAGTTGTAATATTATGGAGCAGATTTTGTATATTATTGTATTGGGTGACAGGTGTGATGGTGAGATGGCGTGACGACTCAAATTAGAGTATATCTGATTTGGGGGCATTACATCAAGAAAATAAGTATCAAGGAAATATAATAAAGGAGGGCTTGGAGTTTAAATAACAAGAGTTGGAGACTAATTTTTGGAAAATTCGGATTTTCCGGGTAGGTTGCGCAGTCTGCACTGTTTTGGCCATATCTGGAGTTATAAAAGTCCGAATTCAATGATCTTACAGTCCACGCGAAGCTTGGAGAATTTTCTTTAAGTCTAAAGCAAAATCAGAAATTCCAACAGTAACCTCAAGCGCGCCCGCGCCCATTGCCGCTGCAAAATTTTATTTTCCTATTTTCGGGTCTGTTTTTTAAGGTGCGGGTCGTATTAAAATCAGTTTTTAAGCCTGTGAAGCCCAGCCCACTGGAAGTTAATATCGAGAGATGCCCTAAGGAAAAGACATCATCGCCGTTTTTTTATCATCCATTGGAGAGAAGAGCACGAAGCAAAGTGGAAGATTTTTAGTTTTCTTTAATTATTTGTAATCTTCCATAGCGTTGGATGCTCGATTGTTTCACATACTCTATTATCTATTGTCTTTAGTTTTATGCACACTTATTATTCTATCATGTTTACACTTGGACCCATGATGATGAAGAGTCCGATTATGGGCTAATCGTTATCATGGGATTTTAATGAAATTTTCTATGGATTCTAGTAATTGATTGCTTTTATGCCTTGGTACGTGATTGTTGTATTGTTAACCTAGTTTGGTTGCGCTTATTCGTTATGAATGCGTCACGAACATTTGTAATTGCTTGTTAAACCCTAGTGAATGCGAAAGTGGATCTAGGGCTTAGAACAAACCATGCTAGCGTAGGTTTTTGCATGTGAAGAGCATGTATTAATTTGTGGTGTAATTCTAACCGTCTTGCACCGACTATGTGATTATATGGACGCTTATGCTTAAACCATTATGTTTTCAATTTCTATAGACATATAGGAACTAAGCATATTTGGTCGACTACTTGACTTCTATCATTTGTGGATGTTCAGTAGGATGCTATGCGTACAACGAAAGTTGACGTGTATCAATTTAGTGCGTCTAATCAGTTATCAACTCATTCACATGCTAGGTTGAAGAGGCATAAGGTTCTAGATGAAATAGTTAACGAAGTTGAAATCCCATGTTTGTTTATTATAAGAAAATTGTTTTACGTCAATTGCTATCAAAATCTTAGCTGAATTATTAATCATTAGTATAATCAAAACCCAAATTGTGATTGTCTTAGCAGTGGATAAAAATCGTAATCTGGTGCATAAGTTAACTAAACGGAACAATTCCAATCTCTGTGGGAACGAATCATATTTATCATTAAATTACTTGTGACCACGTTCTCTTGCGTGATAAAGTGCGAACAAGTTTTTGGCGCCGCTGCCGGGGATTCGGTTCATTGTTTGTTTAGTTTATGTACTTGTCATCAGTGTCATTTAAGTTCACTGACTTGGACGTTTTCTCACCTGTTTACTTTTGGTGATTTCTCAGGTACTACTTTGAGCGTGTATGCGTACGCGTTCTCAAACTCGTGAAGAGAATCTGGAAGGAGAGGATCGAGAAGAAGAAATAGTTGAAGAAGTGTTGAAAGCTACTAAGGAAATGGCAGATACAAAGGCGTTGAAAGATTATTCCCAGCCTAAGATAAATGATATCCAGTCGAGTATCGTCCGGCCTGCTATTGCTGCGAATAATTTTGAGATCAAGCCGGACACAATTCAAATGGTCCAGAACTCAGTTCAGTTTGGGGGTTCACCTGCTGAGGACCCTAATACGCACATCAGAGATTTCGTCGAGATCTGTTACACCTTCAAACCAACGGGGTTTCTGAAGATGCTATCAAGCTGAGGTTGTTTCCATTCTCTCTAAGGGACAAGGCAAAGAGCTGGTTACATTCGCTTCCAGCGGGTTCTATCACCACTTGGGAGGATCTGGCACAAACGTTTCTAACTAAATTCTTTCTTATAGCGAGGACAGCAGCCATGAGGAACGCTCTTACGCAGCTTAGTCAACATTCTGGAAAATCATTGTGTGAGGCTTGGGAAAGGTATAAGGAGATGCTTCGGAAGTGTCCCCATCATGGGATGCCAGATTAGATGGTCATCACCGGTTTCTACAATGGGTTGGGTCATTCTCGAGCAATGCTCGATGCAGCATCTGGGGGAGCACTTTGGGCTAAAAGCTATGACGAAGCTTATGACTTAATCGAGATGATGGCTGCGAATGAGTATCAGAATCCTACCCAACGTCTACCACAGGGTAAGGTTGCAGGTGTTCTTGAAATGGATGCTACCACAGCTATAGCAGCTCAGCTATAGGCTTTATCCATGAAAGTGGATTCCTTGACAAAGATGGGTGTTCAACAAGTTGCAATGGTTTGTGAATTGTGCGCAGGTGCTCATGAAACAACTCAGTGTGCAATATCTAATGAATCAGCGCATTTTGTCAGTAACTATCAGAGGCCTTCGCAACCTGCACCTAATACGTATCAGCCCAACAACAGGAATCATCCTAACTTCAGTTGGAGCAACAATCAAAATGCCTTGTAACAACCATCTCAAGGTCAGCAATTTGGATCGAAGCAATTCAACAATTCGGGTTATCAACAACCCTATGCCCCGAGGCCACCGTACAATCCACCTGGTTTCCATCAACAACCTCAAGGAGGTCATGTTCAGTCAAATGATAAGTCAGAGATGGAAGAATTGAGAATGATGTGTAAGAGTCAAGCGGTATCTTTGAAGACTCTAAAAAATTAAATTGGTCAACTGGCCAATGCTTTTCTGAACAGACCACAAGGACATCTACCAAGTGACACAGAAGCTAACCCAGGTAAGAAAGAAGTCAAGGAACAGATTCATGCTGTTACTTTGCGTTCTGGAAAAGTCACAAGCGATCAGGAAGTCGAAATTCAGCAAAACGAGGAAAATCAGAATTTTGGATAGGTTTTTGGGCACGGGCGCGCATGTAAGGGCGCGGGCACGCCGAAGGCCTCTGCCGATTTTGAAAATTCTGCCCCAACGGGCGATCAGGAGGCACCAATCGTGGAAGAAAAGGGAAAGTTAGTTGGCGAAGCAAGTTCTGAGCAAAAGGAAGCTAGCAAGGAAGTATATCCTCCTCCATCATTCCCTAAAAGGCTTCAGAAATAGAAGTTGGATAAGCAGTTTGCAAAGTTCTTAGAAGTTTTCAAGAAGTTGCACATCAATCTACCTTTTGCTGAAGCTCTGGAACAAATGCCAAGTTATGCCAAGTTCATGAAAGGCATTCTTTCGCGGAAATTGAAACTTGAAGATTTAGAGACCGTTGCCTTAACGGAGGAGTATAGTGCTGTGTTGCAACAAAAGTTGCCACCGAAGTTGAAGGATCCTGGTAGTTTTACCATACCATGTATCATTGGGAAGTTGTCTTTTAACAAATGGTTGTGTGATTTTGGAGCGAGTATCAACCTCATGCCATACTCGGTGTTCTTACAACTTGGTCTACCTGAACCAAAGCTGACTAGCATGTCACTTCAGCTAGCGGATCGCTCAATCCCGTATCCTATAGGTATAGTGGAGGATGTCTTGGTGAAAGTGGGTAAGTTTATCTTTCCTGCTGATTTTGTCATTCTAGACTTTGAGGAAGATAAGAAGATTCCCATCATCTTGGGAAGGCCATTTCTAGCCACCGGTCGTACTTTGATTGATGTGCAGAAAGGGGAGTTAACTATGCGGGTGCAAGATGATCAGGCGACATTTAATGTGTTTGCTCCTATGAAGATTTCAGATGATCCAGAAGTGTGCTTTTCTGTGGAATCTCTTGCTGATGAAGCTAATACCCATTTGCTCGAGTTGTCTCTCCAAGAAGGAAAAGGTGATTTAAAATTGAATATAGTGCCCAGTGTTCCAAATTTTTCGGAGGTCTCTCAATCAGTTAAGATGCTCGAAGAAATTGATAAATCTTCAACGCAAGATCTCTCGAACGTGAAGCTCGGAAAACTACCACCACATTTGAGGTATGTCCTTTTGAATAATGAGCTAGTTATTTTTGAAGAGGGTCATGATAATGTGTTGAGAATGTGGATAGTTGAGGATGAGGTTGAAGAGTGTTCTGTTCAGTCGGCTGAGAGGGATAAACACCTTAGAGGTGTGAGGAAGAAAAAGAAGATGAAGAAGTCGATTGGTGGAAAAGTCAAGGTGAAGAGTGAAAGAAAGGTTGTGTTGGGAGTAAGCAAACAAGATGTCAACATTTGTATGAGTAGTCTTTCTGTTGAGGATGGTTCGGTTATTGTTTTGAAACCGTCGTGAGTTGAGGAAGTAACGTCCGGCTAAATGACGTCAACGACAGCGCTTCGTGGGAGGTAACCCATGTGTTTCGATAGTTTTTGTTAAAAAAATGGCCAGTCTTTGGAGCTCATGCTGTTATCCACCACCAGATTCCCTGCCCGAGGAGGGTGGCCTTGCCGATATTTAGGTATGATCTCTACTATCCTGTGTATTACCTTCAATAGGGACATTGAATATTTTAAGTTTGGGGGTGATTTGAGGGTAAGTAATGAGTAGTAGAGTCTTGTTCATGTAAGAATCATATATTGCATGTTTAGTATAACTCATTCATATGTTGCATGATTGTTTCATGTAGGACATTTTGTTATCTGGTTTATGTATACCATGTGAGTCCATCTAGTTGCATTTAGCATATTTCATGATCCCTTAGGATGAGCTAATTCTGATTGGTAGGTCGATGTCTATTTGAGTGCAGTATTGATGAATAGAGGGTTGATTTATAGTTCTTATGAAAGTGACTTGCATATTTCAGAAACACAATCTTTTCACAATCTCATCGTTTGCTTTTGGGCTAGGTTGAGTCATGCCTGTTTGTTTGTTTAGATTTAATCACCTCTTTATATTTAGAATGTTTGTTATTCCCTTGATAATTTAAGGACACTAAAGTATAAGTTTGGGGGCAACCAGGGATTTCATGCTAGTGTTAATAGTTGTTATGAGTAGTGGATTTAGAGAATAAGGTATCATTGTCTTCCTTTGAGACCAGTGGGTAGCAATGTTCTAACCATGGGTTACTGGAAAAAGACATGACCTTTGTTTGTAGTATTAATGCAATGTCCTCCTTTGAGATCATTGGATAGCAATGTCTAACCATTGGTTACTGGAGAAAGACTTTACTTGTGAAAAAAAATTGTTATGTATCGTAGTTGTTGTTTAGTAATAAAGCATGAATTCCTGTCTGACTTGAATGATGATGGAGATGTTTTCTAGTTATGAAGTGTTTACCGTTCATTCTGTTTATAAACCTGTGATTGTCTTGGTGAAGAATATGTATGATTTTTGTCTAGTGTAGGAGTATATCTGATGAGCATCGCACACAACCACGTTTTTGTTCATGTATTATTAGTATATGCGACTTATTCGAGCTCTATTTGGGCGTATTGCATTTCTTTGAGATATTTGCTTGTCGATTGGTTTTGGTTAGTTCGAGGGGATCGTTGCATTTTCATATTAGTTGCATTCATGCATTGCATTAGGTAGTATCGAGTTTATTTATACTTGAGGACAAGCATCGGTTTAAGTTTGGGGGTGTGATAAGTGGACTTTATATCCACTTGGAACGCTTCATATCGGCTTGAATTGATTGCTTTGGCCTCAAGTATGTTTTGTTTTTTATTCGTTTTTAGTGAGTTGGTGCAGGGTTACTGTCTTGAGGTTGGAAGATACATTTGCATATTTTGTGGTGGAATTTAGCTCAGAAACAGGAGGTAAGAAGGAGGCCAGGGATACGTCAAGAAAAGAAGTATCAAGGAAATATAATAAAGGAGGGCTTGGAGTTTAAATAACAAGAGTAGGAGACTAATTTGTGGAAAATTCTGATTTTTCGGGTAGGTTGCGCAGTCTGCACTGTTTTGGCCATATCTGGAGTTCTAGAAGTCCGAATTCAGCGATCTTACAGTCCACGCGAAGCTTGGAGAATTTTTTTTAAGTATAAAGCAAAATCAGAAATTCCAACAGTAGCCTCAGGCGCGCGCTCGCGCCCTGCCTAAAGTCAGAGGCGCGCCCGCCCCTGTAAGGAGCACGCCCGCACCCATTCCCGCTGCAAAATTTTATTTTCCTATTTTCAGGTCTGTTTTTGGAGGTGCGGGTCGTATTAAAATCAGTTTTTAAGCCTGTGACGCCCAGCCCACTGGAAGTTAATATCGAGAGATGCCCTAAGGAAAAGACATCATCGTCGTTTTTCTATCATCCATTGGAGAGAAGAGTACGAGGCAAAGTGGAAGATTTTTAGTTTTCTTTAATTATTTGTAATCTTCCATAGCGTTGGATGCTCGGTTGTTTCACATACTCTATTATCTATTGCCTTTAGTTTTATGCACACTTATTATTCTATCATGTTTACACTTGGACCCATGATGATGAAGAGTCCGATTATGGGCTAATCGTTATCATGGGATTTTAATGGAATTTTCTATGGATTCTAGTAATTGATTGCTTTTATGCCTTGGTGTGTGATTGTTGTATTGTTAATCTAGTTTGGTTGCGATTATTCGTTATGGATGCGTCGCGAACATTTGTAATTGCTTGTTAAACCCTAGTGAATGCGAAAGTGGATCTAGGGTTTAGAACAAACCATGCTAGCGTAGGTTTTTGTATGTGAAGAGCATGTATTAATTTGTGGTGTAATTCTAACCGTCTTGCACCGACTATGTGATTATATGGACGCTTATGCTTAAACCATTATGTTTTCAATTTCTATAGACATATAGGAACTAAGCATATTTGGTCGACTACTTGACTTCTATCATTTGTGGATGTTTAGTAGGATGCTATGCATACAACGAAAGTTGACGTGTATCAATTTAGTGCGTCTAATCAGTTATCAACTCATTCACATGCTAGGTTGAAGAGGCATAAGGTTCTAGATGAAATAGTTAACGAAGTTGAAATCCCATGTTTGTTTATTATAAGAAAATCGTTTTACGTCAATTGCTAGCAAAATCTTAGTTGAATTATTAATCATTAGTATAATCAAAACCCAAATTGTGATTGTCTTAGCAGTGGATAAAAATTGTAATCTGGTGCATAAGTTAACTAAACGGAACAATTCCAGTCTCTGTGGGAACGAATCCTATTTATCATTATATTACTTGTGACCACGTTCTCTTGCATGATAAAGTGTGAACAAAAACCTACACGACTAAGTTGGTAGCTGATAACCAGTAACTAACCCTATTATTTCTCTACTACTCCACGACCTGTTCAGCTGCGACTTACACGCCTGGACTAGCTAGCTAACTTATTCAAACAAAATAAACAAAAATAAATATTCAAATTATAAGTTTAAGATTAAATTTCAACAATATTTGCACAATAATTACAATAATATTTTACGTGACAAGTCAATTAGTTCAAACTAGCAATTTAGTCTAGCATATAACTAAAATAAACTGATAGGTTTTTTTCTGCTCAGAATTAATAAATAAGAAGATGAGTGCAAGTGCCCGTATTACTGCTATTTGGCTACTTTTTTACATAATTGGCCAATACATAATGAAGTTCATAAATTCAGAAAAATGGATCCAAGGCTCCCACAAGTGGTATCTTAGTATAAGCACTTTGTTCCCTTTTTCCAAATTATTTAAAATGGATTCAAGAGATAGATCACATAAGTATATTTTTCTTTTATGTGTAACACTTTGTTTCATGTCATAGAACTTACATTAAAATGAATTCAAGAGGTGTCTCACACGGATTCTTAACCGAGATAGCACTTTGTTCCTTCTATCAAGTATATAAATGTGTGGGATTTAAGAGGTGACTCTCACAAGATATTGTACTATAGCACTTTGCTCCCTTTTTTAAGATATTAACTCATAGTCATAATAATACTCGCGTTCATCAATTTACGAATCAATTTATTCTATGATCATCTTTTAAAACAGAAATAGATTAATTTCAAATATTTATTCTAATACTAATAAAAATAAATATTTATTACACTGCAATTCTACGTGATCCATTTATTGAGTCTACAATGGCAAAAGCAATTCGTTTCTTCAAACTCAACACCGGAGCTAACATCCCGTCGGTCGGACTGGGGACGTGGCAGTCGGAGCCTGGCGTTGTTGGTGAAGCAGTCACCAATGCTGTTAAGATTGGATACAGGCACATCATTGTGCTTCCGCCTATAATAATGAGAAGGAGGTTTTAATTCCTTTCACTTTTCGTAGTTCATTCTTGATCTTTTAGTATTTCTTACAATTAGCTGAACTTTTAATTGTGGTTCTAATTCTTGATACTTGATTTCAAGAACTGTTAAGTTACGAGTAGTTTTGCGGTTGTTCTAAGGGTATAATCATCTTTGCATATGTTAAATTTTATGATTTTATATAAATGTTTTGCCATGCTACTCTCTGCTTTTTTACTTTTGAATGGGTGCTTCATCATATTTTGAAGGGTTGAAGATGTGTTCTTGATTTTTATGATACCTGCATAAAATTTTATTAAAAATGACATAAGTTGTTGTCTTGATTCGTGAATGTTAATGTTTTTAGGGTTTGGTATGTAAAGTGATTTGGACTTCCTTTAGTGTGTGTATTGATCAAAAAATTAGAGGTTTCTAATTATTTCCTGATTAAGGTATATTTGATTAATTGACTAAATTGATTTCTTAGGTAATTGATTCCCTGATTAAATACTGATGGATTAGTCATATCCATGGTTAATTGTTAATTGATTCTTATTAAATATTTATTGCCCTAATTGATTCCCTTATCTTTTGCGAATTAAATTATTGAGATATTTTAATTAATTGATTCTTTGATTATTGTATATCATGAGATTCTCCAATTATGAAAGTTTTATTATTTTTAATTGCTAGTTATGAGAATTGATTGCTAAATTTAATTTTAGTTACAGACAGGTGATTGATGATTGATAGTGCTTAATTAGTGTGTTTAATGTGCTCAAATTCAGCTTATTAGCATTTTATTTACTTATTTTGTGTTTACTTGTTAATTTAATTTTGTTAATTCAATGCTCTTAATTATGTTAATTTAATTTTCGCATTTACGATTATAGTTATTTTATTTGTTACATGTTTTAAATGAATACTTTAGGGGTTTTAATTGAAAATATTTAATTTTCGGTCCTAGTTTATATATGAAAATTGATTTTCTCAATCAATAGGGTTAAATTGGATTTTTAAAATCGTGAATAAATCGTGTTCCTTTTAATGTGGACTCTATTTTTCTATTTGTTCCATTTTAGATGGTTACTGTGCCTATTACGGGTTTGGCTTTTGTTGGTTGTTATCGATCGTCCGTTTTGACGAATATTTTATCGATCGTCCGTTTGATGAATATTATCGGTTGGCCGTCTGACGAATTTTATTTTTAAAATGTTATCCTTTTAAGATACCGTAGTATGTTATTTTATATTAGGATGGATGTTTAATTTATTTTATTATTTATAATTTTGTTTTTGAAAAGTCTTACAATATATTCAATGTTAGTTATTTTATTATTATCATCTATTTGTATCTAACCAAAGGATTCCCGTTGGTTAGATTTTTTGTTTACTATATATTATATATATATTTATGTTTTGGAATATGGCATGTATCTCGTGTATGATTTTTACACTATTTTGGTGGATCCATATATTTTTCCGTCTTGTTTTTCCAATAGAAATACTCGTAGTTTGATAGGGATGGATTTTAAAGAATTTTAATCTCGAGTTTGAAATGATCTATTTTCACGTGTGCGCGTGGAGCTCGACTAAGGTTTTCTCAATTCAGACATTAAGGTTTTCCCGATCATCTTTGCATGTCCGACGGTTAGATGGTTAACTTTCTTGAATGAGAGAAATTCCTCCGGACTATTGTATGGCTATACAATTTAAACTACGATTTTTCGTAGATCACTACAAGGGGAAGGGGCAATTGTGACAGAATTTTAGTAAATTTACGTCGCAAGTTTAACTTGTGACAGAAACAATCGTTTATGTCGCAATATACAATTGTGACGTACTAATTCCGTCGCAATATTAATATTTTTTTAATATATTTACCGTCCAAGTAATAATTTAATAATTTAATTTCCCGCTATTATTTTTTGTTTCCCGCCAAGACAACTTGCGACAGAAAGTCTAATCAATCCGTCGTAAAATAGAACTTGCGACGGAAACAATGATACCGTCATAAAGTATATTGCGACGTAATTTATGTCATAAAGTACTTTATGACGGAATGTTATAGAATCCGTCGTAAGTTCTAGTTTACGACAGATTCCGTCGCAAGCTTACCTGAACTCATTAAATACCAACGGCCCAGAATTAATAATTTGACTTAAAAAAATATTTGCCATATGTCAATTTTTTGATTAAATATTTTTTTCTACTTGCCATAATCTATTTATTAATTATGAAACTCCACTAATTATCTTAATTAACATACTTTCATCTTAATTAATACATTTTACACAGATTCTCAACTTCAAGTACAAAAACTTAGAATGTAAATATTTAATATTTTTACAAATTTATGTAATGAAACATATTTAAATTATATACATAGTATACATTATATTTAATTTTATGATGACTAAATTATTAAAAGTTACAAATAAATTATATGTAATTATGAAAATAAAATTTAATATAAACCATGTGGGTACTAATCTAGTAATATAATACTTGTGACCAAGTCATCAGGTAAATTTATACATAGTTAATTTGTTAAAAATAATGCATTTGAAGCTTAAATTAAAATTATATTTTAAAATTTTAAGTGTGGTTATAAGATAAGATTTATGATTTTCACTACTGATTGCATATAATAAACGCTAATATAACTATGTTTATCAAACAATTCTGTATATACACCCAAATACATATTTCAAGTTCATTAATATTTTCATTCGTACAAATACATATTTCAAGTCCTTACATATTTTCATTTTTGCTCCATACTCTTCTCGTTTATCCTTAAATTCACAAAAATATAATCGAGATCTAATTGATTTTAGTTTGTTTATATTTGACTATAAACATTAAAAGATGGGGTTCAATGAGGAGCTAGTCGATCAGTTTGGTGATAATAACAGTATTACTTAACTATGTTCTTGACTTCTTGGCAAACTTTCAACTGTCAATTATATCCGAGATGATAATAACCTTGTCAACTGTGGCCATTTACCCTTTTTAAGAACTTTGTACTTTTTATTTGATTTGATTTGTGTCAGATATAAGTAAACTAAAATCATTTGGATCTCGTTTTAATCTTAGATTAAAAGATAGATATTGTAAACTAGTTGCATTAACAAGATTACATTTTTTCTTATGAGAGTCAACTCCCCCTAGGTCATCATAGCCGTCGCCCCCTTTTCTCCATCTACAGCTCCGTTTCTCCCATCAAACCATCCTCCAATCCTCTTCTCAATCATCTAAAACCTTTTTTTGTTCCGGTCTTCCTTTTTCAATAAAAATCGAACCAAAGCAAAAAATTTAGAATTTATTTTCTCAAATCTATTTTGGTATTGAGTCCGACTCCGCAAATAAGAAATACATTTAGATCCAAATTCTCCTCCTTAACATCATAACAAAATTTGGTATCATTCCGAGGTCTTTGAATTTTTGAATTTTAGTCTCGTCTTTTGGCGTGTGTGTGGCTTGTTACCCATTTTTATTGGGATGTTAAGGTATGTTTTTTTGATGTTGGTGTGTGCTTTGATCCTAGCTACTATTAAAATGATTTATGTGATTTTGTGGGAGATCTGGAATTCGTGCATTGGATTTGGGCTAGTGTCGGATATTGCAAGAGCTTATTTTTCACAACTAAAATTTGTTCCTATTATGAGATCTTTCATCTTCGACATGTCTATAACTTGTTTCCGACATGTAGATATCTGGGGTGTTTGTGAACATTGGGCTACAGGTGGTGCGTATGTGAAGGTCATTTGTGATATTATTGGTTCTAGGTTTGGTGCAGGTTTGATTGATCGGGAAGCCATTGTAATTTTTTTTTAATTCAAAAATTTTGAAATTCATGATGTTAAACAATCTGAAAACACAGCGGCTATTTATTTAGCTCGTTTACTGATTTTCATTCAGATTGTAGTATCAGTTCAGGGATTTGTCCTGACTGTGATTTGTATTATTAAACGAATTCATCTTTTGTTTGTCAAAAAAAATCATTTGGATCTCGACTATGTATTAGTAAGTGTGAGGATGAGGCAAAAAGAGTAATAAGGTGAAATAGGGAATTATGATAGGAAAGTCTTTAAATATGGATTCGTGTTAATGACTATTTCTTCACACTACTCCTTCAATTTGTGGTTTGTTAAATAATTTTATTGGTTAATACTTAAAGCATTTTCTTTATCACTTGCATGGATTTGCACGTTTATCCGAAAAATTGGAGGCCCCCTACTGAAATATCAAGTTTGGAAGGTTTAATAATGAACGTTGCTCAATTATTCAAAAAAAGTTAGAAGTTCCTAAGTGAAACATCAAGTTTCTAGGACTTGTATATATCTTTCGTTCCATCATTTATGTCTATTAAGTTAAATCATATAAAACCCAGATGACAATATAGGGATATCCTCTCCCATTTCTGGACGACACAAGAAAAACCTAATTGTCGGTCAAAATTGATAAATTTGATTTTGAAAAGTCAAATAAAAATAATATTTATGGGACGAAGGGAGTACTAATTTAAAATAGCTGATCATTTTTTTGGTTCACACCTTAGAGGTGTGAGAGCTTGTGTAGATTGTTACTTCAAAGGGGCAGCTCGGAGGGTGTTTAATATGAAGTACCCGCGGTTATTTTTAGTTGAGCGGTTCTTTTTAGACTTGTAGACTTAGCAAAACTAAATTATTATTTTTTCTGAAAAAATAATATGAAATTTTATGTGAGATAGAACTTTAATTAAGAATGAAACAAAAAAAAAAGAACAAAAAAAATAAGAGCCATTATAATTAAGAACTGCTAGGAATTTATTTGAGCAAGAAAAATTACTTCATTCTTTATATATCAAGTTAAGAGCCATTATAAAGAGGTCGTTGGAGATGCTCTAAAGAGAGTCAGTCATTTCAAATCTGTACTAATTATGTCCCAAACTATTACAATAAAAATTAAACTAATCAAAAATTGAACAATAATATTCCATAATATGCATGTAAAATAAAAAAAAATAAGTAACCAATTAATATACTTGTGTTTTCTCATTGAGTAAATTTGATAATGGAGTGTTTATAGTTGGACATGCGGCTATAAACGGAGCAGAGACAAAGGTTAATAAACATGATCAGGTATATAAGGACTGAATCTGACCAAATCGAATTCGGCGATAATCAAATTATTTATGATAAATATTTTAAATAAAATAAATAATATTACTTTAACCTAATTTAAAGATTTCATGTAGTTTATGTTTATTGTCTTTAACTTTGTTTTCATTTAAATTTAAATAAAAATAAAAAATGGTAATTAATTATTTAGCAATTTCATTATTTTAATATTATTATATCCATCATCATTGTTCATTTTTCAAAATTCAAAGGTCTACCAATTTTCAAAAAATACAATAATAATCATTACATGAATATTAAATTCTGACAGTTTTCGTTGACATCTTTCGTTGGTAGAATTGGGATTTCCTTTCTAATGAGTCACCCTATCGTTAAATACTTTTCTCTTTACCGAGTTGTTCTCCTGTTTCTCTCAGTTTGAATTTATATCTCAAATCGCAGCTTACTAAACTAAGTTTATCACATATAATTCTACTTTATTTTATTATAATTCTATATAATTTTTTTAAGATTATAATATAATTTTTGGAAATAATTGTTTGAAGAAATATTTCAAGATAATATTAAGATAATATATTTAGTTACATCAGTTCTCTGTTCTAAAAATTGTCGATTATCGTTGATTAATCGATGTTTGGTAGCTCTTCAATTCGTGAATGATCAGATTAATCGGGATTAATCGCCGATATATCGATGTTAGGTGCCTTCATCGTTTAAGTCTGATTTCTGCTTTTTAGAATACTATCTTTGTTTGTAAATATTTAAACATAATTGATATTTTTTTAATTTTTAAAAATCAATTTGGAGAGAGTTTAAGTGCCTTCATCGTTTAAGTCTGATCTCCATTTTTTAGAACACTATCTTTGTTTGTAAATATTTAAAAATAATTGATATTTTTTTTAATTTTTAAAAATCTATTTAGAGAGAAAGTTTAAGAGAATATTAATTCTCGATTCACATATAAATCTCACAACGATGGCTTACTAAACAAAACTAGCTTCAATACCCGTGCAAGGCACGGGAATATTCCAATTTGATTAAATTATTTTTTGCTGATTTTGTTGATGTATTTGTATGTCAGTTCGATATTTGATACATTTTACATTACATGTTAGAAAAATTTATTATGATGACGAACAATTTTCGATTTATTGTGAATTTATTTCATCATATAATTTAGTATGATCATAAGTCTGTATATTTTATATTTTCTTCCATCTCTAAGTTGGCAATGTCATCTAAATAATTGTAAGAAGCGAGTATGACCTAAAATGCAATTTTAATCTTCGTTATAATTTTCACCACATTTTGGGTATGAGTGACATGAAAGACTCGATAATTTTTCTAGTTTCATGCTCTATAATCTCTGCTATATAAAAACAAAAAAACACCATACTCAAACAACTCGTGCAATTTTTGATTTTGAAATAGGACCACACATGACAAAGATACAAAGAATTTACTTAAATGCATCGTGCATTGGACAGACTTCACAATACTAAGGCCCCGTTTGACAAATCTTAACTCGACTTATAAGTTACTTATTTCGAAAAAATTTCGTATTTACATGCTTTTTTAGAGAAAAATGTGTATAGTGAGTTTAATATTCGTTATCTTGCAAAAATAAGTTACTTATTTAAGAAAAAAGTACATATTTACTTATTTTTTCCAGAATAAGAAATTATTTCTGAGAAATAAGATTTCTCAAACGGGGCCTAAGTTTTTTTTCAAATAATTAGAGTAATGAGATTTTTTTTTCCTAATAAACGACCCTCTAAATATTCTATAAAATATTTACATTCAATTTTTAACTTTTACATTAAATAAAATGATATAAGTTTTATTAATAGAATAAATATATTATTCATGTATGCGTATAGAGATATATAAAATTATATAAAATTTATTTGGCACATGATATGTGAATAATATGGGGCACCTGAGCGAAATAATTATTTTTTCTTGATTTTTTTAAACAGCGCTGCTACTAAAACCAATGTATTCTCATATTTAACGAAATAGGCATTTGGTATAGCGATTGTAGTGGTGAACTAAATTGATTAAAATTTATTAAAATTATGATATAAAAATTAATGACACATGATATGTGAATAATATGGGGCACCTGAGCGAAACAATTATATTTTCTTGATTTTTTTAAAAAGCACTGCTAGATGTAACTAATGGATTATAATATTTAACCAAATAGGCATCTGGTATAGTGGTTGTAGTGGTGAACAAAATTTATTAAAATTATGATTTAGATGTTATGGGTTCAATTCCCAACAACATGAATACATTTTAGTATTTTTATTGATGTTGACTCTTGGGGGCATAATTGTAAAACTATAATAAGTTGAGGACATAATTGTAAATTACACATGAATAAAATGTGACATGTTGCCCTATTATATATATAGTAGATATTTAAAAGTAATTGATATTTTTTTTAATTTTTAAAAATCTATTAGAGAGAAAGTTTAAGAGAATATTAATTCTCGATTCACATATAGAGAAAATGCCCAAAATGGCACAAATTTTAACTTGGATTTCCAAAATAGCACCCGTACAAAATATGACCCGTCCCTGGCACAGTGCTAACGCCATTAACAATTGCGTTTAAAACCCAACGCAATTGACACTTGCGTTATCTTTTAAAAATACGTTTAAAACCCTTTGCCCCCCATTCCAGTCCTTATTTCTTTCTTCTCTTTTAAAACACGAACTATAATTACATTGTACTATCCTTGACGATCAAACAAGCATCATCTTCTTCAGTCCCAACCTATTCAAATCAAAGCATCATATCTATGGACTTTTCTGAGGTATTTTCTTTCATTGTGCTTCCTTTGTTAATTTTAAGAATTTATATATATATATATATATATATATATATAGGGAGTTGCTAATGCGTTTGTTTATTTTCATTATTCTTTGTTGTTCCTAACTATTTCCACATATATACACGTTTCTCATTGATGATTTGATTGCAATAGTACTGAAGGTGTTTGTCGAAATGCCTCAATGACGTTTTGTTTAAGGTTCATGAATTCGTTCTAATCTCTGCTCATGTCATAACAGGAATTCAATCCTGGACCTGTCGATCCTAGAATTTTGAATTTACAATCTGAGCATCGTTCTTCTGAGGTTTGGCGATTAGGTGGCGGTGATGCTGTTAGATGCCGACGTCGAAATCCTAATCAAGAAAGGCTTCCTCCTTTACATCATCGGATGATTCCATTGCTGCAAACAACTGGATTTTATGGTGTTGCAAAAGTTGCTTCTTTGCAGCTTGATTGGTCTTTAATTACCGCGCTTCTTGAGATGTGGAGATCAGAAACTCATACATTTCACTTACCTACGGGAGAGTGTACAATTACACTTCAAGATGTCGCGATTCTTCTGGGCTTACCTGTCGATGGGGATGCTGTTGTTAGTCCCACTCATCCTGCTATTTCTTGGGCTGATGTAGTCAATTCTGTGTTTGGATCAACACCTCCATCCAACCGATTCAATGGATCGAGACTTCAATTGAGTTGGTTTGGGACTATTCTTCCAGACCAAATAAATGATGACACATCTGATGAAGTATTAGGCCGTTATACAAGACTTTATTTGCTTGAGTTGATTGCTGGAACAATGTTTACGGATCATTCTGGAGGCCTAGTACACTGTATGTGGATAACATATCTCCAAGATCTAGATGTTTGTGGAAGGTACGCTTGGGGTGCGGCTGTACTTGCATTTTTATATCGAGAATTGTGTAAAGGTTGCAAGAAAGACACAGACGAGCTTGCTGGTTGTTTAATATTGTTACAATTATGGGCATGGGAGAGATTGCCGACTATAGCCTCACTGCGGATGAATCATTCTTTAGCTGATGATATTTTCTGGGATGGACATGGTGCAGGTCCACTTGGAGTTAGGTAATTATTATATCTATATATACCTAATTCTATTCTAACATATTTAGTAGTATTTCTTAGTACCTTACATATATATATATATATATATATATATATATATATATATATATATATATTACTATTTTTAGAGTATTTTTATAGTGTATTTCTAGCATGTGTGTCATTGTATGTTTTATATGTGTTTATAGGTGGCTGGTTCGCCATTCATATTCAGAGAGTGGGCGTACTGTCTCTGTTTATCGAGTTGCTTTGGATGAGCTCGCACCATCCCAATTTATATGGCAGCCTTATAGTTCAACCACCATTGATGAATTGCCTTTATACTGCTTAACTGGTAGGCGTATTTGGCGGTATAATGGACCCCTGATTTGCATATTCATTGTGGAGCCACTAATGACTAACAGAGTGATGAGGCAGTTTGGTATGGTACAATCTATTCCAATTGATGTTGAGTATTCGCGTGAGCTTCATAAGATAACATTGAAGGGAAATCAAGATGTTAATTGGGTCCAAAAACATCAATCAAGTATCGCTTCATGGGACTCTCGTTTAAACAACCTAGCTGAATCTGTTGATGGTGATGGTTCAGTACCTGAATACCAAGATTGGTACTTAAACATAACAAGGAGATTTCATTCACGTTTAGGTGCTCTTCATGGCTTCATAGTAAGTAGTAAATCTGATTTGTTTGTACCTTCCACTTAAGATTATGGTGATTTCATTAATATTTTATTTAACAGCATGTTGTGTGCTACTTTTAATAGGCTGTGTTTCTTTTTCTATTTACTACTTGTGTTTCAGGGCGACTTGCTTAAAAATATAGCTGAACGTACCCATGAATCTTTACCTGATGTGAGTTTAATGGCTACTGAAGGATGGCGTCATGTTCAACATCATTCTCATGGAGGTCTGTTTGAGTCCTTTCCATTAGAGGATCGTCGACAAAAAGAAAATGAAGCAAGACAGGATCCTGGACGTCGTCGAAAAAAGGGTGGACATGGAGGAGGTCGTGGAGGTGTTCGTGCACCTAGACGTCGTGTTGATGGTGCTGCTCAAGAGCAGTTTGTTCCAGTTCAAGAGGATGCTAATTATGCTGAAAATCTTGGCAATGATGATAATGTATTACACATGGATGGTGATCAATCTGTATTACATAATGAGGTGGTTCGTGATGAACTACATACTGTTGTAGATCATGATGTGAATTCCATGCATGTTGAGGGTGATCCTGTGATTGAAAAGGATTCTGATATTGGACAGCCTATTGATTTTGTCGATCATGGGGATGATGTAGCACATGTACTTGATGGTGACTCTGTACAGGCAAACCAGGAAAGGCCCAAAAAGCCTAGGAAACCAAAATCTTATCCCACCTTCTATCTATTGACTCCTAGTGATGACAGTACGTCATCTCAGTCTACCCAGTCACCCGCAAATCCTCCAATTAAGACATTTACAAATGCAAATCCTCCAACGGAGACAGTCACAAGCATAAATCCTCCAACTGAGACAGTCACAGGAACATCAGATCTTCCGTTGTCTGATAGAGTGCCATCTCAAGCTAGATTCCAGCAAGGATATGAGCGACGCTGTTCCAAGAGAGTTCCTAAAAGCACAAAATGTGGTACTGCTGGCCACAAATGCCTGAAAGATCGTTGAATTTCATTTCTCACTTTCTATTTAGGCAACCTGGACTTATGATATAAGGGTGAAGCAAATGTTTGAATATGGTTCCATTTTGTGAAGTTGCTGGCGTTTACTTTAATCAAATATGATTTTATAGCAGTTGCGTTATTTTATGTAATCTAGTTTCTGAACTCATGTAATTTTTTATGACTTGAAAACAATTACCAACGCTATGTACCAAAATTCTGTACTTTTGGTTTAAATGCAAGATAATTTCAGTTGATTTGGTCGCTTCAATTATAAAGTTGTGCATCTGGTGGTATCTTAGTAGTTAGTATTCTATATGTTAGTAGTTAGTATTCTATGTGCTTTTATTGTGATTTTATCAAGAGCTGTTTTGACAGTTTTTTAAAGTCTAGGGACTTTAAAAAATATGTTTTATCAGGAGCTGTTTTACTGCTTTATCAGGATCTGTTTTGACAGGTTTTTAGTATTATAGGGACTGTTTTGTAAATATTTCAAAACACCACTGTTTTTTCATTTTTAAAACATTGGATCAGGTGTAATATGCTTATGTATGAAATAATATGTCGTTTCGAAAGTGAAATGCGCATCCAGGGACTGTTTTGATAGTTTTTTAAAGTTAAGGGACTGTTTTGTAAATATTTCAACTCAGGCCACTTTTCTCAGTTTTTCTCATCTTTACAAGTTAGATAAGGTGTAATATGCTTATATATGAAATAATATGTCTCAATTGGAAGTAAAATGAGGATCCAACTTATAGGCTGTTTTGACAGATTTATTATTAACCATTCAGCCATGGATGCAAAGAGACTCAGCGAGTGAACACTCTGTCTACTTCCATTCCAAAATCAAAAGTCATAAATAAAACCAACTCGTAACTGAACCCCATCCAAAAAACATTCCAATATCAAACAAAGCAATTTCAATGACAAGAGTAGTCTAATTTATTAAACTTAAAAAAGTAGACTTGATAACTCCACATAAATTAAACACACGAATTAAAACTAAGAAGCAATTGAAGAAGTCTTTTTCTTTTGTTTAGGAGCTTGAAAATCCATCCCGTTTCTATATCTTGTTGACTTCCTTCTTCCTTTCTTCTTTTGTATATCTTTGTCATGAACAACCTTTGGGAAATCAATTTGTGATGGCCAACGATGTGAATCTTTGGAGGGTATTGGTTCAAATTTACCGGCATATACCTTTGAGGCATTTTCTAACCTATACCAATCGCCAATAAACTGATCATGCCTTATTTTTTGGTTAGCACAATAAGCAACCAAGTGAGAACATGGAACTCGGTAAGTTTGCCATTTCCCACATGTACATGTAGACTCATTGATCCGAACAGTGTGGTGGTTACCTCCTTTTTGTCCAACCTTCTTAGTAACCACCTCAAACAACAAGGTGTCACGATCAAAAAGTGTCACATGATGTCCACTAGAACGTGTAATAGCTCGGTTCAACATCTTGCTTGCATATTTGGTAAAAATTTAACCCTTGGCAACTTGTAATGCTATCTCCGCTCGTCTTTGATCAAAATATGAAACTACCTTGTGAAACAATGCTTTCACCAAAGCAAAGACCGGAAGCCTTCGAGAATCTAATATAGCCTTGTTCCAACTTTCAGCATGATTCGTAGTCATGATTCCAAAACGCTTTTGTCCATCAAATGCTAATGACCACTTCATATAAGGCTTATCTTCAAACCAAGTAGCTGCTTTCGGCTCAATTATCATCAGTTGATCCCATAACAATTCAAACTTCTTAGGTTGCACTTGAGATGCCAACTGAACCACTCTATCCCTCATGCCAGGTTTTTTAAATTTAGAAGCAAAATTTGCAGCAAAGTGTCTTACACAAAAACGATGATGATCATGTGGCTCACACCAATCGGGCTTCTGCATGGTTGCTAAAATCCCAGCATGCCTGTCAGATATAACACATATACCATGCCGATTGAGAACCACAAACTTCCTTAATCTCTCCATGAACCACTCCCAACTTGACAAATTTTCCCCCTCCACTATTGCAAACGCCAATGGAACAATGTGACTGAATCCATCTACCGCTGTTGCACTTAGAAGAACACCAGGATAAGGTCCATAAAGATGAGTACCATCTATTTGAATAACTGGTATGCAATGCTTGAATCCTTCAATACATGGGTTAAAAGCCCAAAAAACTCTCTGAAAAGTCATCACCTGTTCCAAATGCATATTATGATGATGTTAATTACTTAATTAGCTGACTCACAATGCAAGATCAATGGATTATTGGTAAATAATATAAATGGACATAAGGAGTATGATCCAGAAAAAAAAAGTACCTCTCTTAATTTATCCTCCTTGAATAACCAGTCGACCTTGGTACCAATATTGAAAGATTGCAATGCTTCCATTAAATTTGGTAGATCGCCATATGATCCCTCCCAATTCCCATAAACAGCCTCCATTGCGTGCTTTCTAGCAGCTCTTAGTTTCTTTTTTGATGGCTCATAACCAGAAAACTTTTCCTTCACTGTAGCTAATAAAACCTTTTCTGCCACACTTGGATCTACGGAAACATGTGTTGTGAGTACTTGTGCGATATCTGAACAAGTCAAGTTAGAGTGGTCTTGTGTGATTGTCGGATTCATACACGTGTGTGGTCCTGAAATCTCCATGATTTCAAAATAATCATGTAATTTCCTCTTTCTAGCCCTAAGCTTCCATTGGCAGCCACTATCTTCCCACCTACAACTCACGTGCCAGTTTAACTTATTTGATCTCGTGACTTTGATCTCTTGATGGTTGCGGATGTGAACATGTTTTACTATATGGGATAACTCCTCTTTTGAAGCAAACACCGTCCCCTTTTTCAACTCCATGGGATTCAACACATCAGCCCGTGTTGTCAAGCTCAGTTCATCAGCGGATGCTACCATCTTTGAGCCATCAATAGAAGTGTAGAATGGGATGCAATCACTATCAATTTCATTATTCCAAACTGGATTTCCATGTCTATCAACACGCACCATGTACGAGGATTTTTCAGTTGATTCCCCAGTTTCAACAGTTTCACTAACCCCCACTCTGCTAACCTCCATTCTACTGAAATTTGTTTCTGCCCCTCTTGAACTTTCAGCCATTTCAGAAAATTGTGGTTTGCCTACCTTTTCTAAATAAAGTTCGACAAAAAATGGGCTTCCTTTTGAAATTACAACTCCAAACATCAATTCTACATCATCATCATCATCTATCGGGACAATTTCATATTTCGTATCATGAGGATTTATACATCTATATTTCAAATTCAAACCATATACATTCTTATCAATCTTCAACTTTGAAAATAAGAGTTCACATAATTCATCATATTTCATACTCAAATTGAGTTTAACCTGCTTTTTAATAGGCTTATCATAACTATAACCATCTAAATCGGTTTCTCGAATATTACCGTCAATGTAGATCCATCCCCACACGAAACCCGGTTGCAATCCTGCTGTCATACGATTCTCTTCAGCAAGAAATCATCAACCAGAAAGTAAAATACGAAGCTGAAGTTCTCAGTCTTGAAGTTTTGTCTAAAGTTGTTATGAGATTTGAGAAACAACTTCAATTGAGCACGGGGTTTTAACTGAGATTTATCCCGATAACGCAAATAATACATACGTTTAAAGAAAAACGCAATATACATCAACGTTTCTGGCAAAAGTTGACGACAAGAACGCTGAAAACACTTGCGTTTTCACAGTGAACTAAGGTAATATATGCGTTTATCAGTATAACGCAATACATACGAACGTTCAAAGGCTACACAGAAACACCATGAACGTATTACCAACTTGCGTTTAGACGCAAAACGCAAAGTATGCACACGTTTCCATTTATTTATGTCAATTAATCAATGAAAACGGGAACGAACTTTGCATTTTGAAGACAACGGGGATAACAAATGCGTTCTTAGTTCAAACCCAGGATACACACAAACAACTTGAACGCTCTTCCTAGTTGCGTTTACTGTAGAAACGCAAAATATACATACGTTTACATGTATAACTTCGTAATTAGTTTTAAATTATGGAATTCTTTTTTTTTTAAATAAAGAAAAATAAAGAAATAAATGCAGTAAGAAATATCCAAATTCTAAAATATTAAACTTAATTTTTTTATTTTTTAAAAAATAATATTTAAAAATCAAGACGCCGGATTCAATTTTTAAATTTTTTAAATTAAAAATTTTAATTTAAAAAAAAATAATTTTAGGGATTTAACAATTAACTTTTTGGGTTCAACATTCCTATTTTGGGTTTTAGAAATATTTAGAACAACGAATAAACCGTATACGAACTTAGGGTTTAGGATTTAGGGTTTAGGGTTGTTTCACGTTTAAAAATCAGGACGCCGGATTCAATTTTTAAATTAAAAATTTTAAATTAAAAAAAATAATTTTAGGGATTTAACAATTAACTTTTTGGGTTCAACATTCCCATTTTGGGTTTTAGAAATATTCAGAACAACGAATAAACAGTATACGAACTTAGGGTTTAGGATTTAGGATTTAGGGTTTAAGGTTGTTTACAACCATAAACAACCCTAAACCCTAATTAATCCTGATTTTTAAACGCGTTAGCGTTTAAAAATCAGGACGCCGGATTCAATTTTTAAATTAAAATTTTTAAATTAAAAAAATAATTTTAGGGATTTAACAATTAACTTTTTGGGTTCAACATTCCCATTTTGGGTTTTAGAAATATTCCGAACAACGAATAAACCGTATACGAACTTAGGGTTTAGGATTTAACGCGTTTAAAAATCAAGACGCCAGATTCAATTTTTAAATTAAAAAAATAATTTTAGGGATTTAACAATTAACTTTTTGGGTTCAACATTCCCATTTTGGGTTTTAGAAATATTCAGAACAACGAATAAACCGTATACGAACTTAGGGTTTAGGGTTGTTAAACCCTAGAGCTTAAACCCTAATTAATCCTGATTTTTAAACGCTGTTCAATTTTTAAATTAAAAATTTTAAATTAAAAAAAATTTAGGGATTTGACAATTAACTTTTTGGGTTCAACATTCCCATTTTGGGTTTTAGAAATATTCAGAACAACAAATAAACCGTATACGAACCTAGGGTTTAGGATTAATATTTTTTTATTTTTTATTAATTAATAAAAAAATATTAATAAATGTATTCAATTTATTATTAATTAGTAATATATATATATATATTAAAAGTAGTGTTTTACTGGAAACGAGGATAACACATGCGTTTTCTTGGGCACATCTGGACACATGTGCTTAGATCCTAAAAAACAAAACGCTCTAAAAACTTGCGTTATAGGCTAAACGAAAATAACAAATGCGTTTTCAGCCTTAAAACGTTTTCTATAAATGCGTTTCCATTTAAACGTTTTTTGCAGATGCGTTTTTGTAACCTTATTCTTTTAAACACTGAAAACGTTTATGAAGCTTGCGTTTAGAATGTAAACGGGATTAAAACATGCGTTTCCATGGAAACGTTTTTAACAGATGCGTTTTGCCCATTGATTAAACGAATTAAACGAAATTAAAGTATGCGTATCCATGGAAACGTTTTTAACAGATGCGTTTTTAACAAAACGCTCAAAACGTTTTCTATAAATGCGTTTCCATTTAAACGTTTTTTACAGATGCGTTTTTGTAACCTTATTTTAAACATTGAAAACGCTTATGAAGCTTGCGTTTAGAATTTAAACGGAATTAAAACATGCGTTTCCATGGAAACGTTTTTAACAGATGCGTTTTGCCCATTGATTTTGGTAACCGGATCTTTCAGATAAGGTAACGCAAGATATGTATGCGTTTTCACCTTAACGCAAGTTATACATGTGTTAAGCATGTGCCATTGCAGGACGCGCTTCTCTGTGCTGTTTTGGGTATTTGTTGTTCAAAAAGTGTCATTTTGGCACTTCACCCTCACATATACATCTCACAACGATAGCTTACTAAACAAAATTTATTATACCTTACAAAAAAAACACAAAATTTATCATTTATTTTTCTATTTTAATATTTAGTAAAATTTTATTTATTATATTTTTAGGTTATAATACAATTTTAAGAAAAAAAAATCAAAATTTAACTTAAAAGGGAAAGTTTTGGAGAATAATAAGAAGATTTAGTTTCCTCCATTGATATGTATGCATAAGCTAATTAAGAGAATATTGTGTTTTATTTAGTTTTCTCCGTTAATAAATATATATAAAAATTTTCCTATATTACTAAATATGTAAAAGGTAACTAATATTGTTTTCTATATCAAATATTTATTAAAATTCAAAAATCTAAAAAAATTAGAAAAATAGAACAGACGGTTTTAGAGCGTCAACTCACCGTCCCATAATTCTTCTTTATATAAATATATTGATTGTCAGAACATCTCCAATAGCCTCTTAATAAGTGACTCTTAAATATAATATAAAATATTGACTCTTAGTGACTTAATGTGGACTCCAACAATACTTTTTATATTCACTCTTTATTTAATTTTACATTATTAAAAGTTACAATCATTTAAGTACAAAAGAAATTGGGTGGAGAGAGAATATTTACTTAAAATTTATTATATAATATTAGTTAAGAGTGGCTAATAGCTCTTAAAATTGAGAAGAGAGAAGAGAATTTTAGAGAAATTAATAGATGCTAGAAGTCTATTTGAGCAGGAAAAATTACTTCATTTTTTATATTTCAAATTAAACCGAAGCCGTTGGAGATGCTCTAACAATATTGGAGTCAGTCATTTCAAATATGGACTAATTATGTTCCAAACTATTACAATAAAAATAAAACTAATCAAAAAATTGAACAATAATATTCCATAATATGCATGTAAAATAAAAAAAAATAAGTAACCAATTAATATACTTGTGTTAATCTTAACGAAGTTTTCTCATTGAGTAAATTTGATAATGGAGTGTTTATAGTTGGACATGCGGCTATAAACGGAGCAGAGGCAAAGGTTAATAAACAAAAGAACTATATAGTGAACATTCATAATTAAAAAAAAAAAAAAAAAAACCAAGCTAGTACAGTACATATATAGACCATTCAACCTACCTATTTCTACTGTAGAGTGTAGACACATATTGGGATGCCACGTCAATCACATAACGTACAAAACACATTCCACATTTTCATTTTGAAGAACAGAACGATATTCATATACTAGTGCACAAGACACGTCCAGTGATACTACTGCATGAGACAGATCTTGTGATACTACGTCACATCGTCAAACACATACCAAACAAAAAGACTTGAACACATCTAGACATGCATATGTACCATGCAGAATTACTTGGGCAGGAAATTCAAGTTCCAAACAACGCTTCAGTTAATAGACGTACAGCCTGATTTTCTTATGACTACAAAAACTTAAATATCGTCCACAAGCTGGTTCTGCCCCAATGCCAAGCTTCACCATTTCATCTTCTGCCCCCAATGTCCACTGCTCTTGCTCTATCTTGCTCAGTTAACTGGTCAAGGCCACCATCTTCAATGGCATCGGCTTTTTCCATTTCCAATAGCTCTTTTTCTTCTTCTTCTTCCTGTGGAAACAAAATATCAAATTGCTTCAGTAGGAATGATTAGTATGTTTTGAGTATGGCAAAGAGCAGTTGCAGATAAAGAATTACATGCTCGAATATTTTATAGTGTTTCGTTTGCTTGTTTATTTGCCCTCCATGGACGTCCAGGAATATTTATGGTCCTTGTGGTAAGATATAATATCGGGCCATAAGTAATAATAAGTGTAAGTACTGGACTCGAGAATGGAGAATTATAAAGTTTGGTATACCATCCAATACTTTTTTTTTTTTTTGCCAAATACCATCCAATACTTAAACAAATTCCAAATATCATATTTTAAACTGTTTCAACATTCACAATCGCTTGGCATTGAGCTAAATTCACATAAATGCATATATTTTTTACTTAAAACCAAATAATAAATTTTAAATGTAGGTATTTAACACATGAAAAATACTACATCAGCTATGTTTATAATTTGAACTATTAAGTTAAGAATATTGTAAGTTGTAAAAGAGCATTATAGATGTTTAGCTTGTAAATTGTATTGAGTAGTGTTGTTAAAGGTTAGTATAAACATACTTCAAAATAGAATTAAACGGAATATGCAATATACAATACATGGATTACGAATATAATACCGTGTATTTATTTTAGTTCCCAAAAAAGCATGACGATCATCATAATTTATTTATTTTGTTTGATATTGAGACGAGTTTCTAAAATTTTAGGTCACTCTCCTCGCACTTGCTATTAGCTGCCACGTCAGTCTCATATACATTTACGTGGACCGTATGTATATTTTAATTTAGATATATGATAAATGCCTGGAATAGTTCCCATCTTGGACCTCACATACATCCACCTAGGCAAAAGGTATTTCCTAGTGGCTAGAACCATAATACGTTCATTACTTTTTAAGGAAAATTCTTAAAGCTGTGAATGTGATGGTTTAAATCTTACTCCCTCCAGCCCTCCCAATTTTTTACATTTGGGGTTGGGCACGGAGGTTAAGAAATGAGAAGAAAGTGGGTGAATTGTGTGACCAATAAATATTACAGTAGTAGGAGAAAGGTGGGGGGAAGTAGTGGGTCCATATGAGTTTTAAAATGATCACAATTTTACTATTTTTGGAAAGTTTAGAAATGTAAAGAATTGAGAGGTACATCCCAAAACAAAAAATGTAAAGAATTGGGAGGGTGGCAGGATCGAGTATTAAATAAGTTGTTTTCTCTATCACCGTTTCCTATAAATAACATAGCCCTAAGGAGTGGTGACAACTTGCTAACAAAGGCTGGATAGATAGCTAAAACAGTTCGCTAAATATGCTATAGATATCTTGAGACCAAGAGAAGAAGATAACCTTGATGAGTTTCTCTTGCAAATGCAGGGACTCGAGTTTAATTAACTTGTCATTTATTGGATATTTGCATGGTAAGGATGCCATAACAAGATGTTTTAGTTCGTAAGGAAGTGTATACAGCACATGTAAAACAGCTTCTACAGGCTTAAAATCTCCGGTCACATTGCAGGCCCTGCAAATCATAAAGGATGGTACTTGTGAAACAAAATTAGGACAGAAGTAATTATGTAAATTTTGAAAGAAACTGGTATAATCGGAGCTTAGACTAAAAGCACAAATATGAAAATGATTTTCAAATATACCTGGAGAGGAAGAGAATTGAAGATGACAGAGAATGATTAAGTGATAGATCCAACCAATCACGAAGCTGCACGAAGGAAATTATTCAGTGAAACATTACTACCCAAATTCTTGTTGCAAGGAGCTTTTACTTGTCAAAACCTCTGCATAGATCAAGGTCTTTTTACTCATATTATTAGCTTCAAGTTCTATGTTAAATGAATTATTCCCCGGAAGGGATAAATCTTAGGGGGATAGTTTAATTTACTGACTTAGTTGTTTTTCTTGTCACATATTTCACTGTTTTAGGGTCAGTAGATTAAAAGCTAAACAAACATGGCATGCAATAAAAAAAACACTCAAAATGCATGGCAGTGGAAAATAACTACACAAAAAGGAATACCAAAACGCTGCTCAAAGTACACACTCTTAGCTATGTATATAGTCATGAGACGTACCCCTCCCTTCTGACTATCCTTAAAAAGCACTTCCGACGTAAATGGTTAATCCCTGTCATTGTTATCAAGATGTCGACAAGTAGGTCTGCTGGAACTAGTCAACCCACGACTAGTCTGTTCAGTCATCATGGGTTTTACCTTAAATCCCGACCCAAAAACCGACCTGGAATGTGAGAATAGGGATTTATAATGCATCTTTTGACCTCATAACCCAAAAACACACTCGTTCTTCTCTCTGCGGCAATTCAACACAGGAAGATCCCTAATTCTTAATTGTGTGGAACTGGGTATACACATATACAATCACCATCTCCAATGTTTGATGATGTGACTAAGTAGTTTTTCTACCACAACAGTTTTTTGGCAACTTTGTTCATCTGCTTTCTTCCCATTGTTCATAAAATATTATGCCACTTTATGTGCAGCTCATCCTTATGTTTCATTGTGGAGTAATATTGCCGAAATTGATATATTTTTGTAGGAACATCTTAAGGCCTGTTAGTTTTACATGACATGTGACAAGTTGCCTAATAATTCAATGACAACACTTTCCAGTCTAACAGGTGATCCACTAAATAAATTTGTTTGACTGGTACCCAAGGCCTTGTTTTAATCAAACTTATACAACCTTGGCTACTTGCTATCACCGTCTGGTCGGAAAACAAACATATTTATTGTTCAGAAAATATCTGTTTAGTATGAAATTGTTAGTTATAAAGAAGCAGATTCAAATAGTAAATGTAAGAAAATGGAATTTTCTTTAGTAATTCTGAAGTGACAGTTGGGGCAACGTCCCAAGTTTCGACTTGATAATTTGTCTGCTATAGAAACTCGGTAATTATAATAAGCAGTTCCGAAACAGTAAATGTGAGCAAATGTAAACTTATTTGTAATTTTATAGTGACAATTTACAGAATGTCCGAAGTTTTGAACTTTATGCTTCTACCTAGATTGGTTAACAAAAAGAAAAAAAACAGCTTCAACATTTGCTCAAATACCTGTTGGCGCATATCTTCTGCAACATCAATTCCTCGTTCCCCACAAGTTTTACCAAGTTCAGCTTCTGAGAGAGACTCTACGCCCTTCGCTTGGAGTAATTTGTCATCTTCTTTAATACTAAATCCAGAATACATTTAGCTATGCATGATTATAATGTTTTGATAAATTTCAAGATATAAAAAAGAGCACCCTAAAAGGCTAAAACTTATTTGCAATTTAAGTTCAAAACAGAATTAAACAACAGTCTTTGCATGCATGTGTTTATAAAGGCTACGCATTTGAGTGTTTATGCTATGTTTGGAACCAGTGTTTCTGGACAAAGAATAAGAAATCAGGAGATTGGATGGAAAATCACTGAGACAGTAGATATTGGACAACAAATTTCAGAGGGGAAGATGTAGGATTTACGAAGAAAGTGAGAATACACACAGATTCAGAGAGTAGACTGAGATAAGTAATCTAAAGAAAGGCAGAGGCATTTCTGGTAGTTAACAAGTGAAAATATCACTTCTGGAATACAAGGTCCAACTTTAGTGAGTTACTAAGTTTATACAATGTCCACTTCTGGAATTCAGAGAGTATCCTAAGTACGACTAAGTTTGAGTAACAAGACTTTGACCTATACTTAGCTTGACTTATTAATTAGGCATTTAGTACTACAAGGGAGATACACTGGTAAACGCAAAAGTAATAGATTCACGATTATCAGCAGGATCCTAACACATTACTGTATAAATCTATATGTGCAAAATAATATTCCAAAAACAGATTATTCTAACCCCTTCCATGCGACACATAACTGCAAATGTCTGGATTTCAAGATTTTAACCTTCAAAGAAGAAGCATGTGCAATTGTGCACATGTTATCCTAATCAATTCTGAACACCTTAAAGCAAAAATTTCGGCCTTATGACTTCTACTATCCACTAAAGTCTAAACACACGCATATCAGTAAACCAATTTCCATACATGTTCCTTGATATAAATAAATATGCATCTACATGAGGTTTGGCAGAAAACGAGTTGGAACAGGGTGGGTCAGTCTGTACAAGAAATAGCCAGGTAAGGATGTCGGTCATATAAAGTTTAACCCAGCTGGTCATGGTCTAACAGTATTTGATGCGGGCACAGTGGGGAAGACATGAGAATCCTAAATAATATTAATTTAAAGACAAAGAAGATGCACTTTTCCTTCCTTTGAATCATATTTCTACTCGGAAAGCAAAAACTTAAACTGTGAAAGCATTTATGTTTAGGCAAGCGTCTCTAGACAATTGGAAAAAATAAGATATGAGCGTGCAGGGGGGTGTGTGTTCTCTAGACATTTTGTAATGTACTTGCCTTTTTTTATTACTGAAATATCCAATTTTTTTCTGCGTGAGTTCACCTCCTGGTTTCTTAATAACATGTTAAGACAGCTTGGTATATCAGGCCATAATTGGGCTCAAGCAACTCTATAAAGCTTGTAGTCCACAACCATAAAAGAACTCACGTATCATCTTATAGCTTTTCATACAAGTCAATTGAGTTGTCGAACGATTTTGACTTACAATTTCAATCTTTCTTGAATACTGAAACGCAAATATTCATCGGTTCCCCATGGAGTGACTCCCATACACTTGCAAATATCCACTAACATAGGCCTGTCAAACAAAAAAGAAGGCAACAATAATCACTCAAGCAGAAGTATGCAAATTATATCAAACAGAATTGCAGGAAGAAATTTATAAGGTCATACCTGCCAATATTATAAACTGTAAGATCGTCACTAAACAGTTTAGAGAAGCCTAAAACTTCCTCTATGGAGACCTGTGAACGTCTTAAAACCTGCATGACAGTGACATGTGGTTGGTAAAATACAAAAATAACTATAAAGCTTGTATTTAATGACTCTTAAAATGCAAACTGACTTTAGTAGCAAACTTAATAAATTCCTCAGCAGTCGGTTTGATTTCTCCACTCCTCGAGTCTTGAACTACCTTGACCGAGTGGAGAAAATAAAGGGAACCTGTTCTTCTATCTTGTCTTTGAGGGTTAATGGTAGAATACCGGGGAACAACCTGAGTATTACCGGCAACAGAAGTTCTATCGAGGGAATAACGATGTAGATAGCACCAGGGACACGCCTGAATATGTCAGCTGTGGCTCGTGTGAGAAGTTGTCTCTCCCTCCTGGAAAGACTCATGCCACGAGACATCTTTACCATCAACCTCAAACTAATACTCACATCAGCGCGTAGGATGTCAATGCCTAACTTGTGCCTTGCCCGCATTCCATAATAAGCAATTTTCATATCAATCATTTCCATTTCCCAAGCTTTTCTGAAAGAAGTGATAGCATAGAACAAGAACAACATCAGGGTTATGTAACTTTAAACAGAGAATTCACAACGAAACTATCTAACCTGATCATTAGCGCCACAACTCTCAAAGCTGGACCGACACCTAATATGATGCTCCATACTCTACATAAAGTTTTGAGACGTTTAGGATTATCTTTAGTTTCTTTGCCACTCGAGTCAGCTGGATCACCATCTTCGGAGGATTCCGCTACTTTCTTTGCAGATTCATGCTTATGATCACCATCTACGAAACTACGATCATGTGAGTTGGTGGAAAAACAACGAACAAAGAGTGGATCCGTCCTTGGACCTAATTTTGCACAGCAGCTACTCCTAAATAGGCTCAACGCAGAAAAAATCACAGATTCATCATGCTTCTTGCTACCCTTGTCTTGAAAAGGGGTACCAGTTGAAGTGTTATATGCAGATTGAGATTCCTGAAACATAGTGGACTGGACTGGACCAAAATAAAGTGTGTGAGTAGATTTGTTATGCAAGTGATACGGGATAACCTTCTTCCTAAAAATAAGTGCTGCAGAAGCCATTGTCCAGGAGATATGAAACGCAAACAACCAGGTCAAGCACCTAGACAGCAGGAAACACCAATTAAATCCAGTCAAAATGAAACCCCCTCAAAATCAAGAGAACATAGCCAAACCCTAATATATCAAGAAGAATAAAACAAATAAATATATACATAACCAATTTCATATCAAACAAGCTTAATTAGAAACAAGTACAAGTTAAAAAACAAACAAACATGACACCCACAAGCCCTAAATCAACAGAAATGTAAGTTTGAGATAAACCCTAAACTGCTACTTGCTAAAATAATCGCTAAAAACTAAATACATGAACATTATCCTATATTTTACATAAGAACGAGGTACAAATGAAGCTTTATTTACCTACAGATTAGCTGCAAACTTGAAGAATCGAGTCGCGATGTATCGTCTCCCTCTCCCTGGTTTCCCAAAATGCCTATATTCCCCTCCCCAAGTATTACATTAACTTTGGGTTATTTATAAATCAGGTCACTAAAATGGGTATGAAGTATCAAATTGGTCACTAAACTAAAAACGGTATCAATTAGGTCATTGAAGTCAATTTTTACTTGGTTGTAAAAATCGTTAATCGGTATAAATCAGTTGAGGTACCGATTTAAGATTAATCGGGTAATCGGGGATTAATTGAAAGGATTAATCGGAGTATTAATCGGATATTATATTAATATTTAATATATTAGCCTAATTTACAATTAAACATATCATTTTAAATAAATTCACAGGATTAATCGGATTTCAAAAGTCGAATCGGTTGGTTACCTTACAGAGGATTAATCGGGGATTAATCGGCTAAATCGGGGATTTTTAGAACCATGGTTTTTAGTATCAATTGAGTAACTTCTTCATTATCTTCATCTCCAACTAATAATCAAACACAAATATCTACATGATTTTGATATCAAAATCCTAGCATATATATATATATATATATATATATATATATATATATATATATATATATATATATATATATATATCCAAATTGATCATCTCCTCACCATCTACACAACCATATAATTAATAATTAGCCTCTCCCCCTCCTGCATGCACAAAAATGAATTTCAGGCAAATTTACCCCAAAATTCATTTTTGTGCATGGAGGGTGGGAGAGGCTAATTATTAATCATGTGGTTGTGTAGAGGATGATGAGAGTATCAATTTGGATATATATATATATATATATATATATATATATATATATATGTTATGGTTTTGATATCAAAATCATGTATATATTTGTATTTGATTTTCAGTTAGAGATGAAGATAATGAAGAAGTTACTCAATTGATACTAAAAACTGACTTCAGTGACCTGATTGATACCGTTTTCAGTTCAGTGACCAACTTGATACTTCAGGCTCACTTCAGTGACCTGATTGATAACAGTATTACCAAATGCACATTTCTTAGTAGATACAATAGGCAGATTAAAACATGTACTCATGACAGTTATCTTACATGGCATGCAATCAATGTTATTACAAACATCCGTGTTTCTTTGCATAATGGGGGTTCTATATAAGTTACCTTTTAACTCAGTTACATTGTGTGACGCCCCGGGATCCGGGCCGTCAAGGTCCAATTTCCATTCAATATCAATATCTCTTGAGTTGTTTTTTTTTTTAATATATATATTTGATAATTAAGCAATTGACCCCACACAAATACACACACACACCAGTCATATGCTCATAGAACAACATCCACAATATTTAAAAGTTTTAAAATTAACAGTTATTACAAGCCCAGAATTTACTAAGTACATTGTTGAACAAAGCTTCTACAGGAAGCACTTCAACAACTAAAGTTTATTACAACTTACACACTTAATTTACATAAGTATACTAAACCCCTTCGCTTGTCACTACCTCGGGGATGGTCGCCAGCACACGCTCAAAATGTCGCCTTTCCCTTACCCTCTTGCGGGGTGTGGTACGTAGTATCGGCATGGGACCTAGTTGCTATATACATAAGTAGCAAGAGTGAGCTATAATAGCTCAGCAAGATCATACTGTAACTAAAATTTAAAATGTGAACGAGTATACATATATGTATATGCATATATAATAGCAGGAAACAATTAAAATCCTTAAGGAAGAATAGAGCTCTCATTTAATAATACATCATCCACTTACTATTATCAGAAAGAAATCTAAATTAGTATAATATCAGTTTTTCTTCATCTGTAATCATAATTCCATCATCTCATATCATTATTCTGTTTTCAGTATAGAAATCTGAAATAATATAATATCAGTTTTTCTTCATCTGTAATCATAATTCCATCATCTCATATCATTATTCTGTTTTCAGTATAGAAATCTGAAAACCATTGTCTACACTTTCTTTTCAAAAACATTGGGGATATCTGCTGTCGCCTGATACGTTAGGACGATGATCAGTCGCCTAATCGTACCTGCTCTCTTTTTACTACCGGTAGAAGGAATGAAAATCATCCCTGGAGGAAGGCCACCTGCTAACATCCTCCCTTGGCATCTTCGTGCCGTAATAAAAATAATAAATGCTGGACTGTGTCGCACACAGCCCTGACACAGCCACTTACGCACGTCTGTTGCAATCCCCCTCTTTATCACATCATTATTCTCTTTTCAAAATATCATTCCACATTTCCATTTTCTCACTTTCATTTCCACCTATCATTCTCTCATATCATTTCCATTCTCGCACATTACTTCTATAAAATATATATGTCATAATGCTTTGATTATGATTCAGACCTCTCTTTCATATTCAGAAATCAAATATACTTTTATATTCGTAAAATATTCCATCTATTTTAAGAGTAATGCATGATAATCAAATAATGTTTATTAAACCGCTGATACTCAAAAAGAACATTTTTAATATAATATTATAACCATATAACCCTCGATAACAACTGATACCATTCTCTCTTATTCTCATAATCATAAGGCATGTTCAATTCATGCATAATCGTCTCTATACATATCCATCTCATACTCTTATTCATATTCATATACATCTTATACTCATATCCATATTCATATACATCTTCGTATATCTTTCTTTTCAATATTAATACTCAAGGAAGACAATTTCTTCACAATATAGTAATAATAGCATCACATATATATATTCCACGAAATCAAGTTTCTTTGTGAAGATAAGTAGTTTTACAAATAAGGATAGAAGAAATCTTGCCTCGGTTTCGATAAACTCTGGGAGAGAGTCGTCGAATGTAGGGTGCGAAGTGAAGTTAAAATCTCAAAGAACCAGTTTGGCTTTATGCTAAGGAGATTGACGATTGATGCCATTCATCTCGTCAGATGCCTTATGGAAAAGTTTAGAAAGCGTCGTAAGGACTTGCATATGGTGTTCATTGATCTTGTGAAGGCCCATGATAGCATTCCGCGTGATGCTATCTAGAGGAGCCTAGTAGAGAGGAGGGTGTCGTCGTCATACGTTAGGGTGATATAAGACATGTACTCTCAAGACAGGACTTATGTTAGGACCCCAGTTTGTGATACCTGGTATTTGCCTGTGGAGATAGGGCTACACTAGGGGTCGACCCTAATCCCTATTATTTTCACTTTAATCCAAGATGTCATTTCACGGGGGATTCAATATGGCGTCCTGTGGTGCTTGCTCTTCGCTGATGACATTTTGTTAGTGGCTGAGACGAAGGGGGGGTGAACGCGAAGTTGGAGTTATGGAGATCTACTTTAGAATTCCAAGGCTTATCTGTGAGACGGTCCAAGACCGAGTATCTCTGGTGTAACTTCAGTGGTGAGGCCAACGAGGAAGGTGTATTTGGGTTTGATCATTCAGAAGGAAGGTGAAATCGAAGACGATGTCACTCATCGTATCAAGGTTGGGTGGTTAAGGTGGAGAGCAGCATCAGGTGTGATGTGCGACAAGAAAGTCCCTTTAAAGTTGAAGGGTAAATTCTATAGAACGGTTATTTGACCAACGATGTTGTATGGTTCCGAATGTTTGGTGGCAAAGAAAATGCTTGAGTGCAAGTTGGAAGCAGCTGAAATGAGGATGTTGCGGTGGTCATGTGGGCGCACGATGGTGGATAGAATCCCGAATGTCACTACTACAAATTTAATCTTAGAAAACGCCACTTACATAGCGTTTTTGACATACGCTATTTATGATGGCTGCTTATATAACGTTTTTTTCAAAAACGCTATGCAAGATATTAAAAAGAAAATGGAAAATAAAATAAAATAATTAGCATAGCGTTTTCCTGTTGAACGGTATATAAGGTGGAGAAAAGATAGCGTTTAGATAAACGTTATGGGAATTTTAAGTAATTAATAATTTTTTTTAAATTTTTTTGACTGATTTAAAACGTTTTGTGAAACATTATAAAAGTTTTACTTTTAATCAAACAATTAACACCCATGATTAAGTAGCAGCGCGGGACTTGGATTAATTAGTAGCGCGGGACTTCTTCTATCTAATTCTCTCAGCATCTGAATTATCTCAATTAACATCTCATCTAATTCTTCTAATCTGGTTATAATCGGGTCAAGGGAGAGAAGGCGATTGGAGTCTTCATCTAATCGATTGTAAGTATTTTATTTTAGGGTTTTTACTGGGCTTCAAATTTTGGGGGGTTTTTAATGGGTCTCTCTGTCTCTCTTCCTCTCACTCTCCCCCACTCTCTCTCCCTCTCTCTCCCCCACACCTCTCCCACAGACATGTATGTAAATTGGTTTAAATATGTGGACATTGAATTTGGGGTTTATATGTAGCTCTTGAAATCTACCCTGTTGTTAAATTACGTGGCAAGTTCTTTTCTCTACCCCCCCTGTTTTTTATTTTGCAATCTTTGTGTTAAAATGTTTAGTTTGTTCTAGTTAAATTCTACACCTTTTAGTTTTCAATTAATAATATGTTTAATTGGATGATGACCTCTGATGTTGTTTAATTTTTGGTTTTTAATTGGATGGTTAACTTCTGATGATGTTTTTGTATTGAAATGGAGTCTGTCAGCCTCTTGTTTTTTATTTTTTTTCAAATTTGATTGATTACTATGTGTGTATCTAGGTGACATTCTTTTGACATTATCTTTTTTTAGATACATTACTGATTCAGTTTTGTAAATGTTATGTCACAGATTTAAATTACATTCGCTAGTTGTTATTTAAAATCTATAGATACAATTTTAATTCCTTAACCGAACCAAAACAAGTTAAACAGACGAAGTAAATTCTACAGAAAATGCAGTTAAAGGATTTACGTAACCATGAATTACTTCTTCTGTCTCGTAATTGTGGGGATGTTTCCAATACCCAAAAAGTGTAGTAATTGTAGTACTAATAAATATAACTTGAAGAAGATTTTAAGTTCACTAAGCAAGGTATACTTGATCATGGGACATGATCTATCCAAATTATGAACATCTTGCACATGTAGGTGAGGCTGCCCTCTTGTTTGCACCAACCATATGTGAAAGAAGTTCATATTAAAGAAAGTACTCAGTTGTATATTTGCCACTAAAATTGGTAATAATGCTATATGCTACTACTGCTATTATTACTTTTTTTCTTTTTTTTATGTACTGTAATAGTTATATTTCACATTGGCTTTAGTTTCAGATCTGAACTTGAAAAAATTACAACTTCGTCTATAATCTAAAATAGTAAGCCCCGGTATACTATTGAATAATAGCTACTAAACATATTTATTTCTTGTGATTATACTCTGTGTTATTTGGTGTGTGGAGCTTAATTTGAATGTTAATGACTTAATCACGCTCCTGCTTCAGGTTATATATATATATTTTGGTGTTCTAATGGATCATAATTGGGTAAAAGCACCCCGTATGTCAAAAGAATATGAAAAAGGTGTGGACGAGTTCTGTAAGCTTGCAGGTTGACATGCAAAGGATATTAGATTCATTTTGTGTCCATGTCAAAAGTGTTTGAATGTTTTAGAAGTTAATGGCCTGGACAAATTGAAGGAACACTTGATGTGTGAAGGTATTGATAAAACTTATACATGTTGGACATATCACGATGAAAAGAAAGGTGAACGCAGCTCAAATAATATAGATTCTAATTATCAGTTCGTAGATGGAATGGATACCAATTTTATGACAGATGTCGAGGGTAGTAATTCTAGTGATGAAGGTGATATCCCCAACGTGATCAATGAAGAATTACGAGATCATCCTGATATGAATGAGAGGTTAAAGGATGATGCTGCTTTACCATTGTGGCCGGGGTGCACCAAGGCTTCTAAATTATCAGCTATGTTGACATTGTATAACTTAAAAGTAGGACATCAAATTTCTGATGTGTTTTTCACGGAGATGCTCACAACTGTTAGTGATCTCTTGCCAGATGGAAATGTCCTTCCCCGTAAAACCTATGAGGCTAAACAAATGCTCAAATCTATTGGATTAGTACATAAAAGGATTCATGCTTGCCCTAATGATTGTATTCTATATCGAAATGAGTATGTGGAGTTTAATGATTGTCCGAAGTGTGGTTTACAACGTTATAAGAATAATAATTCTCCCGCAAAGGTCATGTGGTACTTCCCAATAATACCTAGACTTAGGCGATTGTATGCTAGTGTGGAAGATGCTAAAAATTTGACATGGCATCATGATGGGAGAGTCAAAGATGGGATGTTAAGACACCCTGCTGATTCACCTCAGTGGAAGACATTTGATGATAGATATAAGGATTTTGGGAAGGAGCCAAGGAATCTTCGTCTAGCACTTTCAGCAGATGGAATAAACCCGTACCGTCTTCAAAATTGTTCGCATAGTACATGGCCCATGATTCTGATGATATATAACTTAGCACCGTGGCTTTGCATGAAGCGCAAATATATGATGATGTCTATTTTGATATCTGGTCCTGTACAACCTGGTAATGACATTGATGTATACTTGGCACCTTTAATTGAGGATTTGAAGCTACTGTGGGAAAAGGGCATTGAAGTACAAGATGCATATAGAAAAGATCAATTCAGGTTGAAGGCCATGCTGTTTGGAACAATAAGTGATTTTCCTGCTTACGGCAATCTTTCAGGATACAGTGTGAAAGGCTATTATGCATGTCCTTTGTGTGGTGAGGAGACTGATCATATCCGACTGAAAAATTGTAAGAAGTGTGTTTATATGGGGCGTAGGAGGTGGTTGGGATCAAATCATCGATACAGAAATATGCCACTGGCATTCAATGGTGAAGTGGAAGAAAGAGGGGCCCCTTCTATACCATCTGGTGATGAAGTGCTTAAAGAGGTTGAAAACCTAAACACACAGTTTGGTAAGAAGTTTGCAAAAAATGTTCCTACAAGGGGTTGTAAGAAGCGTTCAATATTTTTTGAATTAACTTACTGGAAGGACCTCTATGTTAGACATTTTATCGATCTCATGCATGTGGAAAAAAATGTTTTTGATAGCTTAATTGGTACATTGCTTGGTGTCCAAGGTAAAACTAAAGATGGTCTTAGTGCAAGACAGGATATGATGGAGATGGGTATTAGACACGAACTTGCCCCTATAGAGAAACCAGGCAAATCAACACCCTATTTTCCTCCTGCTGCTCATACTCTATCTAGGGATAAGAAGAGAGTATTATTACAAACTCTCCATTCTATCAAGGTGCCTGAAGGATACTCATCCAACATCAAGAGTCTTGTTTCTTTGAGTGATTTAAAATTGAAGGGATTGAAATCACATGATTGTCATGTCATCATGGAGAATTTACTTCCAATTGCTATGCGTTCCATTTTACCAGATAAGGTGCGGGTGACGATCACAAAGTTATGTTGGTTCTTTAAATCAATGAGTAGCAAAGTCATTGATCCAAGAAGGTTGTCATATCTACAACGACAAATTGTTGAGACACTTTGTGAGGTTGAGATGTACTTTCCACCATCCTTTTTTGATACATGCTTCATCTGGTTATACACCTGATTTATGAGACTCGTATGTGTGGTCCTACTCGTATGAGATGGATGAACCCGGTTGAGCGATATTTGAAAATCTTGAAAGAATATGTGATGAACATGTCTCGACCAGAGGGTTGCATTGTTGAACGCTATTTAATAGAAGAAGCAATAGAGTTTTGGTCAGAATTTATTCCAACTGTGGAAGCAATTGGTTTGCCAAGTGATCGTCATAGTGGTAGGATTGATGGTGAAGGTGTGACCGGAGGTCAACAAGTTGAGATCGATAGTGCTCAATGGCATCAGGTGCACCTTTGTGTTCTACACAACACTGTTGATGTTGTCCCTTTTGTAGAATTGCATAAGGAAACTATTAGTGTAGAACATCCGGACAAAGGTGCTAATTGGATAGAAGTGGAGCACAATCGCACATTTATTGATTGGTTCAAAAATTATGTCACAAACGAGTTACTGCAAAACAATGAATCAATATCAGATAGAGTTAGATGGTTGGCAAGAGGCCCTGATCCATTTGTGTATTCTTATAAATGTTATTTGATAAATGGATATACTTTTTACACTTTAGAACATGATGCAACGAGCACAATGCAGAATAGTGGAGTTGCAATTACTGCGACGGCATTACACCAATCATCAAGTAATGAAGAACCAGTTTTATCTAATACGACATATTTTGGAAGAGTTGCACATTTTTGGGAGCTCGATTATGTAGTATTTAGGGTGCCAATGTTTTATTGTAATTGGGTCAACAATGTCGGTGGTGTACATGTTGAAGAATCTGGGTTTGTACGGGTTGATCTTGCTAAGGTTGGGTACAAAGATGATTCGTTCATAATGGCAACACAAGCCCAACAGGTTTTCTATGTTACTGATCCTATTGATAAGAAGTGGTCCATTGTTGTCTTGTCAAACAAGCTCAACAATAGTTATCAAGTTAATGATGGTGTAGATGAAGAAGTTGATAATATAGATGACCCTTTTGTCGGAGCAAATTTTCCCACAAGTATGAGCGATGTTGATGATTATGAATGTTTTTATTCTAGAACTGATCATGATGAGGGCGAATATGTGAATCCAGAATTTTATAACGTGCATGAGCATGAAAGATCCAAACCTACTAAAAAACGCAAAAGGAAAATCAAATCCAAGAAATGTACGTATGCTTTCATATTATAAACTTTTCTCATAAAATTAATCATCTTAATTATAGTGTAAGAATTTTGTGTTTTAATATTTGTCTTAACTTTTGTCATATTAGATTATGCTTGCTATAGTGTATAAGGATTTTCTGTTTTAATCTAATAAATGTTTGCATTCTTTTTAATCTTGTATCAACTAGTGTTATGCTTATTTTTGTCTTTAAACTTGTATTCGTCTGGTATTAAATGTTGTTTTTTTTGCTTTTTTAGGATCATGACTTCTGGATTCGACGGCACTAGTGGCACTGATGGCACTAAGGATAGTGTTGTCACCGCGAAAAGTTCGAGGCGGGGCATAGTAAATATGCTTAAGGTTAAGAGAGCTAGGACTAAAGGCATACGCCAAAGGGTAATTGAAAAATAAAAAATAATGCCCAGCTATACTTGTGTATCTGTAGGAAATTGCCAATTTATATACCAATATCCTTTTTGTATTTGTAGGTGATTTGGAATGAGAGGGGACAACCGATTGGTAAAGAGTCAGTGACCTTAGTAAATTTCATCGGATCTTTTGCAAGAAGGAATTTTCCAATCACATGTGATGATTGGCGTAAAAAGGAATGGGAGACTTTGAAACAAAATTTGTGGGATGAAGTTAAGGTATATTGTTTCATGACTACCTCACTACTGATAGTTGTTAAGTTCTGAATTCAAGTCTGTTATATAGGAAAAATTAATTACTGGGCAAACTATTAGCACATCCAGTAGGTTGCTGACACGAGATTCACATCTAGTAGGTTGTTAATTTTCTTTAATGTACTTTCCATATAAATTTACTGTAAACACCTGACCCCATTGCAGAACATGTGCAAACACATGATATTTAGATAGTTCAGCAACTTGAGTTCATAGCCTAAATTGCTAAGTTCTGAATTCAAGTCTGTTACATAGGAAAAATTAATTACTGGGAAAACTATTAGCACATCCAGTAGGTTGCTGACACGAGATTCACATCCAGTAGGTTGTAGTCTGGGAATTATATCCCAAGATGCAGACAGGGCTTACTGTGTTCAAACACCTTTTTGCTAATCATTAAATAAAAATTAAATAAAAAACGGCTCTTTATATATTTACACAAAGATAAATAAATAAATGATTAGATATGAATCGTGTACGGTGTACGGCTCCTTATATCGTATATGTCTTGTTGCTGGTAGCGGCTCACTGCTCACACACACACAAACTCATATGTTGCATTGTTTTGCATGTTCTAATACAGATTTTACTTTCCCACAAAATAATAATTACTCATTGACGTGATTACTCATTGTTGACTGTAAACACCTGACCCCATTGCATAACATGTGCAAACACATGATATTTAGATAGTTCAGCAATTTAAGTTCATAGCCTAAATTGCTAAGTTCTGAATTCAAGTCTGTTACATAAGAAAAATTAATTACTGGGAAAACTATTAGCACATCCAGTAGGTTGCTGACGCGAGATTCACATCCAGTAGGTTGTAGTCTGGGAATTATATCCCAAGATGCAGACAGGGCTTACTGTGTTCAAACACCTTTTTGCTAACCATTAAATAATAATTAAATAAAAAATGGTCTTTATATATTTACACAAAGATAAATAAATAAATGATTAGATATGAATGTGTACGGTGTACGACTCCTTATATCGTACATGTCTTGTTGCTGGTAGTGGATCACTACTCACACACACACAAACTCATATGTTGCATTGTTTTGCATGTTCTAATACAGATTTTACCTTCCCACAAATTAATAATTACTCACTGACGCGATTACTCATTGTTTTGCATTTAATTGATTGTGAAACAAATGTGTAGGAAACTTTCCATGGCATTGGGGATGAACATAGAAAAAAAATCATTGCTCGTGCCGGTGACCTACATCGGCAGTTTAGAACTAGATTGAGGAATCTTGCGAGAGATGATGATGGTAACTATTCCGCAGAACCACCTGCTCTGTATGCGCACTTTTCTAGTGTGGCACCTTACTGGAAGGATTTTGTAAAATATGCGATGCAAGAGGATTTCGTGGTATACTTATTCTTAAGTGATTTTTCATATTTAAAAAATATTTACTTTATTGTATATTTTATTTGGCTAAGAAATTTCAATTGCAGACAAAAAGTAAAAAGAATAAAGAACAAGCAAAAGGAATGGAGGCACGGTACAAGAAGTCTCGTGTTGGCTATGCACGTATCAGAGAGATACTTGTAAGTTCTTTTTAAGCAACTATATTGAACATTGTTTGACCTGCGTTGATTGCAATAGTACATTTAAGAGCTTAGTTATGTTATATATCAGACTTTTTTTATGTTCTGATTATTGCGATAACTCCTATGATAAGGCATTGGTATGCCAGGGCAACAGGGTTTCAAGCTAGTAGCAGGAAGTTGCTTGATAAAATTTATGAACAGAACATAAAAATTTTCAGAAATGAACTGTTTACAAAACATATTGGTTTTATTTACAGATTCAGAAGAAAATTGATGCTGGTGAAAAAAACCCTATTGTGACTCGAGTAGATGCTTGGGAATATGCAAGGCGTAATAAAAACGGGGTAGTGAATGATCCTGTTACATTGCAAGTCCTTGAGGATGTGGTAATAACCATCTTTCGAGTTTACTAGTTCATTGATAAGTGACATTCTACTACTACAAATTAGCATTGTGTTTTGAAATTGTGTTATTTGTTAATAGGCTACCATATCAGAGAAATTGGGAGAACATGAGCTCACTAATACTGGAACTGATGACTTGCTTTCTCGGTTAATACCATTGGAGTATTCAGGACGAGTAAGAGGTACAGGATGGGGTGTAACTAAGACCTCATTGCAGAATGTATCAACTGTGAGCAAGCTATCAAAGTTGGAAAATGATGTTGTTTTTTTTATAAATGAAATTAAGGAGTTAAAAAGCAAAGGTTATAATCCTAGTATGCAATCTGGAGGTTCCAGCCATATGGATAATTTTGACATAAATAATGAAGTTGACGGTGAACGTAATGATAATCATGAACCTGTTTTAGGTGAAGACCTTCCAGAGGTATATATATATCTCTAGAATCTGTTTTCTATAAATTGTAATGTTTAAAGGCATGATTATACTCTGTTTATCAAGTCTGAAAATTAAGTCCGACTATTACTTATATATACAGTTATAAAGTATTACACGGGATAACTATTACTTAAAATTTATTGTTTTTAATATAGGGGAAAAATGTTTGCTATTTGTATGTGGATCACGATCATAGATATGTTGGTCGAGGGATCTTGCACAATGACCCCAATGATAGAATCCTTCATGGTATCCCACTGGAAGAAGGATATGTGAGGGTGCAATTTGAGGTGGCGGAAAAGTCGGAGTTAAAAACTCCTTTGCCCAGATGTTGTGACGAGGCCAATCTTGTTGGGAAGCTCCGGGATATATTCTTGCATGGCCATGCAAATTGGTCTCCATGAAACTTGAGGTTGAGTATATAATCTTGTTAAGTATGCATGAAGCTTGTGAGTATATAAACTCAAGTTAATTTTCGTTAGATTCTTGCTTATTAGTCATCACATATCACATACACATAAATTAAAATAAGTCACAAATGTCTTATAGGGTTCTGCTAGAAAAATTATATATAATTCCCCCTTTAGGTGGGGCCGCATGGGGAAAGTATAGAATGAGTAGTTGTGTTCCTTCAAGCTCACCATTATTCTTGAACTTGGAATGAAATAGATTCTTTGCATTACCCTTTCTGTTTGTTCCTTATTTTCTACCAGCAAGCACAGGAATATTGGTAGCTATACTCGAGGGTACAACGCATTACAACCTGAGAGTAAAGGACAGAGCATAATGACACAACTGATACATTTCCTTTAACTTCAACGAATTTGCATTATATCCAGCCTTTAATTTTGTTAATATGCCACCTGCTTTACCAGATGTTATGTATTGATATTATTGTTTGATATTTTTATTGTTTTGCTATTTCTAAGACAACTCCAAGAACCATGAACAAGAAAAAAAAGTATGCATGCTATGGGCCATAAGAAGATCGAGGATAAAGAGAAGGAGAAAGCAGATCATTCAATTGTTGCTGTTTCTTCAAGACAACTAGGCTATCCCCTCCCACCAGATGTTTGTCACGATGGAGTTATGGATTTTGTTCGTTTTGCTATTGGGTTTGATCGTGTAACTGACATAGAGGTTAAAATGGGACCATATTGGAATGCGGACCCGTGGATCGAACATATTAATAAGGAGAATATTTTGGAGGTACTGAATACCCAGTGGTTAAGTGCAACCAGCATCATCTTCTATTTTAGGTAATTTGACTTGTCAACAAATTTCACAATTTTTCATGACATCAACCAACTTTTAATCATATTCTTTTTTCTTAAATAAAGGTATTTGTGTGAGGTCTATTTGTCCAAAAGTCCTGACATGGCATCAAAGTTCTCTTTTGTATCACCACATCTTGTGTCTCCCTTGGTCGGAAACTCTGCTAAATTCTTGGCAAATTGTTTACAAGGGTATGTTGACAAAGACCACCTAATGTTTATGCCATATAATGTTGGGTAAGTTACATTTTTAACACACATGTATCACTGAATTTATACTTGGATCTACTTTATGTAATTAGTTCTGACTACAATAATTTTTTTAGAAAACATTGGATCTTGGTAGCCATAAATACAGCAACGGAGAATATTTACTATATGGATCCGGCTCATATGACCAATGTTGTATATTACAAGAATGTCAGAACTCTTGTAGAAACGTTAGTGAATATTTAAAATGTTCTTTTTATACTTAAAACCTACGATACATGTTCTTTATATGTTGTTTAACTATTGGCAATGTTTTTGTTTACAGTGCCATGAGGACTTTTCGGCTGCAGTCTGGGAAGAAATACACTAGTACGATGTCTAACAGTTTTAGATGGATAAATGTACAGGTGATCATCATTAAACAATATCTTCCCTCCATGTGGCTATTTGAATTGCTTTTATCCATTGCTTTAAACTGGAAATAAAGGAGTTAAATGAGTGCACTATCAAACTTAAGACCCCATTCCTATCAACTAAAATTCGATTTATTACATATTATGGACAATCAATATATTTGGTGCCTCAGATAATTTAAGATCCCTGTAGCTACCTCCTTAATTGGGGATTGCGCCTTGGTTAATTTTCACATTGTATCAAAGAGCAATCAGTTTGATAATTAAGTAATGAACAGAGGAGGTTTTGTTTGAGGCGGAAAGTTTCATCCTGCAGCTAATAATAAGGTTATTCCCAATTTAAAGTTATTTCCTGGATACAGTTATATTCGAAGAGGTGGTGTTTCTTTAATTTGATCTGTAAATTAAAGGACTTAGAGTAGGGTAAATTTAGACTATAAGTGGCCTAGCTAGGTTGTTCTGACATGTTTTTAACGTTGTCAAGGTTTGTGTAGCTATATCCAGGAGTGATTTAACTAATTGCCTATGCTATATATGCCATATAATTAATTATTTCTACATTTAAATCTTACTACTTTTAATTAAGAGAACACTGTCTGTATTAACTATCTTAGATTCAATTTTGCAAGCAGTTGTGAACTAAACTAAATGATTCATAACACAACACTATATATGTATATCATTTTTCGATCTTAATAATTCATATAATGCGTTTATATATATATTAGAATCAATCTCGAGATCGATATATGTCATTCCATATCACTGAAATTTCACAATAATTTAAATCTTTGGGTAACCCAAGTTAAAGCATATTTTCCGTTCTATTGAATTTGGTTCTTCAATGGCAGCAGGTAGCGGAAATCAAATACCTTCGCACTTTATAATCTATCAACACACTACAATTGATTATTGACAGTGTGATCCATTCTCTAGAATCAGACATTTTGAGAATTTGATACTGAAAAATGTTACAAAAATGGATTTGACGTACAACAAACATTATGCGTTAAGAAAAAAACATACTGGGAACAAACAAAAACAGATCAGATAATTTTCAAGTCTATATACTCTGGTCTAACATGAATTCCCAGTTACAAAAAATGCTTCTGATATTCATTTATATCTATTCATTCCTAGATTTGGAGTATATCATTTATAAACTTCCAAAATTGACAATGTTACAGTGCCCCAAGCAAGCTCCGCATGATGGAATTTTTTGTGGATACTATGTTGGATGCTTTATTGATGATTTATTGTGCAGCGGTGAAATAAAAATCAATATTGATGTAAGTGAATTTTTATTTCGTATAAATTGCTCCGTAACTACAAGTTTATTAATACAAAATCTAAGTAAATTTCTAATTATGTTGCTGGACAGTTTACCTATTCCCCAAAATTGAAGTCTTATCCACGCGATAAAATGATCCGCTTCCAGAGTAATTGGGCAGGTTACTTGTACAATCGATTTCTCAGGGATTTGTTGTTAGGGAAGTGATCTTTTGTGTAAATTTTAGTGTGTAATCCGGAGTTTTAGCCGAGAGTTGGAATCCAAACTCTTAATAAAGTAATTTTTGTACGCTACCAACTACCAAGTGGTCTATTAAAGATTTGTATCACTTGTTAATGTTTTGGATTTTATTTTTATTTTAATGCAGAAATTTGATTTGCTTGTTCTGTTGAAATTTTATTTTATTTTTGTATTGGTGAAAATGCTTTATAATTAGGAATAATAATACAGGTTTAAAAATGACAAAAATATAATAAATAATGTTTTTTATAAAAAAAAAAATCTTGGATAGCGATTTTAAAAATGTAATTGGGGTGCTAATTTGAAAATATGACCTACTTACATAGCGTTTGGCAAAAAGCTATCCATGAGACAATTTCACAAACATAGACAGACTTATATAGCGTTTGAAAAAATGCTATACTAGAATTGCACTTAGACAACGCATACTCATATAGCGCTCTATAAAGCGCTATTGAAGTGAATAGCTAATATAACGTTCCAAAAACGCTATGGAAGTATGCACTAAGAGAGCGCTTGGATAAACGCTATGCAAGCTAGATTAACTTACATAGCGCTGGCTTACATAGCGTTTAAAAATGCTATGTAAGCTAAAAAACGAACGCTATGTAAGCTAAAATCTGTAGTAGTGTGTGGTTTTTAGGAATGAGTTGGAAGTGGCGCCCATTTCTGCGAAATTTAGAGAAGGGAGATTGAGATGGTTTGGCCACGTCCGCATGAGGCAGATGGAAGCTCCTGTGAGGAGGGTCGAGAGTCTTTCGGTGGTTGGGGTGAGAAGGAGAGGTAGATCGAAGAGGACGTGGGAGGAGCAACTAAGGTTAGACCTGAAGGCCTTAAACCTAAACGAGACCATGACCACTGATAGGTGCTCTTGGAGGCGCCAGATCAGAGTAGTGGATTCTCAGACTTGGGTTGTCTCGATTAGCTTTGAATTAGAGCTTGGTAGTATCATTTGCATTTTATTTTATATTTTTATTTATACTCTCATGTGCTTTTGGTTTAGTTCTGTCATGGAGCTTAGCGCGGAACCATCTATCCTTCTGCTAGAGCGGAGTGCTTCAAGAGTGGCATAGTCAATTCACTCCAAGGTAAGTCCCATGTGTATACAACCATGGGCTTAGGTATGGTGGTGAACTTCATATCTCGATTTATATCACACACTATTTTTTGTTGTGCACAAAGATGGGGTCTTCACGGAAACAACCTCTCTATCGTAAAAAATAGGGACAGGGTTTAGGGTTTTAGGGTTTAGGGTTTAGTGTTTTAGGGTTTAGGGTTTAGGGTTTAGGGTTTAGGGGTTTAGGGTTTTAGGGTTTTAGGGTTTAGGGTTTAGGGTTTTAGGTTTTAGGGTTTAGGGTTTTAGGGTTTTAGAGTTTAGGGTTTAGGGTTAGGGTTAGGGTTTAGGGTTTTTTTTAAAGGAAAAAAACATTCCATTGGAACCAGCAATTGATAGACACCATCAAATAGAGGATCAACTTTACCAAACCCACCTAAACTTTGACTAAAAAAATTAGCAGTCACATGCCAATTCTTAAAAAACACAAAAGAAATAAGCAAAGAATAGACCACTAAAACACTCCATATTCGGAAAGAGCGAATGATTTGAGTAGCACTTCTTCCAATAAAATTATAGAATACTATGTTTCTCTTACTCTTGCCCATATGACCATCACACACACTAGGGGACATCCCACATGGAAGGATACTGCTATGCACGCACCACTCATAAGCGAAAACAACCATCCAAACGAAAAAAGTTAGAAACATTGACAAGAATGTGATTATGCTTTATTTAGGGATTAAACCATCAACCTCTTGTTTATGGACTAGGCCACTATGTGTGAGATATGTCTTTGTCAATTTATTGAGCTATACTTGTATTTAACTTGAGAGTGCACATCAGAGTTAAGACGGTGGACTTTGCATGTAATATTGGGACCACTACGCCATAAGTGGGCTAACGTAATGATTTTTGAAAGCGTTACGTGAAATAGTGTTACAATATGTAGTAAATTTCAACCTATTGTAACACCACTCAACTCGTGTTACATTAGTCGAGAACTAGTGTTACAGTAAAGGTCACGATGTTGCATACATGTAACACTACAATAAAGTGTTACATTAGTTAATTTTTTTATTTTTTCATTTTTCAACTATTGTGGTCCCCACCAGCAGGACCAATAGGTGGATCCCACGAAAAAGTGGGCCCACACAAAAAATTGTTACAAAAAAGTGTTACATTTGCTAATGCAAATTTTAAAGTAGGCCCCACACTTCCACGTGTTAGGTGGGCCCCACACTTCCACGTGTCAGAGTGGGCCCCACACTGCCTCGTATTAGAGTGGGCCCACGCTGCCACGTATGAAAATGGTCCCACGCTGTCACGTGTCAGTGGGTCCCACACTGACCTCCTGGTCACATGACTCCTATTTCACCACAACAACCGCTCCATCTACACTTACATTTGGTTAATTTCCTCCATCACTAATATATAACCCTCACACCATAGGTTTTATTCATTATTACTATTATTACTAAATTATTAGAATAATTTTAATTCTTTAAATATGTTAATTATATTATATTATTCACTGAAAAAAATTTATGTATTAGGTTGAAATAAATTTTATATTATTCATTGAAATAAATTTTTTTTACACTATGTATTAGGTTGAAATAAATTTCTATGGTCTCATAAACAAGAAAAATCACAACTCACTATCTCTTGGTATGTCTGTCCGAGCACAAATCACGATTGGGCTGTTATGAATTATTTTTAAAATCCGATTTATTGTTACTCTGATGCTAACAATCATGAATTGCCGGAAGTTTTAATCACAAATCACGCGACTCATTATTCATCGGAAAATTTCATGAATTGCCGGAAGTTTTAATCGTGAGCTTGTTTCGTAATTTCAATTGTATGGTTAGATAGATCGGATAAGGTTTTACAACATATGATTTTATCAGATTTTTCTGGAGTGATTCGTGAGTCACCGGAGTTTGGTCGAACTTGCGAGATTTTGTTGATTTTTTTTTTTTTTGGGGGGTAAATGAGGCTTGGCCTCGTGGAATTTTATAAATAAGAAAGAAATGTACAGACCAAGAGCAAAAAACTCAAAGCCAAGAAAAAATTCATTTGGAACAAGCTCTAAAGAATAAAGCAACCAAGCGAAAAAAAACGCAAGGCAATAAAAGAAATCTCATGGACACACCCAAGAGAAAGAGACCAATAAAAAAACAAACACCAAAGGGCCCAAAAATACAAAGAAACCCACATTGAGAACTACCAAAAAGGCCTAGGAGCTAAAGCATACCCACAAGCCACCAGGCCCAAGAAGCCCAAACCAAATCCTCATGCTGAAAGCAAATCTTGGTAATAAAAACAAGGCGGGCCTTAATAGCAAGCCCAACACCAAACAAGGCCTTACTAAAGCTCCAAACCCTTCCCTGGACTAAAAAGGCAGACCCTAGAAAAAGCCCAGTAAAACGTAGAAATAGTGCTTGAAACCGTACGTTTTGGTGTGTTTTTGGATGAGGACCAAGAATTCCGGTGGCCGGAACGCCGTCCGACATCGGGGAAGCCCAGTTTCCGGCGGGTCGTTCTTGGCGACCCGGAATATTCTTAATAGCTTGTTTGTAACCAAATACTGACCCAGCGTTGATTTTCTAAAGCAAGCATTTTGGGAAATTGATAAATAAAACAAATCAAACAAATATAATTAAAAACTGATTTGGAAAATGTAGGGTAAAAAATAAAAAATTACTTGGTCAAAGTAGTAGTTGACCGTCAAATTACTTGGTCAAACAAATTTATTTTTTCCCGAAATTTTGGCAATTATGTTAAAAGGGATGGATCTTGACCCCCGTATGGCTGGGTCATCCCGAAACATTTTTCAAAGTATCGAAACATCAAACCCTGATCAAACCCCGTTTAGGGGTTACGGTCAAAGCAGTAGTTGACCGTCAAATTACTTGGTCAAACAAATTTATTTTTTCCCGAATTTTTGGAAATTACGTTAAAAATGATGGATCTTGGCGCCCCCGTATGGCTGGGTCATCCCGAAACATTTTTAAAGTATCGAAACATCAAACCCTGATCAAACCCCGTTTAGGGGTTACGGTCAAAGCAGTAGTTGACGGTCAAATTACTTGGTCAAACAAATTTATTTTTTCCCGAAATTTTGGCAATTACGTTAAAAAGGATGGATCTTGACCCTCGTATGGCTGGGTCATCCCGAACCATTTTTCAAAGTATCGAAACATCAAACCCTGATCAAACCCCGTTTAGGGGTTACGGTCAAAGCAGTAGTTGACCGTCAAATTACTTGGTCAAACAAATTTATTTTTTCCCGAAATTATGGAAATTACGTTAAAATGGATGGATCTTGACCCCCGTATGGCTGGGTCATCCCGAAACATTTTTCAAAGTATCGAAACATCAAACCCTGATCAAACCCCGTTTAGGGGTTACGGTCAAAGCAGTAGTTGACCGTCAAATTACTTGGTCAAACAAATTTATTTTTTCCCGAAATTTTACCAATTACATTAAAAAGGATGGATCTTGATCCCCGTATGGCTGGGTTATCCCGAAACATTTTTAAAGTTTCGAAACATCAAACCCTGATCAAACCCCGTTTAGGGGTTACGGTCAAAGCAGTAGTTGACCGTCAAATTACTTGGTCAAACAAATTTATTTTTTCCCGAAATTTTGGCAATTACGTTAAAAAAGATGGATCTTGACCCCCGTATGGCTGGGTCATCCCGAAACATTTTTCAAAGTATCGAAACATCAAACCCTGATCAAACCCCGTTTAGGGGTTACGGTCAAAGCAGTAGTTGACCGTCAAATTACTTGGTCAAACAAATTTATTTTTTCCCGAAATTTTGGCAATTACGTTAAAAAGGATGGATCTTGACCCCCGTATGGCTGGGTCATCCCGAAACATTTTTCAAAGTATCGAAACATCAAACCCTAAACGAATTAACATTTTAAAATCGAAATATTTTAAAATTACTAATAATTTTTTTATCTGATTGGCCTTCAATCTTTGTTTAGTGGTATCGACATTCTAAAAAATTACAAATTAGCATAATTCCAACTTATTAAAAAAAAATTACTATCTAAATTATATAAACATTTTTTTTACCGATTACTATGTAAATTATGTAAAAATTACATTATTGCAAGTCCACTACTACTCATCTAAACATTACGCTAAGTCCACAAGATCCACACACACACAGGTCTATTTCTCAAATCGAAACACAAGCTCTCTTCTCAAATCGAAACAGATCTAAACACAGGCTCAAATCGTAGAACACAAATCGAAGAACACAAGCTCCTCTTCTCTTCTCTTCTAAACTCAGGTCAATTACGTTCTGTTTTGCATCATCTAGGGTTCATTACAATAGGGTTTTTGTGTTATAATTTGGGGCTTTTGTTTTATTAAATTAGGGCTTCATCTAGGGTTCATTGTATGTTTGTTTGTGTCTATTATATACGTTTTTGGGCTTCATCTATGTTTTGTTTCATCTTTTGGTGACTCTTTGTTTATTACTTTTGTATAAATGTTTTGTTGCTTCCTCTGGTTTCATTTATAATTTGTATAAATGTTTTGCATCATCTAGGGTCGGCATTAAATTAGGGTTTTTGTGTTATAATTTTGGGCTTTTGTTTTATTAAATTAGGGCTTCATCTAGGGTTCATTCTACGTTTGTTTGTGTCTATTATATACGTTTTTGGACTTCATCTATGTTTTGATGCTTCTTTGCCTGAGTGTTTGTTTATTACTTTTGTATTAATGTTTTTTTGCTTCCTCTATTTTCAGTGCTTGCTGTCAGAACTAGTGTTTTGGTGTTTATCACTTGGCGATGGATACATACGTGTCCAGGGTGTACTCTGTTTGAAATGTACTGCTAATAGCTGCAAAATACAATTGCAATATTTCAAACAGGGTATCCCATGGACTCGTATGCATTCGCTTAGGCTAAGTTTTTTCAAGATTGCTCTTAACAAACTATCTTAACAGGCCTAACATAACCTAACAGGCCTAGACATTAGAATTACTTAATAGGCCTAGACATTAGAATTACTTTTTGCTTAGGGCATTCGATCAAACTAGCTGATGATCAAACTTTTTGCTTAGGTTTTAGAAATGGAGTCTGAGTGGATAGGACTTCCAAGATACAATCAAGAATATGTAAATGGGATAGAAGCATTTTTGGAAAATGCGTTTCCCCTTTTTGCGGTAGGTGCTGAAATGAAGTGTCACTGCAAGACTTGTAATGGTCAAAACTGGCATCGTAAAGATGTAATTTATGATCATCTAATTTACAAAGGACCTTCCCCATTACATGTCCAATGGATATGTGAGACTTCACAGAAGAAAGTTAAAGTAAAAGATAGTACTGACCTTGGGGATTTCAACACGGGGACTAGCTTTGGGGATAATTTACAAGCGATGTTTTATTGTACGGGCAAAAGGTGGGAGAATGTAAACGATGAACCAGATACGGAAGCTAAAAGGTTTCTGCACCATGTCAAAGAGGGAAAACAACCCCTATATCCAGGATGCACGAAATTTTCTCGGTTAAGTTTTTTTATTAGACTTTATCAATTAAAGTGTATTCATGGAATTACCAATTCTGCCTTCGGGGATTTATTAGTGTTGTTAAAAGAAGCCTTTCCAGAAGCCCAGTTGCCTTTGTCCTTTAATGCCGCGAAGAACATAATCAAGGACTTAGGCCTTCATTATCAGAAAATACATGCATGCCCAAATAGTTGCATGTTGTATTGGGCTGAAAATGAAAAAAAAGAAGCCTGTGATAATTGTGGGGTTTCGAGGTAGGTTGTAGCAGAAAAGAAAGGATCCGCTGCTGACAACGATCCAGAGATGTTGATTAGCAAAGTGCCAGCAAACGTTATGCGATATTTGCCACTAAAACCGAGGTTAAAAAGAATGTTTATGTGCAAAGAATTTTCCAAACTCATGACATGGCATGCAGCGGGACGGGCAAAGGATGGGAAACTAAGGCATCCGGCTGATGCTGAAGCTTGGATGACAATGGATGCCATGTATCCTAATTTTTCTTCGGAAATTCGAAATGTTAGACTAGGTGTAGCTTCTGATGGATTTAATCCATATCGTGCCATGAATTTAAGTCATAGTACATGGCCAATTTTACTAGTGAACTACAACCTCCCACCCTGGCTTTGCATGAAGCAAGAAAATTTAATTCTTTCAACTTTAATATCGGGGCCAGATTCTCCAAATAATAGTATCGACGTGTATATGCAGCCTTTAATTGCCGAATTGAAAAAATTATGGGATGTTGGCATCAAAACCTATGATGCCTTGACTGGTCATAATTTTAACTTACGGGCACAGGTGCTTTGGACCATTAGTGATTTTCCAGGATACGCTATGTTGTCAGGTTGGAGCACAAAGGGTAGACTAGCGTGTCCAGTGTGTCACTACGATACTTGCTAAGATTATTTAAAACATAGTAGAAAAATGTGCTATATGAATCATAGAAAGTATCTTGAACCTTCACACAAATGGAGGTTTGATAAGAGGTTGCAAGAAGAAATCGTTGATAAACTTTGTGAATTTGAGATTATATTCCCCCTGCCTTCTTTGACATCATGGTGCACCTGCCTGTCCATTTATGTAAGGAAGTTGAATACGGCGGACCAGAGCACCTCCGATGTATGTATCCTATTGAGCGATATCTTGGCAAGCTGAAATCATATGTTCGTAATAGGAGCAGACCAGAAGGTTCAATTGCAGAAGCCTACCTAGCAGACGAGTGTGTCACATTCTGTTCAAGATTTTTGGGTGGTGAAGAAGCAAAGTTAAGTACTGATTTTGAAAGAAGTGGCCAAAATGTACGGTATCATATTGGAACAAGAAGGAATAAAGATGGCAAAGTTTTTCAATTAACAGAATCAGATTGGAAAGCATGTCATACCTACACTTTGTTCAACAGTGGTAATAAGGAAATTCAGACTTTAATCGAGTAAGTTCTTTAGTCCTTAATTTATTTATTAAATAATATAAATTTGGAAAATGCCTTACTTTTTACACTGTTTGAACTTAATTTTTTCATAGGGATCACCGAACTTTAGTGGAAGGTGATGCAACTTCAAAGAGATACAAAAGGGAACGGGCACACCATGAAGACTTTTGGAAATTGTTACAAGAACAGGTTTCCAAAAGGGACGCAATTTCGAGTGAGTTACAGGTGCTTGCATTGGGTCCATTAGGAGATATAGTGGGTATGTGATAAATGGTTATCATTTCCATACAAAGAGCAGAGATTCTCGATGCACAACTCAAAATAGTGGCGTTTTTTTGACTGCTAAAACCACTAGTTTTTCAAGTTCTAAGGACGAAAACCCAATTATCGGGGATGTAAACTACTATGGATCAATTGAAGATATTATTGAAATTGATTATTGGGGAGTTCTTAACGTGGTTCTTTTCAAGTGTTGTTGGTACCAAGAAGAAAGAGATCCCTATGGTATGACTAGGGTGAATTTTAAAAAGTTAAGCCACAAATCTGATCCTTATGTCATTGCTTCACAAGTGCAGCAAGTATTCTATGTGGAAGATCCGGTTGAAAAAGCTGTGCACTATGCTATTAAAAATTTACCGAGGGACTAGTGTGACACTGAAGACAACGATTGTTCTGAAGAAGAATACAACCACATCACTCCTGATAAACCTCATATTAATCTTGGTTGTGAAATAGAAAATCAAGTTGGTGAATTTAGTTGGTTTAGGGATGATGTCCCTAAATGACAAATTCCCAAGTCACCAACTAAAGTAAAAAAAACTCCTGTTTAGTATGAATTATGGTTAATTGTCTAAGTTTGTAATGACCTATTCAAGGCTCCTATTTAGTTGCTATGTGATAAATGTTTTTTCCCTGTTTATTGCATTAATTTTACTAGGTAAATAAATTATTTTCTGTTGATTGCATTAATTTTTTCTATTGTAATGATTTATTGCATTAATTTTGTTTTGTTTATTTGTTAATCAAACTCCTGTTGTTAACTTTACTGTCTTATGTAATTTTTATTGCATTTGGGTAAATTTACGTAATTGTCTTTTGTTATTTTATTGCATCATACCTCATTTTATAGTCATTTTTGTACTCCTTGTATTAATTATTTTATGTTCATTTTTGTAGGATGCTAGATAAATTTGTCAGTATAAGATTTTTCTACGAAGGGGTGTTCAGGAAGACTTTATATTCTGGTGGAAAGACCTTACTTGTTCACAAAAAAGATGTTGATACAGTTTCATATACGGTGCGTATGGAATATGTCAGGGATCACCTCAATTACGAAGAAATTGGAGGAGTATATGTCTGGAACGAAGAAAACAAAGATTGGAAGCTTGTGAAAGATGACACAGACTTTATGGAACTTGTAAATGGCTGCAAAAATGGTGCAGAAATAGCTTTCTATGTTGACAACTTTGTTGACAAAAAAATTGAGCCATTGCTTCAATTCCAGCCAAGCGTAGTCGTACGACCGAGGAAGAATATAGTTCAAGGTATTTATGTTATATATGTGTGTGTGTGTGTGTGTGTGTGTGTGTACACTCCTTGTTGCTTGATTAAGTGTTACATTTATGTTACAGTTGCCGCCCATGAACAAGTGAAGCGTACATTTGTTACTGCACACCAACTCCAACAGCAAAAACAAGGTAAGAAGGTTCCGAGGTCACCTCAGTTGCAAGAGGTACGTGAATAGCAAACACAAGGTAAGAAGGTTCCGAGGTCACCTAAGTTGCAAGAGGTACGACAAGTACCTGCGATTACAAGAGGAACAACGAAAAGGAAATTGGAGTTACAGAATAGTACTAAGGCAGGCAAAATAACTAAAGAGAATCAAATTATTGTTGAGGTACTAATATTGTCCCCTCACCCCTCTTTTTCTATTAATTATTGTTGTTTTCTGATATAAAAAGTGCAATTTTTCGGATTTGATGTCTTGCAGTTGCCACCAGTGAATCCGTATGAGCTAGGTAGAATTAAGCGTGTGCAAGAAAACAAAGAAAAGTTTTTTGAACTTGGGTTAGGAAAATATGCTGGTAATCCAAATCCACCTAGAGTCGAGGAAAGTAAAATAAAAAAGAAAGATGGGGAGGAATCTGATGAATATATTGTGGAAAATGAGATTGAAGATGATACTGATGATTCGCCGGTGGTGATATTTATTTTAATGAAAATATTTGTATTGTTTAAAATCAGTAATTAAACATAAAAAACATTAACTAATTCATAAAATAGTATTTTTAATTAATTTAAAGTAGTACATTAACTGCTTACTACGCTCATATAACATGTTAATTTATATAATAGAGACATTTTTAATTAATTTCATTTCTTGGCTCTTGATTTAGTATATGAAATTTTATTTTGTGTGAAGCTAATGTTATCTTCATATACACTATAGACAATTAAACCTGTCAAGGAAAGGAAGACTAAACATGGTCCTAGAACTCGTTTGCAAGCAAAATGTACGGATTCAGATGGTAAGGATCCGGTGCATGGTATAGAGGAAATGGGAAAGAAAGTTGCCACTGCTACTGAGAAGGAAGTTCCCACTTCTAGAATCCATGCAAAACTTTTAAAACCGACATGTAGTAAACTGTTAAAATAGGGAGACAATTCTGTACCAAGTGGATCAGTTGCTGCTTATATAGCAATGTGGGAACGTCAGAAGCAGAATCTTGAACTTGATCCAAGGATAGAGGAGGATATTGTTGAATCAAGTTTACCGAATGCAGATGAAGAAGTTAAAGTAGGTAATATGCATTTGTACGCCTTGAATCTACATTAGGTGGATTATTAACAATAATATATTAATGCAGTTCATTACATCTTCTTGTAATTTTTGTATACCTGTACAGCTCCTAAAAAACATAGAGGACGGACAAAAATGTTAAAAGTTCATGGCGGGAGTCCTGGTGAAAAGCCAGTCATTCATCTTAATAAATGTGGTCAACCAATTGGAGATAAGAAGCTTACATCTGAGCTAAGTAATTTCTTGGGGACACTAGTTAAGGATCACGTGTCGCTTACTTATGTTAATTGGCATGTTGTGCCTGAAGAATTGAAGAATAAAATGCTGGAGTATACTAGGGTGAACTCTATTTCCTAAAATAAAATTTCCCATTCTTTTTTCATATGTATGCATGAACTGATGCAATTTATGTTTGATACATTATAGGATAGGTATGTTATTCCGGAAGAAGGGAAACAGTGGGTAAACAAGACACTTGATTCATTATGGCGAACACACAAGTCCCGTGTCAAAGGTCGTCATTACAAGAAATATGGCAATGATGAGGAAAGGATCCAAAACAGGCCGGACCAAATTCCTCTTGAGGATTTTAAAATTTTACTGAAGTATTGGTCAGATGAAGCAGTTCAGGTACTTTTACTAGCTGACATACATGATATATAAAGTAATAAAAAAAGTTGACCTGTGTATTTTGATTCATTCATTTGGTACAAATGATATTATTTGATACTACACACATTTTTCTCGTAACAGTCATTGGCAGAGGATAATATAGCCCGTCGTAATTCCAATGCCGAGACACACACACTCTCGGTCGGAAGAGTCTTGCTCAAGTTAAAAACAAGCTGGTATGATGATTATCGTTGGTGAATTGTTGGTGTAGTTATCTGTGATTAGTATGTTTAATGCATGTTTTGTGATTAGTATGTTCTTGAGCTAATTGCAGTTTGATCTTCTTTCTCTAATACCACTTATCAAAACATGTTTTTTGAAAATTATTTTCTTTATAAAATCTGGAATAATTATTTTACAAACTGGTTAAAAAATGTGACGGCCCCAAATCCCTTAATCAAAATTAACTAGATAATGGTAAAGCATGCATATTAATTATTTAGACATTACCACTCCCACGCCTAGATCGCCAACAGGTAAGAGTTTGAAGCAATATAAACTACCAATTATTTATTACAGACCACAAATTATTCTAAGTTCAAAAGATTATAGACTAAGTCAAAAGTCTAGCAAAACATGATCCATCTGACCGCCACTCCCTTCTACCTGGAACTGCCTCCTATAGGCTACACCTGAACCACCACAATTCTTACGCGCAGTCTCAAGAGTCCTTACCATCTTCGAGTTTCACTGAAAGGTTAAGGAAAAATAATATCATTGAGCCAATTGCTCAGCAAGTGCATAAACAACAATATAAGACTGGCAAAATAATTCAACTGTAAAGCAAGATATGAAATCTGTAAATGAACTGTATCAACTGAATCAATATCAAAATAAAATGAGAAGGAATTGGAATATCTGATAAGACGCTACGAGCAACGCTGGGTGATCAGCCCACGACAGAGCTCCGAACCCGCATATCCAATACGGTGTTCATCAAATATAAGGGGATCCCAGGCACACATTGGCCTATAATAGTAACATGATTTGGACCGGCGCCTCGGTCAAAGTAACATTCCATCCAATTCCATTTAGGTCAAACAATGTTTATCAAATTCAATTCATCTCAAAGAAACAAGAATATCAATGTTATATCAAGTTGTTAATCAACAAGAATAGGATTCTCAAATTTCGAATAAATGACAAGGGTCAAATGAAGAAAATCAATCATTTCGGATTCTTAGAAGTTGGGGTTATATTTAAAGTACTTGGTTAAGTCAAGAAAATAAGTCAAGAATGAATCAGTGTTTTAAGGTAGAAAAGAATTCATCAAACAAGATGGCGTTTATATAGTTGATTCAAGGTTTCAAGAATTTAAGAAAATACGAAAAGGTTTCCACGCAATGTGGTCATGATTAACAAGACAAGTCAAGTTCAAGTTCAAAGGATATGAATCAATCACAAGGTATACGACAGTATTAAGGTCGGAAAGAATAAGGTACTAATTTGTGACAACTTAACAATTCGATATTTCATGACATTCAATATATGGTATCAACAAGGTAAGATAGTACACTTGCCTTAAATCACGAGATCAAACTAGATAGCGTCCTCCTCAATCGGCTCCTTGCCAGGCCTCCTACTCGGACCTATAATAATAATAATAAACAATATCTTATTTTCCCCTCTTTTGTTTACATATCACAAAGCAATCCTAATACTGCTAACGCCCCATCGATATAACCATGTTATACACATACATTTATACATGTAAACACATAAGTCATGTAAGTCACTTAGCACGTAATTCACTTAACATACAATGTAGTATGATATAGTACTATAATGATTCTACGACTTAACATTGGAGATGTGCCTTTAAGGTTTTGGAAATCACTTATTATATTTTTAGAAATTTCGGCGGCATCTCCTTTGTATAGTCGTCAAACCATACCGAATATAATCGGTCTCAATCAATCACAAAACAACACAATGCACCTCCAAAGTCTACAACTCCATCAATATCGACTACTACTAACCACCAAGCAACTCTAAGTCAACCTAATATCTCCATGACAACTCATTATACAATTCATAATTCAAATTCACATTGCAATTCCATTATGTAAACAATTAAATCAAGTAATTCACATAAGACTCAAGCAACTAACTCCCAAGATTTCACGCAACCACACCACAATCTCTCTTCTCTCCTTCCTCCTTCCTCTCGGCTCTCTCTTTCTCTTCTCTCTCTCGGCCTCTCTCTCTCCCTCTCTCTCTCTCTCTCGGCTTCTCCCTCTCTATCTCTCTCTTTCTCCCTCTCGGTCTCTCTCCCTCTCCCTCAATCTCTCTCTCGGCCTCTCCCTCTTCACCACCAACAATCACACACAAACCCTCACAATGACTTACACAATACTTACACCCACAATTTGAACAATAATCAAGAATTATCACAACCCAACATCATTAACTAACAAATTCATACTAAAAATCAAATTATAAGTTGAAGCCATCAAACTTCATATCATATAATCACCAAAATCATAAACCCTTTTTAATTTACACCTACTAACAATCATCAATTTTCAAAACAAACATACCCACATCATATAAACTCATAAAAACTCAAACCCATCATCAAACTTAACAAAAAAACTTGTAAACACTAACATGCAATCACACATCACATAGTAATCTCGAAAAATCAATGAATTAACACTTGCATGCAAACCCTTGGCTCACTTTCGATCATGGCCGAAAGTTTGGGGTCCTCCGGAGAGCCCGAAAATTCGTGGGTCTCTTCCAGGGAGTATACCCAATCATCAACACCCACAAAACTTACCTTTGATGCTTGATTTTCGAAAACCCTAGTTTGAAAAGTGATGAAAATCGAAATTAAAAGACATGGGGTTGTAGAGGATGAAGAGATGAGTAATTTTATATATAACACTTAATGGTTTTGATGGAGAAATTACCTTGATTCTTGAGGTTGAATGTTAATGGAGGTTAAGAGAATATGGAGAGAATTTGAGAGAGATGAGTATGGGGGGGGGTTCGGCCGTGTGAAAAAAAAAGAAGGGGGGGTGGGTTTTGTCTAGCCTACACACACACACACATGTATTAAAATGTATTTTAATGATACATCTTTTAATTAATTAAAAGACTTGTAAAAATAATTCTATTTACAAGATATTTTGGATCCAAAAATAATTTATTGACACATAAAATTAAAATATGGAATTCTCTTCCTCAATATATTTTTAAAACATTTTAAAAATCATTTTATGAAAAGATTTGAATTTTACAAGTTTTAATATTTTAAAAAGGAAAATAATTGGAAAAATCCTTGTAAAATATTTTAATGCGAAAATAAATTAAACTTTTATTTTTAAAAAGTCTTTAAATGCATAAGGATAATAAAACAAGAAATTTCATGATTTTTACTAACTCCAAGAATTTTATAAAAATGTTTAAGTGAACAAAAATCATGTTTTAACATTTAAAAGCTATACAGAATTTTAATAAAATTTCACGTCAACACATCTAGCAATTAGACACGTAACACATATTCACAATCACACAAACATGTAATGACTCATCAATTAAGGCACATAATAATATTTTAATGCCAAATAATATTATTTATAGAGTACGAAATTCCCAGATATTACATCCTTCCCCCCTTAAAAGGATTCTGTCCCCAGAATCAGCTATGTAAACAAATGAGGGTACTGTTCTAACATATCGCTTTCTAACTCCCAGGTTGACTCTTCAACCTTAGGATTCCTCCACAAGACTTTAACTAAAGCAACTGATTTATTTCTAAGCACTTTCTCTCGGCGATCTTCTATTCTGATCGGCCACTCTACATAATACAAATCTGGCTGAATTTCTACTGGCTCATACTCTATTACACACTTAGTGTCAGGATGAAACTTCTTAAGCATCGATACATGAAAAACATTATGAATATGCTGCATCTGAGGCGGTAAAGCTAATTCATAAGCTACTTTGCCTACGCGTCGCAAAATCTCAAAAGGTCCTACAAATCTTGGACTTAACTTTCCTTTCTTCCCAAATCTGGTTAATCCTTTCCATGGCGAAACTTTTAACAATACTGGATCACCTACTTCAAAATCTACTTTCTTTCTCGTTGGATCCGAATACTTTCTCTGTCTGTCTTGAGCAGCTCGCAATCTTTTCTGAATTATTTCCACTGTCTCTTTCGTCTGCTGAATCAATTCTGGTCCGACTATCTTTCGCTCACCAACTTCTTCCCAACACACAGGAGATCTACACTTCCTTCCATAGAGAGCTTCATATGGAGGCATCCCAATACTAGCATGATAGCTGTTGTTGTAAGAAAATTCCACCAAAGGTAGATGCTCGTCCCAATTGCCTTTAAAATCTATTGCACAAACTCTAAGCATGTCTTCAATTGTCTGAATCGTTCTTTCGCTCTGACCATCTGTCTGAGGATGATAAGCAGTACTCATTCTGAGTTGCGTTCCGAGATGTTCTTGAAACTGTCTCCAAAATCTTGAGTTAAAACGTGGATCTCTGTCAGATACTATAGATACTGGAACTCCATGACGAGTCACAATCTCTTTCAAGTACAAATGCACCAACTTGTCTAGCGAAAATCTCTCGTTAATCGGCAAGAAATGAGCTGATTTCGTCAATCGATCAACTATAACCCAAATCGCATCATGATTAGCCTTCGATCTTGGTAGACCTACTACAAAATCCATTGCAATGTGCTCCCACTTCCACTCAGGTATCTCCAATGGTTGAATTAATCCACTTGGTCTTTGATGTTCTGATTTCACTCTTTGGCATGTATAACAACGACTTACCCACTCTGCAATTTCTCTTTTCATGTCTGGCCACCAAAAGTTCTTCTTCAAATCTTGATACATTTTCGTGCTTCCAGGATGTAATGAAAACTTAGAACTATGGGCATCACACAACAATTCTTCTTTCAACTCTTTCACATCAGGAATCCATATCCTTGAGGAAAATCTTAAAATACCTTGGTTATCTTTCTGCGTACAAATTTCTTCTCCGGTCAATTCATTCAATCTCTGATTCATCACTTCTTCTTGGCATTTCCGAATTTTGTCCAATAGTACTGGTTGAAATGTCATGGTATAGACTTGATCTGCTGGTATCTCTGTTGCACCAACTTCAATTTCTAACTTCTCAAACTCTCTAAACAATTCTTGAGTCATTGTCAATGTATTCAATCTTTCCTTCCTGCTTAGCGCATCAGCTACGACATTCGCCTTTCCCGGGTGATAACTAATGGTACAATCATAATCCTTTATCAGTTCTAACCATCTTCTTTGTCTCATGTTGAGTTCCTTCTGAGTAAAAATGTACTTAAGACTCTTATGATCCGTGAATATCTCACACTTCTCACCATAAAGATAATGTCTCCACAATTTCAATGCAAATACGATCGCTGCTAGCTCGAGGTCATGGGTAGGGTATCTCTGTTCATGAGGTTTCAGTTGCCTTGAAGCATACGCAATCACCTTTCCATGCTGCATCAACACACACCCTAATCCTTTATGCGAAGCATCGCTGTAGATTACAAACTCTCCTTTATCATCCGGTAATGCTAACACTGGAGCAGTTACCAATCTTTGCTTAAGCTCTTGAAAATTCTTTTCACACTTATCAGTCCATTCAAACTTTTCATTCTTCCGGGTCAACTTGGTCAATGGTACAGCAATCTTAGAAAAATCCTTAACAAATCTGCGATAATATCCTGCTAGTCCCATAAAACTTCTTACTTCTGTTGGTGTCCTTGGTCTTTCCCAATTCACAACTGCTTCAATCTTTGCTGGGTCGACTCGAATTCCTTCCTTACTCACAATATGTCCCAAAAATTGGACTTCCTTCAACCAAAACTCACACTTGGAAAACTTGGCATACAACTTCTCCTTTCTCAATATCTCCAATGCTATCCTTAAATGCTCTGCATGTTCTGCTTCCGTCTTAGAGTATATCAAAATATCGTCAATGAAGACTATCACAAACTTATCCAAAAATTTCTTAAACACTCGGTTCATCAAATCCATAAATGCTGCTGGTGCGTTCGTCAATCCAAAAGCCATAACCAAAAATTCATAGTGACCATACCTTGTTCGAAAAGCAGTCTTTGGTATATCCTCTGGTTTGATTTTCAGCTGGTGATATCCTGATCTTAGATCTATCTTCGAAAAACATGTCGCTCCTTTCAACTGGTCAAACAAATCATCGATCCTTGGTAACGGGTATCTATTCTTGATAGTCAACTTATTCAACTCTCGATAGTCGATACAAAGTCTCATACTTCCATCTTTCTTCTTTACGAACAATACTGGCGCTCCCCAGGGTGATACACTTGGTCTTATAACTCCTTTATTCAATAAATCCTGAAGCTGATTGGCGAGTTCCTTCATTTCAGACGGTGCCATTCTGTATGGAGCCTTGGAAATAGGTTCTGTTCCTGGTGCTAAGTCAATCGCGAACTCAATCTGACGATCTGGAGGTAATCCGGGTAGTTCTTCGGGAAACACATCGGAAAACTCATTGACTACAGGAATATCCTCTAATTCCACTCCTTCTCGACTCTTATCTATCACATAAGCAAGATAAGCCTCACATCCTTTCCTTAACAATCTCTTGGTTTGCATCATGGTAAGAAACGTACTAGTCTGCCTACGCCCCTTAAAGATAACTCTATCGCCTTCTGGAGATCTCAATGACACTCTCTTACTCTTACAATCGATATGCGCATCATACTCGGCAAGCCAATCCATTCCTAAAATAATGTCAAAATCTCCTAGTTGAAAAGGTATCAAGGTGACGGGAAAAAGATAACCTGAAATCTCTACTGCACAAGGTGAACATACCCTATCTACTGGTATCTGATCCTGATTAGCTAACACAATATTCAAAACTTCTCTTAACATATGAGTACCACACTTCAATTTATTCACAAAATCTTTAGCAACAAACGATCTAGTAGCACCCGAATCAATTAACACTTTTGCACTAATGGCGTTCACAAAAAGCGTACCTGCCACTACATCCGAACTTCTCACTGCATCGTTCATGTTCATGTTGAAGGTCCTGGCACGAATCGGATATGCTGACGCTTGATAACTCTGAGCTTGAAGAGCTGGAACTTGCTGAAGTACAGGTGGACTTAGAATCTGAGTTGGAATCTGAGATGTTGCTATCTGGTTCACTGGGGTAGAGGTAGTCAATCTCATCAAATTATTGTTTGGAACAGGCGATCTGCACTCCCTAGCCATGTGTCCTACCTTACCACACTTGTAACAATTCACACTCGACTTCGAATTCCTGCACTCGTTTGCATAATGACCTTTCTGGTTACACTTGAAACAAACAATATCTGCCTTCACACACGCTCCGGTATGCCTCTTAGAACATGCCTTGCACTCTGGTATAGAGGGTCGGGGAAATCTTGGTTGATTGGGGTTCTGAGGAAGGGTTTCTGAGTTCCTGTTTCTGGGCACATTCCTTTTAAAATTTCTTCCCTGGTTCTGAACTCCGGGCTTTCTATCCATCTGATTAGTTGACTTTCCTTGATCCTGATTCCTTTCTATTGCTTCCACTTTCCTCTTTAAATTGCCCCTTTCCTTCTGATTCTGATCACTCTCACCTTCTATTATCATAGCCTTCTGAACCACTTCTGCATACGAGTTGATCTCAAAAGCTGCAACTCTGCTCCTTAACCATGGCTTCAACCCCTGTTGAAACCTCTTCGCTCTCTTTTCATCCGTATCCACATAATCTCCTACAAACCTTGCTAATTCTGTAAACTTCTTCTCATACTCATCAACACTCATATTTTCCTGCTTAAGATTAAAGAACTTTAACTCCATCTGATTCTGCATATACCTAGGAAAATACTTCTCCAGAAAAATCCTTTTAAACCTATCCCACTGAATCACTTCTGTTGCTTCCAATGCTTTAGCCGACTCCCACCAATAATTAGATTCACCCTTAAGAAAATAACTAGCAAATTCTACCTTCTGCTCATCACTAACCCTCACCAATGCGAAGGCCTTCTCCATTTCCTTAAGCCATATCTGGGCTTCAACTGGATCTTTTGTTCCTTGGAAATCTGGGGGTTTCACAGCCTGAAAAGATTTAAAAGTTACCACAGGTTGGGCTGGTTGTTGCTGTCCTTGTTGCTGTTGCAATTGTTGATATTGTTGCTGAAGTAGCTGCTGCTGCTGAGCCAAAGTAGTCGTCTGCTGTTGCAAAAGTCCCAAAAGCTGGGCCATATCCATATTGCCTTGATTATCATCTCTATTCTGATCATCTTGATTCCTATTTTGATTAGCTCTAGTATTGCTCCTTCTTGGAGGCATCTTTCTGAATATTAAACAAGCATCTATTTATCCACAAGCATACATCTAACCGCAACATGGCACAATATAGTCTAACAGTTCTAATATGACATGGTACAACCTAAAATTTAAACAATCTCACGCGCCCAAATAATACGAAAAAGGGAAACGATAATAATAATAACGATAACGGTACCGATGACATCCATCGATAACCCAAATCCAACAGTTCAAAATACCAACCAACATAAAGTTCGAAAACCGAAACTGAAAATACGATAAAGTCTAACAACATAAGTCTGATAATCATATGGCTATACTATAAGCCATCTCATAAAACCCATAACATAAAACTAGTTATCCAGCAACTGGCTGATCACACGCTGAAGCTCGTCCACCATCATCTGAACCATAGCATAACTCTCCCAATCTCGATAAGGTACCATAGCGCGAAGCCTCTCGTTAGCCATCTCGGTGAGTGACTGAAGCCTGGAGGCAAGAGTCGGGACATGATCCTCGGGTATATCCTCACCATCGCCATACAATGCATCAACTCTCCTCTGAAGCTGAGCGTTCTCATCATAAAGATGATCACACTCCCTAAGTAACTCCTGATAAACGGGCAAAGGTACAGTATCTGCTGTCTCGGCAGGAGGTGGAGCTGAAGGTCCTGGTGCCCACTGTCGCTGCCAATAATAATATAATATATATATATATATATATAAGCGTCAGATAAAACTTAGAAGCATACTACTTAAACACTCTCGATAATAGGGGTCAATCAATCCTATTCTTTTAGAAATATCATACTATTTACATTCTAAGTGAGTTTCTATTTTAATCCTAAGTGGTTATTGAAAATGTGATCTATCTTGTTACCTAAACCTATATTGTTCAGTGACTCAAACCTGTGGCTCTGATACCAAACCTGTGACGGCCCCAAATCCCTTAATCAAAATTAACTAGATAATGGTAAAGCATGCATATTAATTATTTAGACATTACCACTCCCACGCCTAGATCGCCAACAGGTAAGAGTTTGAAGCAATATAAACTACCAATTATTTATTACAGACCACAAATTATTCTAAGTTCAAAAGATTATAGACTAAGTCAAAAGTCTAGCAAAACATGATCCATCTAACCGCCACTCCCTTCTACCTGGAACTGCCTCCTATAGGCTACACCTGAACCACCACAATTCTTACGCGCAGTCTCAAGAGTCCTTACCATCTTCGAGTTTCACTGAAAGGTTAAGGAAAAATAATATCATTGAGCCAATTGCTCAGCAAGTGCATAAACAACAATATAAGACTGGCAAAATAATTCAACTGTAAAGCAAGATATGAAATCTGTAAATGAACTGTATCAACTGAATCAATATCAAAATAAAATGAGAAGGAATTGGAATATCTGATAAGACGCTACGAGCAACGCTGGGTGATCAGCCCACGACAGAGCTCCGAACCCGCATATCCAATACGGTGTTCATTAAATATAAGGGGATCCCAGGCACACATTGGCCTATAATAGTAACATGATTTGGACCGGCACCTCGGTCAAAGTAACATTCCATCCAATTCCATTTAGGTCAAACAATGTTTATCAAATTCAATTCATCTCAAAGAAACAAGAATATCAATGTTATATCAAGTTGTTAATCAACAAGAATAGGATTCTCAAATTTCGAATAAATGACAAGGGTCAAATGAAGAAAATCAATCATTTCGGATTCTTAGAAGTTGGGGTTATATTTAAAGTACTTGGTTAAGTCAAGAAAATAAGTCAAGAATGAATCAGTGTTTTAAGGTAGAAAAGAATTCATCAAACAAGATGGCGTTTATATAGTTGATTCAAGGTTTCAAGAATTCAAGAAAATACGAAAAGGTTTCCACGCAATGTGGTCATGATTAACAAGACAAGTCAAGTTCAAGTTCAAAGGATATGAATCAATCACAAGGTATACGACAGTATTAAGGTCGGAAAGAATAAGGTACTAATTTGTGACAACTTAACAATTCGATATTTCATGACATTCAATATATGGTATCAACAAGGTAAGATAGTACACTTGCCTTAAATCACGAGATCAAACTAGATAGCGTCCTCCTCAATCGGCTCCTTGCCAGGCCTCCTACTCGGACCTATAATAATAATAATAAACAATATCTTATTTTCCCCTCTTTTGTTTACATATCACAAAGCAATCCTAATACTGCTAACGCCCCATCGATATAACCATGTTATACACATACATTTATACATGTAAACACATAAGTCATGTAAGTCACTTAGCACGTAATTCACTTAACATACAATGTAGTATGATATAGTACTATAATGATTCTACGACTTAACATTGGAGATGTGCCTTTAAGGTTTTGGAAATCACTTATTATATTTTTAGAAATTTCGGCGGCATCTCCTTTGTATAGTCGTCAAACCATACCGAATATAATCGGTCTCAATCAATCACAAAACAACACAATGCACCTCCAAAGTCTACAACTCCATCAATATCGACTACTACTAACCACCAAGCAACTCTAAGTCAACCTAATATCTCCATGACAACTCATTATACAATTCATAATTCAAATTCACATTGCAATTCCATTATGTAAACAATTAAATCAAGTAATTCACATAAGACTCAAGCAACTAACTCCCAAGATTTCACGCAACCACACCACAATCTCTCTTCTCTCCTTCCTCCTTCCTCTCGGCTCTCTCTTTCTCTTCTCTCTCTCGGCCTCTCTCTCTCCCTCTCTCTCTCTCTCGGCTTCTCCCTCTCTATCTCTCTCTTTCTCCCTCTCGGTCTCTCTCCCTCTCCCTCAATCTCTCTCTCGGCCTCTCCCTCTTCACCACCAACAATCACACACAAACCCTCACAATGACTTACACAATACTTACACCCACAATTTGAACAATAATCAAGAATTATCACAACCCAACATCATTAACTAACAAATTCATACTAAAAATCAAATTATAAGTTGAAGCCATCAAACTTCATATCATATAATCACCAAAATCATAAACCCTTTTTAATTTACACCTACTAACAATCATCAATTTTCAAAACAAACATACCCACATCATATAAACTCATAAAAACTCAAACCCATCATCAAACTTAACAAAAAAACTTGTAAACACTAACATGCAATCACACATCACATAGTAATCTCGAAAAATCAATGAATTAACACTTGCATGCAAACCCTTGGCTCACTTTCGATCATGGCCGAAAGTTTGGGGTCCTCCGGAGAGCCCGAAAATTCGTGGGTCTCTTCCAGGGAGTATACCCAATCATCAACACCCACAAAACTTACCTTTGATGCTTGATTTTCGAAAACCCTAGTTTGAAAAGTGATGAAAATCGAAATTAAAAGACATGGGGTTGTAGAGGATGAAGAGATGAGTAATTTTATATATAACACTTAATGGTTTTGATGGAGAAATTACCTTGATTCTTGAGGTTGAATGTTAATGGAGGTTAAGAGAATATGGAGAGAATTTGAGAGAGATGAGTATGGGGGGGTTCGGCCGTGTGAAAAAAAAAGAAGGGGGGGTGGGTTTTGTCTAGCCTACACACACACACACATGTATTAAAATGTATTTTAATGATACATCTTTTAATTAATTAAAAGACTTGTAAAAATAATTCTATTTACAAGATATTTTGGATCCAAAAATAATTTATTGACACATAAAATTAAAATATGGAATTCTCTTCCTCAATATATTTTTAAAACATTTTAAAAATCATTTTATGAAAAGATTTGAATTTTTCAAGTTTTAATATTTTAAAAAGGAAAATAATTGGAAAAATCCTTGTAAAATATTTTAATGCGAAAATAAATTAAACTTTTATTTTTAAAAAGTCTTTAAATGCATAAGGATAATAAAACAAGAAATTTCATGATTTTTACTAACTCCAAGAATTTTATAAAAATGTTTAAGTGAACAAAAATCATGTTTTAACATTTAAAAGCTATACAGAATTTTAATAAAATTTCACGTCAACACATCTAGCAATTAGACACGTAACACATATTCACAATCACACAAACATGTAATGACTCATCAATTAAGGCACATAATAATATTTTAATGCCAAATAATATTATTTATAGAGTACGAAATTCCCAGATATTACAAAAAAGGTGAAAAATTAAATCAATTACCTCATGTAAAAAGGTAATTTAGTAATTCTTAATTTTAATTTAACTTCTTACTCATTTAGCTCAGTTGCAATTTTCGACAAGTGTATGTTGTGTTCTCTTCATACGGTAATCCATGTGATATCATTTTTGTTGTTGCTACCTGCTGCGTCTTCTTAGTGTTTAATGCTTATCACCTTATCCATGCTATTTCCGGTACATGCCAGAAAAACAAAGACCCAAATCATGCCTCCCCATCAAATGGTAAAGTGTATTTGAAAAGTCGTAAGCGCAAGGAAGGGCGCAAGTACAAGTCAACTACGGATGTAGTTCAAAAACGAATTGTAAGTATATCATATCATTAAGTTTAAATTTGAACTCATTTTACCTCTCAAAAATGTATGAAACTGTCTCTTGTAGGATGCCATCAAAGACATGTTGACAAACGGGGAATATGCAGATGATTTGCTTCCCAGAAAGAAGAATAGACCTGATTGGTTGGTGGGAAGGCAAGGTAAAGCAGTTGCTTCGACGACAGAAACTACTCCTGCTAATCCAATTTCAAACCTTGTATTGAGGAGTTGACTGCAAAGATCACTCAAAATCTGGAAGCTGAAATGGATGCCAAGGTTAATAGAAAAGTTTAGGAGAACATGGCTATGTTCTTCAAAATGCTCGGAGAGGCAAATCCTAATATGAAGTTTAATGTTCCAGAAATTTGTGCTACCTTTTCTACTGATCAGGAGGATGACAGTGGCAGTCCTTTCACTCCTGTCACTACGGGCGGCACTACTACTTGAATATGATCTGTTTTAATTGTACTTTAGTAATTTTTGAACTTTACTATTTATTTAGAACTTTTTTGTTATCGTAGTTTGTTTTGTGAAGTTGTTTGGAGGGGTCGAAGGAAGTAGAAGTGTATATTTTGGCTTGAATGTGGGTGAAGTAGTTCGGTGGTCGAAGGAGGCATTTTAATGGTAGAATTGGGTTGAATGTTGGTTTAGACATGTTGGTTTTTGAATGTTGGTTGGACATGCAATGGTCATGTAATCGTTATTAATGGGAATGTTGCATATATAAAGCAGCTATTTCAATTTTTTTTCATTTCAGTGTTACATTTGCCTATTGTCGTGTTACACTTTCATGCCCATCTAGTGTTACACTTGTCTATTGTAGTGTTACATTTTAATCTTACTTAGTGTTACAGTAGAGAGTGGGTCCCACATGCCATGTGTCAGTGGGGTCCACATATTGCACGTATCAGGTGGGCCCCACAAGTGCCACGTGTCAGTGGGTCCCACATGCCACGTGTCAGTGGGGTCCCACAAGTGCCACATGTCAGTGGGTCCCACAATGCCACGTGTCAGGTGGACCCAGATTGCCACGTGTTAGGTGGGCCCCACGTGTGCCACATGTCAATGCCACGTGTCAGGTGGTCCTCAGAACTGCCACGTGTTAGTGGGTCCCAATTTCTGTCCCTCAAAGTAAGTTCAAATGTAACATTACAAATCCGTTACAGTAGGTGATTATAGTGTTACATTAGCGACATAATGTATCGCTTTATTAGTGTTACAGTAGATGGGCAAAAGCGTTACAATAGGCACCTGTTGTAACGCCCGGTAAATGTAACGCCCCCTAGTGTTACAATAGACCTATTGTAACGGATTTAGGGCCTATTATAACATCGTGCGGGAGTTACAATAGGCCACTTATGGTGTAGTGGACCTAACACCTAAACGGAAAAATTAAGATATCTCGTTGCAAGCATGGACATCGTAAAGCTTGGAAGAAATATTGTATTTGAGACTATTACATATTTTGAGTGCGAAAGCACAAAGATGTAGAGCTATGCACCTCCCTTTTTCTCTTAATCTGAATCTTTCTTTGTTTGGAGGTTAATTATATTGGGATTTAGTGCAGTCACATTGCAAACAAGTCATCGTGTTGACTCTGTCTAGATTTTGAACATGTGGGATCAAATAGCACTTTACTAGGTCTTTTTTTTCAATCAAAGATGAATTTCCACGAATTGTAGATTAGAAAGAAGTAAACTGATATGAGAGGCTTGTTATTTGTGGATTCATGTATTAGTTTCGAATTGTAAATGAAAGTGAGTCAGTGTCCAACTAACCATGTTTCCCTTATAGCTGGTGATATAAGTACGTAGAGCAACATTAATATGTGCACATATTATATCAGCAGGAACTAAGTACATAAACATAAATCAGTATGAATCTCTCTGTCTCTCTCTCTCTCTCTCTCTCTCTATGTGTATCTCTCTCTCTCTCCCTCTCTCTCTCTGTCTCTCTCTCTCTCTCTTACACACACACACACAGACTTGCATTCAGTGAGCCTGTACTCAAATTGAAAGATTGGTGAGGAATTCTAATAAAGCGAGCTAGTATTATCGCGACATGTGGTGGAATGCTAAGTCTGAGTCTACCTCTATGAATTTTATTAGCATGCTAGTATTATGTGCCATTATTGGGTCATTGTGGCTTAAATTACTAATTTTGTTTTTTACCCCATCACAAGCTCTTCAAATTGACAAAATAGCGGGTAAGTTCCATCAAGTAACTGTACAGATTGAAGAAACATTAAGTCAGATTTCCTATAATCTCCTAAATATATCCGAGGAAGTTCGGGAACAGGTATTTATAATCGGGTTATATCTCAAAGTGCTCACTAAAGTAGAGGCCTAATATCAAATTGCTCACTCTAGATATCGGCATCTCATGTATACCATTATAGTTGTAAATAATGACAACAATGTTGTGTTCGAAAAATAAAAGTAATTTTTTGTTAATTCTGCACTTTTTTTTTTGAATGTTACCGCAACCAAATTAAAAGTTATTAAATTCTAGTATTTTAGATAACATATTTAGAATTTAAAAAGTTAATTTACTATTTATTTTTAATTAAAACAAGGAAAATTACTATAAAATTAAAAATAAATAGTAAATGATTTTTAAAAAATTTAAATATATTACCTGAAATAGTAGAATTTAACAATTTTTCATTTGGTTGTTATAGCATTTAAGAAAAATATGCAAAATTAACAAAAGATTATTTTTAGTTTTAGAACACAACGTGATAGACCCTCTGTCAGATACACATATTCTAGACGTAATAAAAAGGATGTCTAGGCTGTCTTGATATATAGTATCTAGATGTCTAGGCTGTCTAATTGATTCTACTAAATCAATTAGAATATATTAGTATCTACTATAATTAATTAGTATGCAGTCTGGGAGAATAAATTGATATCTTTTATATTTGGAAAGTAGAGGATGTGACAATATATATAATCCAGAAAGGAGTATTTGAGGGCAGGCAGAAATTGATTTGTATTGAGCTACTCATGCTCTGGGGAGAGTACCAGGTCTCTCGAATACCTGAGTATCTATTGTAATCAATAAAACACACTCAAACCTCTTATAATTCTAGTCTATCGTTGGTATAGTTGATGATTTATATCAAGGTTTCTATCATTTGGTATCAGAGCAGGTTATGACAATCACTAGAATGGATACACGGGTGGAGTCGATGGAAAATGAATTGAAATCATTGAAGGAAGACATGAAACGGTTGCCTGTTATGGAACTCGGGATTGCAACCTTGGTGGCCCAAGTTCAGCAGATGCGATGTACACAAGAGGAACTTATGAAAGAACTGAAAGGCGCTGGCAAATCACCAGGAGGAAAAGGGTCGCAGTCAACAGAAACAGGATCGGGAATCAGCGTCAGTGGTAAAGAAAAGGGATCGTGGGAGAGACCTGATTTTAAGGCTCGAAAGATTGAGTTACCTATCTTTGAGGGTGAAGATCTAGATTCTTGGACGTATAGGGCAGAACGATTTTTTGCTTTAAATCGTCTTAATAATGCTGAAAGACTGGAAGCAGCAGTTGTGTGTTTGGAGGGTGACGCTCTTAATTGGTTCAGATGGGAAGATAAGCGTCGGAAGATAACAAGCTGGGAAGAATTGAAGTCTTTATTATTGAGAAGGTTTCGTAATAACCAAGAAGGCTCTATGTATGATAGATTTCTTGGCCTGAAACAAGAAACTATGGTGAAAGAATACGGGAAGCAATTTGAGATGTTGGCTGCCTCATTGGACCAAATTTCAGAACCTGTTTTGGAGTCTACATTTGTAAAGGGGTTAAAATCTGATGTTAAGGGAGAATTAAGAGTACTGGAGCCCAATGGATTAGAAAAGACCATGGACCTGGCCCAAAAGGTTGAGGACAAAATTAGCATTAAAAAGGAACAGAAGCGAGGATCCGGTAACCTCAGTAGGGATGTTTCTAAGACCAGTGAACGTGGAACTACTGTAGGAGAGCGTCGTGGCGGGTACCGACGTTTGATAGATGCGGAGCTACAAGCTAAGCGTGCGAAAGATTTATGTTATCGTTGTGATGAAAAGTACTCTATTGGCCATCGATGTAAGAAACCAGAGTTGCAGGTCTTAGTGAGGCAAGAAGGAGAGCTGGAGGATAATAATGAAGAAGTTGAAGACTTAAAAATTAAGGCCCATGATGTACAAACTGAAGCACAAACGGTGGAAGTATCTATAAATTCAGTTGTTGGGCTTACTGCACCGAAGACTATGAAAATGACAGGTAGCATCAATGGCCTTGCAGTCGTGGTTCTGGTGGATAGCGGTGCTTCACACAACTTTATTACTAAGGAGGTAGTCCAGAAATTGAATCTATCGATTACTCCAACAGAAGCTTACGGGGTGCAAATGGGGTCTGGACAAGCGATTCCTAGCGAAGGTGTTTGCAAAGGGGTGCCTATTTCGTTGCAAGGATTAGAAATTGTTGACGATTTCCTTCCATTGGAATTGGGGAGCACAGATGTAATTTTGGGAGTACAATGGCTTCAGACGCTAGGCAACACATATCACAATTGGACTACCCATACCATGAAGTTTACCATCGGAGGAAAAACGGTCATGTTAAAAGGAGACCTGACGCTGCATAAAACTCGAATATCTCTAAAGGCCATGTTACGAACTTTGAAACACGAGGGAGCAGGTGTAATGGTGGAATTAGGGAGTTCGACAGTTGTGACTACTGAGGAAGATGCATCAACTCCCTTGGCAATTACGACGGTGTTGCAAAAGTTTGAAAAGGTTTTCCACATGCCTACAACTCTACCCCCGAGGCCATGAGCACGCTATAATTTTGCGAGATGGGGTTCCTCCAATTAGTGTACGACCCTACCGTTACCCTCAAATCCAGAAGGATGAGATTGAGAACTTAGTAAAAGAAATGCTAGCAGCGGGTATCATACAACCGAGCACCAGTCCCTTTTCGAGTCCAGTATTATTAGTGAAGAAAAAGGATGGGAGTTGGCATTTTTGCATAGACTATCGTGCTTTGAATAAAGAAACCGTGCCAGATAAGTTTCCAATTCCGGTGATTGATGAATTGTTTGATGAGTTACATGGGTCAAATGTGTTTTCTAAATTAGATCTTAAATCTGGTTACCATCAAATTCGTGTAAAAGAGGAGGATGTGCATAAGACGGCTTTTCGAACTCATGAGGGGCACTACGAATTTCTTGTCATGCCTTTTGGACTTACTAATGCCCCATCAACCTTCCAATCCTTAATGAACAAAGTGTTCAAACCATACCTCCGTCGTTTTGTACTCGTACTCTTTGATGATATCTTGGTGTACAGTACAACAATTGAAGCCCACGCGGAACACTTGGCTGCGGTATTAGAGATATTGGATCGTCATGAATTATATGCTAATAAAAAAAGTGCACTTTTTCTCGGCAGTGAATAGAGTACTAGGGTCATATAATTTCAGGTGATGGAGTGGCAGTAGATCCATCCAAGATACAAGCCATGGTCGATTGGCCGCTTCCAAAGACTCTCAAAGAGTTGCGCGGTTTTTTGGGGCTTACTGGATATTACCGCAAGTTTGTTGAAGGTTATGGCAGTATAGCACGTCCGCTAACTGATCAGCTTCGAAAGGATCGATTTGGTTGGACCTCGGAAGCTACAACAGCATTTGAGAAGCTTAAAACAGCCATGGTATCTGTTCCGGTTCTTACCTTGCCTGATTTTAGTAAGCAGTTCGTGGTGGAAACTGATGCATCTGGGTACGGATTAGGAGCCGTGTTAATGCAAGATCAACGCCCTTTAGCTTATTACAGTCAAGTCTTGAATTCTCGATCCCAATTGAAGTCCATTTACGAGAAAGAACTGATGGCAATAGTTCTCGCAGTGCAGAAATGGAGACCATATCTTTTAGGAAGACAATTTGTTGTTCGCACTGATCAGCAAAGTCTTAAATATCTTTTGGAGCAGCGGTTGGTGAACATTGAGTACCAAAAGTGGCTAATAAAATTGTTGGGATATGATTTCATCATTCAGTATAGGCCTGGTGTGGGAAATCGTGCGGCGGATGCTCTGTCTCGCACTCCAATTGTGGCTGATTGCTCGGAGCTAACATACACCAACTGGGCAGATTGGAAGGTGCTCCAAAAAGAGGTTAAAAATGATGAATTTCTGTCTCAAGTCATAGCTGATTTAAAATTGGGTAAGAATGTCCTTGAATTTAGTTTGGAACGTGAAAAATTGTTGTATAAAGGTCGTTTGGTGTTGTCAAAGACCTCATCCTTGATACCAACATTTTTGCGAGAGTATCATTGTTCTCCTATCGGGGGTCATGCAGGGGAGGTGAAAACCTACCAGAGGTTAGCTGCTGATGTGTTTTGGGTGGGAATGAAGAAGACCGTATGCGAGTTTGTGAAGAGTTGTGACACTTGTCAGCGCAACAAACACCTAGAAATGTCGCCAGCCGGTCTCCTACAACCCCTTGCATTACCAAGTCAAGTATGGGAAGATTTAATGATGGACTTTATTGAGGGCCTACCAAAATCGGAAGGAGTGGACACAATTTTAGTTGTAGTTGATCATTTGAGTAAGTACAGTCATTTCATTACTCTCAAACACCCTTTTACGGCTAATAATGTGGCTGAAGCATTTCTGAAATATGTTGGTAAGTTGCATGGTGTGCCGCGTACTATTGTTTCTGATCGTGATAGAGTGTTTCTAAGCCATTTTGGACGGCGTTGTTTCGATTGCAAGGTACTGACCTCCGTCATAGCACGGCTTACCATCCACAAACGGATGGCCAATCCGAGGTGGTTAATCGTTGTTTGGAGACTTATCTCAGATGCTTTGCTTCTGGTCAGCCCCGTAAATGGGCAAGGTGGATTTCACGGGCCGAGTATTGGTACAATACTAGCTTTCACAGTTCTTTGGGTTGTACCCCGTTCAAGGTTATTTATGGTCGAGAACCCCCTCCTCTGGTTCGCTACACGGAAGGGTCAACTGCAGTACTTGAGATAGATTCTATGTTAGAAAAACATGATGCGTTTCTTGATGACTTAAAGATGAATCTCCTTCGTGCACAACAAAAGATGAAACATTTAGCAGATACAAATCGTAGAGATGTTGAATACCAAGTGGGAGATAAAGTGTTTGTGAAGATTCGACCCTACCGACAACGCTCCTTGGCCGGACGCAAGAATGAGAAGTTAGCTGCTCGTTATTATGGCCCATTTGAAGTTTTACAACACGTGGGACCAGTTGCGTATAAACTTAGTTTACCTCCTTCTACTTCTGTGCACCCAGTATTTCATGTTTCTCAGCTGAAACAAGCCAAAGGCACAACTCATTCCTCTCCCACTTTTCCACCACAATTAACAGCTGATTTGGAAATGATGGTTGAGCCAGCTGCAGTTCTGGACGTGAGACATGGAAGATTGCAAAATTCCCAGGAGCTTGAAGTGTTGATTGAATGGAAGAACCTTCCCTCCTTTGAAGCCACTTGGGAGAAATTTGATGCGATCCAAAATCAGTTTCCTGATTTTCACCTTGAGGACAAGGTGAAAGTTCTGCGAGGGGGTAATGATAGACCCTCGGTCAGATACACATATTCTTGACGTAATAAAAGGGATGTCTAGGCTGTCTAATTGATATATAGTATCTAGACGTCTAGGCTGTCTAATTGATTCTACTAAATCAATTAGAATATATTAGTATCTGCTATAATTAATTAGTGTGCAGTCTTGGAGAATAAATTGATATCTTTTATATTTGGAAAGTAGAGGATGTGACAATATATATAATCCAGAAAGGAGTATTTGAGGGCAGGCAGAAATTGATTTGTATTGAGCTACTCATGCTCTGGGGAGAGTACCAGGTCTCTCGAATACCTGAGTATCTATTGTAATCAATAAAACACACTCAAACCTCTTATAATTCTAGTCTATCGTTGGTATAGTTGCTGATTTATATCAAGGTTTCTATCACAACGTTGTTGTCATTACTTGCAACTATAATGGTATACATGAGATGCCGATAACTAGAATGAGCAATTTGATACTAACCCTGCACTTCAGTGAGCACTTTGAGATTTAACCCATTTATAATCTGTTAGTACATCCCTTTCATTTTATATTCCTGCCGACTAAATTTATGGGAATTATATTTCAGACCGAACTTGTTCATGCCCAATTTACAAGAGCAAAAGTGAGAATGGATTTACCTGACCCACAACTTCAAGTGGATTTGGCCATCGCCCAGAAGGAAAAAGATCTTGACCATGCAATTCTGAAAAGGCTTTCAGAAACGTTGCATCTCAGGACTGTAAATGATCTAAAAAAAGAATCACTTGCTATCCATGATATGGTTATATCAAGTGGTGCAGTTTCGGATGACTTATTTGAGACCATCTCATGTATTCTTAAGAAGCTAAAGGACTTCATAGTGATGGTGAACCCTGATGTCAGTATGTCTGAGGGTGAAAAGAGCGTGGTCAGGCACAGGTCTCCTGTTATACCTGATGATTTCCGCTGCCCAATATCACTTGAATTGATGAAAGATCCAGTGATTGTCTCTACTGGACAGGTTCAAACACTAATTGACTTGAAAATTTTCAGTTTTATGCATCACTTCTGGTAGCTTTGATCTAACTATATCTTCTTACTTCATTTTCTAGACATATGAAAGATCCTGCATTCAAAAATGGCTGGATGCAGGGCACAAAACATGTCCAAAGACACAACAAACTCTTTTGCACACAGCTTTAACACCCAACTATGTTTTGAAGAGTCTTATTGCTTTGTGGTGTGAGAGCAATGGCATTGAGCTCCCAAAGAAACAAGCAGTTTGTAGAAACAAAAAGTCGGGAAGAAGCAGCTCAGACACTGATCGAGCTGCTATTGATACCCTGTTGCAGAAACTTGTAAATGGAAACTCAGAGCAGCAAAGAGCTGTAGCTGGTGAGCTCCGATTGTTGGCCAAGCGGAAAGCAGATAACAGAGTTTGTATTGCCGAGGCTGGAGTTATTCCTTTGCTTGTAGGTCTGCTTTCTTCTCCAGATTCCCGTACACAGGAGCATGCAGTTACTGCCCTTTTAAACCTTTCCATAAATGAAGCCAACAAGGGTACAATTCTGAATGCAGGTGCTATACCTGATATAGTTGATGTACTAAAAAATGGCAGCATGGAAGCCAGAGAAAATGCTGCAGCAACCTTTTTTAGCTTATCAGTTGTAGACGAGAACAAGGTGGCAATAGGAGCTGCTGGTGCTATCCCAGCTCTTATCGATTTGCTTTGTCAGGGAACTCCAAGAGGGAAGAGGGATGCAGCCACAGCTATATTTAACCTCTCAATATATCAAGGAAACAAGGTGAGGGTTGTGCGGGTAGGAATTGTACCACCACTCATGAGATTACTCAAAAATGCTGGTGGAGGAATGGTAGATGAGGCATTAACAATATTAGCAATACTTGCAAGCCATCAAGAGGGAAAAGTGGCAATTGGTCAAGCTGCGCCGATGCCAGTTCTGGTAGAGGTGATACGAACTGGCTCACCAAGGAACCAGGAAAATGCTGCAGCTGTTCTTTGGTCCTTGTGTGCCGGTGATGTGAATTACTTGCAACTAGCGAAAGGGCTTGGAGCAGAAGAAGTGCTGAAGGAATTATCAGAAAATGGAACTGACAGAGCAAAAAGAAAAGCAGGAAGTGTTCTAGAACTTATGCAACGAATTGAACCAGTTGTGGTTCCACAAGTTTAAAGCTGGATGCTTCAAGTAGTTAATTTAAGGTACAATTATCTCATACCCAGCCTGGTAATATTGTTGCATTAGGTGTGTCTCTTGTGAGTGCTGGTACATAGATTTCTATTTATTGAAGTAAAGCAACTATTACCGAGATTTGTGTTCTGTACAAAGGTTTTGACGAAGTTGGAAGTAGTTTTTTATTGAACTGGTGTTGAAACTGGAATATGCCGTTTGTTGGTCACATATGAGGGTTAATTGTTAGAAGGTGATGATTCTTCTGGTTCCAGTAGCATATTAGTATAATCATGTAACTTTTCAGTTTTCAAGGATTGCCGCTTGCATTCAAATTATGTTTTTTTTTAAAAGCATTCAAATTATGTAATATTAGCAGTTTCTTAGATATATATGGTATATTATCACAGGTTAACTTATTTATGGGCTCTGTTGTTCCGTAGTAAAGTCGGGTAGTATTTAGTTTGAAGTCTAAGGATGTGAGTCTTCATCTTTGATTACATTCACTCAGTTGAATGACAATGTGTGTACCGCTGCATGAAGTTCTGATTACCCCACTAGCATGCCTTTATAGGCTACAAATGTAATACCTTATTTTTCATAAGTTACCATTATGAAATTGTTTATCTTTTTGTTGATTGTATAGACGATATATATATATATATAAAATTAGCTTGAACTACAATATGCATGAAAAAAAATAGCGGGATGTCAAATTTTGTTAATTGGTTTGTAGGGAAGATGGTCTTGATTATCTTCTATTAGCGTACTATCCCCGTCTCTATATTCTACTTGGGGTACTACATGCTTGGGACCTGTTATGTTGTATTGTTTTTGATTAATAATATTTACCTTGTCTCCCGTGTTCATTTTGTACATTTTTTATATGATATGACTTTCGTATTGCGTTGTTCAAAGCTGGGTAGGCCGGTTGGGGGAGGGGCGGTGTCTTTCTGGAACAGCCTCTTCGTTCCTAATTTCCTATGAATGAAGGATAGGTCTGCATACATTATACCCGTACCCTCTCTAGGCCTGCGCCAATAGCGGATATGCAGTTATGTTTGGTTAGTTTGTGGGAAAAATCATTTACTGTTTTTCGTTGTCATATTTTTGGTAAATCTATATTTTAATCTAGGCACTAGACTACTAGTATTGCTACTTGACTAGTACAAAAACAAATAATACCCTTTTTAAACGATAAGTAAAAATGAGAAACTTTTGCAGGAATTATTAATCGACTTGGTGTCAAATGTGTTGAGCGTGAGCTAGCAGTTTGTTTATCCTCCCAATAGTCAGTGGACCGGATTTGAACTTTTGGGTTCACTATTAGAGTTCACAATAATTTTCAGCCAACCAAAGTTAAGCTCATTAATTAAGTACTAATAATAACAAATAAAGAGAATATTTAGCAAGCGCTGCACCTTAAAATTAATTTACAGTACCCCTTTACATTCTCTAAAAAAATTCACAAAATCCGGTACGGTATTTAACTTTCGTAAATGTTACATCAAAATTCAAAGCTGTATTCTGTAGAATGGAGATTAACCGCCTAATAAGCCGAGGCATTGTGATTGGAGTACACTAAGTTCAAGTTCTGGACCTTCTGGTTTCAGGATCAGTAACAAAGTTTAGCTAGGATTGACAACGTGTTAATTTGCCGTAGAATGTTGATTTTGCATCTAATAAGCTGCGGCACAACGTTTTGGTTTCTGAATCAGTAACAAAGTTTAGTGTATTGGCAAGTTGTTAAAGCCAAAATTGATCAACTATTTATCTCCGAATCATCAGTAATCACAGTAAGATAAAATTTGATCAGTTGTACCAAAACAAAACTATGACTATAGAATGTACAATTAAAATAAAAAAGGACCACCAAACAAACATGTTGATCACAATAATTTATATGCAAACATGTGTGGAATAATCTGCGCAAAAACAATTAAATAAATAAAATCGTGTTCGTGTGTGAATAACAGAAGGCAAAATAACATAAGGATACAAGAGAATAATCCTTGAGTCTAGTGCGAACACTGTCTCCTAAAAGCTTATTTCGTCCTCACCGTAATTGCAAGAACGAAGGCTTCCCAGGATAAAACAAGGCGCAGTGAAGCAAGTGCTACACTCTCGGCGAGCTAGAACAGAGCAAGCTATTATCACCAGGAGGAAGAGGAAGGAAAAATAAGAGAGGCTGTGTGTTTCAATGATTAACCCTACACTCTATAGCGATGAATATATAGGCTCTGACATGCGTGCTAATCAGTTATAATTAGACGCGTTAATTAATTATGCAATTAATTACACGCGTTAATTAAAAACGGAATCAATTAATCCTTAATCGAATCAGAATTATTAATTCATAATCGAGGCAGAATTAATTTCAGCAAAACAGAATCAATTATTTGAGCAGCCCAGTGGAGAATAATTTAACAAAACTGGTCCGGGATTATTCGGCCCAAATTTTGCTGCATTCGTGTCCGCAGGTCGCACACGCGGAAAGCCCGAGGCTTGCGAAGCCACGTTTTTCCCTCGAAATCCCACAATTTGCACCCCCCCTGCGCGCACTTAGATGATGGAGTAATACATTATTAACACTTTTAGACACTACATGAGTGTATTGCTATATAAATCCTTGAAAGGCTCTTTTCCTTATCAATGTGGGATACAAGGTTCATTCTTCTATTTTCCACTTCTAAGGGATCAACTTTGGACAATCATAACTCATCCATCCCTTAGTCATTTTGAGTACTTTAATATGCGTTGGAAAGTTCTCACGAAGTAGAACATATTCCAAGCATAACTTGTTGCGATCACGCACCCAAGACCTACTCAAATCTTAGCTCAAAATGACTCGTCAAAATGGGGCTAACACCCACATTTTCCAACAATCCCCCACATGGATGAGATTGATGTTTCATTAGCACACACCAGACAGACAGACACGGAGTTTGACTTGGTGATAATTTCTTCGATCAGATATAGCATACGATAGGTAGAGGTTTGCTCCTTGAACCTTCGATTGAGTAAGCATATCGACCTTACTGGTAGACAGTGGAGGTTTGCTCTTTGAACTGTTCGACCGTTTGTGTAAGTGATGACATACTTATCACTATATCCTTTCTGACTCGTTCAGCTCTCATGATCATGTCCATTTTGGCCATGGAACATCGTCCTGGTTCTGCAGGAGTTTTTAAAGAATTGTGCCTCGCAATTCTCCTTTGAAGCGGCCCCATTTCTCTCCCACATAGGTGATCTTTATCTTAAAGAGTAACCCGCGTTTACTCAACTGCATTCACAGCTCTTGAACTCCATGTATTCGCCAAAGATCATTAAAAGCGAAAAGCTTACCCTCGTACCATACGGGTCTCACTGTTTCTCATCATAGGAACAGTTCAGGGGTTACCCCCACAGTGATTAGGTCATCATGATTTACTTTGCCCATTTGAACCAAGTTCTTGGGACCTCCAGTCAGCAAGGTTGGGTGTCCACCATGATGCCGTTAAACAGTAGGCTTAAGGCCCATCCCTTTCGATGATTTATCAACCAGCTCTCTTGATAACCCTTTGGTTAGCGGATCCGCGATATTATCCCTTGACGGTATATAGTCAATCGTGATAATTCCGGTTGATATTAATTGTCTAATGGAACTATATCGTCGTCTTATGTGACGAGACTGTCCATTATACATCGTGCTCTGTGCTCTGCAAATGGCTGACTGACTATCACAATGCAGTCCTATTGCAGTCACAGGATTTGTCCATCTTGGAACATCCTCCAGAAATTGGCGTAAGTATTCCGCCTCTCGTGCGCATTTATCTAATGCCACAAACTCAGCTTCCATCGTGGAATGAGTTATCACCGTTTGTTTCGAGGATTTCCATGACACTGCCGCTCCGGCCACTGTAAATACATAGCCACTCGTAGACTTTAGTGCTTTCTTGCTAGATATCCAGTTCACGTCAGTATATCCTTTTAATACTACTGGGTATCTGCCATAATGCAGTCCATAGTCTCGAGTTCTCCTTAAGTACCTCAGTACTCTTATGATCGCTTTCCAGTGATCAGCTCCCGGATTACTTGTAAATCTACTCAACTTGCTAATTGAGTATGCAATGTCTGGTCTTGTACAACTCATTAGGTACATCAGACTTCCAATTATCCGTGAGTATTCCCGCTGCGAGACTCCTACACCTTTATTCTTGGATAGATGCAATGTCACATCCACAGGTGTTCTCGCTGTCTCAACATCATCCTTGAGAAATTTCTCAAGAATTTTGTCAACATAATGTGGTTGACTTAATGCAAGACCCTCAGATGTTCTAGAAATCTGAATTCCTAGAATTACATCTGCTAAACCCATGTCTTTCATGTCAAACCTTGCCTTTAACATGTCTTTTGTAGATTTGATCACTTTATCATTGCTACCAGCAATAAGCAGATCATCTACGTATAATGTCATCATGACATAGCCACTCTTGTTATCCTTGTAATAGACACACCTATCATATTCATTGGTCTTGAAGCCATTCGGTAGCACGACTTGATCAAACTTCTCATGCCACTTCATAGGTGCTTGCTTCAGGCCGTATATTGATTTCACCAATTTACAGACCTTTCTCTCTTGACCAGGGACAACGAACCCTTCAGGTTGTTTCATATAGATCTCCTCATCTATATCACCATTTAGAAAAGCAGTTTTCACATCCATTTGATGCACTTCTAAATTTCGCATTGCAGCGATAGCAAACATCATTCTTATAGATGTTATTCTCGATACTGGATAATATGTATCATAGTAATCAAGACCATGTTGTTGCTTGTATCCTTTGATTACAAGTCTGGCCTTGTACTTATCTATGGTGCCATCAGGTTTCAATTTCTTTTTGAAAATCCACCTGCTATCTAATGTTTTACTTCCGGTTGGTAAGTCCACTAACTCCCACGTATGATTCTGTAAAATAGAATCAACTTCACTTTTGATGGCCTCTTTCCACATAGGTCCATCAGGTGATGTTACCGCTTCCTTGTAAGTTTTCGGATCACCTTCTTCGAGCAAATAAGTCAGAAACTCTGACCTATAGGATTTCTCTTTCCTTTGTCTTTTGCTCCTTCTCACTACCCCCACATTTTCGTCTTCACCTTCATCACTCTCATTGTCGTCTTCTAAAGACTCATGAGGTCATTTAGACGTAGTAGGGCACTCAATTCCAGGATTACAAGGAAATATATTCTCAAAGAATGACGCATTCCTTGATTCCATGATCGTATTCTTTTGAATCTCAGGAATCTTTGATTCATATACAAGAAAACGATATGCAGTGCTATGTGGTGGATATCCGATGAATATACAATCCACCATCTTTGGACCGATCTTCACCTTCTTAGGCATAGGGATTAGTACCTTACCGAGGCACCCCCACACTTTCAAGTGTTTGTAACTTGTCTTCTCTTTCTTCCATATTTCATGAGGAATTTCATTCTTATTCTTGCGAATCATCCTATTTAAAAGATAATTTGCACTTAAGATGGCTTCCCCCCACATAGACTGCGGAAGTCCAGAGCTTAATAACATCGCATTCATCATTTCCTTGAGAGTGCGGTTTTTCCTCTCAGCCACACCGTTAGATTATGGTGAGTATGGTGCAGTGACCTCATGGATTATACCATGTTGTGAACAGAATTCCCCGAAGGGCTCGACATATTCACCTCCACGATCACTACGTATCGTTTTGATTTTCTCTTTTTGTTGTGTCTCAACTTCTTCCTTATAGATTTTAAATTTATATATAGCTTCGTCTTTGCTCTTAAGCAAATATACATAGCAGTATTTTGTACAATCATCCACGAATGTTATAAAATACTTGTTTCCTCCTCTAGTTGGAGCAAATTTCAAATCACATATATCAATATGTATTAAATCTAGCACTTTGGTATTTCTTTCCACACGTTTAAAAGATGATCTAGTTAATTTTGCCTCAACACAAGTTTCACACTTATGTTTTGAATCAATGTTTAATTTTGGTATGTAGTCTTTTGCACTTAATCGTCGTAAAGTGTCATAATTCATGTGTCCTAATCTAGCATGCCATAAATTAGGAGACTCAATCAAGTAAGCAGAAGAATTCTTCATTGCATTATTGTCGTTGACCGACATTACATTGAGCTTAAAGAGCCCATCAGTTACATAGCCCTTGCCTACAAACATACCACTTTTAGACAAAATTACTTTATCCGACTCAATTACAATGCGAAATCCATGCTTATTCAACAAGGAACCAGAAACAAGATTCTTGCGAATATCAGGAACATAAAGTACATTCTTCAGAGTCAGATTCTTTCCAGAGGTCATCTTCAGAATCACCGTGCCTTCCCCTTCAATAGTAGACATTGCTGAATTCCCCATGTAGAGCTTCTCACCAGCATCGGAAGCTTGGAGGCTAGAGAAAATCGCCTTGTCAGAACAAACATGCCTTGTTGCTCCAGTATCAATCCACCATTCCCTTGGATTAGAGCCAACCAGGTTCACCTCAGAGACAGTCGCACATAAGTCTATGTCAGACATATCCTTTGAGATATCGTTCACCATGTTTGCTTCCTTCTTCTTGTTGGGCTTCTTGGGCTTCCTGCACTCGGAAGACCTATGACCCACCTTGTCACAATTGTAGCATTTTCCTTGGAATTTCGAGGGCTTCGAAACTCCTCCCTTAGGTCCCAGCTTTGTCCCTTTTCCAGAATTGGCCTTCTTGGAACTTTGAGCGTGCTCCACCATGTTTGCCTTTTCAGTGGCAACATTGACCTTCTTCTCAGATCCCCTGTTGTCTTCTTCAATGCGAAGTCTCAGAATAAGATCCTCCATTGTCATCTCCTTCCGCTTGTGCTTCAGGTAATTCTTGAAATCTTTCCAACCAGGGGGCAGCTTCTCAATCACAGCAGCAACTTGGAAAGATTCGCTTATGACCATTCCCTCAGCATGAATGTCATGAATAATCACTTGTAATCCTTGCACCTGACTGACCACAGTCTTGGAGTCCATCATCTTATATTCAAGAAAACGGCCAACAATCCATTTCTTGGCTCCAGCATCTTCAGTTTTATACTTATGTTCGAGAGACTCCCATAAGTCCTTAGTTGTTGGCTTTGAGTAGTACACGTTATACAACGAGTCTGCCAGGCCATTAAGCACATAATTCCGACAGATATAGTCGGCGTGCTTCCACGCATCAGCAGCATACACAGTCTGCACATCACTATCAGTAGAGACCTTAGGTGCCTCCTCTTTTAGATAGCGAGACATATTCAGAATGGTCAGATAAAACAACATTTTCTGCTGCCATCGCTTGAAGTTTGTGCCATTAAACTTCTCCGCATGTGCGGGAGGCACAACAGGTGCCACAGGTGCAGTAGGCATCACAGGAACAACAGGTGCCACAGGTGTAGCAGACACATGTACAAACGGCGGAGTCTGTACAGCAGAAGCCTGCAACGTCGGAGGAACGAATCCACCCGAGATCAGTCCGAAGGAGCATGGTATCTGCCCAACGTTTATTTGGAAAGGCACATACCCCGAAGGCACATGTCCAATCCCTGACATACTCTCATCCGACATAACCAGTGCGTTAGGGTTCGATAAACCCACATCTGGTATGACCGGTGCGTCGGAGGTAGTCACAGCAGTTGTCACAACATCGGTTTTATTAATGTTCTCCATGATCTGTTACTCAAAACAAACAAACAAAAATAGAAGATTGTTAGTCGCAGATATATACAAGTTAAGCTTTAAGATTGTGGAATAATCTGCGCAAAAATAATTAACCAAATAAAATCGAGCTCGTGTGTGAATAACAGAAGGCAAAATAACATAAGGATACAAGAGAATAATCCTTGAGTCCAGTGCGAACACTGTCTCCTTAAAGCTTATTTCGTCCTCACCGTAATTGCAAGAACGAAGGCTTCCCAGGATAAAACAAGGCGCAGTGAAGCAAGTGCTACACTCTCGGCGAGCTAGAACAGAGCAAGTTATTATCACCAGGAGGAAGAGGAATGAAAAATAAGAGAGGCTGTGTGTTTCGATGATTAACCCTACATTCTATAGCGATGAATATATAGGCTCTGACATGCGTGCTAATCAGTTATAATTAGACGCGGTAATTAATTATGCAATTAATTACACGCGTTAATTAAAAATGGAATCAATTAATCCTTAATCGAATCAGAATTATTAATTCATAATCGAGGCAGAATTAATTTCAGCAAAACAGAATCAATTATTTGAGCAACCCAGTCGAGAATAATTTAACAAAACTGGTCCGGGATTATTCGGCCCAAATTTTGCTGCATTCGTGTCCGCAGGTCGCACACGCGGAAAGCCCGAGGCTTGCAAAGCCACGTTTTTCCCTCGAAATCCCACAATTTGCACCCCCCTACGCGCACGTAGATGATGGAGTAATACATTATTAACACTTTTAGACACTACATGAGTGTCTTGCTATATAAAGCCTTGAAAGGCTCTTTTCCTTATCAATGTGGGAGACAAGGTTCACTCTTCTATTTTCCACTTCTAAGGGATCAACTTTGGACAATCATAACTCATCCATCCCTTAGTCGTTTTGAGTACTTTAATATGCGTTGGAAAGTTCTCACGAAGTAGAACATATTCCAAGCATAACTTGTTGCGATCACGCACCCAAGACCTACTCAAATCTTGGCTCATAATGACTCGTCAAAATGGGGCTAACACCCACATTTTCCAACAACATGTTCTATTTCAAAAAGTAGTTCTCTTCCATTCTCTAATCTATGGCCAACCAGAACAATATAACAAGATCCTTATTATAACAATAAATATGAATCCACTCTACACACAAGCAACAAAAGAACTCTTTACAAACTAGCCTAGTTTCTCTACAAATGTGTCCGCCAAAGTATGTCCATTGACAATATTTGTTGAAGCTACAATTAACTCATGTGACATTCCTTCCTGCAAGCAAAAGATTGACATAAATGAGTTTCATAGTGCATAAACAAGGACGGGATTAATCAAAAGTCTCTCTTTGATTGACAAAAAGTGTATGATTTCCTGGACAAGGCACAGGTCAGGATCAGACCACTATACAACTATTAATTTAAAAACACCATCGGATGCAATTTCAACTCATGATTCATCAAGACACTTGATGAAGATTAAGACTGTTAAGTAACCAACTCATCTAAAACCTTAATGTGTTATAGGAAGGCCCCAACATGATCTTATGCTACAATATATATTATTTAACAAAGACAACCAAGTTTATCTAAAACAAGCATGGCCCTAGATTTCCAAAATACCTGAGAACCAAAAAAACCAAGAGCGGAAATCTCTACATATGTTACCCCTCCATTGAATACATGTAACATCCCGTATTTTTTTTAGGAATTTATTCGATTAGTAATAATAATAATATTAATGAGTTATTAATATTATTTATGAGTAAGTATATTTTTCTTTTATAATTAGAATATTGTTTTAGGATTAATAGTTAAAAAGAAAGGAAGTGAGGGTTTAAAAAAAAATTGTTAAAGAAAAAAACAGAGGGTTTGAGACTTACGTTACTTTTGGGACAGAAGGAAGAAGGAAAAGAGAGAGAAGAAAAAAGAGAAGAAAGATAAGAGGAGATTACTAACGTAAATACTAGGGTTCTTCGGATTTAGGTAAAAGATTAGAGACTCTTCGATTTATATATACATGTATAAGAGATTGAGTTTTATAATATGCATGACTTTGTTATACAAATTAGGGTTCTTGGATTGGCTTGGAAGGGCTGAATTTGTTGAGAATTAGTGATAATCATTAAGGTCTAAGGTACGGGTAATCTTGTCTCTCTTTGTATGTCTTGTTATCCCAATTTTGTACATGTGATTTCTTGTTAAATTCGTACAAAATTCATTGTTCATCGGATTGTGTTGATTCTTGATCTCCTGGAAAGATAATTGAATTATCTACAACTTTCATTCTTTGTGTTTTGTGAAATTTTGCTTGTATGTTGGTCAAAATCTGCCATTTGTATAATCTGGTGCGTTAATTTCTGTTGGTATATCATAACTTCGAAAATTCGTAGTAAATTGAGTTTTTATACGATTATTATGAGCAATACCATTCTGGAAAGCTCGTTTCGACCTTTGTGTTTTGTATTCATATTCCGCTGACCAATTATGTGATTTCAATGTCTTAAATATCGAATTACTATTGTGATCAATGCCTGATTCTGTTATTGCAGTCCGCATTTTCATTGTTTCGGAATTCGTTACTTATCCGTTTTTAACGAGCCTTACCATTCTGGAAAGGTCTCGGAATCCTCTACGACTTTTGTGTTTTATATTTTTCATTTGAGCTCATCTTAGTGGAGTAAATATTTGATTTTATGGGCTGATCTATCCTACAAATTATTTGTGTAATATATAATATTTGATCTTTGAGTTTATTATCGAGTAAGTGATATGTGAGATATTTGTGAAGTTTGAGTAATGTGTTTTCGGTTATATTTTGATATACAAATGATGTGGGAGATGTTAGATATTTGGGTAGCATTGTGCTTATTGCCGTGCAAGCCCCTGTAAGAATTTGGGTAGCGTTAAGCAAACCCCTGTAAGAATTTGGGTAGCATTTGCTTTGTGCTTTGCAAGCCCCTGTAAGATCGTCTCCCATGTTAGTAAGTAAGTTACTTTGAATATTATTTTTAATTGTAAGATTATGTGTTTCATTATATTTTATTAATTAAATTTTGGATTTAATAGCTGTGATTATTATGTGTAAGCTGTACGTATATTTGTAAGAGTAAGATTATGTTTTAATTTGAAATCATTTATATTGTTAAAAATTATGAGTTGAGTGTCCTTTTTCTAATTGTCTCATTCTATATGTACTTGTTCTTAATTCCGATATTCGATTTTTATTCGTCATTTCATCATTTTAGTCTTTGTTCAGCTTTGCATTGTTTTATATCCGTATATGAGCCTTTCGCTCATTGCCGGTCCTTTGTTCTCTTATTTTTCCCGGCAGGTGATCTTATTTAGGTGGGCTACTTATTGGGAAGAGTGCGAGTTCCAATATTTGGATAATCTAGTTGTATTTTTAATTTATGAATTGTAAGATTTTGGGTTTTGAGAAGTTGTATCGTTTCATTCGATTTTTAGTGGATTTTATAATTAAGCGTATTTGTTGGGATGTTAAAATACAAATAGAGCAATAGAGCGCCTTCCATCACCAACGCTGAGCAAATTAAAGTCACAGCCAGATAAGTCACTCCTATTTACAACAAATTTATGCACACATAAAATTTTAAAGCAACTATGTGTGCATTGGATATGTTTGTTTGCAAGGATTTTAACCCTGAACTGTTCGAACTCACACTCGTTTTATCGATACTGGTGATAAGTACCCGCTGATAGCTATCAACGGGCACCCGCTAATAACAAAATACTAGTTCCCTAAAAACACAATTCTGGAATACTTTTTTTTTTTTGCTAAATGCAATTCTGGAATACTTGACAAAGTATATCTAATTTCAAAAGTATTATTTCAACAAATACAAAAGAATATCCACAAAAAGTGTTTCAAGCTATCATCTCTCTTATACTAATCCACTTGCACAAAAATATCTTGCTTTATCCATTTGCACACCCACTTGCATAAAGGTACACCCACTTGCCCACTTGCATAAAGGTATCTTGCTCCATAAGACAAAGAGGCAATATAATATTCAAAGACACCCAGTTGCAACAGACAAAATCTGACTGAAGTAGCTCTAGTGGCAGAATCAAGGTTTGTTTGGAGGGGACACCAATCAATGTTCCAATAGTGGCTCACTGTAGCTTTAACGGCACAACTAATGGGCAACAGTGATTGGGAAACCCAACCTATAAATACCCCCATTCTACACACAGAGGAAAAAAGAACAACTTTCATACACAAAAAAAAACTCCTACAAAACAAAAGCTTTCTACATATTCTTCACACACGATATATTTTCACCAGCCTGGTTATTATTATTTCCGATTACTGATTCTCACGCCGGAGGTGCTTGACGGCCACCACCCCTGGGCAAGCATTGTTTTGCAGATACCCCAAACTCAGGTGAAGTGCTTCCGGTAAAGTGCCCAGAACGGTGATCGGAAGCCTCTAATCGGTCGTGGGAAATATCATTTGGCGCTAGAAGGAGGGGGCTTTTTTCTTAAAGAAAAATCCCTCGCCTGCTCTACCAGAATAACTACTTCTACACGACAAAGCACAAGCGTCAACCTCAAAAACACAAGATACACAGCATTCGTATAATCACACAAATACCAGACCTAAAAACCGTGATGGCAAACCCCGACGAGCGACAATCAGTAGAGATACAAGGAAATAACACTGGCATCCCGCAACAGGACCCGCCAGTAAATGCTGAAAACCGCTTACAAACAAACCCTCCTCGAGGAGAAAACCAAGATCAAATTCTTAGCCTCGACCTAACAGGCTATGACCCGCAACAAATAAACTTACTCATTCAAATAGCCTCTGCATTTCCCCAGGCCAGACAAGAAAAGCCACCCGAGCAGAAAGAATCTCGAATAAATCCATACGACGACCAAAGCGAGGCACACAGCCGGCCGCACAAAGCAAACTCCGCCTTTTCTCGCCTAGGGTCATCCCAAGAGACAATCCATGAGAGGCACAACAAAGGCCATCACCAACCCGAAATATGGGAGCAGAACAGAAAGCAGAGAGACCTAAGGAAGGTGATTGTTGACAAGAAAGCTGCCTATGAAAAGGTTCTGGCCGAGTACGAAAAACAGAAGCAAAGAGAGCGCTCCCCTCCTCGCCCAAAAGATACTGACAGCGCGCAACCCACAAATGCAGAGATATTGCGCACTATTATGGAACTCAAGAAAAAGATAGAGGGAAATAGCGAACCAGAATCGGGTGGCACGCCATTTACCACTAGATTGGAGGTGGAGCCCCGTCAAAAGGAAATCAAACATCACAGCTTCAATTCTTTCGACGGGTTAGGCGATCCAGAGGAGCATCTTAGCTACTTTGATTAGCTAGCTCTTCATTATGAATACAATGACCTGACGCGATGTCGTTTCTTTACCGCAACTCTCCGCGGAAATGCACAGAGGTGGTTCTGTAGAATAACTACCCGATCCATAGACACTTGGCTGGAATTCAAAAGACTATTCCTCAATAAGTTCAAAGCAAACCAGCAACACGAGGTTCATACCGTGTTTCTGGAAACCATCGCACAACGTAACGGGGAAACACTGCAGGACTACATTGACCGCTTCAAGGAGGCCGTCAACAAAGTTGTTTGCATCAATGAAACAGAAGCTTTGGTCCACTTAAGGAGAGGTCTTAATCCCTACGAATGCGAGAAATACGTATGTCGTCTTATGGAAACAAAACCCACCACATTAGCAAAAGCATATGACCTGACCTCCCAAGCCATCAACGAAGCCGAATCTCTGAGCATACTAAAGCAGTCCAGGGCTCCACCTGCACCATATTTTCAAAGAGAAAGGTTTTCGTCCTATCAAAGGCAAACACCGGCCTTACACCAAGTACAGACCACTCATGGACCGCTACCGCCCGCACAAAGAACACAATCATCAGTCCCGGTCAGAGACCGCTTGGGGCCGGCAAACCCGCAAAGACCGGATAGGCGTCCTGAGCCGGAATGGACCAAATTCACCCTCCCCAGGGCGAGCATTCTGAAAGAAATCAGAGGGAAACCCTTCTATCTCCCACCTGCACCAATGCATTCTCCGCCCGAGGACAGACCTAAAGACAAACACTGCGATTATCACGAGACACATGGGCACTACACGGACAGTTGCTTGTCCCTCAAATATTTCTTGGAAAGACAGGTAAAGGCGGGCAATCTATCTCAGTACTTGCCAAGACAGGTGCAAGGGGCATCCGCCCCACAAGGACCAAACAGAAACATCGTACATACCGTCTTCGGCGAACAATCCTCCCCACCAAGAGAAGAACATGACATTTATGAGATATACAAGGGACCCCCGAATATTATTACTTTTACCGATGCAGACTATGAGGGTATTAACCCGAACCACACTGAGGCACTAGTTGTATCATTGGGCGTGGCCAACAATGAGGTAAAAAGGATCCTCGTTGATAACGGGTCCTCAGTCGACATCTGCTTCAAACACACATGGGACAGACTCAAGTTAGATGGCAAGAAACTCGAAACATGTCCCGACGAGACACCACTTTACGGTTTTGGGCACAACGCCGTCCCAATTGCGGGCATTGCCAGACTCCCCGTCTATTTCGGTGAATCGCCCAGGCAAGTATGTCGAACGGTCAAATTCTATGTCATCAACACCGCTTCCTCGTACAACATGATTTTGGGAAGACCTACCCTCAATATACTAAAGGCAGTCACCTCCACCCCCCCATCTTAAAGTCAAATTCCCCACTCTAAACGGGGTCGGGGAGATCAAGGGAGATTCCGAAACATCTAAGAGATGCTCTGGCATAGCAATCACGCTGGCGAAAACAGAGCCTAGCAATCTCCGCAGAGAAAAAGCAACCAAGAGAAAACAAGCAAAAAGGCAAAAGCATGCGGAGAATCAGCGTGCAAAAAACAAAAGGAGAAAGGAAGTACAGTTCATAGACGGGCATAACCCGCTGCTAGAAGACCCTCCTCGCATCGACGCGAATCTCATGAAATGTCTCAAAAGAGAAGAAAGGCCGCCGATAAGCCCTGCGGTGCAAACAGAAAAAATAGAAATCATACCTGATGACTCGAACAAAAGTGTAAGTATAGCGGCGGGATTGGAGTCCGTTTTCAAATCAGGCCTCACAGACCTCTTAAGAAAATATGCGGATGTTTTCGCATGGAGTCCAAAAGACATGCCAGGTCTAGATGAGTCGGTAGCGATCCACAAGTTGAATGTGGACCCAAATAAGCCTCCGAAGATACAAAAAAGAAGGAACTTTGCACCAGAGCGACAGCAGGCAATCGATATCGAAATCGACAAACTCTTGGACGCAGATCTAATTTGCGAGGTCACCTACCCCAAGTGGGTTGCAAATGTAGTACTAGTAAAGAAATCTAACGGGAAATGGATAATGTGTGTGGACTACACGGACTTAAATGCAGCATGCCCAAAAGACCCGTATCCACTCCCTTCAATAGACCAACTCATTGATGCAACAGTGCGTCACTTAATGCTAATTTTCATGGATGCCTACTCCGGCTACAACCAAATCAAAATGACCCCTGAAGATAGAGAAAAGACAGCCTTCGTCACACATAGGGGGGTGTACTGCTACAAAGTCATGCCCTTTGGATTAATCAACGCCAGCGCCACCTTCCAGAAAACCATGAATAAAATCTTCGGCGGACAGCTAGGCCGAAATATGGAAGTATACGTGGATGATCTCATAGTAAAATCTCTCTTAACGGCTTCCCACCTTCATGACTTAGAAGAATGTTTCTCAACCCTCAGAAAGTACAGCATGAAGCTAAACCCCGACAAATGCACGTTTGCACTAGATGCAGGGAAGTTCCTTGGCTTCTTAGTATCCCACAGAGGTATTGAGGCCAACCCGGAAAAAATAAAGGCTATAATCGACATGCAACCGCCCAAAACTTTGAAAGATATACAGAAATTAACAGGAAGGTTAGCCGCTCTCAGAAGGTTTATCGCTAAATTAGCAGACAGATGCCTTCCGTTCTTTGACACTTTGAAGAGAGCCACAAAAACTAAAGCTATATCTTGGACGGACGCCTGCCAGAAAGCCTTCGAAGATCTCAAAACTTATCTATCTTCGGCTCCCCTACTAGTGGTCGCAGCTCCTTCAGAACCCCTGTCACTGTACTTATCCGCAACAGATAAAGCCGTGGGAGCAGTACTCATAAAAGAGGAGAATGGCGAACAAAAGTCGGTCTATTATGTCAGTCAAGTGCTCAAAGATGCGGAAACCCGCTATCCGAATGTCCAAAAGTTCGCTCTAGCCTTGGTCGTGGCAAGTAGAAAATTGAGACATTACTTCTAAGGCAGACAGATCAGGATCATCACAGACCAACCGCTCAGAAAAATTCTCCACAAACCGGATTTATCAGGCAGATTGATCAACTGGACCGTTGAGCTCGGCCAATTCAATCTAAAATACATGCCCAGAACCGCAATCAAAGCGCAAGCATTGGCGGACTTCGTGATCGAATGTTCGTTTTCAACAACAGAAAGCATAGTTCCAGCAAAAAATCTTGCAACGACAGACAGCCATTGGCAGTTATATGTTGACGGTTCCTCCACAAACATTCGATGCGGGGCGGGACTCATCCTCACTAGCCCCGACGGTTTTCAACTTAAACAAGCCATACAATTGAATTTCAAAGCTACAAATAACCAGGCGGAGTACGAGGCACTCTTGGCCGGTTTAACTTTGGCCAAAAACTTACAAGTGAAAAAAATCACCATCTACAGCGATTCACAATTAGTTGTTCGACAAACAACGGGGGATTACGCAACCAAAGACAACAATCTCAGCAAATATCAAGAATTAGTGCAAGCCATGCTCCCTCAATTCAAAGAGTATTCCCTAGAACAGATAGACCGAGCAGACAATGCAATAGCGGACATGTTATCTAAATTGACCCAAGGGGAAAAGACAGAAGCGGACACAGTATACTTTGAAGAACTTACCACTCCCAGTATCAGCGCCCTCGATATCATGGAAATAAATCCACCAACTGAAACTTGGATGAGTCCTTACATCCGTTATTTAGAAGATGGCACGTTGCCAGAGGACAACATCAAAGCTAAGATACTAAAATCTCAAGCAACAAAATACTTCATCCAATAAGGCACCCTGTACAAAAGGAGTTTTGATTCTCCCATCCTCAAATGTGTCGACGAAGAAGAAGCTATCTATTGCATGAGAGAAGTTCACGAAGGCATCTGTGGCGACCACATGGCTGGGAAGGCACTGGCACATAAAATACTCAGGCAGGGTTACTACTGGCCCAAAATGCACAAGGAATGCAAGACATTCACCAAGAAATGCCAGCTGTTTAGCAACATGTCTAGAAAAGCACCAGCCCTCCCAGCGGCAATATTGTCACCTATACCGTTTGCGGTTTGGGGCATCGATATCATGAGACCTTTCCCCAAGGCCAAAGGAGACCTACAATATGTAATGGTCGCCATCGATTACATGACCAAATGGGCCGAAGCAAAAGCACTCAAAAACATCACGCAAGATGATGCAATCCGTTTCGTCACAGAACAAGTGATTACAAGATTTGGTATTCCAGTGGTACTCATATCCGACAACGACACACAATTCGTTGGGTCAAAATTCACAAAGTTCCTATCCGACTACGGGATCAAACACAAAAAAGCTTCAGTATGCCACCCTCAAAGCAACGGTCAGGTTGAAGTAACCAACCGCATCATTGTCAGGGGCCTAGAAAAAAGGTTAACAACTTCCAAGAAAAAATGGCCACATGAGCTACCCAACATCCTTTGGTCTTACCGGACAACAGCCAAGGTCAGTACGGGTGAATCCCCTTTCAAGTTGGCTTTTGGCACTGAAGCTCTTGCCCCAATCGAGATAGGATCCCCATCTTTCCGCACCATCAATTTCGAAGAAGAAGCAAACAACAACGGACTCAGAACAAACCTTAACCTTCTAGACGAAGCAAGGGCGGCCGCCGTCGAGAAAATGGCCGCCTACAAAGAAAAAACAAAGGAATTTTTCGGAAGACGGGCTAGAATCAAGGCTTATGTGGAAGGCGATTTGGTCAATCGAGCAACAGAAGCATCCGACCCAAGACATACGGACAAACTCATGCCCAAGTGGGAAGGCCCCAATAAAATCGCCCAAGTTCTCAGGCCGGGTTCTTACAAACTTGCCCGCCTGGACGGGACGGTAGTCAACAATACTTGGCACGAAGATAAACTAAGAAAGTATTATCAGTAGCCCATTACACTTCTATAACCCAGGATTATTCTATTCTGAATGAAAAATCTTCTATAAAAATATCTACAATAGCAAAGTCCCCTAGACGGGCAAGCATCCAACTACAATAGCAAAGTCCCCTAGACGGGCAAGCATCCAACTACAATAGCAAAGTCCCCTAGACGGGCACGCATCCAACTACAATAGCAAAGTCCCCTAGACGGGCAAGCATCCAACTACAATAGCAAAGTCCCCCAGACGGGCAAGCATCCAACTACAATAAGCAAAGTCCCCTAAACAGGCAAGCATACGACTACAATAGCACTCCCCTAGACGGGAAAGCAACCATCTACAATCGTAAAGTACCTAAGGGGATCCAACTACAATGGAAAAATCCCTCGGAGGGCAAGCACCCATCTACAAAATCTACTACGAAAGACAAACGGCTACCTACAAAAAGCTCAGTACTACAGAAGCCACGTTATCTGCCATGCTCACAACGGACGCACAACAAAGGTCGGTTTTCTTTGCGGACATAGCCGCTCAGGTCTCATCAAGAGACATCTACCAAAACGAATATGCAAAAACATATGTGCAATACATGCAGAATAAAGACAAATACAAACAAATGCAACGGGAAAGGAAATTTTATTTATATTTTATTACAAGCACGGGTTACAAAGATAAAGTTTCCTACATCTAAAACCCTTCATGCTTGGGGAGCCTTCTTCTCAGCGTCCGCATCCTTCTCAGAGCTTTCACCCTGCGGAGGGGCACGGAAACGAAAGTTCAACCCGCCACCCTTCTCCGCCTCTTTGGCCTCCTCCGCAGCACGACGGCGAGCGATTTTCCGAGCATGATTCCGCAGTTCTTCAGCCGAGTACAAATCACCCTGCTCCTCATGAATACGGGCCCATTCTAGCCAAACAGCCTCCGTCTCCTGAGAAATCTGGAGCTTGCGACCCCAGGAAAAGGGGGTAAAGTCCGCATCCATTTCGCCATTGGCCATTTTTGGTCGAGGTGACAGAAGAGAATTCTGGTGAAAGCAAAGGGAGTATGATCCAAGTGAAAAACTGAACTATCCTATTTATAGGGGGGTCAAAGAGGGTTAAAACAACCCACAGTCAAAAAAACATCCATCCCCATACAGCCCGCAGTAAAGGCACGGTCAAAAGAACGTGATTTCCATGCAGCATTTAATGCTTGCAGCAAATTCCCACAGTTAAACGCAAAATTTCCAGGTAACATTTCCCGAAAGCCTATTTATTCCTCCCTTTGACAAACAACGTAATACACACAATACAGTTATATTTCACCACAGAAATTCAAAAATATATATCCCACCAAACACACAGAGTATTTCAGACTTAAAAAAAAATATTACAAGTACGAAATATAGCAAACTATTCCCAAGTCACACAGCGGACAGACCCGCAAAGCGACTTCTAAACAGACCAACAACGGACAGTCATAGTAAAACTCATCCCTAGCGGGAAGCTCTCAGCGGACTAGACATGCCTATCAATGCTTCCTCTTCACCCGGATCCTCGCCGTACACGGCTGCTATAGCCGACAACGGAGCTACAGCGTGCAATTCATCCAGACTGGACATGCCTATCAACGGCTCCTTTTCATCCGGCTCTTCGCCATAAACTGATGCTATAGCCAACAACGGAGTAACAGTATCAACCTCATCCCCACCCGTTCCACGCTCAGCAATTTGCACACCAACTTCACTTACCACAGGCTCCGCTTGACAACCAACACTCACTCTGACCGTCTCCCCTAGACGGGCTTTCAATGCTTTCACCTTGCATTTAGCTCTCTTGGCTTTAGACTTCAGTTTGGATGTTTCGTTTCTCAAACGATCAATCTCTGCAGCATTCTCGGCGGCTTTCCACCTTAACTCACCAAGCTCAACAAGCTCCTCTTTCACAATTCCAGCAAATTCGGCACTGTTTTTAAATTTCCTAATCGCAGCCTCTTCCGTCGGACGGGAGTCAAGATGGCCTTCAGCATCATTTGCACGATCCCTCTCATACTTCAGCGAAGTACTTAAGTTCTTTATTTGCTCCGTCAAAGCAGCCTTCTCGGCCTCGAGCTCGATTTTGTCCTCCGCCAAGAACCTTCGAAGATCAGAACTATAAGCATAGCTTGCTTTGATATAGGTTTTCTCGGTCTCAATTTCATACAAAGCCTTGGCAGCATTATTCTTCATTATTCTCTCAGCGGTCAGTTCCCGCTCAAGCACTCCCACTCTCTCTTTTAAAGCAATATTGCTGCTGCGGTACATATTACCTCGGGCCAACAGACCCGTATACATACACTGATTCTACAAAAAACACAACACAAAAGATAAGACAAGTCAACAACGGGCACAAGTAAGAGCAAACACAAAACTACTAGACAGATGCATACCCGTGCAGCGTACTTCTGCGAGAGGCGACACATCCGTCCCCAACTCAACTCATTCATCCTCAGCAGATCGTCATCAGTCATAGATTCCGCTGTGAAAGTATTAGGCCCTGACTTAAAGAGAAAACCATAGCCAGGCCTATTGCCAAACTCAGCGTCATTAACTTTATCATCACTACTTGTATAATGAACAATCTCTTCAGAAGACTCTCCACTACCCTCACCATCCTCTTTCTCAGTACCATCAGAAGCGGTATCTGCGCTTTCATCAACGACCAGGTTGGAAGGAATGTAATCACCTACCCTGGAAGCCTCGATCCGTCTACGCTTAGACGGACCAACATCATCAATAGCTCTCCGTTTCAAACTTGGAGGCGGAACATCACCCACCACATCAACATGTGTGTCCGCCGCAACATCGGCCGCTTTAGCGGTCGCCAGAGTCTCTTCAGAATCTAAGTCAACTACTACCTTGCTCCCAGGAGTGCCAACCGCTTCAGGAATATCAGAAACGCCCCGCTCAACTCTTCGAATGGACGCTCTATACTCATTTGAAAGAATATCCGGTTCATGCTCACCAACTCCCAGGCTGGCAGCATATAACCTTTCCACTGTACCAGGACTATTGCCTCCACTTTCAGCGGCCATTTCCTCTTCAACAAGTGCTTCAACATTAGCGGGTTTTTCACCCTCAGTTTGTACATCTCCCACGGCGGCCATGTCAACTTCAACCGCAGCCTCATCCTTTTCACTCTCTCCTTGTGCAGGTTTTTCTCCCTCTGACTCTAACTCGATGCTTTCATCAACTGCCTGACCTTCCCCACCCAAAAACTCCTCAGACTCACCTAGCAACTCCTCAGATAGCGAGTCGGCCTTCGAATCAATGTCATCCTCGTCCACCTCTTCCTCAGTATCCTCCTCCACAACGGTTTCTGGATCTTCAAAAGGAACAGAAGGTTCAGCCCCTCTACCTTCACCTGATAAGTCAAAAGCATCCAATATATTTGCAGCGGAAAATTGACCACTGCGGAGACGGTTTGGTCTGGGGGGCACCGTCAACATAAACTTTGCATACAACCTCGCTTCACTTAGACCCAGGGTTGGGTGTACATCCAGCTCCGGATTACGAGGATCCAATACTACACAAAATAAACGATATTGTCAGTAGCAGACACAACAAAAACAACAAAAAACATGAAACAGAGACTTACATCAATGTCTTCTCAAATCAGCCGGATCAACAAAATTGGATTTCGTCCACACATCGCCTAGCACCTTCACAAGCCTGACCAAGATATCAATCTCAACACGGCTCAATCGATTGCGGTTCACCTTATAAGTACACTCAACTTTCTTCGTAAAATTCTTCTGCCAGGTAAACTCACCACCACCGATAACCAAAAACTCCTCATGCCAACCCGCCATGCCCTTGGGAAATAAAAACGGGCGATGCCCATCCAAGGCCTTCCCAATTACGGTATTCGGCTTCACAAATTGCAATTCATAGAAAGGCTTTGCACGACTATATTTCACATCAAAGAGACAGAAAAACGACCTGAACGTCGGCTGCTTACCCATTTCTTCACTACTGGCTATAAACCAATTAATAGCTCTTATGGAATTGGGTGTAAACTGGGCTAACGGACACTGAAAATACACTCGGAATAAATCCATGATAAATTTGTGTGGAGGAACCCGGAAACCAGCCTTCAAATGACTAACTGGGATACACACAGAACCGTCATCAAAACGGTGACACAGCCTCTCACCCGGTTCCGCCCGCCGCCAGAAATAGCCATCTTCTATCCGGAACATCCTACTAACATACTCTGACCATACATCAGCCATGAACGTACTGTCGTGTTGAAGATGAGGAAATCTAGAAAAGGCGGCATCCATCTGCGCCTTCGAATATGCTGTCGGTGCCACATTGGTTGCCCGGAACAAACTCTCACTACTCTCAAAGTACCTGTACCGATTTCTCCGAAGAACCGCTGGGTAGGTCATTTGCCCAATATCCGCCCAGAGCCCGTACACGTTTATCAACGGGCCCTTCTCTCCGGTCCCATGATCTGTGAATTCATCACCCATCTGCACAGATTCAAAGTAAAAAACCAGTACCACCTACACAAAAACCGCTTACAAATATCAAGGTACACGTGGATTTTCACAGCAATTTCCATTTTTATTAATACAAGAAAAACGATTCATATTTCATTTCCCTCCACAAACATCGAAGCCACAGCATCACAAAGCAATTTACACCTTATTTAAACATATACATACATATATACACACCATCATTGGCCTAAACATCAAAAAATCACAGAACTCAAACTCATAAACCATGAACAACAAACAATACACCACCAAAAGTCATGGCCAAAAACCTACCAAAAACATAAATCGAACTCTTTTTCGTAAAAAAGGAAATCGAAACAAAATCCACTTACCACTGAAACAAAAAACAAACACAAACCCACATTCAAAACCACCTATTTAAACAAAGATACATACATGGCACGGTTATCTAGGACACAGAAATCGCAAAAGAAAATGCAAAGAAAGAGCACAAATCTTACCGCAAAGCAGGAGATACGAACGGCTTTAAAGGGACAGAAACCTCGTCGATCACCGGAATAGCGCAGCAACAACAGCCAAGAACAACCGAGTAAAAACTCAAAAGCAAGAGATATGAAGACAGTAAAAAGATGAGAGAAATAACTGAGCAAACCTCCTTTTTTATTACGTGAGGCGCGTGAAAAGAGGGGGAGAGATTAAAACACGCAACGTGGCAGCTTCTGATTGGTCCACGGCAAAAGTACAATAATAACTACCTCGGTACAAAACACCAACTACTCACTTGGTAATAACTCCCCACTTTTCTTCACATATTATTTCAAAGGTACATTCTCTCTCCACCCAAAGGTCACTTCACTCATTAATACGCACTGCCACTTATCATTTCTCATATTATTGGCATTTAATATTATTCTCTCATTAATTGACAATAATAAGCATTTATTCCCATAGCAGTTACGCATATAAAAAAAACGTTTCAACTTCGCACACGTCAAGCACCGCAAACCGCACAAACTTGAACCCATCTAGCAAATTTTTCTAACTCCTAAGTGTTGTTCGCCAACACTTGGGGGGCACATTTTTACAGCAAAATTTTCCATCTCCTAAGTGTTGTCCGCCAACACTTGGGGGGCACAGGCATTACGCAGTTTTGCATTTTTTCCGCTTATCGTTTTCTTTTACTCCCCCTACCCGCTAAAGCGCCTAGAGGGAGTGGGGGGCAATGATAAGTACCCGCTGATAGCTATCAGCGGGCACCCGCTAATAACAAAATACTAGTTCCCTAAAAACACAATTCTGGAATACTTGACAAAGTATATCTAATTTCAAAAGTATTATTTCAACAAATACAAAAGAATATCCACAAAAAGTGTTTCAAGCTATCATCTCTCTTATACTAATCCACTTGCGCAAAAATATCTTGCTTTATCCATTTGCACACCCACTTGCATAAAGGTACACCCACTTGCCCACTTGCATAAAGGTATCTTGCTCCATAAGACAAAGAGGCAATATAATATTCAAAGACACCCAGTTGCAACAGACAAAATCTGACTGAAGTAGCTCAAGTGGCAGAATCAAGGTATGTTTGGAGGGGACACCAATCACTGTTCCAATAGTGGCTCACTGTAGCTTTAACGGCACAACTAGTGGGCAACAGTGATTGGAAACCCAACCTATAAATACCCCCATTCTACACACAGAGGAAAAAAGAACAACTTTCATACACAAAAAAAACTCCTACAAAACAAAAGTTCTCTACATATTCTTCACACACGATATTTTTTCACCAGTCTGGTTATTATTATTTCCGATTACTGATTCTCACGCCGGAGGTGCTTGACGGCCACCACCTCCGGGCAAGCATTGTTTTGCAGATACCCCAAACTCAGGTGAAGTGCTTCCGGTAAAGTGCCCAGAACGGTGATCGGAAGCCTCTAATCAGCCGTGAGAAATATCAACTGGTTTAGATCACTTTTTTTCTTAGTTTGGAGAGACTATCTAACCACACCGTCTTCTCTAGGTAGGTCTTAATCCATATAAATGAACTAAACAGTGATTGAACATAATCCCGTGGGAGGACTTGAGGACTAATTTAAAGCAAACAGGCAAATAGTTAAGGGAATAATAATCCCACGAAAAAAACATAGGTTTGAGACTAGAACATAAACACAGTAATTCATTTCACGTAGATTGTAAATAATGATAGATTAAAATCACAGCTGAGGAAAATCAAACAATGCATGTCTGCCATACGTTGAAAACAAATTGCAGAGTTACAATCATAATAGCCATAAACAGTACTTCAGGCTTCCTAGACATGCCATGTTCTTTGCACCACAAAGCATCGTCACCAAGATTGCAAAAGGCGAGAGCACCTGAGTTGGGTATATTCTCAACATTTGTTAACATAAAGTGTCAGCATCTTTGCACTCTTAAACAGATGGGTTCTATATCCTGGTCCCCAAACCAACGAAGTTTCTGATCTCATAGGCTAAAAATATAATTGAGGGGAATCACATTATTAAACAGAAGGTTGCTTTAATTATAATTCATTCTGACGCTAGTCTAAAGAATTCTAGTTTGAAACCACTTTGATCTACCTAAGTACATTATCTCTGCATTAGCAGATGGCATATGGCAGACGCTACAAAGCGACAAGTAGGTTTCCTATACAATATATCATACAAATTAGTCAAGCCTGTACCATAGCTACCATTTCTAATCCTTTAAAAGAAGGAAACAAAATTGTAAGCAAATCCTTAGACAAAACAACATAAACAGAAACTACGTAGTTGGATTCTGGCGTTATCTAGTTGAATTCATTTTATTGTGGGTCGTAAATAAGAGAGCACCTGGGCTCAAGAAAAAGATGTTTAGGCAGAAAGTATTAAAACACACAGATTTGTTTTTTAAGTAAACCGCACGGATTTTATGTCTTCTAAAATATGAGTATGATGACATCATCTGTCTCAATTGATACTTGTCCAGATATACAAATCCATTTCAGATTGAACAAGGTTAGAGAAAACAATACTTGGCAGTGTTGGTATTTTTAGGCAGAAGTTTTTTTTCTTTCTTTCTAACCTCACCTACCACCACCAACCTCACCTCCACCAACCCCCACCTACTACACTTCCATCACCTATATATACCCCTCCCCCTTCATTAGTAAAATCACACCAAATTCTCTCTTCTCTCTCTATATAGCTGCTAGATAGTCCGTCTAGTAGGAAAGTCGGTCTAGCCCGCTTTCAGGAAGTGTCGGGATAGAAGGTCCTCGTGCCTAAACTATTCCTTAGGGTACTTGGGTCTGACTGCAGCCATCGGAGGTGGTCCCGCTGCAGGGGTCTTTCTATCAGGTTGTGTGGCACTGTCCGGGTTGGGAAAGGGAGAGAAGGAAAGGTTGTCGGGAAACAGTGATAGGGGGATGTTTTGAGATAAACACTTTAGTGAGTTGGGGATATACGTAATAGGTATCGTAGGGCTGAATTTGTGTATAAAATTCAGGGGCCGGATACCCGGATATTGTAATCTCTTTTATCTAGTGTGAAGTTGTTACTCTTGTGGATGTAGGCTGGGCCGAACCACGTTAAATCTCTTGTCTCTTTTACTGTATTGTTGGTTTGTTGCTTTATTACTATCACGTATATTTGTGGGATCTAAGCACACATATTTACCAAATCGCTTCCGCATTCGCAGGGAATCGGACAGATTCCTAACAGTTGGCATCAGAGCTAGTTGTGTCTAAATTATTGGTGCCGAAGGAAAGTCGTTAAGAAAAGTGGTTGTCTAATAAGGCACCGTTTTGACGGAAGTGTTTCTTACACTTACCTGGCCAATTGATTTAGTTGTTTGGATTGGTTTGTGTGTGCAAACGGAGATCATGGCAAGTATTAGAGGATTCAAGGTGACTCCATATGATGGTAAAGGAAGTTTTACTCTTTGGCAGAGAAGGGTAAAGAATATCCTAACCCAACAGAAGCTAGCAAGGGCTTTGAAGGGGAAGGAGGGAAAACCAACAATGATGGTTGATGTACAATTGGAGGAAGAAGATAAGGCCCTTATTCTTCTTACTTCGCTTCCGGAGTCATTCGATCATTTGGTCACAACCATTTTGTACGGAAAGGACACGTTAAAAATGGAGGAGGTTCAGTCAGCACTTTTGTCAAATGCTGGAACGAAGAACCAGGATGGTGACAAGGACGGAATGACAGTTTTGGCTTTGCGTAGTCAAAATAATAGAGGAAGGGGTGCTGTGAGAGGATCTACCAATAGCAGGGGTAAATCCAGATACAGTGAAAAGGGCATGCAGTGCTTTGGTTGCAAGGAGTGGGGTCATATTAGGCCGAATTGTCCGCTTAATAAGTAGGATCCAGATGCATCATTGGCTGTGGTTACTCTCGATTGTGAAGATGTTTGCACCGTCTTCAATCGAGGCACTAGTTCTCCAAAAGAATGGATATTAGACTCAGGGTCATCTTACCATGTATGTTCCGAGAGGGGGCATTTTGACAAATTCCAAGATACAAAGAATGAAACAGTTTCTTTGGCTGATGGATCTACTTGTGAGATCAAGGGGATTGGAATTGTGAAAATCAAAATGTTCGATGGAATAGTTCGCAGCTTGAATGGGGTAAGATATGTGCCTAAGCTGAGGAAGAATCTAATATCTATCGGTCGGTTAGCTTCAGAAGGCTACAGATGCTCTGTAGTAGGGGGAGCTATGAATATCAAGAGAGGCCGTGTGGTTCGGATGAAGGGAGAGCTACGTGGGGGAATATATCGTCTGATTAGTACGTGGCCAGAACGTACTGGAACTTCGAAAATCTGGTTATCTCGTGCACGAGGGAAGATTGACTTGAAGGATACTGCTGCGGTTGTATTGCCTTCCAGTCTAGACGATGGTGCAAAGACTGTTGGGATGGATGCTTGGTCGAAGGGCTTCCACGACATCAACGAGTAGTTGGTGTGTTGCAGCTGCATATGGGCATCGATCAACACGAATCAAGTGAGCAGTGAACCATGCAACAGATTGATTTGTTTGATATGCAGTTGAGGAGTAAATGAAAGATCGATGGTCACACTTGTGTGTGTGATGGTCACACTTGCGTGTGTGATGGACTACATATGGGATTGACCGACGTGAATCAAGTGAGTATGTGTGTATACAACAGATTGATTCACATGTATGTAGTTGGACAAATAGAGGTCAATGGTACACTTGTGCGTATAGCAAGTGGGCATTCGAGAATGAATGTGCAAACTAGGGTATAGTTTGGAGTCTTGGACTCGGCGGGAGTTTTGTCGTAGGAAATGATACGGATCAAGGGAAGTTGGAGTTGTGCCAACAGGGCGCAGGGATGGAGTGCAAGTGAAGAGCTGTGAGTTTGGAAAGAGGGGGAGATTGTTAGGCAGAAGTTTTTTTTCTTTCTTTCTAACCTCACCTACCACCACCAACCTCACCTCCACCAACCCCCACCTACTACACTTCCATCACCTATATATACCCCTCCCCCTTCATTAGTAAAATCACACCAAATTCTCTCTTCTCTCTCTATATAGCTGCTAGATAGTCCGTCTAGTAGGAAAGCCGGTCTAGCCCGCTTTCAGGAAGTGTCGGGATAGAAGGTCCTCGTGCCTAAACTATTCCTTAGGGTACTTGGGTCTGACTGCAGCCATCGGAGGTGGTCCCGCTGCAGGGGTCTTTCTATCAGGTTGTGTGGCACTGTCCGGGTTGGGAAAGGGAGAGAAGGAAAGGTTGTCGGGAAACAGTGATAGGGGGATGTTTTGAGATAAACACTTCAGTGAGTTGGGGATATACGTAATAGGTATCGTAGGGCTGAATTTGTGTATAAAATTCAGGGGCCGGATACCCGGATATTGTAATCTCTTTTATCTAGTGTGAAGTTGTTACTCTTGTGGATGTAGGCTGGGCCGAACCACGTTAAATCTCTTGTCTCTTTTACTGTATTGTTGGTTTGTTGCTTTATTACTATCACGTATATTTGTGGGATCTAAGCACACATATTTACCAAATCGCTTCCGCATTCGCAGGGAATCGGACAGATTCCTAACAGGTATCCTCAACATGAAAATAAATTAAAGTTTTCATTTCCAAAATAAATTAAACTATCTTACCATCTGAACAATATGAAACATACATTTTTAAATTCTAATACCAAATTGTCCCTGAACATACCCTTGAATAATTTGACACAAGACGTACCTCGAATTCAAGAATTAAGTAGCTTCTATGAATATAAGGGGGTGTTTGGGGGAACTTTTTTTCAGAATAAGTCAACTTATTTTAAGACAAAGTTAGAGATTCCTAACTTCCCAACTTATTTTCCAACTTATTTTTGCAACTTATTGAATCTCAAACATACATTAAATACTTGTATAGAAACAAAATTTCAAAATATAAAATTTTTACCCGAAAATAAGTCCATAAGTCCTTAAAATAAGCTGAGCCAAACAGACCCTAAAGGTGTTGGTTTTCCCATCCCCTTGTTAAAAAAAAAAAAAAAACAAGAAGAAGAAGAATTGAGGACCAAATGGTGTCAACGACTCAAGTCCACCACGGTGTATGTTGGTTCTTTGCAAATACTATTACTCTCCAGCAACAATCTAACTTCATTTGAATCATCCCACTGGTCAAGTTCAGCGTACATATGTTGAACAGCATTACATAGGGCGCTGAGCTTTCTGGTTCGAGCTTCGTCAATGCTTCTGCTGCAACCCGAGCTAGCTTAACACTGTTATGTGTACCCTACATGCACATAACAATGCACCCCACAGCCTTCCAAGTTTGACTGGCATTCGACTAATTATACACATGGCCTCTTCAACTTGCCCATGACGATCTATAGCATCCACAAAGGAAGCAAAATGTTCTACTTTTGGCTGAATGTCAAATTCATTAAGCATGGCATAAAGATGCGTCTTGGCTTGATCAACTTAGTCAGCATGAGCACAAGCATTGTGCACTGAAAATGTTATGTAAGTTAGCTTCACCCCTGTTTTCGTACATCAAAAAAGTTTCAGCAGCTCTGCTGCAAAAACCATGACAAGCCCCTTGCATCAATGATAGAATTCCACAAAATGGTTCTCTCGATCATCTCATCAAAAAGGCCGGCCCCTTGCATCAGTTATAGCTCCACATCACGTACATTGTAATAATGGAGTAATTCAAGGGTACAGCAGGATGGACAGCTTTTATGAGAGCTGGTGAATCTGCGTACCTAGAGTTGGCGCAACCAACTCAACACAGACACTCAAAAATGAAGACGTCGTTCGTCGATCAGGCTAGGTAAAAAGCTTAATCGCTCCCGGCTCGTTCACAAGTAGTCTGTCTTTCGTTCAAACCCTGAGTCCACAACAACATATCTTCAGGGGAATTCTTTGAAATAAATTATAAGCAACTTCCAAGTTACCTATTCGAGCAGATCATGATATCATTGAATTTCTGGGTTAATTCGAAAATGTTATACTCAATATAATTGAAATTAAAACGAATTAATTTTTATAATACGAATATTCACAGGGTCCGTAGTTTCAGTCCACATAACTACATAAGTGTATCTTCCATCTTCCTGTTTAAAAACAAAAAACGAGATTTAAAAGATCGATTTTTGCAAAATTGTATAACTTAAACCTCTTTTTATCTTTCTGAATTGTGTGAAGGGACATTTTATTTCCACATTGTAATTTGAAATTGGAAGCGGCGGAAAACTACCGGTAAGGCGGTCATTGGTCCCGTACTAGTGTACTATTCCCTCCATCATTTTGATTTTTGACGAGTTAAATTAATCAAAATTTGATTGAAATTTATATGTACTATATAATTAAAAAAAATATATCATTAAAAATATATTTTAAAACGTAATTTTCAATTTTGAAAAATAATAATTAAATAATTTTTAATATTTAATAAAAAATTGATTAATTTGATCATTAAAAAATCCAAAGGAACATGTAAAGAACGGAGGAAGTACCCACTCTGTCGACCAATGAACCCGCCAAGCTACAAACACAAATTAATATCTCAAGACGTTATGTATACACTAATATTGTCAAGTAAAATTTTATTGTTTTATAAAAAAAATCGTTTCGAATCAAAAGAAAAAAAATATCTTATAACGGTATCATTCAGATTTTTTTTTTTGAAGGCTATCGATTCAAGAGTTTAAATTGCGGACATATTTATGTATCAAAAATAAAAAAAATATCAAGAAAAAGATTGTATCTTTTATTTTCTGGACCCAAGTTTTATAAAATTACGGTAACAAAGTTGAAGTAGCAAAATTTTTATGCAAGTACAAAAACTTTGATGCTATCACTAGCTTGTACAGTTGTAGTAATACGGTGAGAACAACGGAGTTTCATACAACATGAATTCACGTTATCATCTATCATGTGGCTGTGCTCTTATTATCCCGAGTCGACCAAGAAAAATCTTGATTCCTGGGAAAGCAGGATCGACCATTTGTTGGGAGCAAATCGGATGGCTCGTTTTGATGGCTTTAGGCCTAAGGTTCATATTTGGAGGAATGCTTCAGCATATATATACAAACAAACAGTCGACAGCGATGGGACAATTGCACACTGGCGACAAAAACCACCTCCAGGTACAATGCTATAACTTACGGAATTTATGTGATTATCGTTTACATGGATTTTCAAAAATATGGTTCTAGTTTGAAATTTTGTAAATTTTTTAACAAAATTTATCTCGCATTTCAGAAAAACGACTATACCTTAACAATTATATGAACGCACAAGATTAAATTTAACAGTTCTTTAGAAATATTTTCTTCTTTCCAATATAGCAGTCTAATTGCATTGGCTAGCTACTTTTCTTTGTTTTTAGTTATTGTATGAGTAAATTAACTAGGAGAAATATGAGACATATGTTTAACAAGTTCAACTTTGAAAGCGTTTGTTTTTGCCTATGAAGAACACAAACAAAGAATTGCGAGCAATGACCAACTTAATTCACATTTTTTGTTTTAAACGTTCACCTATTATAGAGTAATCATTTAAAACTATTGTATAATTATAGGGAAATGCTTAATCATAGCCTTAGAGAAATGCTATCATAGTCCTAAGGGTTATGGTTAAGCATTAAATAATATTCTCATATTTTCAACATTTATTCTTAGTTATTTATTTTTGATTTTCCGATGCTTTTTTATAACATTAATTTAATTTTCTGAGTAATATACTGGACCCTCCTCCATTCACATTAATTTCCACCAATAAAAATATCCTAAATTATTAAATAATTGTATTGAGATTCGTGCAAAATTGATATATTAAGTATAAAACTAACATATTAAATACATTTATCCACTTATATTAATTCTTATACGTACCCTAATTTCTATACTTAATTAAGTACAAGGTTTGTAGTTTTAGTAAAGTTAATTTCTAATCATGCAGATGACATTACTGCAGTCGGTTGTGAAAAATATGGTTGTGATAAATGTGGATCTATTAAAACTAGCATGAAAGCCCGTGCAAACACGGGCACCATTTAAATTCATAAAATGTTATTGTTTTAATTATTTTAAATAGACGATTTCTAATTTTTGAAACACTATACATCATTAGTGTGGTATTTTTTATGGATATTAGTAATAACTCGAATTTCTTACCTAAAGTTCATATACGATTATAACAATACAATCACATCTAACAATTTAAAAAACATAACTTGGAATGATTAAACACTACGTAATTTAAAAATCTAATCACGAGTCAGTAGATTCACGTGTTTATATATAGATAAGTGCTAAATAAGATTTTTATAGATATGAGAATAAAAAACTAATCATAACCACACATTCAAATCTAATTTACATCTTAACCTCCACCAACATCCACTCCTATGCCCCTTCCATTTTTGGCGACCTTAGATACCATCACTTGCTTTACACTGCAGTTATCATCACCTCATTCCATTTGTCATCATCGTTCATGATACACACACATATGTGTAATGTGTGTGAATGGGTGAGAGAGAGGGAGTGTGTGTGTATACCATCATCATTCTGTGATATTTTGTTGTCACTAAATCCACCACCACTTCGAAAGTAATTGATGAACATGTTTGTCATGAATTCCACTCACATTCCCGACCACACCTCCATTAATTCATTCATCCTTCTTTCAATAGATCTAAGTTGGTAACGTTGATCGATGACATTTTTACTCAATTTACTACCGTCAACACCATTACCAACAGCTTCGAATATTTTCACAATTCTTAATCTGGAATATTCTTGTAATTTGCGTTCAAATTTTTTAGTGATTTACGTTTAAGTTTTGGTAACTTTAGTTGAATTCCTAGTAATTTTGCTTTGATATTGGTGATTTTGGTGGTGTAAGTGGTGGTGTTCATGTTGTTACAGATAAAATTATGATAATTTTGGTAGTGATACATGTCGTGGTCGTGGTGGCGTGGAAGTGGTCATGTGATAGTGATTTAATATTATTGTAATTTATATTAAAATTAGTTAAAATTTTGGTTTGTATTCATGTATATTGTTATATATTATCTACTAAGTATCATATTTCAATAATACAGTTAGACATTTTAGATATATTATTTTTAAAAGAATATCTATAATCTATTTTTAAATAAATATTTTTGACCCAACTATTTGTTTTATCTAAATGTTTATCTAAATATAATATAAATTTCAAATCTCATCTGTAATAATTTTTGTTTTGTTTTTCTTAAATTATTTTTTTCTAGTCTATCAAAATATTTTGTCCAATAGCAATGAGAGTAGGGTGTAATCGAGTCAAGTCGAACATTGCCACACTCGAACTCAAACTCGGCTAAAAAGCTCCGTCGAGCTTGAACTCGAGCTCAAGTTCAATTGGTCCTTTAATTTTAACCTCGAAACTTGACTCATAAAACCTATTGTGAAAAAAGTTTGAATATAAACAGTTCGACTAATGTTCGATACGGGTATAACTTGATAAAATATATGAATATTATAAAATATTGAATATTTACATTGAAAGATATTTATAATATTTAAAAAATTTAAATATTAAAAGTCCGATTAGTCTCGCGAACCTCAAGAATCAAGTAATTTAAAACTTGAACTTTGTTCGCTAAAACTCCGATTAGTCCGATGAACAATTCGGCTCGGTTTTGACTATGAAATATATGAATTAATAGAAATATTGGACATCATAACAAATGAGTTCTTGGAGTATGTATTTAATGAGTTATAAAAAGGTTCTAAAAGCTTCTTTGGTGTAGTGGTTGGAGATGTGAAAATAATTCATTCTTTACATAAAGGTCATGGGTTCAATTCTAATGATAAACATCTTTTTTTTTAATATTTATATGATGGTAGGACAAATTAGTAAATTACTAAATTGGCTTGAAAGGCCTTATTGGCCTATATAATATATATAAAGGATGTTATGGTTGACCTAAATTTTACATCAACATTTAGGTAAACTTGATGATGGCAGGACTTAGGAGTCACGTAACAAGTGATAGTTATTTTAGGCCGTTTTGACCTTAAATAAATACACTACTGTATTCATTTTAATTTTTCAGGAATATATGTGAAATTTGTTTTCAGATGTTTTTAATTTTGTAACTAATCATTTGATGGCATCCTCATGAAACATTGCTTGATTAAAAAAAATTCCATATTTAAAAATTCCATCTCCAAAACAAAATATAATTATGTTCAAGTTGTTGGAATTAGAACTGTAATTAGACATTTGCGTAACAAAATGTTTATTCAAGAACTATCTATTGATAAAAGAGAAAGTCTCTTAACTGATGTCATCAAACAGTTTCAACAAATGTTGGTCAAGATTTCTTAACATAGTCATTGTTCTAAAAATTCCACATTAATCTTTTATAAGGTGTCAGTCCATTCGATTTTTAAAATTTCCGATTAATCTTTACACTTTATGATCGAAGTGTTTATAATAAACTAATAGAATTAAAATAATAAGTTAATTAAATATGAATTATTATATGTTTTATGATATGATAAATACATATTACTTAATAAATAACTAATAGAATCGTAATAATATACTAAATAATATTATAATATTAAAATGCATCCGATTTTTACTCCGATCAATCCTTCCGATTAATTTCCTGATTTAATGATTAATTTTTGCAAGGTCTTTTTAACGAACTTCTCCGATACCCGATTTTTATAACATCGAACATAAGTAATAAAAAGGAAGTTAAAAACTAAAATTGTAAATATTTGAATGCTTGAAGTATCAAGTATCAACTAATATCTGATGACTCATCCAACAGATATCATAATATAGGCACTCAACAAATGAATCGGCATAGCTGACAGCAATGTTAGGAATATGTTGTACTTGATGATAACTTCACAATCAATCAAATTGTATAAGTATTGTAGCTGTCAACGGATGAGGATTTATAACTATATCCGTTGACAGGTAACTCATCAACGGATGAGGTTTTGTAGCATATTGCAGTATCTCTATGTTATCAATTGATAGTGTTTTTATCCACAGTCATGTTGACCATCAATGCATAGGCAGAATAGGGTAGCGAATTGTAAATAAACTATGCTATGTAATTCTGTTTAAGTGAAAGTGTATCAATGGATGAAGACAGAACTTTATCAACGGATACAGCTCAAATATACAATATCAACGGATACAGCTCAATCTATTATCAACGGATGACAGTGTACAATGTCAACGGATAATCATTAACACTTTCTTCTATGCTAGCTGGGGATTAGCAGTTGATAAAGACAGGTTTGACTGACAAATCACATGGGTTGATAGCAGGTACAAAAAGCAGTATGGCAGTCATACTTTGGAAACACGGAAGAAAGAAGCATTCCGTTTACAATATGAATACAAGAAAGGTGCAGGGGACATTTCTGTTCACAAGTACAACCTTTCGGCTACATGTGTATTTGGAGTGAAGTAGCAAGTCAACTTGAATTAGATTAGTAATTTCTTATTCCTGTAGTACTTGTAAACTTGGAATATATAACCAAGTGTAGCAACTCTTTAGAAGCTAAGAAAACAGATACATTTGCTTAAGGTTTTCTTGAATATCCTTAGAAAGCAAAGAGTTGTAAAACAGCAGCTGTGTACATTTGTATCACAGAGTTTTCTTCAAATAAAAGCTTCAAGTGGTGCATTTAACTACATAATTTTATATGTGTTTGTGCATTAATCTTTATACAGCAATTATCTTCTTATAGATTTCTGGAGTTCTTATCAGGAATTTATAAATATCAAGAATTGTATTCAACCCCCCCTTCTACAATTATACAAGTGTGTAATCTGGGAATAACAATTGGTATCAGAGCAAGCTTCAAACATATTTGAAGTTTAAAGATCAACACACTTCCAACATGTCTAAGAAGGATTAAGGAGTAAAGATACCAGTTCTTGATAGAGAGAATTACTTTCACTGGAAAGTAAAAATGCGTCTACATCTCTTGTCCATTGATGAGGGTTTTGTGGATTGCATTGACAAGGGTCCTCATGTTCCGATGAAGACTGCAGCAAGAGTTGGCCTTGCTGAAGATGCGCCTGACACTCTCATTCCCATACCTGTTTCTGAATGGAGTCTTGAAGATATGGCAGAAGTCCACAAAGACAAAAAGACCATGAATATACTGTTCAATGGTCTAGAAACAGACATGGTTGACAATGTTATCAGCTGTACTACCTCCAAGGAAGTATGGGACACTGTTCAAACCCTTTGTGAAGGAACAGAACAGGTGAGGGAAAACAAGATGCAACTACTAATCCAACAGTATGAGCACTTCCATTTTAAGAGTGGAGAAACATTGAATGACACATTTAGTAGGTTTCAAAAGCTACTAAATGGCTTGAAACTGTATGGAAGAATCTACCTAGTGAAAGATTCTAATCTCAAATTTCTGAGATCACTGCCCAAAGAATGGAAGCCAATGACTGTTTCTCTAAGAAACACTCAAGAGTACAAGACATTTACTCTTGAAAGGCTCTATGGAACTTTAAAGACATATGAGCTGGAAATGGAGCAGGATGAAGAGATTGAGAAGTCCCAAAAGAAAAGTGGGTCAGTTGCACTTGTTGCCAACTTGGAGCAGAAGGAGGAGAAAAGGACAAAAGCTGCTTGTTCTACACCAAACAGGGAGGTTTGTAAAGGTAGAGCAGAATCAAGCAGGAGCAAGGAAAAGGTGTCTGAAGAATTGAATGTCCTTCAGCAGGATGAATTGGATGAGATAGATGAGCACTTAGCCTTTCTGTCTAGGAGATTCTCTAAGCTGAAATTCAAGAGAAACTCTGGGGTGGCCAAGCCATTTAACAAGGATTATTCCACAAGCAACTTTGTGGATAAATCCAAAATTAAATTCTACAATTGTGGAATTGCTGGTCACATGATAAGTGAATGCAGGAAGCCCAGATCTGAGAACAAGGGAAAGCCAACTGAAGCTGTTGACTACAAGAAGAAATATTTTGATCTTCTCAGGCAGAAAGGAAAGGCATCCATGACCCAAGAGTATGACTGGGCTGCTGATGGAAATCATTCTGATGATGATGTTGAGTATGTCAACCTTGCATTGATGGCTGATTCTGGAGAGCAGGAAGCAAGTTCAGCTAGCAATCAGGTATTTTCTACTAATCTCTCTGAGCTCACCAAAGAGGAATGCAATAGTTTTATAGATGAAATGTCTACTGAACTATATCACTTGAGTGTTACTCTTAAATCACTTACTAAAGAGAACAATAGGATTAAAGAGACTAATCTGTTTTTAAGTGATAGAAATGCTGCTATAGAAGTTCAATTTCTAGAATTTGATAAAATGAGAGTTGATTGCAATAATGCTAAAAGTGAACTTGAAGCTGTGTTAAAAAGAGAACTGATTTTAAGAGACCAGCTTGAAAAAGAACAAGGGATAATTGCTAAATTTCAAAGCTGTAGGAATATTTCACAAAACATAATAGAAGTCCAGGGAATAGAGTCGTTTGTGAAGGAGACCTGGACTCAAAAGAAAAAAGAGCTAGAACCTTGCCTTGAGGATCTAGAGACTATTTGTGAATCAACGGATAGTGATCATCCGTTGACAGATGAACCATCAACAGATGAGAGGTATCCATCGACTAACAAAAAGTTTGTTAGTAAGAGGGAACTCAAGAAACTGGATATTAAGTATGGTCCAGTCACTAAGAACTTTGTTACTGGTGAGTGTAGCAAAACCAAATCCAGTGGGAAGGCTAAGGCAGGTGATTTACACAACAAAAAGGCTGTTGGTAAATCAGATAATGAAAAGGTAGAAATTAAGGGTAAAAAGAAAAAGAACAGAAATGGTAAGATAGGCATCAACAAGAAAAACAATTATTCTCTTGACAAGTTTACCCCTAGGAAAACTTGTAGTAATTGTAATAATGTCAATCACCTATCTTCTAATTGCAAGATTGTTAACAAGGCTCCTGCTCATGTACCTCAAACTATACCATGTATGCCTGCAATGCTTGTTATGCCTGGTTTGTATCAGAATGCTCATTTTAAAAATCCATATGTGAACATGCCATGTGTGTTTAATCCTTATTTTCAATCTGTGAATATGCCACAAATGACATGGAACAACCCAAGCATGAATAACATGTATGCTAATCTTTCACAAATGCATACACCAAGTATTTATGCAAATGAGCATCTATCTAACCATATCACTTAAGCATCTACACCTAAGTTGAAGAATACTAAGAGTGCAAAGTCAAAGGCTAACAAGAAAGGACCCAAGGAAGCTTGGGTACCAAAATCAACTTGATTTGTTTTTGGAATGTGTGCAGGGAAACAGAAGGAATCTATGGTACCTAGACAGTGGATGCTCTAGGCACATGACAGGAGATTCAACCCTGCTCACAGAGTTCAAGGAAGGAGCTGGCCCTAGAATTACCTTTGGAGATGACAGCAAAGGATATACTAAGGGATATGGCTTGATTTCAAAAGACAATGTCATCATTGAAGAAGTGGCCTTAGTTGAAGGTTTGAAGCACAATTTGCTGAGTATCAGTCAGATTTGTGACAAAGACTATGAAGTAAGGTTCACAAAAGAAGCCTGTGTTGTTTCTGCCAAGGAAGACAATAATGTGGTATTGGCAGGCTTTAGAAAAGGAAATGTTTACATAGCTGACTTCAATTCAGCATGCTCAGAATCCATTACTTGTCTCTTCAGCAAAGCAAGTAAGGATGAGAGTTGGCTATGGCATAAGAAGCTGTCACATTTGAATTTTAAAGTTATGAATGACTTGGTAAGAAAGGATCTTGCTAGAGGAATCCCTCAATTGAAATGTATCAAAGATGGACTGTGTGATGCCTGCCAATTAGGGAAACAAAAGAAATCATCCTTCAAGAGCAAGACAGAGTCATCCATTGTTAAGCCACTTCAATTGCTGCATATGGACTTATTTGGTCTAGTAAATGTCATGTCTATTTCAAAGAAGAAATACTGTCTGCTGATTGTAGATGATTTTTCTAAGTTTACATGGACCTTCTTCCTGCACTCCAAGGATTGTGCAAGTGAAATCATCATCAATCACCTCAGAATACTAAACAATGGTTCTGAAGACAAAGTAAAAAGAATCAGGAGTGACAATGGCACTGAATTCAAAAATTCCATAATGAAGATCTTCTGTGAAGAGAATGGAATTGTCCATGAGTTTTCTGCTGCCAGAACACCTCAACAAAATGGGGTTGTTGAAAGGAAAATCAGAACTCTCATTGAAGCAGCTAGAACAATGTTAAGTGAATCAAGATTACCAACATATTTCTGGGCTGAAGCTGTCAACACTACATGCCTCACTCAGAATATTTCCTTGGTTAATCAAGCTAGAGGAATGATTCCTTATCAGTTGTTAACCAACAAGAAGCCAACTTTAGCTTTTCTTCATGTCTTTGGATGCAAATGTTTTGTGCTAAGGAATCATGGAGATAACTTAGGCAAATTTGAAGCAAAGGCAGACGAAGCTATATTTGTTGGATATGCAGCAGGGAAAGCCTATAGAGTCTATAATCTAAGAACCAACATTGTTATGGAATCTATACATGTTGTGTTTGATGATCAAAAGATTTTAGGTCTAAATGATGAAGGCTTCCATGAAAAGTTGGAATTTGAGAATGAAGGTGAAGGAAGAATGTACTATGATGATAATGAGGAAAATGAAGACCATGACCATGAAAATTCACCAAGAGTTGTTGGCCCAACTAGAAGTGATGCTCACACTGGAAATGAAGCATCCGTTGACAGTAATATTGAAGCATCCGATACATCCGTTGACATGCATTCTCATGCATCCGTCGACAAGCAAAATGGAGCATCCGTTGATAGACAAGGAGATGCATCAGTTGATAGTCAACTTCATAATTCCGCAAGGACAACAAACTCAGGGGGAGTTTCTCAAAGTCAAAACTCAATGACCAATCAACAAGATCATGCTCATACAGATGAAGCGACCTCATCCAGGTCAAATCTTCCACCTCCAAGAAAATGGACTAGAGATCATCCATTTGAGTTAATCATTGGTGAATCAAATTCAAGAGTCCAAACTAGGAGGGCCACTCAAGCAGAATGCCTATACAGTAGCTTCATGTCTCAAGAGGAACCTAAGAAAGTGGAAGATGCCCTTCTAGATCCAGATTGGGTATTAGCAATGCAAGAATAGCTAAACCAATTTGAAAGAAATAAAGTTTGGAAGCTTGTGCCCAAACCTGATGATAGAAGTGTCATAGGTACTAAATGGGTTCTCAAGAATAAGACAGATGAAAATGGCATTGTGAGGAATAAAGCTAGATTAGTGGAAAAAGGTTATTCTCAAGAAGAAGGGATAGATTTTGATGAAACTTATGCTCCAGTGGCAAGACTTGAGGCAATTAGAATCTTCCTAGCCTATGCAGCACATGCCAATTTCACAGTCTATCAGATGGATGTCAAAAGTGCCTTTCTAAATGGGGAACTGGAAGAAGAGGTCTATGTCCATCAACCTCCTGGCTTTGAAGATCCATAATTTCCAGAATATGTATATCTTCTCATGAAAGCTTTCTACTTGTCTTTGTGCTAGATTTCAAGCTGACCCTAGAGAGTCTCACTTGATAGCTATTAAGAGAATTTTCAGGTATCTCAAGGGAACACCAAACCTTGGCATTTGGTACCCAAGAGAATCTGGTTTTGATCTAATGGGCTACTCAGATGCAGATTATGTAGGTTGCAGAATTGATAGGAAAAGTACTACAAGTTCCTGTCAATTTCTAGGATACAGGCTTATTTCATGGTTCAGTAAGAAACAGAACTCAGTCTCCACTTCTACAGCTGAAGCTGAGTAAATTGCTGTTGGAAGTTGTTGTGCACAGATTCTATGGATGAAAATCAACTTATTGACTATGGTCTAAAAGTTGAGAAGATTCCAATTTTCTGTGACAACACAAGTGTTATTTCCATCACAGGGAATCCAGTGCAACATTCGAGAACCAAGCATATTGACATCAAATACCACTTCATTAGAGAACATGTGATGAATGGTACAGTAGAAATGCATTTTGTGCCAAGTGAAATGCAGCTTGCAGATATCTTCACCAAGCCTCTTGATGAATCCACATTCACAAGATTGGTAGGTGAACTAGGTATGCTTAATTTGTCATAATTCCTAGTGATATTTGATCTTACTGCTTTGCAGCTAGAAATGTGTTTTGATTTACTTGAGAATTAAAAACTCTCAGAAAAATTTTCTGCAGAAATTTTGTCTAAGGTAAAATTATCTTATCAACGGATATCCTTTTACCCGTTGGTAGTATAAACACATTACTAGATTTTCGTATATCAACGGATAACAGGTTGTCCACAACATCGACGGATAAACTATTTCTTAACCGTTCATCTTATATCCGTTGATATACATATTTTCTTTTAAATATAGCTGTTGGTAAACGTGTGTATATAGGCATGGCTATATTTATTTTCTTTTATTAACTGACAGTTACTTTTGACCAATGGGTAATTACTTTTAATTATTTCATTTTCAACTCTTGAAAAATAGAAAAGGCTGTCTTGTGCTCTCACATCTCACTTTTATCCACTTTCAAGATTCTCATAAGTAAACTGCATCTTCTTCACTAAAACTCTCTGCAACAAAAGTTCAAACACTTCAATGGCGCCTATTCTTAAGATGATGTCTTCCACTGGGTTCACCTATGAGAAGAACAACTTTGCAGCCTATGTTGATACTGTGAATGTTCCAGAAGTTTATCACACAATGATGAATTTCGTGAAGAACTGTAGGCTGTCGTATGCTATGATTGCCACCACTCCTCTAATCCACAAGGTAATTGAAGAGGTGTGGGCATCCGCTGAGTACAATGGCACAGACGATACAATTGCTTTTTCCTTAAAGGGTAAAAACTATGTAGTTAATTCTGATGTGATAACTGCTTGTTTAAAATTGCTTGAGAATAATTGTCTGAAAGTACCCAGTGATGCTGAAATTGTGTCATGCTTAATTCCATAAATTATGCCCTTAGTACTGAGAATTTAGGGAAAATTGTTAGGAAAGGAATGGTTAAAGAAGGGAGTTATTTTTGTGATGCCTTCATTAAAACTTTTTCAGGCAAAATTAGTAATTTTGATGCTGTTACCCATTCCATGCTAGTTATGATGTGTATGCTTCTGACTGATAAATTCCATAACTTTGGCACACTAGTCATGTATGAGATAGCAGCAAAATTAGGTAAAAAGGAAACTATGAGCAAGAATATCTATTTTGCTAGATTTTTGATGCTCTTAGCACTGCATGTATCTGAGAATAAGCTATCCATTGCTAACACGGATAGCAAGTTCCCATGTTTTGTTCAGGAGAAAAGGGTCTTAAGTGATTTAATTTGAATGAACTCAAATGCAGGAGTACAATTGGTATATCTACCAATTGTTCAGGTAACTTTTTCTAACCTTGAAACTCCTATCTCTAACCCCCAAATTTCTTTGCCTTCTAGTGTCACAATGGAGTCTGTAGTTGTGACCAAACAGGCTCCTACCAAGGTGACCAAATCCAGAGTTCCAAAACCACGATCTAAAAAGCAAACCTCAAGTGTCTCTCAAAAGACACCTGTTGTAAAGCCTACCAAAACTCTTGAGGGGAGTGTGAAGGTGGTAGTGAGTGGTGAGGGACAGGGTGAAAACCCTAAGGATAAGGAAGGTGAGGCAGGTGCAACCAACATTCCAGTCTCTCAAACGACTTTTAATGAACCTTCAAGCCAAGTTCTAATTACATCCTCTCAACAGGGTGTGACTACTGAATCAAGTTCCCCACAAGGAACACTGCACAAAAGGGTCAGAGACACAACTAGCCCTCTCTCAAAAACCTATGAAAGAAGAGTAAAATCTAAAACCATAGGGGAATCACAGGGTGCACACACAGTACAGCAAACTGTACCTTCCCAAACTCAGTTTGATATGACTTCAATAAATGTGGAGTCACAGCCCCTTGATCTTAATCTTCAAATTGAAACACATGATAATCCATCATCACCAACTCTCTCTCTGGATGTGGATATGATATCTACATCAATTCCTCATTCTCCATCTTTAAGATTCTTGGAGAAGCCCCACTCTGCAATTGGTGGTCATCAACTTTTAGATGATTTGTTGGGCCATCAATCTTCCATTCCTGAATTCACAACAAAATCTGTGGCCTCATATTTAAAATCAATCTCCACAGATTCAGTGTTGGTTTTCAATTCAACGGATACTATCTTTCCTCCATCAACGGATATCCTTCATCCGTTCACAAGTGTTTCTCCATCAACGGATGCGCCTATGTCTAGCCATCCGTTGACAGCTATAACTACTCCATCAACGGATATCCCTTATCCGTTGATAACCCACTCTACCACTGCTATATCTGACATTCTTGTGTCAAGTGTTGAGGAGTTCTCAGTAGTTTAAACACTTTTCAGAATGAGGGAAGGGAGTGAGAGGCTTCCTTGTGAGCAGGCAAAAGGAGAGGTAAATAATGAGAGGCTGACCATTTCTTCAGGTCAGGTAAAAGGAGAGCAAGAGAGTTCCACCTTAGTAGGTGAAGGTGAGGGTATGAGAGGTGTAAGCCAGGGGGAGCCCCTGATGCAAGAATAGAGAGATGAGAGGAGAAAAGGGACTACAAGAGATATAAGGCAGGAAGATCCAGCCATTGCAAGTGAGTTAATGGAGGTTGATGAAGCTTCTAAAGAGATGGAATTTCAACAAGAATATCAGTCAATCATTGACTCCATCTCTTTGGATCCTGAAACCTTTACTCATCCTGTTTCTGCCTATCAAGTCATGGCACAACAGGGCAATGTGGAGGCAGAGGAGGCAATGCACCTAGTGCACACCTCACAATCTCTACAAAGAGCAAAGGAAGCTTTGACAGCTCTGCCTTCAGATGATAAAAGTGAAGAGTTTGGCAATGATGACAGTGCTAGCACAGAAAATGATGAAGAAGTCAATGTGGAGGATACTCCAGAATGGCTATTTTCTACTACCACTGTGGTTGGTGACTTCAATGTGGAAATTATGAAGCAATATCAAACTGCTATGGCTGAGCACCAGAATGCAGATCCACAGAGGAAGGCTGTCCTTAGCAAATAATGGCCTCCCCGAAACTTCACAAGATGCAAATGGTTATTCAAAAAACACAACAAGAGGAGGTCCAAACTGCAATCAGAGAAATGAAAGTAGAACTAGATGCCAGGATTGAGGCGCTAGCCCCTACTACCACTCAGAAGGTGCTGACTAGCAAACTGTTAAAAGAAGATAGTCTGGCCAAGTCTGTTCAGCATCTTTCCTCCAGAGTGGATAGTATGGAATCTCAAATGAAGAAAATCATTGCCAACCAAGTAAAACAGATTGAGCTACTGGAAAGGCTACTTGCAGCCTCACCTCCAGCCCTTGATGCTAACAAAAAGGGGGAGAAAAAGGAAACAAGAATAGAAGAGGTTGCAGCTACTACTAGTCAATTTCAAGCTGCCAGTAGCAAGATAGCACAGACTGAGGGGGAGCAACAGCCATCTATAGTGGTCAATCCAATAGAATTTTCTATAGAGGATTTCCCTCTGAAGAAACAAAAGGCTTTGCCTGTGATTCCTGACTTATCAGAAATCTCAGATGGTGAGAGGCAAGCCAGAATTGAAGAATTAGAGAAGATCAACAAGGAGGCAACTGAAAGAATAATGAGGATAGAGAGGATGATCAATGAATCAATTACATCAGCTTTGTTCTCTACTCAAGCTTCTACTCCAACAATCTCAACCACAATTCTAAAGGTGCTCACTCCAGCAATTGTGACTCCTACATTTTATGATGCTGAACCTTCCTTTGTCAAAGAATTTGAACCCTGCATAAAAACCAGAGCTTACTCTGCACCTAAAGCAAATGGGAAGAACAAGTTACAATTGGACTTTCCATTTCCCAAGGATGATGAAGGGAAGCTATTGGGAAAGCAAATTAAGGAGTTCAAGGAAAATGCCAATAGGAGTGTAAGAGAATGGATGGCTGTAATCATAAGGAATGGAAAAGTCTTAAATATATTCCAACAGCCATCCTAGATTTGTTGAAGCAAAAAGAGAGGAGACCTCCAGACTTCTCAAGGAAGCTCATCCAAGTGAAGAAGAGAGATATGAAAACTCATATGAGAAGCAAGCCAGGCTGGCTCAGGAGTTAATGGATGAGGTAGAGGATGAAATGAGGGAACTTGAGGAGGTCCCCAAATTCAAACCCAAAAGGAGAGTGAAAACTAAAGCAAAGAGGCCTGTCTCTCCAGAAAATGTAAGTAAGGAAACTACTGGCTCATCAATATCTATTTCTACACAAGTAATCAACCCAGCTGTGAATTTCCATGGTGACCCTATAATACCTAAAGAGGAACCAATGAATCTTGACTCCATTAAGGTTCCTTCATTCTTGCTGAAGCCTCAACAGAAGCCTAAACAGAAGAAAAGGATACCAAGGAAGCAACCTTCAAAGAAACCAATTCAAGTTGCTAGGGTGCCTGCTATTGTCAAGCAGCCAATCTTGGAAAACAAGGATGATTTTATCTATCAGGCGGATATTGAAGAATACTCTGGCATGAATCTGTATCTGGATGAATTGTCAGAAGTAAGAGGAATTGACAAATACAAGCATTTGCCTGAGAGATTGGTCTTTGTATACAAGGGAGGAAAGGAAAGGACATGGCCACTACAGAGGGTTCTTGGAGAAAATTATCTGACCTTAACCAATGTGTTATCTGCAATTAAGAGATACACAGGGTTCTCCAAGATAGCAAAAGGGGAGATACTGGACAGAATAGAACAGATACAGAGAGAATGGAACTCACCATCAAGACTACCAAGGAAGATGAAGATCCCATACAATGAACATAAAATCCACATTCAACCCTTCTGGATGATGGAGTTCAGGGATGAAGATGGTTGCAGGAGATTCTTCAGGTTAGAAGACCAACTATCAAAGGCTAGTTCTCAATACCTGAGATGGTTACAACAAAAGCTAAATCCAAAAGTTATTGAAGAATATGCCTTCTATAGGCAACTCCAAATGCAGATTGAGTCCAACTCTGCCAAAGAAGGAAAATCAAGGGTGATGCCAACCAGAGAGAAGAAACAGTATTAATCTGCTCAGTCTAGAGGAACACTTCTCTGATAAGTTTCTTAGAACTTTTTATTTTTAATTTTTGTAGCTTAATACAATTTTTGCATTGTTCTATATATATCTTTAGGAATGTTTTGTTATCATCAAGGTCCTGAATTTATGCTTTATTGCCATCAAGTATAAATTGGGGGAGATTGTTAGGAATATGTTGTACTTGATGATAGCTTCACAATCAATCAAATTGTATAAGTATTGTAGCTGTCAACAGATGAGGATTTATAACTCTATCCGTTGACAGGTAGCTCATCAACGGATGAGGTTTTGTAGCATACTGCACTATCTCTATGTTATCAATTGATAGTGTTTTTATCCACAGTCATGTTGACCATCAATGGATAGGTAGAATATGGTAGCAAATTGTAAATAAGCTATGCTATGTAATTCTGTTTTAGTGAAAGTGTATCAACGGATGAAGACAGAAATCTATCAACGGATACAACTCAAATCTACAATATCAACGGATACAGCTCAATTTATTATCAACGGATGACAGTGTACAATGTCAACGGATAATCATTAACACTTTCTTCTATGCTAGCTGGGGATTAGCAGTTGACAAAGATAGGTTTGACTGACAGATCACATGGGTTGATAGTAGGTACAAAAAGCAGTATGGCAGCCATACTTTGGAAACACTGATAAATGGATTTTATATCCATTTAGAGCATTCTAAATCGGTTTAAAATGATTGCTTTGGCCTCAAGTTTGTGGTAGTTTTGATGTGTTTTGTTTAATTGTGCAGGGTTGAAGAAATGTCGATTAAAGGTGTAGTTTCCGTCATTATTTGGAGTTGATTTATGATATGGAATGAAGAACGGAGGCTAAGGTCAACTACCAAGAAGTATACAAGTCATTAAGGATGAAAGACGGAAGCTGATGCAAAAGGAACGGAAGAAAAAGCTTAAAAATCGAAGAAAAATCAATTTTCGCAGATCGGGACCAAGCCGGGAGCCCCAATTGGCGCCCCAGCCTTGTTTTATGCAGTTTGGACTGGCGCTCCTGGTGCCAATGGCGCTACTGGCGCTGCGGCGTGCTGGAGAAAATTAGCCAGAATTTCTGATTCTTGTTTTGGCCATATCTTGAGTTCTAGAAGTCCGTTTTGGACGATCTTACTATCCACGCGAAGATAACGAGATTCTCTATCATTATAAAGTGGTCCAGAGGTCCAATTACAGCTGTAACGTTCCAGAATTACTGAAGAAAAGACAGCTGCGAATTTTCCTTTAAAACAGAATCAGTTTAGGAAACGTACTTCTATTATAATTCTGATTTGGTATTTCTTGCTGGGCAAGATGTCTAGAGCCTATATAAACACATCCAACCCTTGTAAATTGTATCATTAACACAATTTAGACAAATAGATATCTTGTACATAATATAGCTTAGATCTGCAAGGGGAGAAAAGGGGAGAAAGATTCAACGCTCGTGACAAGCAACGGATCTAGATCTACTTCATCTTTTGTATCATCGATTTATTTTCTTAACTCTTGTTTTATTAATTTTATTACTTTCTTCCATATCTTGTTTGTTATCATGGTTTCACTTGATCCCATGATGACGAGAGGTTCAATTATGAACTAATCGTTGTCATGGGATTCTAACGGATTTATTTATGGAACTTAGTATCTTGATTGCTTAAAGATCTGTGTGTGATGTATATTTGATATCCTCGTATGGTTATGCTTAATTGATAGATGCGTCATGAACATCTAATTTGTTAATCTCTTGTGAAGTGAAAGTGGATCTTGAGATTTAGAACTTGCCATGCTAGCACAGGTTCATAATTGTTTATCAATATGATTCGTAGTATGAGATGAAAATACTTATATTGCCCTGTGTGATCTTTATGGATAACTTGTTCTTCAACCGTTATGTTTTCAAATTCTATAGACATATAGGGTCTAAGCATAATTGGTGTCTATTCATCTTCTATCTCTTTTGTGGATGTATGTTTAGTTTGGTATGCGTATGCTGATAGGTAGCGTATACTTGTTTCGTGTTATCCGATCAGATATCAAACCATTGCATATAGAGATTAAAGGCGTCAGATCTAAGGTAAGTATTTAATGAAGTTAGGATTCCATGGTTTATCTCGCATAAGTAATTCAATTTTAATTCTCATTAGTTAGTAATTTTTATTTTGTTAATTTGTATCTTAGTTAATTATAGTTAGTAAAAACTTAATCTTGTTATGTGTCTTAGCAGTGAATAATAATCATACATTGTTGCATAGGTGCATGAACTGAATTGAAACCTAACCAGATCTCTGTGGGAACGAACTTGACTTCTATCTATATTACTTGTGACCACGTGCACTTGCGTGATTTTGTGTTAACAAGTTTTTGGCGCCGCTGCCGGGGATCATCGGTGTTTTATTTTTGGTTTATGTGCTTGTCAATAGTGGTCGTTAGAGTTCATTGACTCAGATTTTTTCTTACCTATCTTGTTTAGTTTGGTGTGTTCAGGTACTTGAGTGTTGAAGATGGCATGCGAGGAGTTGCCATGGTGGGCATATTCAAAGACATCCATGCCTTATCAATGTGAGCGGTGTTTGGGCGTTCATGATCCCTCACAATATTGTTACTACGAAGAAGTTGATCCATATGTCACTTATGAGGAACAACCATATTTTCATACCATCCTCAATAGTACCATCAAGATGTTCCAGATAGGTCATATTTCTTTGGAAGTGAAGAGTTTCAACATCAGCAACCTACTCCTACTTTTCAGTCAGATGAGGTTGATGATTTGAAGGAGATTAGGAAGGAGATTAGGATGCTTGCAGAGAGTCATGAGAAGTCTCTCAAATCTATGGAGACACTAGTTGCTCAAGTTTTGAGTGTCTTGGAACTAGAGAAACAGCAATCCATACGAGAGGCAATTCCAGAAAATAACGGTGACTTGGAGCAAGGTACTGCATGCATAAGTGAGGAAGACAAATTCCAAGGTGAGGTGAGCATTCGCAAGCCATGTGAGGAATTTGATCATGTTAGGATGGTGGATGATTTGGAAAGGGCACTATTTGGGACAGACACTGATGAGCTGTACAAATTTCAAGAATTGGTATGTGCGTACCAAGAGGCTGATGACCATGGGAAAGATGCAGGTCTTCTACTTGTCTCAGATTATAAAGATGGAGGTAGCTCATTAGAGCCAATGGAGGAAGTTCTCTTTAAGGAACCAAAGGCTTCAGCAACTTACATTTACCCTCCCCCATTATATTCAAGCGAAGCCCGCGAGTGTGTGTTGTTCTACAAATTGACAGATTTTGGGTCAACAGAAGAAGGCATTGGAACAGGACATATTTGTTATACGAATAGCCCAAGTGAGGAGAAGGGGCAGAAAGTGTGCCGCCGTGATGACGATGAAGTCTCGGGAAGAGAGGACAAGACAAACTATTATCATCCTTAATGGAGGCTTGGAAGTAACGTCAAGCTATTGACGTTAAAGAAGCGCTTCTTGGGAGGCAACCCAAGGTATGTTTTCTACTTTCCCTCGTATTTACTTCCATTCAATGAGGACATTGAATATTTTAAGTTTGGGGGGGGGGTTTGAGGGTTAAGTAGTGTATATAATTGTGATTTTGAGTCATTGTGTTCATGTAGGATTTCATGCTTTGCATATTAGTATTAGTAAATTATGCATTTATGTTCGTGATATCTACGTTTGTTTCATATAGGACATTTTGTTTTCATATATCATGTGAGTCCATAGTAGTTTGCATTTGCACCCATGCTTGATAGGAATTTTGTGTTGTTGGCGCTTTTTGATTGAGAAGTGATATGCTTTGTTCTTGTACACACACATACACTAGTAAGTTAAAGCTAGTAGACTTATTGAATGTTGTAAGTAATTAGAAGGACATGAATATGTGCAAGATGATTTAGTTTGCATGCTTTGAATACAAGTAGGTGCGTTAGAGAGATTTTTGCTTGGGATTGAGTATGTTTTTCCTGCCAAGTGAGTTTTTGAGCCTTATTGCATATTGGTTGCAATTTTATTTGTTTGCTTGAGTGTCCACGGATTGTTTGCATTGCTAGCAGTTGTTTGAGGTCTTTCTTGAAATGCATGACATTAATTGACGATTAAAATGATAAAGGCATTTAGGATTAACCGCATATTTTCCCATATTACCACACCATGTTTACATGATCAATTAGTTAACCCGTTGAGCTTAATCCTATTTTTTCGGTGACATACCACATTACTTGCCTCGACTTTTTCTTGTATTGGCCTTACATTAATTTGAACCCACATTGTCAAAGGCTAGTAGGGTGCTTAAGGGAGTAATAAGGTGTGCAAGGAGGGGTTATTGTTGGTCATAATTTTGGGGGAAATATTGAAATTTGGGTTTGTTTGTTTACTTGATAGTCGGCATGTGTAATAAAATTGTGGGATCATTATTATTGTTTATATTATTGTTTGTGTTATATTTAGCTCTCGAAAAAAAAGGGAAAAAAAGGGAAAAAAAAGAAAAAAAATAATGGAAAAAAATAATAATATATATTATGAGAGCATGTTTGTGTTTGTTGTGATCCTATTTCAGTCGACTAGTCGAGTATTTTTGTTGGAAGAAGAATAGTAAATTGTGTGAGGGGAGAAGAATAGGGTGTTGTGTATGATTCATTATGGTACTTACTAGCTTTTGACACTTCACCTGATTTGGCTTATCTGACGTACCTTGTCCCTAGCCCCGTTACAACCCAAATAAAGACCTTTTGATTATCGTCATTGATGTATGTTGTGTTAAGAGTTAGATTGATACCAAATGTCAAACATGCTTATGATTTTGTTGGAATTGAGTGATACACTTACCCTTGTTCTTGAGTGAATATTCTTTTGTGAGTGGATTGTGAGTGTTTGCTTGTTTTTGCGTATGAGATCCCGAGTTTTGTCTCAAAGATGTACTCTTGTAGGCTTAGCATGGTTACTAACTTATTCTTACATTTGACATGGACTTGTGAGAACTTATGCATGCTCATTGAGTAGACTATGTGAATACTTGCACTTTCGACACCAAGACATTACGTATTTACTTTGATTCTTAAGTTGATATGGCATGAGAGGATCTGAAGGTATGGTAGGATATTAATTGCATTTTCATTTAGTTGCATTCATGCATTGCATTGCATTGGATTTTGTGGGTACATTCGCTATAGGCCCTCACGAGACCTTACTCGTCCACTGGGGCTGCCTAGGGGTTTAAAAGGCTTGTTGCATATGCCAAATGCAACCGTGATCACCTACGGAAGTGGTGCTAGTTAGTTAGTTAGTTGTAATTGTATATGCTTGAGGACAAGCATCGGTTTAAGTTTGGGGTGTGATAAATGGATTTTATATCCATTTAGAGCATTCTAAATCGGCTTAAATTGATTGCTTTGGCCTCAAGTTTGTGGTAGTTTTGATGTGTTTTGTTTAATTGTGCAGGGTTGAAGAAATGTCGATTAAAGGTGTAGTTTCCGTCGTTATTTGGAGTTGATTTATGATATGGAATGAAGAATGGAGGCTAAGGTCAACTACCAAGAATTATACAAGTCATTAAGGATGAAAGACGGAAGCTCATGCAAAAGGAACGGAAGAAAAAGCTTAAAAATCGAAGAAAAATTAATTTTCGCAGATCGGGACCAAGCCGGGAGCCCCAATTGGTGCCCCAGCCTTGTTTTATGCAGTTTGGACCGGCGCTCCTGGCGCCAATGGCGCTACTGGCGCTGTGGCGTGCTGGAGAAAATCAGCCAGAATTTCTAATTCTTGTTTTGGCCATATCTTGAGTTTTAGAAGTCCGTTTTGGACGATCTAACTGTCCACGCGAAGATAACGAGATTCTCTATCATTCTAAAGTGGTCCAGAGGTCCAATTACAGCTGTAACGTTCCAGAATTACTGAAGAAAAGACAGCTGCGAATTTTCCTTTAAAACAGAATCAGTTTAGGAAACGTACTTCTATTATAATTCTGATTTGGTATTTCTTGCTGGGCAAGATGTCTAAAGCCTATATAAACACATCCAACCCTTGTAAATTATATCATTAACACAATTTAGACAATTAGATATCTTGTACATAATATAGCTTAGATCTACAAGGGGAAAAAAAGGGAGAAATATTCAACGCTCGTGACAAGCAACGGATCTAGATCTACTTCATCTTTTGTATCATAGATTTGTTTTCTTAACTCTTGTTTTATTAATATTATTACTTTCTTCCATATCTTGTTTGTTATCATGGTTTCACTTGATCCCATGATGACGAGAGGTTCAATTATGAACTAATCGTTGTCATGGGATTCTAACGGATTTATTTATGGAACTTAGTATCTTGATTGCTTAAAGATCTGTGTGTGATGTATATTTGATATCCTCGTATGGTTATGCTTAATTGATAGATGCGTCATGAACATCTAATTTGTTAATCTCTTGTGAAGTGAAAGTGGATCTTGAGATTTAGAACTTGCCATGCTAGCACAGGTTCATAATTGTTTATCAATATGACTCGTAGTATGAGATGAAAATAATTATATTGCCCTGTGTGATCTTTATGGATAACTTGTTCGTCAACCGTTATGTTTTCAAATTCTATAGACATATAGGGTCTAAGCATAATTGGTGTCTATTCATCTTCTATCTCTTTTGTGGATGTATGTTTAGTTTGGTATGCGTATGCTGACAGGTAGCGTATACTTGTTTCGTGTTATCCGATCAGATATCAAAACCATTGCATATAGAGATTAAAGGCGTCAGACCTAAGGGAAGTATTTAATGAAGTTAGGATTCCATGGTTTATCTTGCATAAGTAATTCAATTTTAATTCTCATTAGTTAGTAATTTTTAGTTTGTTAATTTGTATCTTAGTTAATTATAGTTAGTAAAAACTTAATCTTGTCATTTGTCTTAGCAATGAATAATAATCATACATTGTTGCATATGTGCATGAACTGAATTGAAACTTAACCAGATCTCTGTGGGAACGAACTTGACTTCTATCTATATTACTTGTGACCACGTGCACTTGCGTGATTTTGTGTTAACAAACACAGAAGAAAGAAGCATTCCGTTTACACTATGATTACAAGAAAGGTGCAGGGGACATGTCTGTTCACAAGGACAACCTTTCGGCTACATGTGTATTTGGAGTGAAGTAGCAAGTCAACTTGAATTAGATTAGTATTATCTTATTCCTGTAGTACTTGTAAACTTGGAATATATAACCAAGTGTAGCAACTCTTTAGAAGCTAAGAAAACAGATACATTTGCTTAAGATTTTCTTGAATATCCTTAGAAAGCAAAGAGTTGTAAAACAGCAGCTGTGTACATTTGTATCACAGAGTTTTCTTCAAATAAAAGCTTCAGGTGGTGCATTTAACTACCTGATTTTATATGTGTTTGTGCATTAATCTTTATACAGCAATTATCTTCTTATAGATTTCTTGAGTTCTTATCCAGATTTATAAATATCAAGAATTGTATTCAACCCCCTCCTTCTACAATTATACAAGTGTGTAATCTGGGAATAACAAGCAACCTGTACCATGCAGAATTAGACAAGCATCTGTGCACAATTTCCAGGGAATACATACAATTTGGTAGCTAAATCAATGTTATTGATTTTAGTAATTTTGTTAAGGATCAAAACGCATTTAGACAAAAGGCATTTGAAAGAGATCAAGAATAGAAAATGTCATCTGACATTTTCTAAAATATTCAAAAATAAGTTTACAAATGTTACTAGTTATGTAAATATTTATCATTTGACCTAGTAGTTTTTTTAATCCCTCTTATAATATATAAACAAGAGACAAGAGCGTACACATAGATATACAAGTAGAATCATTCATGCATTTTTTCAAAAATAGTATTGAATACTTGTAAAGAGAGAAAAGTTTCTACATTGTATAAAAAAAATAGTTGAATTCACCAATTCAAGTTCTTTGAAAAATACAATAAAATCTTTTAGCTGGATTCTTTAACATCCAGCTGAAATTTCAATTGTGATTCTTGTTTATTTTCATTTCTTGTTTTTAACACTTAAATTCATTTATGTTTAATTTCGTAAAAGATTTTCAACAACTATTGATTTTTAAAAGGATTATATTCAATTTCCTTTCTACAATCCTATTATGTCTAAACTGAGAATATGAGGTGTTCATTTCATATATGAAAAAATAATAAATATTATATCGATATTTCATAATTTTGGAATGATTTTGTAAAATATATCAAATCTTCAATTCTATTTGATAGGCTAAAAGTAGCCCAAACTTGTTATAACCCAACTTTAAGCCCAAATTATGGTATTAAACTCAACTCATGAAAATAAGATACTCTAGTTCAGACTTGTGGGGCTCATGTTGGGCTTTTTAGCAGGTCTTAACTCCACATTAATATAATATTGTCCGTTTTAGACCGAATCCGTACGGATTTGTTTTGGGGTCACTCCAAAAAGGTCTCATATTAATGGAGTTAACTGGCTGCTTTATATACAAGAGAACTATCTCTTCTCTACTCGATGTGGTACTTGGGTTGACAACACCCAACAATCCTCCCCTCAAACCAAGAACCACATAACCCGTGGTCTTACGCCTGCAATTAATCTGTCTACATCTTGCACCGCCGCCATACCCGTAGAACTCACCGCCTGAACACCTTTCAGGAAGACTTTCAACACAAGGAACCCAACAGACCTCCAATCGTCACCAAGGGGAACCTCCCACATCGAACACCTGCGGCCCATAACCCCCAAGATCTAATTACCGAACTATGGGCTCTAATACTACTTGTTGGGCTTGCTGAGCAGGCCTTAACTCCACATTAGTATCATATTGTCCATTTTGGATGGAGCCCGCACGAATTTATTTTTGGGTCATTCCCAAAATGCTTCATACTAAATTACTAATAGAGTTAACCGGCTACAAGATAACTATTTCTTCTCTACTCGATGTGGTACTTGGGTTTGTTGAGTATACAACAACGAAAACAAAACCTAAAGCGAATAAACAAGAACAAGAAAATAACGACAATCACACAAGACAAAGATTTACGTGGTTCGGAAATTCCTACTCCACAAGCCGCACTAATTTGTATTGATCTCTCACATTGTGTTGTGTTGTGTTATGTTACAATTACACGAGTATTTATAAGAGAAGAAACTGGGTCAAAATAAATCAGAGTCTAATTCTGAAATTCCTAACTCTAATCCTAACTCTAATTAGAGTACAATTCAGGAATTCCTAACTCAAGTCAGAATCCAATTCTGAAACCTGATAGACTCCACAAACCCAACAATCTCCCACTTGGAGTCTGACCACATCTTCACTTCACTCTTGTAAATCTAGTAACAAATAATCCCTTGATCAATAACTCTAACTAGTGCAACGCCTTCTCATCAATCAAATCTGAAGGCCAGTTGAAGCTATGCAAAGCTTCAACTTTTCATTAATAACCACCTTAGTCAACATATCTGCAGGATTCTTTGAACCAAGGATTTTCTTCAAGGACAAAGTACCATTGCTAATCAACTCTCTTGTAAAGTGATATCTCAGCTGAATATGCTTCGTCCTAGCATGAAACACGGGATTCTTTGCAAGATGAATAGCACTCTGACTATCGCTATACAAAGCACTGTCCGCCTGTTTCTTGCCCAACTCCTCAAGAAAATTCTTCAACCAAATCGTCTCCTTGCTAGCTTCAGAGATAGCCATATATTCTGCTTCTATGGTTGAAAGAGCAACACTCTTTTGAAGTCGAGACATCCAACTAACTGTTGTGCCACCCAACGTGAAAATATATCCCGTAGTACTTTTTCTTGTATCCAAACATCCACCCAAATCTGCATCAGAGAACCCTTCCAAGATAACATCTTTCTTGCTGAAACATAATGCAACCTTGGATGTGCCTTTCAAGTAGCGCAACAACCACTTGACTGCATCCCAATGCTCTCTTCCTGGATTAGACATGAACCTGCTAACAACTCCCACTGCATGAGCAATATCTGGCCTTGTACACACCATAGCATACATCAAACTGCCAACTGCAGATGCATACGGAACTTTAGCCATATCTTTCTTGCCTTCATCCGTTTTAGGTGACTGCTTCTTCGTGAGATTAAAGTGAGTCGTCAACGGTGTACTTCTGGTCTTCGCATCCTGGACACTGAATTTTTGCAACAATTTCTCAATATACTTTTCTTGAGATAATTTCAAAGTAGCTTCAGATCTATCCCTCATGATGCTCATACCAAGTATCTGTTTTGCCGCACCCATATCCTTCATCTCAAACTCCTCAGACATCTGTCTCTTTAACCTGTTAATTTCCCTCATGTTTGATCCTGCTATCAACATGTCATCAACATACAACAACAATATGATATAAGATGAATCAAATTGTTTAAAATAACAACAATGATCCATAGCACTCCTAGTGTACCCATTCTTCATCATAAAGCTATCAAACTTCAAGTACCATTGTCTTGACGCTTGCTTCAAACCATACAAGCTTTTTATAAGCTTGCAAACAAGGTTTTCTTTCCCATCTACCTGAAATCCTTCTGGCTGTACCATGTAGATGTCTTCCTCAAGATCACCATGTAAGAACGCGGTCTTAACATCTAGTTGCTCTAGATGTAACTCCTCTTCAGCCACAATACTTAGCACAATTCTAACAGTAGTCATCTTAACAACCGAAGAAAATATATTAGTATAGTCAATACCCTTTTTCTGTTGATAACCCTTGACTACTAACCTCGCCTTGTATCTCTTGCTGCCATCTGGTTCTTCTTTGATCCGGAACACCCACTTATTCTGTAAAGCCTTCTTTCCTGCTGGTAACTCTGTTAGAGACCAAGTTTCATTCTTCTCAAGAGAACTCATCTCTTCTTCCATGGCTGATTTCCACTGAACTGAATCATCCACCTGAACTGCCTCTGAATAACACTGAGGCTCTCCATCCTCAGTCAATAACATATAATATGCTGAAGGAGAAAATCTTTGTGGTGGCCTCACAATTCTGCTAGATCTTCTTACCTCAGCCTGTGGAGTAACTTGAACCGTATCATTACCATTCCCCAAACTCCCACTATTTCCTACAAGATCTTCTTCTATAATCTCTTCAAGCACTGCTTTCTCTTTCTCATGTTGTTCCTTTGCAAACCCAGAATCGACTGCAAGCTTATCCTTGTACACTGCACTTTCGTTAAAAGTAACATCTCTACTTCTAACGACCTTCTTCGTTAGTTCATCCCATAAACGGTAACCCATATCATCTGAGCTAACCAATGAAAATACACTTCTTTGCTTTTGGATCAAGCTTGTCCCTGTCAGAATCTTTAACACGCACATAAGAAACACAACCAAAAACTCGCAAGTGTGAAAGATTTACCTCCTTTTTCTACCACTCTTCTTCAGGAATCTTGAACCCCAAAGGAACTGAAGGTCCTCTGTTTATGAGATACGATGCTGTGCTAACTGCATCTGCCCAAAAAGTCTTTGGCAACCCTGCATGCAATCTCATACTCTTGGCCCTCTCATTCAAGGTTCTATTCATGCGCTCTGCAACACCATTCTACTGCGGTGTCTCTGGAATAGTTTTGATCATTCTAATTGATAATGTTAGTGCCCTAGAGACAATGTAATTCTAGGATAGACTATTTTGTTATTCAGTGATTATGTTATATCGATTATTCAACAATAAATTTATTATGTCTTTATTTACTGCGATATAAATATTAGAACAATAAATGTCCTTGGAATATGTAACATGTATTCTATATCTTTAAGTATGTGACTTAAAAATGAGATTATAAGAATAGTGTTAATATTCACTACTAGAAAAAGTAGAATAGACATCGCCCCTTTCACATCGGTTCAGGATGTCACTGATGTAAAAACTGTCAATAACATCGGTTGAAAAAAAACTGATGTCTTTAATATATTATGAAATCACATTACCAGCCAACCGATGTCATTGACATATCAATGAAAAATCAATGACATCGGTCAGGATAACAACTGATGTATTTGATATAATATGACATCAGTCAACAATAAACCGATGTCTAAAGTAGAATTTAAAAAATTTGTTATCGGCGCCCACACAGTTAACTTTTCCCGCTACCCAAATAATTCCCCCCCATTCAGACAGTATTCCCCCCTTACCAAATTTTTAGTTCCCCCCATTTTTTTATCCAATATTCACCTCACCCAGCACAATAAACATAAAAACTTAAAAAAAAACTCGCAGCTCTCTCTCGACCTCACTTCTCTCGGCTCTCTCGCAACCTCACCTCTCTTTCACTTTCATATACACAGACTGAAATCAAAACCCTAATTCATTCTTCACTTTCTCTCTTTCTCTTTAACTTTCTATTCTCTCGTTCTTTCACTCTCAACCGAAAACCCCCAATTTGTAACCCTAATTTGTCATCGATTTGACCAATTGAGTACACTTGTTCAATTCATTGCTGGAATCCATTTGTTCACTGCTGAAAAGATTGAATCGGTAAGTGAGTAAACTTGGTGAATCCATTTAAAGTTAAGTTTTGAGTATTAAGAATTATGATGTTTACGATGCTTTTTTTCCTTCTAGAAATTGGGCGGCCTGTCTTATTTTTGTTAGGGCATAGAAGACAGATGAAGGGTGAGTAGTTTATATGTATTCATGTTTCAGTTTATAGATTGTCTATATTGTACATGTTTGTTTATATTTAGTATTTTAGACGATGAAAGGGGTTTGTGGTTTCAGGAATACAGTAAAGCTTGTGGGCATCCCCAATTCGGCCGGATTAATGAAAAATTTTAGTTTTTGTTATTTACTTAATTTTTTGATTAAAGTGACTAAGTTTATATTGTAATAATATATTATTTACTTGGATTTTTGAGAATATGTGATTAGAATGCAGGGCACAATCTTGAGTGGGATGGAGATCACCTAATTCATTTTCTTATGCCTATTTTGGTTAGTACATATGTTCTCTGTACATTTTATTATATATTATGTTTTTGTGAGGTTTGTTAGTCTTTGATATCTTAACCTCTCAAACTTTTATGTTCTAGAATTTCACCTTCAATGCTTTAAACCTTATCAGCAGTTGATGTGCTTTCTCGAACAACTTCAAATGGAATTCATTAAGGTTTACATCTGCATTACCAGTGTCTCTGGAGGTTGTCTTTGAAGTTGTCACAACAGGAACCCGTCTACAATTTGTTGAGTGGGAACATCATGATGCCTAGATTGCTGCCAGAAGCTACCGATCTCACTTCAACCCTTAAACTATTTACCTAAGTCCCTGTTCTTGTCGCGACATATATCTGCCATTACAATGGTATGTAAGCTTTTGTAAATATGGTGTGTCTACTTATAATGCAGTTTAAATACAAGGCCTATGCCATTACAATGATATGTAAAATTGATTTGTAATTGTAAAAAGTTATGTTAGCTATGTAATATGCTATCAAATAAACAAACAAATTACAATTTTTATTTAAAATTAATGAATAATAATTATTTCAACTTCATAAGTAATTAATTATACCTTATTTAATGAAAGTTTATCTGCTTGCTCTTAATGTAAAGACTGCATTTTCATTGGTCTCCCTTAGGAGCAGAGGTGAAGTTTAGGTACAAATTACCTTCCGTAAATCGATTTACATCCGAGATACACCAGATCCATTTGGTTTGATTTGGTTTACTGATCTACCTTATAAACTCCCTCTTGTAGCAATGTTTAAACCCCGACATCGCTATGAAGGTATGCTTCGGGAGAGGTGTAAAGAATTCCAAGAAACATCTCCTAACCTTATAGAAAGTTTCCTTTCCTTTGAGCCACATAAGCATGCGACAACTACTTCTGCACTTCATTCTAAGGTAACCTCGTGGACAAGTCAATATACTAAGAATTATATTGTAACATGACATTGTAAGACGTGAAACACACTTCAATCTTGTTGATCCCCAATTTTATTTGAAAATTGCATGCTAGTTATAAGTTATCTTCTGATAATAGCTATCCATATTGTTATGCTTTGTCAACCAGGACTCGATTCTACTTTAAAGATATATCTTTTATTTTCATGCCATATTTTGGTGAGTCCACTATATGAGTAGTTAAGAAATATATAAAGGCTACCTGGTAAATAAATTAATTATTATTACTAAACTAACTAAAACAGATTTGTTTTTTTAATTATGTGTCGTGACTGCTTGAGTATTTTTCAGTAGATATATTAATTCACTGATTGCCATGTTGCTGTTGCGTGTAAGTTCAAATCCTACACTATCTAAACGATTAGAAGAACATATGACTTTGTGGTTATTTTATTTTATTAGCATTCTTTTCTTCATGTAATGGATGCAAAGCTCCGTGGGGAAGAAAGAAGATAGCTCTTATACTTGTTTTGTTGTCTTCACATTTTTATAGAATCAAATGAATTATAGGCCCATAACTTTCTATTACAATTAACATGTTAGTGATTAAATCAACTACTGCTACTATTTAGTTTAGTAAGATGTAAACCTCCTGTTTGGCCATTATATTTAGAGTTTACTGCTAATAAAGGCCTTAACATGACAAGATCACTTTCTTCCAGACTCAAGTAAAGCTTAGAAATGGAATAAAGAAGAAACAAGTATTGTCAATGAATGTTTTAGATTGAATAGTTCCGTATCATTAAATTATTTTACCACATGTGGACTCAGGAAAAGGGCTTCCAGGCAGCTTACGGTCGTATTTGACATTAACTTTAGGTGGAAATCCACTATAGTATAGTCTATTTCAGTTATGGATTGTAAATATCCCTAGATCCGAATTGGTGGGAAAACGGTTACTTTAAAAAAAATTGGTTTGTACTTCACTGACAGTTTTTATTAAAAAAATCTGGTCTAAGGGGTACTTGTTTATTCAGGACACTCAGACGTGTGTTCTTGAAGCTGATTTAATCAAGCTGGGGGTATACACTAAGTTTGTCAAGGTTCCGAAATCATCTCTGTTTATAGAAAATATTTTCACTATCAGATTTGTTCTCATTATATAACATTTTAAGTAAACAAATCTGCAGGAAAGGTTGGCACCTGTTGGTTATATCAAAATCGCAAATGTGAGTTATCAATATGTATCTACAATTTAGCACAGGGGACAAGATCACAAGATAAATGTATATATTCTTTATGTTGATACTGTCATTTACTATAGGCATTGCCTTTGATATTAAATTACTTGTATAATTTAGCACAGTAATCTATCTTTAATGTTATTAGGAACAACTATGCAACTATTACAACATGAATTTTATAGGAGGAAGAAAGCAAAGAGAACGGAGAAAATAAGTATAGGGATTGGATGTTATTTTTAATTAACTCTTTCTTTGACTGAACTTCTTAATTAATCTCTATTGTACGGTAGAAGTGATTCAATGTGTTATATTAGTTGGATAACTTTAAACTAGAATTGTTAAGAGTCAAGACCCATTTTCAGTTACTTGATGACTTCATGTCATCTTTTCTTATCCAATTAGTTTAGGATCTACTTTATGTAAGTGCTATTAGCTTCACTGTGGGCGTTTAATGATCCTTCATGTCCCTATTTTTTTTGTTTTAAAATTGTTAGTGTTGTTGCAGAAGCAAGGCTGGAATGGTAAATTATATTCCTGAATGTCATGGAGAACAAGATGAAGTTAATTTAGCAAATGTAAATTTCTAACCTTATTGAACAGATGATGAGTTTTCCCATATTTTGTTTATATGCAGATTAGGATGGTATTGAACTGATTATGTTCTACAACAATGGCATTGGCACTCACCTTTCGAGCACTCCATTAATGGCCAAGATATATGTTGTTTTAATTAGGTTGTTTTAACTATGGTAGTTAGAGCGGTATAGTTTGTTTTTACATGGGCTAGTTTGTTAGTTTTGCGGATAGTCATTGATGTATGTACTGAATTTTTTTGATAATGATAATGAAGTTTTTGTTATTTTCATAAGTGTTTGAGTTTGGATTGATAAGTTGCATCGATACAGCATTCATTTTAGTATTATTTTGGTGTATATATATATATGAATACAGTAATAAATTTAGTAAACAGTTTTTAATTTCAAATGATGTTAAAGCCTCTAGACATCGGTTAAGAACTGATGTGAAGGAAAATTTTAACTGATGTCTTTGTGGGTGTAGAGAAAGGTATCCCTCTTTTACATCGGTTTTTAACCGATGTCTAAGATCATCTTTTACATCGGTTTCAAACAAGAAACGATGTCTACTATACACCTTAAACCTCAGTTTCAAAAGCAAACCGATGTTAAAAACCAACATAGACATCAGTTACTAACCGATGTAAAAGGCAAATGAACGATGTGATAGATACTCTTTGACATCGGTTTAAAACTGATGTGAAAAGTGATGGACCTTTCTCTACACCCGCATAGACATCGGTTGAAAAATGGCCAGACATCGGTTTTTAGCCGATGTCTATTGACCTGTTTCTAGTAGTGATTCCTAAATATCCCTAATCGAGCATTATTAATATGGGACAATTATAATGCATAAAGATTAGTATGTTTGTTGACTGATGACCACATCTCATTGGTCATAGGTATAGTGATACTAAAGTCAAGAACATAGGTGCATGTAATATTCTACATGGCACTAGATTGACCCACAGTGAGTTTCTACATGTTGATAATGTCATTAGAAAGACTCACAGTGATAATGGTGTAATGATCCTTAGACTTGAGATCATTATATTTCTATACGAGGATTAATATACTTTGACTACATTAAAAGTTACCTTTGACCGGGTGATGATAAAAATGTACATCGGGTATATTATGAGATGTATGAGAAATATGAATGATAGATAAATGATTTAACCCTCCTATTCTTAGGAGAGATATTATCGGCCTCTTGATTGAGTGAGACTATGAAAATGCATGGCCATGCTCAAATATTGATTTGTTTTTAATAGTCTACTCATTGATCAAGGAAACCCGGATTAAACATTGATGAGGATGACTAATTACATGCCTCGAGTTTAATCTATAATATATGGTTAAAGGGATTATATTACACGGAAACATTAATCACGAAAGGTTTAATTGGATCACCAATTATTATTACTTGGGTAGCAATGATGTATTACTAGATGCCGCTCATTGTTTATAATTTTATTATTGGATATTAAAATTATTGCCAACGTAATAATAACCTAAAGGGTTACACAATAAGAACCTTTAAAAGGAGTTTTAATTTAAATTTCGAATTTAAATTAATTGATGATAAAATTCAAAATTGGTTATTTAATTAATTAAGTTGGACTTAGTTAATTAGATTTCGAATTTAAATCATTAAAACCCAAATCGGTTTGGTTTTAGTAGAAGCCCAAACCGATTAGGGTTAAGCCCAGCTCATTCTCTCTTATAAATACATAGAGATGTATTGGTTGAGGGTTAGACTTTGCCAAAATCGTTTTTAGCAAAAACCCTAGCAGCTCTACATCAAGAGAGGCTAGAGAGAGAGATCGAGATAGAGGGTAGATTACGGCTAGTACCAACTCCGGAGATTGCGGAGACAATCGTGCGTTCGTGTGGACTGATTAGCGAAGCAGATCTCACGAAGAGGGCTGTGTGGTGATCGTTCTTGGACCTCCATCTATCAACCGAATCGGAAAGCTTTTACAAGGTACAGATTCTGTTCTCCATAATCAGCATGTCTTATACACGGATCCTAGGGTTAGGTTTCGGTTTTATTGTTTATTATCGTTTTTCCGTTGTGCTTGTTGCCCCGAAACCTTTCACTAATTCCATATTCTGCGCAATAGCTTTTAATCTCATCACTACTGTACTCACCACCATTATCTGACATCAAACTATTAACCTTCAAACCGGTCTGATTTTCAACTTCGGTCTTCCACTTCTTGAAAGTAGCAAACACATCTGATTTATTCTTCAAGAAATAAACCCATACCTTTCTAGTGGAATCGTCAATGAAAGTGACATAGTAGCGAGATCCTCCCAACGACGCAACTGCTGTTGGACCATATACATCTGTATGAACTAGCTCTAGCCTCTCAGCCTTGGGTGTCCTCCCTGATTTGCAAAAGTAACTCGTTTTTGCTTTACAAGAACACATGGCTCACAGAACCCAACTTCCATATTCTTCAGCTCTGGAAGCTTACCCTTCGAAGTTAATAGCTTCATACCTTTTTCACTCATATGACCAAGTCTTTGGTGCCACAAAGTTGAAGACTCAATCTCATCAGCAACCGTATTTGCTTCATAGCTAGATTGTTCAACTATGTACAACATCCCCTTTTTCTCTCCACGAGCAACAACTAGATTCCCCTTTATAACCTTCCACTATCCGTCTCCGAAAGTAACTCGATACCCTTCCTTATCTAACTAACCCACAGATATCAACATCTTCTTCAGTCCAGGAATGTACCTTACATCTTTCAACGTCCAGCTAGTCCCCAAAGAGGTCTTGAGATTAATATCTCCCATGCCCGTAATATCCAGAGTCTCATCATCAGCAAGACGAACTTTACCAAAATTTCCAAGTCTCAAATTTAACATCAAATCCTTGCAAGGGGTAGCATGGAAAGATGCACCAGAATCCATAACCCATGATTCAACCGAACATTCAACACAACAAATCAAAGCATCGTCACTCACCACCTCTTCAACTACATTAGCTGAATTATCCTCTTTCTTCTTTCCTTTAGGAGCTGCGGGAGCCGTACACTGATTTCTGAAGTGACCTTTCTTCTGACAATTCCAACAAACAATCTCCTTGCGATCTTTGGATTGTCCTCTCTTCTGTGACTTCGATCTGCTACGCCCCTGATCTGCCCCCTATCGGACTTTCTGCCTCTACTTTCAGTACTCAACAAGGAACCTGACGACTTTCCTGAGTTTCTCCTACGAATATCTTCTCCAAGAATCGCATCTCGAACTCCATCAAAAGTCATCTTACTGCTCCCAGATGAATTACAAATAGCAGTGACAAATCCTGACCAACTGTCAGGTAACGAGGATACCAACAATAAGGCTTGTACTTCATCATCGAATTTAATATCCACTGATGTCAATCTTGATAGGATAGAGTTAAATTCGTTCACATGATCAGCAACACAATCACCTTCATTCAATTTTGTGGCAAACAACAAGCGACACAAATATACCTTATTCGAAGCAGACGGCTTCTCATACATATTTGATAACGCCTTGATCAATCCATAAGTTGTCGTTTCCTTGACGATATTGTAAGCAACGTTCTTCGCCAAAGTCAATCTGACAACACCCAGAGCCTGCCTATCCAATAGCTTCCAATCTTTCTCATCCATCTTTTCTGGCTTCTTCTCCTCCAGCGGTTCGTGTAGTTTTTTCTGATGCAAATAATCTTCAATTTGCATCTTCCAAAACCCAAAATCTCTGCCATCAAATTTGTCGATCTTTACTTTCCCTTCTTCTGCCATCGCTCCTACTCGCCTGAAAAGCTAGGCTCTGATACCAGTTGTTCAGTATACAACAACGAAAGCAAAACCCAAAGCGAATAAACAAGAACAAGAAAATAACGACAATCACACAAGACAAAGATTTACGTGGTTCGGAAATTCCTACTCCACAAGCCGCACTAATTTTGTATTGATCTCTCACATTGTGTTGTGTTGTGTTATGGTACAATTACACGAGTATTTATAAGAGAAGAAACTGGGTCAAAATAAATCAGAGTCTAATTCTGAAATTCCTAACTCTAATTAGAGTATAATTCAGGAATTCCTAACTCAAGTCAGAATCCAATTCTGAAACCTGATAGACTCCACAAACCCAACAATCTATTTCTAACTAAATTACATAGTATTCAATGTTTATGATTAAAGTTAATATTTCGCAAACCCTGATCCTTAGTTTATAAATATCCCAAAGAAAAAAGAGTTTGAGATTAGTCATTTCTCACCTGCACACATTTCTTACTTTATGATATTCTCATTTCTCGATTATTATTTTCAAAACCAACTCTTATTCTCATGCCAAAAATATCGCGGGCCAAAATCTTCCTCCAATGTTATTTTGCAAACATCTCACTGTTAGTTACATTTCTTCCGAGTAGAAAATGATGAGGAAGATTAGATCAAGATTTGAAGTTATCATTATTCATAATAATGGTTTGCTACTTTTAAGTATTCCTTTTAATTTTTGTTCCTACAAATGGCGGATGGCGAATATTTGTGCTATTGTTTGTGATTCTCTACTAAATTTTGTTTGCGCGCGGTGTTGTTGTTGGCGAGTTAATTTTGTTTCTAGTAAAGCATGTGAAATATGTCAAACAACGGTTCAATACCAAAAGTTAAATAATTTAATTTAAATCGATTTATTAGTAGTGAACTGGTCATCTTTTAAATATTTATAAAAATTTATTTGCATCTAATTTGAATCGATTTAGTTATCCATCTTTGACTACTTGATCGTCATTTAAATATTTATGTGGATTATCTGCAATCATTGTATTAAAAAAGATTATTTCATCCATCCTGTTATAACCAAAATTCGGATTCGGATATTTTCGAGATGGATTCGGGTCAAATACGTATTAAATTGGGGGAATTCTAGTTTTGGTTAGGGTTTTATCAGAAATGGTAAAGGTCAGGCCGCGCCCTCTCTTTTTTAATAAAGAGGGCGCGCCCTAAATATAAGATATGGAGAAAAATTGATTCAATGTGGTTTTTTGAGAAGACATTAAAGAAATCTTTCTTAGAATTCTACTTGAAAGAGGATTCTACTCAAGTTGGAATTCCAGAATTTGAAGAAATTCCCTCCTGTCGTATCTCAGGAGGGGGATGTCCGTCGCAGAAGGCCTCCAGGGGTTTGCCTGGATATAAGGACCCTTCTTAGACGCTAAGGGAGGCATCCGTGCGCCCTAAGGTGGAAAGATGGGGACTTTCTGGTGTGTGCTTTGGGAGCTCTGTTCCTGTAGCCAATGGGCGCGTCCTCATTGGGGAACTTTGGAGTAATCCTGCACTTTGCACCCAAAAGCTCTGGATCACCTGTCCTGCTATCTGGTGGGTGCTTCTCATTCGGGGGACAGGGATGCGTTCTGCACTTGGGGTAAACCACGGCTATACCTGCATCCTTGAAATCAAGAAATAGCTGGTAACGGATAGGACTAGTCCTCGACGGGGGAAGTTTCCTTATCCGTGAAGTCTTGAAATCTTGGATGAGTCTTGGGCCTTTGTGGTTAGGCCTCATAGTAGAACATTCCGGAAGCTGGTCCGTTATCCAAGCCCATTTGGGTTTCTTGTTCTCCAAGAACTACGTCTGGCTTGATCCCCTATAAATACAGGGGTACGTAGGCCGATTGAGGGGTTGGAAGTCGAGAGCTCTGAATAGCCGCCACTAACCCTATCAATCTCAGCCACCAATTATCTACAGCCACCACACGCCACCACTTTTTCCGGAGAAAAACCACCGTCTAAGATCTTGTTTCCGGCGATATACCTCGAATTTTGTTGTTCCCAAATTCCTCCGTCAACAAATTGGCGCTAGAAGGAGGGGAGCCAATCAAGATCTACATCTTAGGAGGAAAAGATGTCTCACAATCATGGCAGAGGTTCTCAAGGAGAAGATGGCTACGGTTCTGAAGATAGCTTGGGAGATAACCGAGCGCGTCATGAAGCTTACGTCCCGGAAAATATAGCTGCTCCTCCGCGACATCAAGGAACTCCGGCCGCCATCGGCGGTCAGCCGCCCGTTCTCATCAGTAATTCGGCATTAATGGAACAGCTGTATGTTATGCAAGATGCCATAAATAGTTTCGGAGCGAGATTGGGTTCAGTGGAGGAAGAGCAAGAATCAAGGAGAAAATCTCGGAGTATCCCACGAAATCATCACCGATCAGGGAAATCCCCTCAGACCGTGGAAGATTCTCGAAGGGGGAAGGAAAGTCATGAAAAGAGATTTCAGCTGGTTACTCCTCGAAGGTTAGATTATTCTGATCCTATTATTGAATATCCTAGTGAAAATAATTCTGAGCGCAGGTTGGTGAATCCTCAAGAGAGGGCGCGCCCTCATCCTCACCATTCAGGGCGTACTCCTCATGAGATTCAAAGGGATGAAGAGCAAATCGCTAAAGAAAGGAGAGATTTTGCCAGCTTGAAAGAACGCCTTGGAATAAGGCTTGATGACGATGATTTGAGGATGATGCTCCTCGAGCTTCAGAAAAAAGACAAATATATGGAATCGAGGCCCCATGATTCACAGCGCGTGCCCCCTGATAACAGGTCGCGGCCCCTTGGACATGAGCGAGCCCTTCCTCAGAGCCATGATTCACAGCGCATGCCCCCTGACAACAGGTCGCGGCCCCTTGGACATGAGAGAACTTTTGCTCGAAATAATAATCCACAGCGCGTGCCCCCTGTTCAAAACAGGTCGCGGCCCCTTGGATTCCACCGAACTCCTCATCGTGATAATACTGAAAGAAGAAACCGTGATAACGGTGACAGAAGAATGGATTGGCACCAGGGAAACAGGCGCCCCTGTAATCAGGGCGCGCCCTCAGAGGGAGGAACCCCCCGCATCCATCAAATTCCCTCAAGTACTTCCAGTGAGTCCAGGTCGAGGACGCACTCTCGCTCGGGAGAACAGTATCAGAGAGGTTCTCAAGGGAATCCACAACCTCATGGAAATCTCGAGGGTCATCAAATTCAAACTCAAGAGGCAGTGACTCAACCACAAGCTGAAATTCAAGGAGGTGTTCAGACGGCGGCTCCACCGCCACCTCCACCCCCGGGGGGTACTCAGACTGTGGAACAACCAAATATCCAGAATATTCCTGGAGTGGGAACATTTAATGTGGACGACTTAAAGAAACTCCTGGCTCACCTAGACGGAGGAAGAATATCTGCAACTGCTCCAACATCTTCTCCCTTCTCAACTGAGGTTAGAGAGGCGCAGCTCCCTGCTGGGTATAGATCAATGACTAATGATTTGCGATTTCATGGAAATGCAGACCCTGTGGAATTCCTTGGACGTTTCGATATTGAGATGGATGTCTATCAAGTTACAGAATTGGCTAGGTGTCGATTGTTGGCGGCAACTTTCAGGGAGAGTGCTCAGCAATGGTTTCAGAAGCTTGGTCCGGGGATAATTACATCATGGCAGGTGATGAGGAACTTGTTCTTGACTAAGTTCCAGGCTGCGGTAAAATATGCTCCTCCGGTCACGACCTTGGCCAACATCAAACAAAGGGAAGGAGAGAGTTTGCAATCCTATTTCAAGAGATTCAACTCGGAATCCACTATGGTGAGAGGAGCGACAGACGAAACACTCAAGAGTTTCTTAATTGCTGGATTGTCGGTGGGAACAGATTTCTGGAAACATCTTCAAGGACGTGATCCATCTACGTTGGCCGATGTGTTTGCACAAGCTGAGTCTTTCAAAATTGTGGAACAATCCTTGGCAGACAACCGAAAAACTGACAGTCAGAACGGTTCTAAGGCAAAGATTGGTAAAAGGAAGGATAGGTCTCCCAGTCCTACTCGTCGTATAGCAACTGGTGCGAACCGGATAAATCTAACTGAAACTGGAAGGAGTTGGGGTCCACCTGATACATATACTTACGATCAAAGGCCGGGTAACTATACTCCTTTAGCAGCTTCTATTGAACATATCTTTGAGGTGAATAAGAACAAAGGGTTCTTCAGAAAGCCGGAACCATTGACCTCCTGGCAGAGTAAGGATAAGAAAAAGTATTGTGAATTCCATGAATCCTCAGGGCATAACACTCATGAATGTCGTCAACTCAGGGAAGAGATTGAGGATCTGATTAAGGAAGGATACTTGACGGAATGGATTGTTAGGGAGGTAAAGAAGCATAGGGAGAATCCCGACAGGAGAGATGGAGGGCGCGCCCTCAACGGAGATGGCAAGCCGGAAGAGAAGAAATTCGTCAAAGAAGGGAGTATTCACACCATCTTTGGAGGACACCATTTAGGGGGAGATAGCAATCACGCTATGGAGAGATATTCCAGGGAAGCGAGGTATCGACCTCTCACAAATGTGAATAGCTTGGAATTGAGGCCACCTAAATTGTTCAAGGGGGAATGTGCTGACATAACTTTCACCGAAGAAGAAGCTAGATGGGTACATCATCCTCATAATGATGCTCTGGTAGTAGCGATTCAGATTGGTTCAAAGAATGTCCATCGGGTTTTCGTGGACAATGGAAGCTCGGTGAACATACTCTATTACAGTACTTATAAGAAGCTGGGACTCTTAGACAAAGACATGGTTCAAGACAACGGATGGATCTATGGTTTCTCAGGAGAATCGGTAAAAGTTATGGGAGCTATCAAATTACCGGTAACTCTTGGGGAAGGAAACCTTTCTGTGACGCAAATGATGGATTTCATGATTTTGAATGTGGATTCCTCACATAATGCTCTAGTAGGACGACCCCTGTTGAAGGAAATGAAAGTTGTGACCTCCATCTATCATCTCGCGATGAAATTTCCTACGCCAAATGGTGTGGGAACTGTGCGGGGCTCTCAGCACGACTCCAGAGATTGCTACCATAAGGCGATTAAAGGGTTTAGAAGGCAGCAGGATGGAGGGCGCGCCCTGTGTGAGGGTGGTTCCGGAGTCATGAGTGTTGTCCCAGAAGAGGTGAAAGCCCATTATCTTGTACAGGAACCTGAAGAGGAAGAACCGCTATACAGGGCGCGCCCTGAGGATGATACCTCGGTTCTTGGTGGGCTTCAAGAAGGAATTTTGGAGGAAATAGAAGAAGATGCAGAGGAAGTAATATCGTTTGATCTCCAGGGTGAGCAGGTTGAAGGGAGACGAATTTTGCTTGAAGGTTTGGTGCATACCCTTGTCGAGGAAGACTTCCCTCTTAAAGAGGACGTGCCCTCCAAGGACGTAGCACCGGTTGAAGATCCTCGAAGTTTTGATTTTGACCTTGACCCAAGGACACCGCAACCGGTGGAAAAGACTGGTCCTGCAGAGGATACAATTTCAATTTTGGTGGATGAGAGGGATCCGACTAAGGTTCTGAAGATTGGATCGCAGTTGAACTCCAAGTTAAGAGGCATGCTCACTAATTTCCTTTTAAACAATCTGGATGTTTTTGCTTGGAGTCATGCTGATATGGTTGGGATCGATCCGAAGGTTATGTGTCCCCGTCTGAATATAGATCCCACCAAGAAGGGAATTCGCCAGAAACGCCGGCCAGTAAGTGGAGAGAGAGCCGTAGCCTTGAAGGAAGAGGTGGATAGACTTCTAGATGTTGGGCTAATCAAGGAGTCATATTATCCAGATTGGTTGGCTAATCCGGTTCTTGTGAAAAAACCCAATGGGAAATGGCGAACTTGTGTGGATTTCACTGATCTGAACAAGGCATGCCCGAAGGATAGCTTTCCACTCCCGAGGATTGATCAGTTGGTAGATGCCACGGCAGGACATGCTCTTTTAAGTTTCATGGATGCCTACTCTGGTTACAACCAGATTCCTATGTATGAGCCGGATCAGGAGCACACTTCCTTTATTACAGACCGAGGATTGTATTGTTACATTGGAATGCCTTTCGGGTTAATCAATGCTGGCGCAACCTATCAAAGATTGGTGAACATGATGTTTAAGGATTTAATAGGGAAAACCATGGAGGTATACGTGGATGATATGCTTGTTAAATCCTTAAAAGCAAAAGACCATGTAAAGCATTTGGAACAGATGTTCGAGATTTTGAGGAAGTTTAGGATGAAGTTGAATCCTCAAAAATGCGTCTTTGGAGTAGAATCCGGGAAGTTTCTAGGATTTATTGTTAATCACCGTGGAATCGAGGCAAATCCGGCAAAAATAAAAGCACTTCTTGATATGAAATCTCCGACTAATGTAAAGCAGGTTCAGAGTCTTACAGGAAGGATAGCAGCCCTTAATCGTTTCGTTTCAAAATCGTCGGATAAATGCAGAGAATTCTTCAAGGCGATAAAGGGGGCAGCCAAAGATTTTGCATGGACATCTGAGTGTGAGGAAGCTTTTCAGAGAATAAAGGAGCATTTGGGAAATCCCCCTCTCTTAGCTAAGCCCGTGGAAGGAGAAACGTTAATTTTATACTTGGCAGTTTCAGAACATTCTATCAGTGCGGTATTAGTAAAAGAAGAAGTTGATCATCAGTCCCCGGTTTACTATGTGAGTAAGCGTTTGCTCGATGCGGAAACCAGATATACTAGCATGGAAAAGTTGGTTTATGCCTTAGTTTTGGCGTCAAGGAAGCTTCGTCCTTATTTTCAGGCTCACAAGATTGAAGTTCGTACGGCATATCCATTGAGAGGAATTCTCCATAAGCCAGAAACCTCTGGTCGAATGTTAAAATGGGCAGTTGAGCTGGGACAATTTGATTTGGAATATACTCCAAGGACAGCTATAAAGGGTCAAGCTCTTGCTGATTTCATTCTTGAATTCGAGTCGGAGAGTGAAGAAAAAGCAATTGTGTTGGTTGAGCCTGAAATTCCACTAAAGATGGCAAGCCCATGTGAGGAAGTTCCTCAACCTTGGTGGAAGTTACAAGTAGATGGAGCTGTCAACAATGGAGGGGCTGGAGCAGGAATAATCTTGCTTACCCCCGAAGGGAATCAACTCATGAGTGCTATTCACTTCAAATTTCAGGCGACCAATAATGATGCAGAGTATGAAGCCTTGATTAATGGGCTAAAGATGGCTTTGGAGATGAAGGTAGTGAATCTCATTGTGTTAAGTGATTCAGAACTGGTGGTCGGACAAGTAAAAGGTGGATTTCAGTGTAGAGGTCCAAGGACAGAGCTTTACATGAGGTGCGCTCAACGATTGATAAAAAAGTTCCGAGAAGTACGAGTAGAGTGTATTCCACGAGATGAGAACTGTAGTGCAGATGTGTTAGCCAAGTTGGGGTCACAGAAAGACGCTATGCTGTTGGGGACTGTACCTTTGCAAATACAGGAAGTTCCTAGCATTCCAGAGGTTGAAGTCATGGAAGTGGAATCTATTCCCAGTGTTACTTGGATGACTCCCATTCAAAAATATATTCGAGAAGGGATACTTCCCGGTGAGAAGTTGGAAGCCAGGCGGCTTCAGTATCAAGCAGCCAGGTTCGTGGAGTATGATGGGATTTTATATAAGAGGGGTTTCAATCAACCACTTCTCAAGTGCATAGATGGGGATGAGTGCAATTACATTCTTAGGGAAATTCATGAAGGTATATGCGGCAATCACTCGGGGGGTGGTTCGTTGGCAATGAAGGTGTTAAGGCAAGGATATTATTGGCCTACCTTGAAGAAGGATGCTTACGAATTTGTTAAGGCATGTGACAAGTGTCAGAGGTTCGCTAATTACTCTACCAGCCCTGCTACCACTTTGACTTCTTTGATGAGTCCGTGGCCATTTGCTATGTGGGGAATAGATCTTATCGGAGAGCTCCCTAAAGCCAAAGGAGGAGTGAAATATGCTGTTGTTGCTGTGGATTATTTTACCAAGTGGGCGGAGGCAATGCCCCTGGCCACAATTACAGCAAGAAAGATTCGAGATTTTGTTTTCAACTCTATTGTGTGCAGGTTTGGAATTCCGTATAAACTTGTGTCGGATAATGGAAAGCAGTTTGACAGCAAGGAATTGAGAAAATTGTGTGATGATTTGGGGATAAAGAAGGAATTTGCAGCTGTGTATCACCCTCAAAGTAATGGGCAGACAGAGGCTGTCAACAAAATAATCAAGCACACCTTGAAGACGAAGTTGGAAGAAAGCAAAGGGAATTGGCCTGAAGAACTTCCCATGGTCTTATGGTCGTATAACACGACTCCAAGAACCACAACTGGAGAATCTCCTTTCATATTGTCTTATGGATGTGAAGCAATGGTGCCAGTGGAGATTGGAGCAGGGTCATTCCGAAGAGATTTTTATGATGAAGAATCAAATATGGTTAATCAAAGATTAAATCTTGATCTCCTAGAAGAAATGAGGGCTAATTCGCAGTTGAGATTGGCAACTTATCAGCAGAGGGCTGCACGGTATTATAACAAGAAGGTGAAGGCTCAACCTTTTAAGGTGGGTGATCTAGTTCTGCGAAAAGTTATGCCAAATACAAGGGTAGCAGCGCATGGAGTCTTTGGACCTAACTGGGAAGGACCTTACAAGATCAAGTCTATCATCTGGGAAGGGACTTATCATCTAGAAGACTTGGATGGCAACACAATCCCAAGGGCATGGAATGCAGAGCATCTGAGGAAGTATTATCAGTAGGGTGCGGCTTTGACCCACTATTGTATGAAGGCTTATATTTAAGTTATAGACTAGCATAAATAAATCTTCTCCTAGTCTAGGGGGGTAGTACATATACGCCTTTAGTTCTAGTCGAGACTTGCTGTTTTTATTCTACGCTTTTTCGAAGTTTATTCTCCTTAGCTCGGGGGGTAGTTCATGTATACCTTCCCCTGTTCTGTTGAGATTTGAGTTTATTTGAAGATTAATAAAGTTTATCAAGACATTCTTTCAAGTTTTTGAAGATTCTTTTTATTACAAGAGGTCGTGCTCTTTGCCTTAGGGCGCGCCCTGTCAAATTCAGTTTAAATCCAAGCAATAATTGACAAGTAAAAGGAATATTTAAAAAAAAAGGGGTAATGCCTTAGGGTATGTCCTCAACATGTATGAAGAGTTTTCATGTTTTTTGTCGAAGTTAGACATTTTCTTGAAAGAAATTATGAAGAAACGGTTGTGCCTTGGTTAAGGGCGCGCCCTTGTTGAAAAAATTTCAATAAGAAAAGTAAAGGCATGGAAAAATAATAAGCATGGTAAAGTTTAAAAGGCATTAAAGGTTTAAACGTCAAGGAAAGCGGAGATTAAAAGTTTACAACTTGCAAGGTTTTACAGAGGGCCTGCACCTCAGAAAATTTGAAATAATACCCAAAAGTTTAGAATGATTGAAACATAACATTCAAGGCGCGTCCTTAACAGGGGACGCGTCCTTAGATGGAGGTTCTTTATCAGTGTTCTCAATGCCTTCAATATTCTTGGTGTTTTCAGCATTTGCAGCGGGAGAAGAGTTATGATGACCCTCTTGTTCCTCAATAGGAGTAGGAATTTTATCTTCGAGAATAGGCGTCCCACCAAAGGACGCGTCCTCATCTACTTCAGGTAACTCGAGGCCAAGAGAGATTCTCTTTGCTTTGATCTCATCCGCTTCATCAATTTTGAATTTTTCAATCCAATCAACTGTCTCTTGACCAAATTTGGAGAAGTCATACTCTGGATCAACAGCAAGAAAGCCGGAAGCATAATTGCGAAAGCCTCTAGAAAAAGATGACTTTTGTAAAGCTTTCTTCTCAACGGCCCATCCATTGCTTTTATCTTCCTCAAGAAGGGAATTGGCCTTAGTGAGCTTATCGATGGACTCAGTCATTGACTTAATCGAATTATTCAGCTTTTCAATATGAGTGTCTTTGGCGGACCTCATTCTCTTGAATTGATCATCTTTTCCCTTCAATTGCTTGGACATGTTTTTGTTCTCGGTTTCTAGTTGAGAAAGGCGCGCCCTCATTTTTTGATTTGATTCTTTGATATGATTAGCATGAAAGTGAAGCTGTGCGGCTGAAGAAATTAAAACATTTTCAATTTGTTCGTCAGACCGAGAAGACCAGCCTTTAACCTCTTCTTCGGAGAAGAATTTAGAAGATGCAGCCCCAAGAAATGTCTGCACAGTTGGGTCAGTAAGCTCAGTAATTTTCAGGCGTTTTGAGGACGCGTCCTCTTTGCCTTCATCAGTTGGTTTCCGTTTTGGTGACTTGTTAGGAGGAGGTACTTTTTTTGTATCCCTGCGTGGAGGGCGCGCCTTCCCAGGCTTTACTGCGATAGGGTTGTCTACATCAATTCCAAAACCCTTTGGAAGATCTGCCATTCCTGAAAATATAAAGTAACAATTGAGAGTAATATAACAAATATGGAGTAATTACACTGCAAGGGATAAAAATTATAATTAACAAAGATCTACCAGCATTGACAGACGCGCCCTCACTTGGGGCCGCGCCCTCAGTATAAGAAGTATTGTAATTATCAAGGGTTCCTTCTGAGTCATCAATTGTTGTGGATTTTATGGGTATACCCTTTCTAAAGCGTTGGAAAGGGATGATTGATCCAACTTCTTTTGAGAGTATCCCAACTCTTTTCAAGTTTTCTTCAGTGACAAGGACGGATGTGTCAAAACTCCCAGGGGGAAGATTTAAAATAGTTTGGGCACGTTGTAAAGGCGCGCCCATAAGCTCATCAACTACTCTGCGAGCTGAATATAAGGAAAGGGTTTTATTAAAAGAACATCATCTAAAAAGAAAAAAAAAATGAAAGGACGCGTCCTTACTTGGATTGTAGTTGAAAGAAGTTTTTATTCTCATAACATCCCAAACATAGAAGAAGGGATCCTTCCAATTTTTGACGTTGCTGATTCTTCCCTCAGAAAATCCTTTTTTATTGTGTTTCTTGTTGACCACAAAGTAAAAGTATCCTTTGCCAGATTTGCGAATACTAAAGAAATAACTAAATTCCTCCATGGTTGGCATTCCAAGGTGGGCATCATGATAGAGAATAAAAAGTGCTGCGGCTAGGGTATAACTATTGGGAGATAACTGGATGGGTGCTACATCAAACCATTCAATGATTCTTTGGTAGTATGGGTGTAAAGGCGCGCCCACTCCTAGGGTAATTAATTTGGGGGTTAAAACCATTCGAGGGATTTTGAAATCCGAATTATAGTTAAAAATATGGGGCCGCATCATGGAAGGAGGGCGTCCCCATATACCATTCATGTTGTAATACTTCATACACCACTCAATTTCCTCTACAGAAGCTGTGCTTGACATACCGACACAATCAACCTTCCCAGCGTTTTTTCGTAATATGTTTTTCTCTGCTTCAGTTAGTTCTTCTTCGTAGGTGCTCCAATCAAGGTCAATTTCAATTTTCATGACTGTGGGGTGTACGTATGGAACTGGGGATGGAAGAGGAGAGTAAGGGTTTTTGAAGCTCTCTTCAGTTGAAGAAGCGCTTTCACAAGAGGGCGCGCCTTCAGAAGAATGGTGGGTTTCATCATTGACATCATTTTCAGTGGGAGAAATAGTTTTGTTTTTATGAGAAGTTTGTTCAGTATCAGTATTTTCCGTTAAATCGTCAGTGATGGGTTGAGGAGTGGATCGTAAGGAGACATGGTGGAGAGAGTCAATAGACGAGGTGGACATGGAGTCAAGTTCTGACATAATGTACGGTATGTTTTCAGGAGGTATGGGATGAAATGTAGGGTGCTCTGGAGGAAATGAAATGGATGGGGGTGAATATGTGCCTAATTTTCTGTTAAATTCTTCAAATGGATGGAACGGGGAGGACGTGTCCGAGTGCTCCAGCTGAAAAAAGATGGGTATAAATATGTAAAGGCGCGTCCTGACCAAGATATGGTGAAATGTCATCTAAAAAAAAAAAGAGAGAGAAAGGGAAAAAGGAAAATTTTCATGTTTATACTCTTAAAGTCTATGGCTAAAGATCTTGAAAGGTTTGAGGCCGCGCCCTTAGTATAAGGCGCGTTCACAAGGAAGTTATCTTATGCGAAAGTCAGCTAACAACTTTTGAATTGGGTAAATAGTAGATCAAATCAATATATATACTATATATACGTATATACATACAATTAAAATGAAGAACACGAACAATATGAAATGAAGACTTCGAGTATAAGTAAAAAACAGGTTGAACACTTGAAGTAAATGGATAGGAGCGTACCTTGAAAGTTATCGATCAAGTCTTGTGGAAAGCAAGTACTGAAAATGATCGATTTGATCGGGTTTTCGCCGAGGAGGAAGAAAATCGCCAGTGGTGGTTTTAGTGCAGAGATAATGGTGAAAAGAAAGTGAGAGTGGTAGTGATGATCTAGTATTTATAGGGATTTGGAAATGTAATGGGTAACAGCTGTAAATCGGTTGGAATTCTGAAGGGATTTGGAAATGTAATGGGTAACAGCTGTAAACCGGTTGGGATTCTGAGGATGCGCCCTTCTCCAAGGCGCGCCCTAATGAACTATTGCGAGAATTTTGTGTTTTTTGAAGAAAATTCCATATTTTATCTCTGATTTCATATGGAATTGGGGGGTAGTTGTTATAACCAAAATTCGGATTCGGATATTTTCGAGATGGATTCGGGTCAAATACGTATTAAATTGGGGGAATTCTAGTTTTGGTTAGGGTTTTATCAGAAATGGTAAAGGTCAGGCCGCGCCCTCTCTTTTTTAATAAAGAGGGCGCGCCCTAAATATAAGATATGGAGAAAAATTGATTCAATGTGGTTTTTTGAGAAGACATTAAAGAAATCTTTCTTAGAATTCTACTTGAAAGAGGATTCTACTCAAGTTGGAATTCCAGAATTTGAAGAAATTCCCTCCTGTCGTATCTCAGGAGGGGGATGTCCGTCGCAGAAGGCCTCCAGGGGTTTGCCTGGATATAAGGACCCTTCTTAGACGCTAAGGGAGGCATCCGTGCGCCCTAAGGTGGAAAGATGGGGACTTTCTGGTGTGTGCTTTGGGAGCTCTGTTCCTGTAGCCAATGGGCGCGTCCTCATTGGGGAACTTTGGAGTAATCCTGCACTTTGCACCCAAAAGCTCTGGATCACCTGTCCTGCTATCTGGTGGGTGCTTCTCATTCGGGGGACAGGGATGCGTTCTGCACTTGGGGTAAACCACGGCTATACCTGCATCCTTGAAATCAAGAAATAGCTGGTAACGGATAGGACTAGTCCTCGACGGGGGAAGTTTCCTTATCCGTGAAGTCTTGAAATCTTGGATGAGTCTTGGGCCTTTGTGGTTAGGCCTCATAGTAGAACATTCCGGAAGCTGGTCCGTTATCCAAGCCCATTTGGGTTTCTTGTTCTCCAAGAACTACGTCTGGCTTGATCCCCTATAAATACAGGGGTACGTAGGCCGATTGAGGGGTTGGAAGTCGAGAGCTCTGAATAGCCGCCACTAACCCTATCAATCTCAGCCACCAATTATCTACAGCCACCACACGCCACCACTTTTTCCGGAGAAAAACCACCGTCTAAGATCTTGTTTCCGGCGATATACCTCGAATTTTGTTGTTCCCAAATTCCTCCGTCAACACGTCCCATTTTACATGTTTCTTTCGTAAAAAAACACATATATTAAAAGAAAGATTAGTAGGATAATTTTTTTTAACTAATAATCTTAATTAATACATTGAAAAATGAGAATAGTGTTAAGTTTGAAAAAAAATCAAATTTTAGATATATTAAAAATAGGGATAGTTTTAAAAAGTTATCCTTAAATTTATATCGAGAAGAAAAAGGACATATAAAATGGAACAAATTTATTTTAAAAAAAATATATTTTGGAACGAAAGAAATAGTAATTGACATTGTTTATCAAAAAATGTTGGCTGATAAGCATGATATAAAATATTTGATCATCCGAACTAGCATTGGATATTGATAAGTATACTAACCACCCACGAAAACCGAACATGCAGAATGTGTGATAAGTGTTTATTCCAACAAATTAGTTGTCATTCTCACGGTGAAATTTACAAGAAGAGAAACAATAATGTTTGGATTACAACTTTGATTTGAACAATATTGCTCCATGGCCAACCCCATTTTAGTTCATCTCCGTTGAGAATCAGGCCATGTGGTACTACTTTATACATATACTCAATTCCACTTCTCCCAAGAAAAATTAACATTAAAATGCTGTGGGCCACTTTTTGCAGTAAAAAACTAAAAATATATGGGTCGACTCATACGTGTTCATATTCTATTACTATATATACAATATCATCAATGAATCACCATCCATTCTCTTTTATATATAATAAAATAATAAATTTACATACATCATATGTAAAATCAATTCCGTAACATATAATTGTTGAAGTATATTTCAAAATTATTATTTAATGAAATAAATTTTAACAAATTTTAGGTTGATTACAAATTAACCTAAGTGAACAAGGATTGAAGAAATTACATTAACATGTAAACATACGTGATTAAATATGTTACAACAATCATGAAACATTTGTGTGTATATATATGCACTCTAGTCAAATACTGACTATCATCTCCTTCGTCAATCTCCAAAGAAAAACAAGAGACGTGTTATAAGATCCATAACTTCACTTCTTCACCCTTTAGACTTATTCAACTTTCACATTTCTGTGTCTCTCTATCCCCTTCTCTCTCTTTCTCTCTTTCTTTTTTCAAATTCGTTTGAAAAACATGAAGGAGAATGCAAACACAAGATTAATCTTTAACGACAAATCAAAGTATTTATTCATCGGATTCGGCATCCTCGTCGCCGGAGGTTTATTCATTTCAACCTTACTCTTAAACATCAACACTCCTTTCAAATGTACATTCGCCGGAACAAAATACGATCCGACGAGCACGCAACTGGAGACAATCCTACACTACGCAACCTCGCGCGTGACGCCACAACAATCACAAGCCGAGATTAGGTTATCCTACGATGTTCTCCGTGCACGCGCGCCATGCAACTTCCTCGTATTTGGTCTAGGCCATGATTCGCAAATGTGGCACGCGTTTAATCCAGGTGGCACCACCTTATTCCTCGAAGAAGATCCCAAGTGGGTCGAAACTGTGTTACATGACGCGCCCTTTTTACGTGCAAAGTACGTGAAATATCGTACACAACTCCAAGAAGCCGACCAGTTACTACAGTCGTACCACACCGAACCGGACTGTAATCCGACTAAAGGAATTTCCTTAAAAAACAACGAACGGTGCAAGTTAGCATTAAACATGTTGCCTGATGAGGTGTACGACAAGGAGTGGGACCTGATAATGATCGACGCGCCACGTGGATACTTCGCCGAAGCTCCGGGGAGAATGGCGGCGATATATTCCGCAGCGGTGATGGCACGGAACAGGAAGGGATCGGGAGTGACCCACGTGTATTTACATGATGTGGATCGTAGGGTTGAGAAAATTTATGCGGAGGAATTTTTGTGTAGAAAATATTTGGTAAAAGGTGAAGGGAGATTATGGCATTTTGAAATACCGTCGGTGGATAATTCAACTGTGAAATCGGATCGTTTTTGCTAGATTTGATTTAGATTCTACTGTCACTTTTGTTCCTCTGTGTGTGTTTTTCACCTACTTTTTTTTTTTTTTTACTTACCACGTTTACAGTCTCTGTACTTTAATATATTCAAAATTTGAAAACCCTGCTTCGGGTTTCGCATTTTGTTAGTTCTTCTCCTGTTGTTTACAATAAGAATGATACTTTACTCGTTTTTTACTACTCCGTAATGTATATGTTTATGTTTCCATCCAGAATATTATTCGAAAATTAAGAGTAGATAAATTGTTTTCGTAAAAATGTACTGTGTTAGTTCCAATTGCTGCAGCTAAATGGAAGACTACTGGTTTTATTTTGGGCACACTGAAGAAGAGTTTCTGGTCGCCACATGTAAGTACCGACTTACTACACAATGGAGCCCAATTATTGAGAATAAATTTTTTGAAGACCCTAGGTTTAAAAATAAAAATTATAAGATATTCGAGCAATATATTGATTTTGAACCATAGTTAAAATATAGTAATGATAAATTAAGTTAAAATATTAATTTTTTCCTCATTTTTAAATATGCAAAAGCTCTAATAAAAAATAACATAATCTAGATTAATGGATAATCTTTTTTTAAGAAACTGTTAGCATAGTTATAAATATATTTAATCATTTTTTTATTAAATTGCATACATATTAAGAAAATAGAATAAAAAAGAGAGGTTAACTCAAGATTTATGACGGATCATATATGAATCTATGCATGAGCTATGTGTAACAAACATATTGTAAATAAAAAAAAAAACCAAAACAATCCCACCAAATTAAAATTATAAATTTGGCTTATTACATGAAATAAAAGAAAATTATTAAAAGATCACATATAATCATTTACTACTTACTAGATGTAAGTTAGGTGCTACGTGAAGTTTAAAATTAAAAAAAAAATATTGAATATACAATATTTGAAAATTAAAAAATGAGGCCCTTTGTAAATTGGAGGTCCTCGGTGGGTAACTATGCCGGATGCCCCTGGAGCCGGCTATGGCTCCATTGCTCTAAAAAAGCTTGGGTTTTATATTAAACTAGCCACCCATTTCACTCAAAACTAACCATTCATTCAAAAACGATATCATTTAAACCATTAAAATCATAATAAATATCAAAGTGGCCACGTATTATAGTACTCGGGAAGTAAAAGTAATTTTTGATCGCATTTTGCTTGAATGCTTCCATAACCAAACGAATGGTTAATAATTCTTGTATTTTTGATAATATATTTAGAATTTAAAAGTTTATTTACTATTTATATTTAATTAAAACAAGGAAAATGAAAATAAAATAAAAATATATTTAGTTTAAATGATATTATTTTTGGATGGGTGGTGTAATTGATACTTAATTTTGAGTGAAATGGGTAACAAAAAAAGCTTAGGTGGATAATATTTGAAATTTTGTGTCAGGGACTTGTTAAAGAAGTTGGTTGGCTTTGATTATTTTGGCCGACATATCACCACATATTGCAAGTGTTTGTCGTTATTTCGAGTAGGCTGAGGGCAGGCAGAGGCAGGAGATTCTTGGGCCTCTTTATTTTGGCTTTGATTATATTTGCAGCCTTGGCATTAATCTCTTCCGAAATTGATATGACATCTGCAAACATGATCTAGTGAAACGAATATTTCATCTTGTCAACAAAAATGTTACAAGAAAACTCAATATGCACTCCCGACCCTCCAAATCTAAGCCGTTACATCTGTAATGTATAAGTAAAGGCTTACAGTTTGGCAACCACTTATTAAGAGCCCATTTGGTTTTAAATCGTTTTAGGTATGTTTGGGTATAACGGTTTTAAGCCGGTTTTAAGCTAAAGAATTGCTTTAAGTCATAATTTCCATTTTGGTACTTTTTACTTATGACTTATGACTTATCGAATTTTTTTTTCTCAATTCTTGTAAAGTTTAAATATTATCAATTTAAATTTTTTTTAAAGTCAAATTTCACTTTAAATCAATTTTATTAAATCCCCATTTAACTTTAAGCAAAATTATTCAAACACATTCATTCAACTTAAAGTAAACAACTTTACTTTCTCCTTTAAGTTAAAAACACCTCCATTAAATCAAAATTAACTTATTTTAAGCAATCTCAAACGACCCCTTATGCTTGAGAACAAACATTTATTTCAACAATTATATCACGATAAAATGTAGTATTACACTAAAAATATCTATTACTTTTTTGTAACGGTTAATACACACGTAGATTTGTTACAATAAACATTTATCAGGGATCCAAATCTTAAGTTAAATGATCAAATGTTAGATAAATTTTCTTTAACCATATAGTTACAATGTTAATATATGTATCATGATGGCTTAAGGTCCCTAGATTTATATTGTTATCAGCTTGTGCTAAGAGCACTCACAACCCACTCAGCATTCCTATAAATATAGGGATTTTATCAATTTTTCATCCAAAACAGAGCTCCATCCCAGACCCCAAAATGGGGAATAGATTTAGAGCATTCACATCCCATCCCCATCCCCAACCTCATCCTTATCCTTATAATTTGAGGATTTATCCAACTTTTCTTCTAAAACACTCCTCCATCCCATTCCCTATTTTGGGGTTTGATTTAGGGACCAAAGTTTGAGTCCCCATATTTAGGGACCAAAGTTGATGCCTCATCCCCATTCTCATACACTCTCTCTCCTCATATAATAATATTAAATTGTATTTATAATAGTGGGTGAGTTTTGGTAGTTAAAATTGTAAGTGAAAGAGAGAGAAAGAAGTAATATAAAAAAGAATATATGGATAGGGGAATGGAAAATGGGGAATGGGATGTAGAAACTTTTTGATAATTTTGGGGGTTTACTATTTTTATTTGGGGTAAGTTTTTGGGGTTGGGGATGGGGAATGGGATGTGAATGCTCTTAGGGATAAATTTTCATCCCCCATTTTTGCAGACTCTTCACCCATTCTGCAAACCTCCCGCATAAGTTTTATATTATTACTATTTTTAGTAAGTTTTTGGGGTTGGGGATGGGGGATGGGATGTGAATCCTCTAAGGCATAACAAAAAACTGAACATTTTAAATTTGAATTTTGTTGCTGCCTAATGTTTGTGTACTCAGCTAGTTGCTACTGCTGAGTAGCTGACTATGAGCAGTTCCATTTATGAATCTGGATTCTGGACCCTAGATTTATTACGAAGCACAATCCGTTTGAGTTCAAACAACAGAATTATTATATCAGCCTTTTAATCATTAATCTTTTCAGTAATCATGAATCTTAGACAAAATAAAAAGACTGATAATAGTACTATTAAACATAAATTTACACTGCACAGCTTACATTCTGAAGTAACAAAAAAGAAAACACTGCATACTTCAAACAAAGCCGGATTCTTTTATTCTTAATATATTACTTGAATCAGTTCCCAGGCTCTATGTGACTCGCAATCACAAGAATACGATATTTTATTTCTCAGCCTTGTATCAGTTAAGAAGAAGGTGGTGTTGTATCAAATGATTTCTTCCTGACCAAGAGACAAGTAATCTTAGAAGGCTGAGCATGCGTGTTATCAACTGTGCACATCACGAAATCTGGCCTGTGGAGCGCCAAATTAAGCCTTTCTTTCCCGACATCCAGCCCAGTTGCATCTAACAAAACATGCCAAGAATTCCTGTGAGCTTCCGAGATCCAATGCATGGAATAACGTGTGCCATTCACATCTGCAGGATATGCAAACAGACCCTTGGGACAATTCTTACTCTTCCTTCTGAAGTATTGACTAAGTTGTGATCCTTTAATTCTTAAATCCAACCATGTTTCTGGTGCAGGAACTACCTTCGAATCTTTATATGTTACGAATTCTCTTATGCAATCGTTTTCTTCACCAATAATTGTCATATAATAGTTCCCTCTATAAAAGGGGTATGATTCACCAACCATCATCATAGCTTCTCTAAAAGTAGTCGCGAAAAGGACTAAATAATCATTTTCAATTAATCCACAATGCTGCAAAGCTCTGTTTCGGACTTGTATCTCCGGAATTGAAATAAAATTACCAAGAAATGATGTCTTTTCCTTCAGAATCTCTAGCAACTTTGAAGGCTCCAGCTGAGTTCCATCCAAATCCGAACTTAAATTACTAGTAAAAGAAGGTGAAGTTGACTCTTTAGTCCCACTGCTTCTGGGAGTAATTCGCTTATCATCAGGCGTGGAATCAGATGATTCGTCGTTGATACAAAGACTAGAAAGATCAATCCTGTTGTCTCCGTGATCTTCTACAAGACCATTACAATACTCTGGATACTTGGCAAATATATATTGTTGTACATATTGCATTTCATTAGGTGTGATTGGTCCAGACCATCTCAAATCAAGGTTATGGAGAGTTGAAATCGCTTCCGCTATTAAGTGTGCTGGAAATACAGTGTGTGCTTTCTGTTTTTTGAACAAGAGACGCACACAAGACTGATCAGAAAACAGCAAAGAAATAGTATCGAGAATAACTTGAGATATGGTAACTTGACTTGCCTTCATAACCATGCTAGTAGGTCTGCTTTGGTTTGGCGATTTCGGAATGGAAGCTAGCAATTGTTCTCCAAGGTCAGCTTCTATCACAATCTGAGTACATTTTAAATAAAACAGTTAAACAAGTTAAATAAAACTTCGCAAATTTATATGAATCTGTGTAAGGATTTCACTTTGGATATGCAGAAAACATTTTACCTGGGATTCTCCATCGAGAATAATCTCTTCTTCAGCACTTCTTCCCATAATGCTTTCACAATATATGTTATGGTAACTAAGAAAATAAGGCTAACAAAAGTAACAAAGAAAAGTTTAAGAGCAAGACGAGCTGATTAACGTTTTATAATCTTGCTGCAAATGGCTAATTAACATTTTTTTAACGAATAAAAAATTGCACTGTTTTTTTAACAAATAGAAATTTGCTGACAGTGACTTAAATAAATTGTCCAGGTATTAACTAGCAAAACTTTTCAAGACCGAGAGTAGATGCAAAATATGCGTACATTTTAGTCCCAGAACCTCCCCTCCGTCGGTCTAATATTCAGAATAAATGTAAGATCCGTGTAAATTTTATCTCTTTTTAAAATTGGTATTTTCAAATCACGCATGCTTAGATATGTTGGATTGGTTTTTTGCAGTGAAAACTCATGGTGAGGATTGAGGAAGCGTGCTATATGGTAATATGGTTATTATAGTGGACTTTTTTTTTTTTTTTTTGAAACAATCGTACTTGCTTATATTAATAAGTATCCATATCAAGGTTACACAAAATAAATTCAAGAGCAGTATCATACCACTCCCTTAGACCTGAACTAGAACATGCAGCTCGAGCATAGCTTAGCTTTCTATTTAATTATATGATTACCATAGTGATAATGACCAAAAATGCAATATGAGTTGCTGATAAAGGGAACAAAATTTATTAAAAATAATAAAAAAAAATCATGGAGTAGCAACAACTCAAATATAATGAATTGGGATGCTTAGTGCCTAACATAATTTAAAAATGTGAGAGAAGGTGACTGTTTGAGCATCTAAGGCCGTTAAGAAGGCATCAAAAATGATTATTCCCCATTTGATTCTTAGTCGTGGCTTCAACTAGTGTAGCTTAATTAATATTATCAACGATGATTAGAGATACATAATATCAATAAACTAGATGATTAACATGTAAACATTCACAAGAAACCAAAATTTTCACACTTGTCTTGAAAGCGAATCAGCTATTGCTCAACTGTTTTTATACTTTTGTTGTTAGGTTTACACTGTCCCTATGACATGATTCCACATTACACACTTCCAGTTCATGCTTTACAAAAAAGTAACCATTACAATTTAACTCCAAACAACGTGTAACAATATGAAGGTTGGTTGTTTCCTGCATAGTTGATCTGTAAATTTACACTACAGTTATCAATTTCGTAGAATAAAATCGAAATATCCATTCGAAGATAACCGCAACTTATAAAATTATAAGTTACAACATATCTCCATGTTTTCCTCAGTTACAGCATCAGCACAAGAATATAGCTCAAGTCACACACTTCTGAATTCTGATAATCCACACCAATACTAGAGGACAGTCAAACTCTCAAATAATCCACACAATACTAGTCAGTTTAGGTGTGCTGACAAATTTTACTGCCTCTTTGGAATTAAGCTATCAACTGCATCTTAAAAAAGATTTACAATACACTAAGCTTTCCTCCAAGTTTGAATATGATGTCATTAGATAGATGCATTTATATAAACACATATAAAACAACAGCACCATAAACTCGACTAAGGTCTACTTAGTAGTAAACAAATCCAAGCTCTTTGGATTAATTGCTAACAGCCATCTTGACATAAGCCTATATGGAGTTGTTGATCGTTATATTGTTTTGTATTTGTTGTGACAAGGAAGCATCTTAATTTTATTCTTAAAGAAGTCACTAGAGTTTAGAACTTCACTTTTTCCCCAATAATGCAGTGTATAAACTCAAATATAGAAGGGAGACTAGAACTGAATAAGTCGATTCACAAATAATTAATTACAACCTACTGTATAGAACATTCACTAAGAACTGAAATGAAGAAAAAAATAGAAAGCTAGATAACTGTCATTTTATACAGAACACAAAAGTAAATTTGCACTACAAAAAATATTTCATCCGCTCATCTTTTCTCATAGCATTATATACAGCTTGGACCTGGAAACACAGTGAAACTCGGATGTATTAGTTTAAATGTTGAGAATAGCTACATATAACACCTTGATTCTTCTCAAACATGTCTGTATATGCATTAGTAACATAGTTAAGCAGAATGAATCGACTGCCGTGTACTGTAGGTTGTATAATTATTAAAATACAAATCAATATTTCTTTTTTCATTTAAATTATGTATTTTAGGCCCATCAGAATGGCTAGAATAGGCACATAAACTTAAACATAGAGAGGGAGATGGAGGGAGGGAGAGGGGACCTGCTCACTGGAATGAACATGAACTGGTCCTATATTAACAGAGATATATTTTCCCCCCGACGACATTTTTTGCTTTACTTGTCCCTGAGGAAAGAAAACAAAGACGAATGTATGATCGAAACTAGCAAAATGATTGCTGAAAACAAGTGGTACATTTCACAAATTAAGGCTTTCTCCCAAGTCTTAAATCAACCGGATGTGGACATAAATACTTGCCTTCTACTATTACTTGATGCAAGCTTTTTGTTAAATTACTTCTTATTACCCAAACAAAGTGATTGAGCAGACTCATTATAAGCCAATTGGAGAAATGTGACACCAAAACATACACAACCAATATTTACTCTCCAATATATTGTCTTGGATACTAATGCTGTTACGTTTATTTTCTGATGTAAACACGATAATTTTATGTTCCCGCGATACCTAAAAATGTTATTAGAATGCCAACTTCATCTATGAGAATCTTGTATACAATTTTGCTGTGAGCCAACGAGCACATATTCAGTGATCATTACGCATCTAGTCGGCTATAATAAAAAGCCTAATCATCTCGCAGAAACATCTAGGCCCTCTCAACTACTACTCTGCTCCTACTATTCACCAATCACCATGACTTTAGCCACATATGTTTAGGCGTCAAAATATACCTGTATTTAATTATAAAATTACAATTTTATAGCAAACAATTCAGAATCTTCTGTTTTTGATAAGTTACGATCTAAATTTATATTTGATGTTTAAAACAAATACTAATAGATAATATTAAGTTTATTTATATATTTTTTACACTTTTGTTTTGCATATAAGTGAAAGTATGTTACTCTGACTCGGGTTCGTAGTGTCGGACACGACACATATCCGAGTGTAGGACTTGAAAAATCTGAAATTTTGGGACACGGGGACACTGTCCTATTTTTGGAAACGGGCACGTGGACACGGCATAATATATTGATAAACAAGTATAGTAAGGATGACATCTTAACAAAAGTAACAATAAAACCCAGATTAAACATGATTTTGTAAAGGTCTTTAAAAATTAGGCATCTCTCTACTTTTATCTCACTCTTGCTTCTTTCTTTCATCTTATATATTTAATTTGAACCGTAAGTTTGACTCATATTTGATCTTTAAATTGGTCAAAGTGTCCACATTTTAGTCAAAGAGCCCGACACGGAATAAGTGTCGTGTCCGAGTGTCCAAGTGTCTGACACGGGTACGGTGACCGAAACAGAAGAGTCGGAGTAACATACTGTGTAAAAACAATTCTTGTATATAAAGTAGTTACAGAAATTAATCTATTGTCGGTTCAAATTGTTATTATAATAATAAATAGCCAATAGGTAGTCTGGAAAAAAACAGATACAGGTCATTAGACATCAATCAACCAAGTTCAACAAGTCATCTTTGGTTTTATCTTATTCTACCACTGACCCACAGTTAACACTCCGAGACTTTTCTTAAAAAATTTTAAAAGATAAGTTTGCGTTGAGAAAGAGAAAATGAGTGTGGTTAATAGAGTAGCAAGAAGACTCTTAGTGGGAAATCCCAGTGGAAGAGAAATGGATCTAGAGAGGGGCAGAAGCTTCAGAATTGCAGAAGTGACTAAGGTCTCTCCGTAAAAACTCACAAGTCTTTGCAATTTTGGGTGTAAAGGCAAACTATATTAATTTAAATTTGTGTGAAATCATATTACATTTTGATTGGAAAATCTAGAGCCTACTTGTGAAGCGCGAGTAAGCACACTACCCGCACGCCTTTTACAAGATTATGTTGCCTTAGTGCCAATGTTTCAACAAACGTTTATGTTCCTCATGTCCTTTCATAATAGCAAAGCTGTTATAAAACGTTCTACAATCAACTATCCTTTCAATCAAACAGAGTTACTGACTGGCTGAATACTAAAAGTAGTATACAAGCCACCTCCTGCACGAAGTAAAGTTCCTGGAGAGTGGAGACTACATCTATAATGTGAAATGCATCTTAGTCTGCTGTCAAACTATTGCCAGATATTATCCTCTTCTATCCTTGGCCCCTTACCATATGGACAAGCATTCACCATAATGCTCATAATTGGAAAAAGGGGCAGGTTACGAACACAATAACCAAAGTCATGAATCGGGATCTAACACATAGATTAAAAAATAGACATGACCTTTGCAGTTTTTTTTTGGGGGGGGGGGGGGGGGAATAATTTACAGAGTACTTCAGAAAACAACACTGTCATAAGGGGTGACAGAAAGAGATTTAAACATTTCATATTTCAAGTAAGGGAAAAAAAGAACCCTTAATCCAAGCTTTCACCTGTCCAGCTATATCATATTTCTGGATCTTTTTCCTCATGCATATGGTCATTTACAAAAATTAAAATAACTCGAACCCTCGGCCTCTTGTTACCAAAAGGAGAGGGGTATCCACTAGGCTAAATTATAAATCCATAGATACTATCTTTTGAGGGTACTCCAGAAAAATAATAATAACGGGAATCAAACCCACACCCTTATCAAGGCAATAACTTAGCTATCTCTTATCTCTGGTTGTATGGTACATAAGAATAATGTACGTCAAATCCCAGGGTCTGGATCAAATTACAACCAATGACCAAATACAAACTATGAGAATCACAAACGTTCAACACGTATATACGTGTATAACAAAGGTTCAACATATGTGTGCATAACGCCCATCTGGGGTTCACCATTCCAGAATATGGGTATGTAATTATTTGGTTAATATGTTCTATTCCAAAATTCGGGTTCGAAACCACCAAGGTTCAATGCATATATACTAAGGCTTGACACGAAACATACTAAGGTTAAGCACATCTGTATAGTTATTGATCTCAAGGTTCTGATTTTATTTGGTTTCTACTCCCATACATATAATACTGAATCTTTGGTCAAGGCAAAAATTACTCTTCACGCTATCCTCCTCTAATCTTGCAGTTAGAGTAGCAGTTCATTTGTACGAATGCTAACATGAATCCACATCATCTCACAGTAAAACAGCGCCACCAATTAGCAGGCCATCAGAGTTGACTATCACATATTTGATGAAGCACTGAATCTTGATTTATTAACTAGTTGAGAATTGTGGTCCTCGCAACTTGGTTTCTGTACTTCTTATGTCTTCGCTAAATGCTACACAAACTTTCCTAATGAAAGTAGGATTTCGATCAGAAGCAATTCCAATTGTTGTTTTCTTAGTGTAATGATAACGAGTGGTGCAAAAATCATACAAGCTGCTGGAAGCATGATTAGCTGGCTAATTACAGGTCACTTATATGAGTCGCTTGCTGTAGGGATGGCAGGATGGGGGCACAGGGCACTGTTGGTCTATTGTCCATGTAGGGTCAACTCCCGAGTATGTGGGTTACCAGTCATTTTATCCTAGCCTCTTTAGTAATTTCATAATTCACTCTCCTCCCCTAAGGAGAAAATACTTCTCCAACATTCCTGTCTTCCACTTACTCAAATTTCATTTCTAATTAAATTCAAACTCTTCCCACATTCCAAGTGTGACATAAATCTGTTGGTAGTCAGCTTTAAACTACTAGTCTAGCCACCTAATGTACTTTCATGTTCTTAATCCAGGCATGGTGAGATAGGAGCATCCAGTCGGCAATATTTTTTGCTTCACTAAGAAGTCTTGTGTCCTCCGAGTCCCATGACATTTTAACTGAAAAAAGTTCTCCTATCTTTCTATCCTTATGACCCAAAATTGTTTCTTATTCGAAATTGTTCTTTGGCCTTTTTATTCTGTAGAAATAATGGTATTACAGCTACAATCTCGACAAAATATCCAAAGGTGTTGGGCCATAGTGTTATGTTACCTTGACTGCTTATAAGTCTTTAAAGATTAAAAGCTTCTTATACATAATTTCAATCAAAAGACTAAACTATAAATGAGTTCCTCTACTTCTGAGACCCAATAGGCAGCTGAGCGACACAACAAAAAGTCTAGTATAAAAGCCGTCAAAGCTCAGCTCAAAGTACCCAGACGGCCAGACACAATCTCCAAATATTGTTGAGGGGTGCTCGATCCTTTGACTGGTCTCAATATGAACATAAAGAAGTGTTTTTACGATATATTTTACAGACTAGTCAAATGTGGATACTTGGATCAATTTGACAACTATTTACAGATGAGTTGGACCTTGATTAATATAACTTGTCTGCTAGAGCTTGAACAACATTTCAAAGATATATCATAAGTACATCGGCCTTTCCAAAACTTTCAACTATTGATGTGTTTTATTAGTTGGCTTTGAGCTAAACAAAATTTAGATACATACACTATAAAATATGCAAGGAACACAGCCACTCTGTTCATGGCGAGAGTGTAGACTGATGATGTGAATAGAAAATATAAATACACAATCCTCTATACGAGCTTGATTTCTCATTCCCATTTTCACAAGTCAATGACTAGACCATTAATGCGTCAACTATCAAACAAGTCAGTCAAATGACGGTATTGCATAAAAAGATTACCTCTGGAATTGGCTGCTTAAGAACTGTTTCAACGGCAACAACCATAGCTTGCACAAAATCATTTCCTCCAGTTCCTATTGCCGTGAACCCTCTAACTGTTGGGTAGATATTTACCTGTGAAAGGATTGCATAAAGCCATCAGCATAATTCAATACATATTGACCAGCATCCTAAAACTTGAACCTTGTTTCTGTATACATTGGCTATAAGATATTAGCCTAGATTTAACTTTTTATAAGTTATTTGAGGGGAGTGACTAATTTATCATTACACAAAGAGGGCCAAGCTGAAATTCACAATCTTGAATTTACTGATGCATATGTGGACTTGCTAAAGAATGTACTAAACAAGGCAAGTGCAAACGAGCATCTGATGATATTAGGGTTTTTTATACCTTCTGGTCAAGAGTGAGCCACTCATTAGTCGCATCATCTGTCACTGTACCCCCAATAACCACATTTGTAGTTTGCCCAATTCTCCCTTCTGTCTTTGACAACTCTGAAATAACATCAATGCTTAGGTGATAGGTCTTTCTGTGGAGCTCGCTCTCTCTAGAAATGCATAATACATCATATATATTCTGAATCAATCATAAGGAATATATCTAACCATTCCTACTCAATTGTTTAGCAATCAAAGTACACCAAGAGCCAAGATTCATACTTTACCAAAGCATACTAAATTTATCACCAACAAAAAAAGAGCACACATTAATTGACAAAATTAACATAATTCTTACCTAGTGCATGTAACAACCCAAAAAAATACATTGCCAATATGTTCAAAAAAAATATCTATTGCAATGAGTGAACCCAATCATCCACTTAACAAAGATCGAAACTTTATAGCGGCACTTTCAAGAACCTGGACAACAGAGCTTCTAGATTCTATAAATAATGCTAACATGCATATTCTTAACATAATGAACTACATACAATGCACAATTGAGGAACCAATCAAGAATTGCATAGAAGCAAGACACACAAACAGAGAGAGAGAGAGAGAGAGAGAGAGAGAGAGAGAGAGAGGGGGGGGGGGGGGAGAGTTCTTAGTAATGGAAGAATATGGGGAACCTGAAATGGCCTTAAGAACAGCTTCTTGAGGGGGACCTTGGTCAAAATCAGGGTCAAATTCATCATCTGAAGATGGGTTTGGAGTATGAGTGCATTTCAAATTATGGGTTTTTCTTGAAAACTCATATAAATTTCTAGTCTTGATGAATCTACAACCAAAGCACCTTAAGCTATTTGTTGATAAGTTTGAGGTGGAATTAAAAGGCAAACTTGGCCATGGTTCTGTTAAGAAGATTGGTCTGAACCCAATCCCACATGCCATTTTTTGCTTGATCTTGTCTTGATTTTTATGGTTGTGTTGTACTGTATTGTGTTCTGTTAAAGAAGATTGATTTTTTTGCTGTGTTTATCTTGTACTACTCCACAGCCCCCCCGTGATAATTTGAAGCATTTTATTCCTTTTTAATTGTTTTATTTATGCAACTCAAGGTGGTAATGCTAAATTATCCACACATTTATGTTAATTATCTTTTTTCTACAAAAATTAAGAATGAAAAGGTAATTCACACGTTTTACTTAACGCACGAATTATCAAAAGATATTATGTTTAATTTCAATTTATTAAATACTATAAAATAATACATTTTGTAGTTTTGAAACGTTAAAAATAAAACAGCATTGAGTAAGAGGATGTAGCACACAAGTATTAATTTTTCGCTTCCATAAATATTTATAAAACACTCATAAGTATTAAGCAATAATATTAGAGATTTTTTTCATAAATATTTATGTTTCTAATTATTATGTAAAAATATATTTATATTTATATTAATAAAAATATTTTTTTTACAAAAATAGAACTTTATTACCTAATTTAACTCGCGCAAAATTGAATTGAACCTAAAATACAACCAAAATAATTTTAAATACTTTTCAGAAAAATACAAAACTAAATTGTATCTAGTTGATTTTGGTCGTGAATTGTAACAAAAAAGAAGAAATTGTATCGTGTTGTAAATCTTGATAATTATTAACCGAAATAGATATATGTATGAGAATAGTAGAAAGAAAGTATAAGAGTATAGGAGAAGTAGATAGAAAGTTATATGTATATCTCTTAAATCTTTCTCACCAACTGGCCTATTTATAGGAGTTAGTTTACAAGTCTTACTAAGTAAGCTATTCGATTCTTCTTTTATAAGCATTACAAGTCTTCTTAGATAAGTTTTGCAAGTCTTCTTGAGTAAGGTTGGTGAATTTTCTTTAGGAAGCTTTGTAAGTCTTCTTAAAGAAGTTTTGTGAGTCTTCTTGAGGAAGCTTTGACAATCACTTTATATTTATATATTATAATACTCCCCCTTGATTGTCAAAAGTGAGTTATTTTAGGGATTAACTGCCTCGTTAAAACCTTGCAAGGATAAACCCAGTGGGATAAAAAAAAGAGTACAGTCTCCCCCTGAATAAAATATATCACAATTTGACATCTTGGTGTAGTAAGTTCCTCAATCTTTTTATACCAATATTGTTTCGCAGCTTTTCAAATGTTGATTTGGATAGTGACTTGGTAAGTAAATCCGCCAGGTTATCACATGAGCGAACTTGTTGTACATCAATGTCACCATTCTCTTGGAGTTCATGAGTATAGAAGAATTTTGGTAAAATGTGTTTTGTTCGATCTCCTTTAATATAGACTTCCTTTAATTGCTTGATGCAAGCTGAGTTGTCTTCGAACATAATTGTTGGACTGTCTGAAATACTTGATAAACTGCATGATTCTCGAATATGTTGTATGATAGACCGTAACCAAATACATTCTTTGCTTGCTTCATGGATTGCCAATAACTCTGCATGGTTAGATGAAGTTTCCGCCATAGTCTGTTTTGTAGACTTCCAAGATATAGCAGTGCCACAATATGTAAATAGATAACCTGTTTGAGATCGTCCAAAATGAGGGTCGGACATATACCCAGCATCCGCATATCCAACCAACTGCGATTTTGAATTGTTTGGGAAGAATAACCCAAGATCAATTGTTCCTCGGAGATATATAAATATATGTTTGATCCCATCCCAATGCCTTTTAGTTGAATCAGAACTGAATCTCGCCAACAGGTTCACAGCAAATGCAATATCAGGTCGTGTGTTATTTGCAAGATACATAAGAGCTCCAATTGCACTAAGATATGTGATAAGTGGATTTTATATCCACTTATTATGCGCTAAATGGACCTATATTGATGGTTTATCCTTAAATATGTTGTGTCTTTTAATTCGTTTTGTTGATTCAGGTATCTAGGCGATAAAAGGCTAAAAACGGTGGATTTCTGGCTCAATTTTATCAAGTGAACTAGTTACGAGGAAAAAAGAATTATCATAAAGAAATTCTGAGTGATATATTCTTAAATCTGGAACCCCGGTTGGAATTGATATATTTTTCGTTTCGCAAAAGGAATCCAGTTTCAGATCCTCAGCAGGCCGTAATTCGCACCTGGACGAGCAATGAGAAAATAGAATTATCACAAAAAGATGGAAAGTAAAACATACCATTTGCTGAAGCCCTGGAACAAATGCCGAGTTATGCCAAGTTCATGAAGGGCATTCTATCGAGAAAAGTAAAACTTGAGGACTTAGAAACTGTTGCTTTGACAGAGGAGTGTAGTGCGGTATTGCAACAAAAGTTACCGCCTAAGCTAAAAGATCCTGGAAGTTTCACCATACCATGCACCATTGGGAATTTGTCTTTTGACAAATGTTTATGTGATTTAGGTGCAATCATCAACCTCATGCCATACTCAGTTTTCTTACAACTTGGCCTTCCTGAGCCAAACCCGACGAACATGTCACTTCAGTTGGCTGATCGCTCTATCACTTATCCTCGGGGAGTTGTTGAAGATGTCCTAGTGAAAGTAGACAAACTTATCTTCCCAGCTGATTTTGTCATACTTGATTTCGAAGAGGACAAGAAGATTCCGATCATTCTTGGTAGACCATTCTTGGCGACAGGACAAACATTGATTGACGTCCAAAAGGGGGAACTTACAATGAGGGTGCATGATCAAAATGTCACTTTCAACGTTTTTAAAGCCATGAAGTTTCCAACAGAAGAAGAACAGTGTCTGAAGGTAGACTTGATTGAGTCTACGGTACAAGAAAAGTTGGACCACATGTTCATGAATGACACTTTGGAAAAGGCCCTTAGCGGAAGGTATTCATTAGATGAAGATGATATAGATGAACAATTGCAATATCTGGATGCTTTGCCGTGGCAAAGAAAATTTGAAATACCAGTTGAATCATTGGATCTTCCAGAACTAAAAGGGCGGCATCAGCAAATGAAACCATCTATCGAGGAAGCTCCAACTCTAGAGCTCAAACCACTTCCTAATCACTTAAAGTATGCTTCTCTTGGTGAATCATCTACCTTAGCTGTGATTATATCTGCTAACCTTTCAGACTCTGAGGAAGACAAGCTTTTAAGAGTCCTGAGGGAATTCAAAACAGCCATTGGTTGGACCCTAGCGGATATCAAAGGCATCAGCCCAGCTTATTGTCAACATAAAATTCCATTGGAAGAAGGTAGTAAACCAACAGTGGAGCATCAAAGGCGGCTAAATCCTCTTATGAAAGAGGTAGTGAAGAAAGAAATCATCAAGTGGCTGGATGCAGGGATTATCTATCCCATTTCTGACAGTGCATGGGTGAGTCCAGTGCAATGTGTTCCGAAGAAAGGAGGCATGACGGTGATTACCAATGAAAATAATGAACTCATCTCTACTCGCACAGTCACCGGTTGGCGAATCTGCATGGACTACCGGAAGTTGAATAAAGCCACAAGGAAGGATCATTTTCCCCTTCCTTTCATTGATCAGATGCTAGATAGACTAGCCGGCCATGATTATTACTGCCTTCTGGATGGTTATTCCGGATATAACCAAATTTGCATTGCTCCTGAGGATCAGGAGAAAACAACATTTACATGCCCGTTCGGCACTTTTGCCTTTCGGCGGGTTTCCTTTGGCTTGTGTGGCGCACCTGGTACTTTTCAAAGGTGCATGATGGCCATCTTCTCAGACATGATTGGCAAGACCGTAGAAGTTTTCATGGATGACTTCTCTGTATTCGGTCTATCTTTTGATGAATGCTTGCAAAATCTTGGCTCGGTGCTGAAAAGATGCGTGGAAACTAACCTAGTGCTCAATTGGGAGAAGTGCCACTTCATGGTACAAGAAGGAACTATTCTCGGGCACAAAGTGTCAAGGAAAGGTCTAGAAGTGGACAAAGCAAAGATAGAAGCTATTGAAAAGCTGCCACCACCTAATTCAGTGCGAGGGATTCGCAGTTTCCTTGGGCACGCAGGTTTCTACAGGCGTTTCATCAAGGATTTCGCAAAAATTTCCAAACCTTTGTGTCAGCTGCTGGAAAAAGATATTCATTTCAAATTTGACGAAGAATGTCTCACAGCTTTCGAGACTCTGAAGAAGAAATTGATTTCAGCACCCGTGATCATTGCTCCAGATTGGAGTGAGCCTTTCGCTATGATGTGTGATGCTAGCGATTACGCAGTTGGGGCCGTTCTTGGCCAAAAGAAAGATAAAATGTTTCATGTCATCTACTATGCAAGCAAAACCCTCAGCGATGCTCAATTAAACTACACTACCACTGAGAAGGAGTTGTTAGCCATAGTTTATGGTTTTGAAAAATTCCGTTCATACTTGCTTGGCACGAAGGTGACTGTGTACACTGATCACACGGCTATCAGATATCTGCTCTCTAAAAAAGACTCCAAACCTAGGTTGATTCGATGGATTCTTCTGCTGCAAGAATTCGATGTGGAGATCAAGGATAGAAAAGGGACAGAAAACCAAGTAGCCGACCATCTCTCACGATTGGAAGACCTTGGGAAGACATCCCAAGACAAAACCGTCATTAATGAATCCTTTCTTGATGAACAGTTGTTTGGGATACAAGAAGAAGAGCCTTGGTTTGCAGACATTGTGAACTTTCTGGTGAGTCGAGTGATTCCTCCCGGGCTCTCTTTTGCACAAAGAAAGAAATTCTTGCATGAAGTCAAATGGTATCGTTGGGACGAACCATATCTGTTTAAACAAGGAGCCGATCAGGTGATTAGGAGATGTGTGCCATACAGTGAAACAGAGGCTATTCTAAGGGATTATCACGCCACGACATATGGTGGCCATTATGGAAGTGAAAAGACCGCAACTCGAATTCTTCAAGCAGGATTTTATTGGCCATCCCTTTTTAAGGATGCCCATCAGTTTGTGCTAAAGTGTGATCGTTGTCAGCATGTTGGTAACATATCTAGGAGGAATGAGATGCCCCTCAATATAATGCTAGAGGTGGAAATCTTCGATGTTTGGGGCATCGATTTCATGGGACCATTCATTTCCTCCTGTAGCAACCAATACATCTTGCTAGCCGTTGATTATGTTTCCAAATGGGTTGAAGTCAAGGCACTTCCGACCAATAATGCCAATGTCGTGCTCAACTTCCTTCACAAGAACATCTTCACAAGATTCGGCACTCCTCGAGTAATCATAAGCGATGAAGGTACTCACTTTTGCAATCGCAAATTTACTAATCTTATGGCAAGGTACAACATCAACCACCGGGTAGCTACGACATACCACCCGCAAACCAATGGCCAAGCCGAGGTATCTAATCGCGAGATTAAGCGCATTCTGGAAAAAGTGGTGAATCCTTCGAGAAAGGATTGGTCTTTAAAACTCGATGAAGCCGCATGGGCTTATCGTACAGCATATAAAACACCCTTGGGTATGTCACCATATCAGCTTGTCTATGGGAAGGCTTGTCATCTGCCTGCCGAACTAGAGCACAAAGCTTATTGGGCGTTGAAGAAACTAAATTTTGATCTTAAGGTCGCAGGTGAGAAAAGGATGGTGCAACTCAACGAGATGGACGAGTTTCGATTGCAGGCATATGAGAACAATAAGCTCTATAAGGAGAAAGTGAAACGATGGCATGATCGTCGTCTTATTTAAAAGGTATTCGTTCCTGGCCAGTCGGTCTTATTATATAACTCTCGTCTTCGATTGTTTCCAGGGAAGCTCAAATCAAGATGGTCAGGGCCATTTGTTGTCAAAACTGTGTTTCCACACGGAGCGGTGGAAATCTTTGAGAAATCACCCGATCAATCATTCAAAGTGAATGGGCAGAGATTGAAACCCTATTTTGGTGACACGGTGAACCGTGAGGCTGATACCACCAAGTTGGCCACCACATGATTCTCAGTATAATCGTCAAGCTAGCGACAATAAACAAGCGCTTCATGGGAGGCAACCCATAGGTTTGGTGTTTTTATGTGTGGTTTGATTTTGTGTGATTTTTTCAGTTTGCAGGCCATTGGCGAGTTGCAGGATTAGCCTCAGGTTGGAGCTCATTTCCACCACTTGATTCACCACCCGAGGAGGGTGACGATGCCAGCAGTTAGGGGAGTTCTCTTTTATCCTTTATCTATACCTTCAATGAGGACATTGAATAATTTAAGTTTGGGGGTGATTTAGGATAATTGATTAATTGAGTCATAGTATGCATACAGTTTCATGTAGTTCATAATATACCATGCTAGTATAATTTCATATAATTCATATATATATATAAAAAAGAAAATATTGCATATTCATCATTAGTTGCATATCATATTTTCCTTGATCCCGTAGCGCTTGGCGATTCCGTTTAGTAGTCAATGATGAATTTGAGTGTGATAATGATGGATAGAGGGCTGATTTAAATACTTATGAATTGACGTGCATGTTGCAAAAACACAATCTTACACAACTCATCGGTTACTTTTGGGCTAGGTTAAGGTCATGCTTGTTTGGTTGTTGAAATTTAATCACCTGATTATATTTGGAATTTTCTTTATTCCCTTGATAGCGTAGAATCACTAAAATATAAGTTTGGGGGAAGCCAGGGTTCATGCTAGTTTGTGTGTATTTGTTAATAATTGATAGGTGTCAATTGGCTAGTAGCCAGCTCATATTTATATGAGTAGTCTAGGGTTGGAAATGAGAATTCTCATTCCAAATTGCATATAAAAAAATGAAAAAAAAAAAAGAAATATTGTTTATGAGATTGTGAGTATGCAGAGTTGGTCAGGGTGAGCTCTTTAATACTCGAGCAATTAAGTACGAGGGGACTTTGTGCCTAGTGACCTAAGGCTTTTATAGTCTGGGATCCACTGACCTAACGCTCGCTACATGGGTATTATTGTATAAGCCTTTTGGGGTCTCATCTATTGCACGGTCAAATAAGCATGTGTGTTGTGTAAAGTATTATGCGTCATAGTTGTTAATAAAGCATGAATTCCTGTCTAAACTCAAATGATGATAGAGGTGTTTCTAGGTTATGAAGTGTCTAGCGTCCATTCTATTTATAAACTTGTGATTGTTATGACGAAGAATATGTATGGTTTTGAGCTAGTTCTAAGATTTTAGCAAGTGCTGTCGGCTTGTCCCCCCACTCTCCCACGCGCGCGTGGGAGACACGCGCCCGTCCTGTTCGCTGAATGCCGCGCGTGTAGCGCACAACTCCTTCCTGCGGTTGGGCATGGCTGGTGGCAGGGAAAGCATTTGTGATAGTTGGGTTGGTGTAGGTTACTTTCGGCAGTATTGTAATTTTTTGCATTTCTTTTCAATTTTTTTTATTTTCTTTTTCTTTTTCTTTTTATTTTTTTTAATCTCTTGGTGTGCTAGAATTGTACTATAAATAGGCCTTAAATCTTGCAGTTGAATCACACCTAAAAACTTAATTCTCTCCTTTGCTCTCTAAATTTCAATAGCTTCTTTTGTAATTTTATTTTTATTTATTACAATTAAATTTTCTGTAATTTTAGTAAAAATTTCATTTTGGGTTGAAGAAATTACGGGAATTATTTGGAGTGCTCTTCTCTTTCGGTGGAAGCTATTTCGGTTTTATTTTCTAATTTCTTATTTTACAGGGAATTATCGGAGTGCTCGTTTCGTGCAAGTGGAAATTATTTCGATTTTAGTTTCTAAACTCTTATAATTTTCATATTTAATTTATCGTAATTTTTAATTTATTATTATTATTATTATTATTATTATTATTGTTATTATTATTAGTATTATTATTATTATTATTATTATTATTATTATTATTATTATTATTATTATGATTTCAATTAATCCCATGATGACGATTCGTTTAATTATGAACTAATCGCCGTCATGGGATTCTAATGGATTTATTTACGTAATTTAGTAATTCGATGCCTTAATAAATTGTATTATGATAAAAATTTCCGATTGCCTAACGTGGTTGTGCTTAATTTATTAGATGCGTAGCTATCATCTAAATTATTAATTCTTAATGAATGCGAAAGTGGATTTGAGAATTTAGAATTTGCCATGTTAGCACAGGTTCGTAATTATCATATATAATTACGATTAGTGGTAGGGTTTTGAATCATATCGCCCTGTGTAGCCATAAACCAGGAATTTATTCGTAAACCAGTTATGTTTTCAAATCTTATAGACATATAGGGTCTAGACATAAATGGTGTCCACGCAACTTCTATCTTTTTAAGTGGATGTTTGTATGGTTTGATATAAGTTAAGGCTGAAAGGCGCTTATATTAGTTTCGTGTTCCCGGCTAGCTTTCATAATTATCAGAATCACTTTACATTAAGGCATCAATTCTAAATGAAATAAATAATGAAATTAGAATCCCATGTTTATCTCATTTAATAAATCTTTATCATATTATTTTTAGTCGTTAGTTCATTAATTAATTGTGATTTGAACAAACCAACCATTTCGTTGTTCAGGCTTCTATAATTAACCGAACTGTGTTGAATAAACATATTTACTTAAATACACCAAGTCTTCGTGGGATCGATCCTTATTTCCCTATATTGCTTTTGGACTGCGTATACTTGCGTAGAGAAAATAGCGAACAAGTTTTTGGCGCCGCTGCCGGGGACTCGGTGTTATTTTGTTTATGTGTTTTACTACAATAGAAGTTAATTTGTTTGACTTGAACATTTTATCTTATATTTTGAAGTGATTATTTGTGTTCAGATACTTGGATTTTTATGCTAACACGTGCTAAAGCATTAAAAGCCAAGCAAGTACTTAAACTAGCAAATACTCACAAGATGGACGGAGAAGCCGAAGTAGTTGCACCTGCAGCAGCAAGGGCTTTAATGGACTACTCACAACCGAAGATTGATGACATTCAGTCAAGTATCATTCGTCCAGCAATTGCGGCTCCTACATTTGAAATTAAATCCAGCACTATTCAGATGGTGCAGAATCAAGTACAGTACGGAGGAACTACAATGGAAGATCCTAACTTACACATCAGGAACTTCATAGAAATATGCGACACATTTAGATTCAACAATGTGTCAGATGATGCTGTGAAGTTGAGACTCTTCCCGTTTTCCTTAAGAGACAAGGCCAAAAGTTGGTTACACTCTCTACCACCGGGATCTATCACCACTTGGGCTGATCTAGCTCAAAAGTTTCTTAGCAAATTCTTCCCCATGGCAAAGACTGCAGCCATAAGGAATGCTATCACGCAATTTTCTCAACAGTCTGGTGAATCTTTATGTGAAGCGTGGGAAAGATACAAGGAAATGCTTCGGCAATGCCCTCATCATGGCATGCCAAATTGGATGGTCATAAATTGCTTCTATAATGGACTAGGAATACAATCAAGGCCAATGGTAGATGCAGCTTCAGGGGGAGCATTATGGCTAAAAGTTATGAGGAGGCCTACGATCTTATCGAGATGATGGCAGCTAATGAATATCAAAATCCAACTCAGAGGATGCCACAACAGAAGGTAGCAGGAATTCTTAATGTCGACAAGGCCACTTCCTTAGCAGCTCAGATAGAGGCTTTGAACTTGAAAATAGACTCTTTGACAGCACAAGGATTTCATCAAGTTGCTAGCGTTTGTGAGTTGTGTGCGGGCGCACATGAATCAAACCAATGTGCCATCTCAAACGAGTCGGTTCAATTCGTAAGCAATTTCCAAAGACAGCAACAACCAGCTCCAAATTCCTACCATCCGAACAACCGAAATCATCCAAATTTCAGTTGGAGCAATAATCAAGGAGGAGCACAACAATCAAATCAGCCCTACCAACAATTTCAAAATCAGCAGGTTGGAGCTAGGCCATATAATCCATCTGGATTCCAGCAACAGCAGGGGCACCAATATCAGCAACAATATGCCCCACGACAATTTCATCCTCCAGGATTTCAACAACAGTCCTATGGGAATTCTGGGCAACCATCTTCTAGTGAAAAGGCAGAATTGGAGGAGTTGAGGTTGGCGTCCAAAAGCCAAGCGGCTTCTATTAAAAATCTGGAAACTCAATTGGGACAACTCGCTAGTTTCATGATGAGCCGACCACAAGGAACACTCCCCAGTGATACTGAAGCTAATCCAGGGAGGAAGAACAACCAAGAGCACATTAAAGCCATCACTTTAAGATCGGGGAAAGTCACAGAAGGCATTGAATTGGAAAGAGCAAATAAAATTCTGCCCGATGAAGAAACGGAAACAGTGAACTTGGGAGACACCGAGGACAAGGGTAAGGCTCCAATTTCAAGCACGGAGGTAGAAGAAAATGTACCACCTCCTAAACAATCAGTCCCTGCACAGAAAGAAGCAGAAGAGCATGTCTATCCACCTCCGCCCTTTCCTCGACGTTTGCAAAAACAGAAATTGGACAAGCAGTTTGGCAAATTTCTTGAAGTCTTTAAAAAATTACATATCAACATACCATTTGCTGAAGCCCTGGAACAAATGCCGAGTTATGCCAAGTTCATGAAGGGCATTCTATCGAGAAAAGTAAAACTTGAGGACTTAGAAACTGTTGCTTTGACAGAGGAGTGTAGTGCGGTATTGCAACAAAAGTTACCGCCTAAGCTAAAAGATCCTGGAAGTTTCACCATACCATGCACCATTGGGAATTTGTCTTTTGACAAATGTTTATGTGATTTAGGAGCAAGCATCAACCTCATGCCATACTCAGTTTTCTTACAACTTGGCCTTCCTGAGCCAAACCCGACGAACATGTCACTTCAGTTGGCTGATCGCTCTATCACTTATCCTCGGGGAGTTGTTGAAGATGTCCTAGTGAAAGTAGACAAACTTATCTTCCCAGCTGATTTTGTCATACTTGATTTCGAAGAGGACAAGAAGATTCCGATCATTCTTGGTAGACCATTCTTGGCGACAGGACAAACATTGATTGACGTCCAAAAGGGGGAACTTACAATGAGGGTGCATGATCAAAATGTCACTTTCAACGTTTTTAAAGCCATGAAGTTTCCAACAGAAGAAGAACAGTGTCTGAAGGTAGACTTGATTGAGTCTACGGTACAAGAAAAGTTGGACCACATGTTCATGAATGACACTTTGGAAAAGGCCCTTAGCGGAAGGTATTCATTAGATGAAGATGATATAGATGAACAATTGCAATATCTGGATGCTTTGCCGTGGCAAAGAAAATTTGAAATACCAGTTGAATCATTGGATCTTCCAGAACTAAAAGGGCGGCATCAGCAAATGAAACCATCTATCGAGGAAGCTCCAACTCTAGAGCTCAAACCACTTCCTAATCACTTAAAGTATGCTTCTCTTGGTGAATCATCTACCTTAGCTGTGATTATATCTGCTAACCTTTCAGACTCTGAGGAAGACAAGCTTTTAAGAGTCCTGAGGGAATTCAAAACAGCCATTGGTTGGACCCTAGCGGATATCAAAGGCATCAGCCCAGCTTATTGTCAACATAAAATTCCATTGGAAGAAGGTAGTAAACCAACAGTGGAGCATCAAAGGCGGCTAAATCCTCTTATGAAAGAGGTAGTGAAGAAAGAAATCATCAAGTGGCTGGATGCAGGGATTATCTATCCCATTTCTGACAGTGCATGGGTGAGTCCAGTGCAATGTGTTCCGAAGAAAGGAGGCATGACGGTGATTACCAATGAAAATAATGAACTCATCTCTACTCGCACAGTCACCGGTTGGCGAATCTGCATGGACTACCGGAAGTTGAATAAAGCCACAAGGAAGGATCATTTTCCCCTTCCTTTCATTGATCAGATGCTAGATAGACTAGCCGGCCATGATTATTACTGCCTTCTGGATGGTTATTCCGGATATAACCAAATTTGCATTGCTCCTGAGGATCAGGAGAAAACAACATTTACATGCCCGTTCGGCACTTTTGCCTTTCGGCGGGTTTCCTTTGGCTTGTGTGGCGCACCTGGTACTTTTCAAAGGTGCATGATGGCCATCTTCTCAGACATGATTGGCAAGACCGTAGAAGTTTTCATGGATGACTTCTCTGTATTCGGTCTATCTTTTGATGAATGCTTGCAAAATCTTGGCTCGGTGCTGAAAAGATGCGTGGAAACTAACCTAGTGCTCAATTGGGAGAAGTGCCACTTCATGGTACAAGAAGGAACTATTCTCGGGCACAAAGTGTCAAGGAAAGGTCTAGAAGTGGACAAAGCAAAGATAGAAGCTATTGAAAAGCTGCCACCACCTAATTCAGTGCGAGGGATTCGCAGTTTCCTTGGGCACGCAGGTTTCTACAGGCGTTTCATCAAGGATTTCGCAAAAATTTCCAAACCTTTGTGTCAGCTGCTGGAAAAAGATATTCATTTCAAATTTGACGAAGAATGTCTCACAGCTTTCGAGACTCTGAAGAAGAAATTGATTTCAGCACCCGTGATCATTGCTCCAGATTGGAGTGAGCCTTTCGCTATGATGTGTGATGCTAGCGATTACGCAGTTGGGGCCGTTCTTGGCCAAAAGAAAGATAAAATGTTTCATGTCATCTACTATGCAAGCAAAACCCTCAGCGATGCTCAATTAAACTACACTACCACTGAGAAGGAGTTGTTAGCCATAGTTTATGGTTTTGAAAAATTCCGTTCATACTTGCTTGGAACGAAGGTGACTGTGTACACTGATCACGCGGCTATCAGATATCTGCTCTCTAAAAAAGACTCCAAACCTAGGTTGATTCGATGGATTCTTCTGCTGCAAGAATTCGATGTGGAGATCAAGGATAGAAAAGGGACAGAAAACCAAGTAGCCGACCATCTCTCACGATTGGAAGACCTTGGGAAGACATCCAAAGACAAAACCGTCATTAATGAATCCTTTCCTGATGAACAGTTGTTTGGGATACAAGAAGAAGAGCCTTGGTTTGCAGACATTGTGAACTTTCTGGTGAGTCGAGTGATTCCTCCCGGGCTCTCTTTTGCACAAAGAAAGAAATTCTTGCATGAAGTCAAATGGTATCGTTGGGACGAACCATATCTGTTTAAACAAGGAGCCGATCAGGTGATTAGGAGATGTGTGCCATACAGTGAAACAGAGGCTATTCTAAGGGATTATCACGCCACGACATATGGTGGCCATTATGGAAGTGAAAAGACCGCAACTCGAATTCTTCAAGCAGGATTTTATTGGCCATCCCTTTTTAAGGATGCCCATCAGTTTGTGCTAAAGTGTGATCGTTGTCAGCGTGTTGGTAACATATCTAGGAGGAATGAGATGCCCCTCAATATAATGCTATAGGTGGAAATCTTCGATGTTTGGGGCATCGATTTCATGGGACCATTCATTTCCTCCTGTAGCAACCAATACATCTTGCTAGCCGTTGATTATGTTTCCAAATGGGTTGAAGTCAAGGCACTTCCGACCAATAATGCCAATGTCGTGCTCAACTTCCTTCACAAGAACATCTTCACAAGATTCGGCACTCCTCGAGTAATCATAAGCGATGAAGGTACTCACTTTTGTAATCGCAAATTTACTAATCTTATGGCAAGGTACAACATCAACCACCGGGTAGCTACGGCATACCACCCGCAAACCAATGGCCAAGCCGAGGTATCTAATCGCGAGATTAAGCACATTCTGGAAAAAGTGGTGAATCCTTCGAGAAAGGATTGGTCTTTAAAACTCGATGAAGCCGCATGGGCTTATCGTACAGCATATAAAACACCCTTGGGTATGTCACCATATCAGCTTGTCTATGGGAAGGCTTGTCATCTGCCTGCCGAACTAGAGCACAAAGCTTATTGGGCTTTGAAGAAGCTAAATTTTGATCTTAAGGCCGCAGGTGAGAAAAGGATGGTGCAACTCAACGAGATGGACGAGTTTCGATTGCAGGCATATGAGAACAATAAGCTCTATAAGGAGAAAGTGAAACGATGGCATGATCGTCGTCTTATTTAAAAGGTATTCGTTCCTGGCCAGTCGGTCTTATTATATAACTCTCGTCTTCGATTGTTTCCAGGGAAGCTCAAATCAAGATGGTCAGGGCCATTTGTTGTCAAAACTGTGTTTCCACACGGAGCGGTGGAAATCTTTGAGAAATCACCCGATCAATCATTCAAAGTGAATGGGCAGAGATTGAAACCCTATTTTGGTGACACGGTGAACCGTGAGGCTGATACCACCAAGTTGGCCACCACATGATTCTCAGTATAATCGTCAAGCTAGCGACAATAAACAAGCGCTTCATGGGAGGCAACCCATAGGTTTGGTGTTTTTATGTGTGGTTTGATTTTGTGTGATTTTTTCAGTTTGCAGGCCATTGGCGAGTTGCAGGATTAGCCTCAGGTTGGAGCTCATTTCCACCACTTGATTCACCACCCGAGGAGGGTGACGATGCCAGCAGTTAGGGGAGTTCTCTTTTATCCTTTATCTATACCTTCAATGAGGACATTGAATAATTTAAGTTTGGGGGTGATTTAGGATAATTGATTAATTGAGTCATAGTATGCATACAGTTTCATGTAGTTCATAATATACCATGCTAGTATAATTTCATATAATTCATATATATATAAAAAAAAGAAAATATTGCATATTCATGATTAGTTGCATATCATATTTTCCTTGATCCCGTAGCGCTTGGCGATTCCGTTTAGTAGTCAATGATGAATTTGAGTGTGATAATGATGGATAGAGGGCTGATTTAAATACTTATGAATTGACGTGCATGTTGCAGAAACACAATCTTACACAACTCATCGGTTACTTTTGGGCTAGGTTAAGGTCATGCTTGTTTGGTTGTTGAAATTTAATCACCTGATTATATTTGGAATTTTCTTTATTCCCTTGATAGCGTAGAATCACTAAAATATAAGTTTGGGGGAAGCCAGGGTTCATGCTAGTTTGTGTGTATTTGTTAATAATTGATAGGTGTCAATTGGCTAGTAGCCAGCTCATATTTATATGAGTAGTCTAGGGCTGGAAATGAGAATTCTCATTCCAAATTGCATATAAAAAAATGAAAAAAAAAAGAAAAAGAAAAAAAAAGAAATATTGTTTATGAGATTGTGAGTATGCAGAGTTGGCCAGGGTGAGCTCTTTAATACTCGAGCAATTAAGTACGAGGGGACTTTGTGCCTAGTGACCTAAGGCTTTTATAGTCTGGGATCCACTGACCTAACGCTCGCTACATGGGTATTATTGTATAAGCCTTTTGGGGTCTCATCCATTGCACGGTCAAATAAGCATGTGTGTTGTGTAAAGTATTATGCGTCATAGTTGTTAATAAAGCATGAATTCCTGTCTAAACTCAAATGATGATAGAGGTGTTTCTAGGTTATGAAGTGTCTAGCGTCCATTCTATTTATAAACTTGTGATTGTTATGACGAAGAATATGTATGGTTTTGAGCTAGTTCTAAGATTTTAGCAACTGCTGTCGGCTTGTCCCCCCACTCTCCCACGCGCGCGTGGGAGACACGCGCCCGTCCTGTTCGCTGAATGCCGCGCGTGTAGCGCACAACTCCTTCCTGCGGTTGGGCATGGCTGGTGGCAGGGAAAGCATTTGTGATAGTTGGGTTGGTGTAGGTTACTTTCGGCAGTATTGTAATTTTTTGCATTTCTTTTCAATTTTTTTTATTTTCTTTTTCTTTTTCTTTTTATTTTTTTTAATCTCTTGGTGTGCTAGAATTGTACTATAAATAGGCCTTAAATCTTGCAGTTGAATCACACCTAAAAACTTAATTCTCTCCTTTGCTCTCTAAATTTCAATAGCTTCTTTTGTAATTTTATTTTTATTTATTACAATTAAATTTTCTGTAATTTTAGTAAAAATTTCATTTTGGGTTGAAGAAATTACGGGAATTGTTTGGAGTGCTCTTCTCTTTTGGTGGAAGCTATTTCGGTTTTATTTTCTAATTTCTTATTTTACAGGGAATTATCGGAGTGCTCGTTTCGTGCAAGTGGAAATTATTTCGATTTTAGTTTCTAAACTCTTATAATTTTCATATTTAATTTATCGTAATTTTTAATTTATTATTATTATTATTATTATTATTATTATTATTATTATTATTATTATTATTATTATTATTATTATTATTATTATTATTAGTAGTAGTATTATTATTATTATTATTATTATTATTATTATTATTATGATTTCAATTAATCCCATGATGACGATTCGTTTAATTATGAACTAATCGCCGTCATGGGATTCTAATGGATTTATTTACGTAATTTAGTAATTCGATGCCTTAATAAATTGTGTTATGATAAAAATTTCCGATTGCCTAACGTGGTTGTGCTTAATTTATTAGATGCGTAGCTATCATCTAAATTATTAATTCTTAATGAATGCGAAAGTGGATTTGAGAATTTAGAATTTGCCATGTTAGCACAGGTTCGTAATTATCATATATAATTACGATTAGTGGTAGGGTTTTGAATCACATCGCCCTGTGTAGCCATAAACCAGGAATTTATTCGTAAACCAGTTATGTTTTCAAATCTTATAGACATATAGGGTCTAGACATAAATGGTGTCCACGCAACTTCTATCTTTTTAAGTGGATGTTTGTATGGTTTGATATAAGTTAAGGCTGAAAGGCGCTTATATTAGTTTCGTGTTCCCGGCTAGCTTTCATAATTATCAGAATCACTTTACATTAAGGCATCAATTCTAAATGAAATAAATAATGAAATTAGAATCCCATGTTTATCTCATATAATAAATCTTTATCATATTATTTTTAGTCGTTAGTTCATTAATTAATTGTGATTTGAACAAACCAACCATTTCGTTGTTCAGGCTTCTATAATTAACCGAACGTTGTTGAATAAACATATTTACTTAAATACACCAAGTCTTCGTGGGATCGATCCTTATTTCCCTATATTGCTTTTGGACTGCGTATACTTGCGTAGAGAAAATAGCGAACAATATGGAACTTCAGGTCCAAGTGCATCTTCATCTTCTTTTCTAGGGCGGAATGGATCTTTCTCAACTTCTAATGATCGAACCACTATTGGCATAGTTAGTGGATGAGCTTTGTCCATGTAGAACCGATCAAGAACCTTTTCTGTATATGTTGATTGATGAATAAATATGCCTGAAGATAAGTTCTCCACCTGTATACCTAAACAAAATCGTGTCTTTCCAAGATCTTTCATTTCAAACTCATTATTCAAATAGTTAGCAGCATTGATAATATCTTCAGAAGTACCTACAATATTCAAATCATCCATATATACAACAATAATAACAAAACCAGATTGTGACCTTTTGATAAACACACATGGACACACTTGATTATTAATATACCCATCATTCAATAAATATTCACTAAGCCTGTTGTACCACATACGACCAGATAGTTTCAAGCCATATATTGATCGTTGTAATTTAACTGAATACAAATTTCGAGGCTTAGTTTCCTCTAACTTTAATCCTTCACGGATTTTCATATAAATATCACTATCAAGTGGTCCACAAAGGTAGGCCGTGATGACGTCCATTAGAAGTGTTTCTAATCTTTCCATACATGCCATACCCATTAGAAAATGAAAAGTAACTCCATCCATTATAGGAGAGTAGGTTTCCTGGTAATCAAATCCAGGCCTTTGAGAGAATCCCTGGGCTACCAGCCGGGCCTTATACCTTACAATTTCATTTCTCTCATTTCGTTTTCTTACAAATACCCATCTATTCCCAAAAACCTCTATTATATTTGATGTTCCCGAAATGGTCAAGACATGTGAGTTGGTTTTAGTCAACTGTGAGAAATATTTCTGATTTTTTTAGAATTGTGTGAGTGGTGGCGCAATCAGCAATGCATATATCTTCCATATTTTATACTGTGCACATATATAAGTAAACAACAATTTTATTAAAGCAAACCCAAGAACATAAAACAAGTACATTAAAACAGGAAATCAAAGCAAATACATAAGGAACAAGCATTTAAAGAGATTCATCTAAGCCGTAGTAAAGATTAACACTATTATTAAGTTCAGTTGGAGTCTTGTTGATAGGTTCATTGTTAAAGCTAGCCAAATTTGTTTCCACCCTTTGTTCATTCTGCTTTCTAGATGACTCGTAAAGTTCTACAAGATGTCTAGGTGTGTGACAAGTACGAGTCCAATGTCCATGAGCTCCACATCTAAAACATGTATATCTAGTATCTCATTCCTGTGGTGCCTTCCTTTTATTTGACACCTCATTTTTCCACTTCTGGTGGCTAAAGTTGTTGTAGCTATCACGCTTCCACTTCAGGTGGCCAGAGTGATACTGATTTCGAAACCGACCGCGAAAATTTCCATGTCCACGGTTTCGTCCATAACCTCATCCTCCTCTATGCCCTTTCCCATGCTCATTCTTCCGGAATGACGTGTTATGTACTTAGGGTAACTGGGCAGAGCCTGTGGGACGTATCTGATGATTTTTTAACAACAACTCATTATTTTTCTCAGCTACAAGAAGGAGAGATATCAGCTCACTATATTTCCGGAAATTGCGTTCCCTGTATTGTTGTGCCAAGATCATAGTGTTGGGGTGGAAGGTCGAAAGGGTCTTTTCAATCATCTCAGCATCAGTAACTTTCTCACCACATAGGATTAGCTTTGAGCTTATTTTGAACAAGGCAGAATTATATTCAGCAACAGATTTAAAATCTTGTAACCTTAAATCGATCCAGTCATAACGAGCATGTGGCAGATGGACAAGTTTTTGGTGGTCAAACCTATCTTTGAGATTGGTCCAAAGAGTGAGGATTTTTTACTATGAGGTATTCGGATTTTAAGATTTCATGAATGTGGTGCCTGAGAAAAATGATAGCTTTGGCATTTTGTTCAACGGTTGGGGTTTTTCCAGATTCTATAGTTTCTTTTAACCCATTAGCACTAAGGTGTAATTCCGTATCGAGTACCAAAGATAAATAATTATCCCCAGATACATCCAAAGCAACAAACTCTAATTTCGCAAGATTGGCCATTCTGATAAAGATTTGAACATGATATATTATAGCACATCAAGATTTAGATTTAAACAATTAACAAACAATGATACATATAGATTAATAATTCAATTCAAAAGTTACAACGGCATAGCCGACCACAAAAACTTTTGAATACTACTTGACGGCAGAGCCATCTTTATAGTAGTAGTACTTGACGGCATAGCCATCTTTATAATACTTGAATAACAATAATTTTAGTATTCAAAATAAAATGACAAAATTTAAAACATACCTCCTTGTTGAATAGTTTCAGCTGGCAGAGACTCGTGCTGATAACGTGTTGTAAATCTTGATAATTATTAACCGAAATAGATATATGTATGAGAATAGTAGAAAGAAAGTATAGAGAATAGAAGATGTAGATAGAAAGTTATATGTATATCTCTTAAATCTGTTTCACCAACTAGCCTATTTATAGGAGTTGGTTTACAAGTCTTACTAAGTAAGCTATTTGATTCTTCTTTGATAAGCATTACAAGTCTTCTTAGATAAGCTTTTCAAGTCTTCTCGAGTAAGCTTGGTGAGTCTTCTTTAGGAAGTTTTGTAAGTCTTCTTGAAGAAGCTTTGTAAGTCTTCTTGAGGAAGCTTTGACAATCACTTTATATTTATTTATTATAACATATCGGTTGTTTAAAAGTCAATATTTTCAACAAAAAAAGAAGAAGAGTAAAGTCGCCAATAATTTTAAAAATAACAATATTTTTTTGGTAGTATTTCATAATATTATATGAAGAAAAATATGAGGGCGGTAAAGTAAATCAATAAATAAGATATTATGTTTCAAAGTAAATAAATTATCAATTTTCTGATTATTTTACTGGAATTGACTTGTATATGAGAAAGGGCTCCCAATATTACAAATCTTGAGCAATTGGTCCAAAATGTCACAACTCAAAATATTGGCTCCAAATATCATACTAAGACACATTATCGTGTAGCATTTTGAAATTTTTTTTTAGCGTTATTGGAGAAGAGAGGGAGGAGATCGCCACTTGAAATGGCGTTTGGTAGGAGATGCCCCATGAATTCAGGTTTTGGGGGGAAGGGACGCCACTTAATGTGATGTTGTAGTTTTTTTTTCTTTTTTCTTTTTCACCTAAATATATATTTGCAAATAATATTAAAAATTTATAACTAAATGATCAATTAAAATTGTATTGTTTAATTAAAAAATACAATTTTAATTAACCTTAGGGATTCATAATTAACTTTTGGAGTTTAACGTTTCCATTTTGGGTTTTAGAAATATTTAGAACGACGAATAAATCGTATGCGAACTTAGGGACCCTAGACCCTAATTTATCCTAATTTTTTAAAAAATCGGGGCTGGTCCCCGAATTTTTAAAAATCATGCCGCCAGATTCAATTTCTTAATTACAATTTTTAAATTATTCTCTTGGGGTTTCAACAGACCTTTGGGGTTCAACAATTCCATTTTTGGTTTAGAAATATTCAGAACGACGAATAAATCGTATACAAACTTAGTAAAAAAAACACAATTTGAATTGATCATTTGATTATAAATTTTTTAATGTTATTTACCAATACATATTTACCAAAAAAATAAAAATAATAAACCCCAAAATGCCACTTGTAGTGGCGTTCAAACCACCTGATCACACACCCCCTAACGCCATTTAAAGTGGCATCCCTCACCCCTTTCCCCATAACGCCACTTTAAGTGGTGTTTCCCCTCCCTCCTTCCTCAACAACGTCACGCAATGTAGCGTTTAAAAAAACACAAAACGCTAGATAATAATGTGTCTTGAAGTGATATTGAGGGCCACCCTTTCATATTGTAATATTTAGGACCATTTACTTGAAAATTGTGATAGATTAAGCCAACACCCTATATGAGAAAAGGCCCCCAATTATATTCAATCTATCCCAATTTCTTCGCACTTACCTTTTTTTTAATTATTTCTTCCAATATTATTTGGTCAATCACTTAACTCATTTTAACTTTTTCCAGTATCCTTAAAATCGTGTTCCCATTATCTTTAAAGCGTGCATATGCACCGGCATATTATGTAATTACATATAATCTATATTAAAAATAATAATATAATATGTATGAGTAATCCCAATTAATAAGACAACGGAAAATTGGAATTGGGTGCGTGTGTTGTTGTAACTATAAAAAAAACAGAAATTGGGAATTTATAAGAATTAGCCCATTGTGTTTGAATAAAACTAGAATTGTTTGTTTTGATATAGAAATGGCCAGAGTAAATGAGGAGCTGAGTTTGACAGTGAAGTGGAAGTGGTTGTTTGGAGAGGCACTGTGTGAAAATGACTGGGAAACGGTAAACAGTATAATCTCCTCATTTAAAAATGAAAAAAAAAAAGTCTGAATGAAGTATTGTGCCTCTCGGCTGTAGGATTATGGTTTTTAAAGACAAAGGAACAGATTGATGTGTTAGAGAGTTCCCTAAAAATAAGGTAAAGGTATAGGATAGATGTTCACTAGGACACTGTTGAAGTGTCATTTAGTACCATATTCCTTATATTTAAACTTAAGATATGTTAAACTTACTCTTTTTTTTTATTTGAAGTTATTGAACTTACTCTTAAAAAGTGTGAAACGAATTCTTCTTGAAAATTCAACGTTGGAGCATAAGTGAGAAGTTGTCCAATCAGTCGGGCTCAACCCACTTATGCATACTGTACTTTTATGACTTTATGTTTGTAAATCATTTCGTTCAACTAAACAGTCTATCAGAAATATGATATAATATCCATGGTGGGCCAGGATAATAGTTGGATATGGATTATTGGATTCTTCCATTTTTTAAATAGATTATAAAGGGTGGCACTATTGTTATTTTGAAAAAATGAGGATGAAATTGTAATTTCACAACCAATTTATTGATACTTTTTGCACTTGTATTGAGGTTTAATATATAGTTGAGATAAAAAAATGGGATAAGAGGAGATGATGTGATTTATCTAATCAGATTTTTAAAACTTACTCAAAACCAATTTAGTAAACCCGTGCTACGCACCGAACGGTAAAATTAATTAATATAAACATATTATTTTAATCATGATTTAGAAAAAAAGGATAATTTCATTAGAATGTAATTAATTTAAGTATAAAATTATTTATTCGTCAACTTATACCAATTGCAGTAATATTAATATTATCAATCAGTTATCATAATATTCGCATCCCCCACTTAAATGTTCTAAACCCATATTTTAAATTTTGTTTTTTTTGAAAATTTGGTATATTTAAATGTGCAATATTGTGGGTTTCTAGAATTTTTATCATATCAATTCATTCAAAACATTTGGATGGTCACGATCAATTTTAGGAATACATATTAAAAATTCATGAACACTTATTTCTCACGGCTGTTATAAATCATTAGATTGTTTCTCAATTTTATTTTTGCAATTTTCAGCGATAAGATAAAGGATCTCTATTGTGCAAGTTTCATTAAACGAACGTAGTTATGAAAAATTAAACTTTCTTCTAATCTAATTTCATATGTGTTTGTTCAATTTCATTTTTATAATTTGTATGTTTTTTTATTAGTGAATTGATTTACTATAGAAAATAAACATTATAAATCAATCAAGCATATCAAATATATCTCGTTCTTATTTTTCATGACAACTTAAATTTGTATATTCAATTTGAGAGTTTGAAGGTTGAATTTTTTATTTTTTTCTATTAGAATATAGTATATTAAGTATTAGTTTTCTTATGCCCATAAATAGGGATGACAAATTAATTCAATCTAATAGTACCCGATCCAAAATCCGAAATTATGAATATGCCGACCAGAATTTTTGAATTCAGGTTTGGATTTAAATTTTAAACCTGAAATGGTTTTTATTTAGTTTTGGATTTAAGTTGTACTGAACCGATATATACGATTCGAAATCTCAAACTCGATCCAATATCGAAACCCGATACATAAATAATATAATATCATAATTTGAAATTATTAGATGTAATAATTTAGTTGCAAGACATATAATTTATATATTTTTATTCAAATATTTCATTAGAAATAGTTAATACTAATTTAGTAATTAGAACTTTTATTTCTCAATCTCAAGTTTTATTGAAATATTTAAGATGTAATTTTCTTTACTTGACGTAAAAGTTTCATTTGTGTATTACACGAAGAATTATTATTTTAACATATTTTAAATTTTTCGTAATATGTCAATTCGTACAATATGTTATAGCTGACTATTTACTTAATTTAATCATTTTAATTTTTAATTAATTTATAAATATTATTAATATTATTTGCGTGTAGCAATTATTTTAAATTTGAATACACATTTACTTAATTTGGATACCCGAAAAAACCATACTTAATCTCAAACCCAATGGATTTGGTTTTGGATTTAGATTTGAATTTGGATTTAAATTTATATTTAAAACCCATAAATATTTGGATATGGGTTTGGATTTTACAAAACGCGAACCGATCCCAACCCGTTGTCATCACTACGCGTAAAATTGAACATTTGAAAATGAGTATCAATTATCTTTATTCTATTTGACTAACATGTTAGAATAGAAAACTGTACATGAAATTAAAATTAAAGGTGTAATATATAAACACGTAATCACATATTATATATGTGTCCATGTAATTTAATTATCGGGTTAAAAAATATGAAATTCAATTTCCTTTAACAGTGAGAGTATATTTCTCTGACATATAGTAGAAGAAAGCACTTATATAAACCTGACAAATCATTTGTGTTGTGTACATTCATGTCGTGTGTCTTTGGGGTCTTGCATGAAAAAAACATGAAATCTTTTTGTGTGCCCAAAATTCGAATACAAAACACTACTAAACTACACGAATTTTTTTTCGTACACAAAACGAAAATAATACGCAAAAAGAAATAATATGACAATTACATATAATATTACTGTTAGAAATTATGTTGTCCTTGATGATAAACACATTACAACACCTTGAAAAACATATTTGTATAAGTTAAAGTTTGTAACTTATCAACGGATATCCAATTTATAAATATCCGTTGATGAGGCAGCTTATCGATTGATAAGTCTGTAGCATACCGTTTTAAGTCTCAACAATTAAGTTGTTTGTTATTCTCACAGTTACTAGAATTCCTAAGTCATGTTGACTATCAATGGATATGCAGAATAGGGTAGTTAATTGTACATAAGCTATGCTATGTAATTCTGTATAAGTGAAGTGATGTTTCAACCGATGAAGCTTCTATGTCAACAGATGTGACACTCCAGCAAACAACAATCAACCTATCGATCGATGTCTGCACCAACGGATAATATGCTACAACCAATAATGTCTTGATATTAGTGGTTGATAGCGACTTGACAAGCCTGATAGATCACATGGGTTGATAGACTTAAAAAGGGTATGGAAGCCAGTCTTTGGAAACGAAGAAGAAAAAGAAACATTCCTTATTCTCACAAGCAATTCAGCTGGTAGATCTCGTGAATATATGTCCAAGACAATCTAGACAAAATTGCATCACATGGAGACGAGGAGTGGCAGTAAACCTACAGAATACTTTGACTTTGTAATATTCGATTATTTTGTAGCGTTTGTGAACTTGAAGTATATATATACCTTCAATTGTAGCAAGGCTAAGAGAAGAAAACACTGAGCTTAAACGTATAGTGCATTAGATTTTCTTGTAAACACTTAGATCTTGTACTCGCAGCTGTGCAAACTTTACACAGATTATTTTCTACAATACAACCCTCAGGTGGACTCGACAAATTCACCTGAAATTTTTAAAGAGTGTTGTATGCTTGTTTACGTTTTTATTTTCTGTTCATCATAGTTTAACTTGTTCATCTTTAATCCATCCGTTGTCTTGCTAATTCGAAAGAATTTTTATCAAGATTGTATTCAACCCCCCTTCTACAATCTTGTGGTGTTTAACTGGGAAATAACAATTTGTATCAGAGCAAGCTTCTAACAAGCAAGAAGTTTAAAGATCAACCACCATGGGAAAGAAGGACACAGGGGTAAAGATTCTGATGCTTGATAAAGACAGCTACTTTCATTGGAAAGTAAATATGCGTCTTCATCTCTTGACTCTTGACAAAGACTATGTAGATTGCATGGAGAAAGGCCCTCATATCCCAATGATGGATAACACCGGTATTGGTGAAGCTGCTGGTACTGCAGCTGTTGGAAGGCCAATTCCAAGAACTCAGGCTGAGTTCACAGACGAGGACTTGGAAGTGATACACAAAGATAAAAGGACTATGAACATTTTGTTCAATGGTATCGACCAAGATATGTTTAATAGTGTTATTAACTGCACCACTACCAAACAGGTGTGGGACACTATTCAAACAATCTGTGAAGGAACTGAGCAAGTCAGAGAAAACAAAATGCAGCTCCTCATACAACAATATGAGCATTTTCACTATGTCTCTGGTGAAAATTTAACAGACATATTCAGTAGATTTTAAAAGCTACTGAATGGCTTAAATTTGTATGGAAGAAAATATGAAACTAAGGACTCCAACCTAAAGTTTTTGAGATCTCTTCCTAAGGAATGGAAGCCTGTAACAGTTTTGTTGAGGAACTCTCAAGATTACAAGGATTTTACACTTGAGAGACTGTATGGCATCCTGAAAACATATGAGCTTGAGATGCAGCAAGATGAGGAAGTGGAGAAGATCCAGAAGAAAGGTGGATCTGTTGCCTTGGTGGCCAATATTCCAACAAGTCAGGATGGTGAGAAGATGGAGAGCATAAAAACCACACCAAGTCCAACGACTTATGAAGGTGGAGCTGAAACTAGCAGAGGAAAAAGCAAGTTGGTTGAAGAACTTGATGCATCTAGTGAAGATGAATCTGATGACTTAGATGATTGTCTAGCATTTTTGTCAAAAAGATTCTCTAAACTTAGATTCAAGAAGAATCCAGCAGGAGGCAAGCAATTCAGAAAAAGTTATCAACCATCCAAGGACATGGTTGAAAGGTCAAAGTTCAAATGCTTTAACTGTGGAATTTCTGGCCACTTTGTCAATGAATGCAGAAAGCCTAAAGTTGAGAATGAGAAGAAACAGTTTGGAGCTGTTGATTACAAAAGAAAATATTTTGATCTTCTCAAGCAAAAGGAAAAGGCATTTGTGTCAAGAGACAATGATTGGGCTGCTGGAGAAGATTCAGATGCAGAAGAAGAGTATGTCGACCTTGCCCTCATGGCTAATGAAAATGATGAGGAAGTTAGTTCAGCAAGCAACCAGGTATTCTCTACAGACTTAACTGATCTTTCTAAAGCTGAATGTGCTAGTACATTTGATGAAATGTCTGTTGAACTGTACAATATGCATGTTTCCTTGAAATCACTTACCAAAGAAAATCAGAGGATTAAAGATTATAATGAGAAGTTAAGTGATAGGAATGCTTTAATAGAAACTCAGTTAATTGAATTGAAACCATGAGAAGAGATTGCCAGGACGCTAAAGATAGATTGATTGAAGCTCTTAAGAGAGAAAAATCTTTGAGGGAACAATTAACGAAAGAACAGGATCTAATTGCTAAGTGGAAAAGATCGAAGGTCATTAATGAAGAAATCTGTAATGTCCAAGGGATTAATTCATTTAGCAAATTAGAAGAAGCGAAGTTAGGAGTTGATGGTGAGACTACTTTAGACAGCATATCAACGGATAATGAGGAGGATTATCCGTTGAACGTTGAGCGATCGATGGATACTGATCAAGATTATCCATCGAAAGCCAAAGCTGTCAGCAAAGCAACCTTAGTGAAATTGAAAAATCAATATGGTCCCATCAACAAAAACTTTGTAATAGAAGAGTATAGCAAAACAAAATCAGTTGATAAAGCAAACATATGCCACTTGTCCAACAAGCAATTGAAAGACAAGTTAGAGAAAGTAGAGTCTAAGGCTAAGGGTAGAAGAAAGAACAAAAATGGCAAGGTAGGGATTAATAAACAAAATAATTACACACCTGATAGGTATGCAACTAGGAAAGAATGTGTTAATTGTGGTAGTGTCAATCATCTATCTGCCAACTGTAAAAAGTTGAAAAATGCTTCTGTTCCCAATATGTCTATGCCTATGCCTATTCCTGCTATGAATGTGATGCCTAACATGTATGCCCAACGTGCTCATGCATCTAGTCAATATGCTAACATGTCATTCATGCAAAATCCATATTATCATGCTTTCAGTGTGCCTCAGATGCCATGGATGATGAATAACATGCCTGCACAGACTATTTTTAATTCTGATATTTACAGCGCATATGAGCAAATCTCAAACCTTGGCTTTCAAAGGCCTACACCTAGAGTTAAGATTGATCTTTCTCAATCTGGACCCTTGGGTGGAAAGGATTTGAAGGGCAAGAAAAAGGCTAACAAGGCTGGACCCAAGGAAACTTGGGTACCAATATCAACCTGATTTGGTTTTGATGTGTGCAGGGAAACAGAAAGAGACTCTGGTATCTGGATAGTGGTTGTTCAAGGCAAATGACTGGAGACTCTACCCTGCTCACTAAGTTCGAGGAGAAATCTGGCCCTAGCATTACCTTTGGAGACAACAACAAAGGATATACTAGAGGATATGGCTTGATTTCACATGGAAATGTTGTCATTGAAGATGTAGCACTAGTTGATGGTCTTAAGCACAACTTGCTTAGTATCAGCCAACTATGTGATAAAGGTCAAAATGTGTGGTTCACTTCTGAAGCTTGTGTCAATTTCAAGAAAAATGACAATAAGGTAGTGATGACAGGCAACAGAAACGGAAATGTGCACACAGCTGACTTCAATTCAACAAGTGCAAATACTGCTACATGTCTTTTCAGCAAGGCAAGTGTAGATGAAGGATGGCTATGGCACAAGAAACTGTCTCACTTAAATTCTAAAGCAATGAATGAGTTGGTCCAGAAGGATTTGGTCAGAGGTATTCCAAAGTTGGATTTTTCCAAGGATGGATTGTGTGATGCATGCCAAAAAGGGAAACAAAAGAAGGCCTCTTTTAAATCCAAGTCTATGTCATCAATCGAACATCCCTTACAACTACTGCACATGGATCTCTTTGGACCAATCAATGTATTGTCAATCTCTAACAAGAGATACTGCCTAGTGATTGTTGATGACTTCTCTAAATATACGTGGACATTCTTTCTGCACTCCAAAGATGAGGCAGGAGAAATCATTATCAATCACATTAGGACAGTCAACAACAATCCCTCTTTCAAAGTTAGAAGGATGAGAAGTGACAATGGAACTGAGTTCAAAAATTCTGTGATGATGGAGTTTTGTGAAGAACAAGGAAATATTCAAGAATTCTCTGCACCAAGGACTCCTCAACAAAATGGTGTAGTAGAAAGGAAAAACCGAACTGTCATTGAAGCTGCAAGGACAATGCTTGAAGAATCAAGGTTACCAACATATTTCTGGGCTGAAGCTGTGAATACTGCATGTTATACTCGGAATATCTCTTTGATCAATCAAGCAAGAGGCATGACTCCCTACCAACTATTCAAAGGAAAGAATCCAACAATTAACTTCCTGCATGTCTTTGGTTGTAAATGTTTTGTCTTGAGAAATCAAGGTGAGAACATAGGAAAATTTGACACAAAGGCAGATGAAGCTATTTTTGTTGGATATTCAGCTGGAAAGTCCTACAGAATCTACAACCTAAGATTGAACATTGTTATGGAATCCGTACACGTTGTCTTTGATGATAAAAAAATCCAAGGGTTGGTAGATGAAGGTAGTGAAGATGATGAAGAAGCAGTGTTGACTGGTGTAAGATTGCCGCATGCTCAAGGTGAAGAGTGTGGGACATCATTTGTTGATGCTGATGAAACCCCATCTGTTGGAAATAATTTTGAGATACCCGTTGAGAGCCAAAGAGAATTATCCATTGATCACTCTGTTAGAACTCCAACTTTGAGAGCCACACACTCAGGGGGAGTATCTCAGAGTTGTCACTCAAAAACCAATCAGAATGATCAACATAGGGTGAATGAAGCTACATCATCTAGAATGAACCTGCCACCACAAAGAAAATGGACCAAAGATCACCCATTTGAACTCATCATTGGAGATTCAAATGCAAGAGTCCAAACTAGAAGGGCAACTCAAGAAGAATGCTTATATAGCAGTTTTCTATCTAAAGAAGAACCTAAGAAAGTTCAGGATGCCCTCCTAGATCCAGAATGGGTTGTAGCCATGCAAGAAGAGCTAAACCAGTTTGAAAGAAATGAAGTGTGGAAGCTTGTACCCAAGCCAAAAGACAAATCAGTGATTGACACTAAATGGGTATTCAAGAACAAGATGGATGAAAATGGCATAGTAACAAGGAATAAAGCTAGATTGGTTGCAAAAGGCTACTGTCAAGAAGAAGGAATTGATTTTAATGAAACCTTTGCACCTGTAGCAAGGTTGGAAGTAATCAGAATTTTTCTGGCCTATGCAGCCCATGCCAATTTTAAAATCTATCAAATGGATGTCAAGAGTGCATTTCTGAATGGCATTTTGGTGTCAACATCCTGTTTTGAAGATCCAGACTTTCCAAAATATGTCTATTATCTTCTCAAAGCACTCTATGGCCTGAAGCAAGTACCAAGAGCCATGACACTCTTTCGAAGTTCCTCATAGAGAATCACTTCACTCGAGGTACTGTTGATAAAACTCTCTTTTATAGGAATTTCAATGGCTCTGTGATTCTTGTTCAAATTTATGTAGATGATATAATATTTGGTTCTACTGATGAGAAGCTTTGAAAAAGGTTTGCCAAACTTATGCAAAGTAAATATGAAATGAGCATGATGGGTGAACTAACTTACTTTCTTGGCCTACAAGTAAAGCAAGTTAGTGATGGTATTTTTCTTAGCCAATCTAAGTATGTTTATGATCTTTTGAAAAGATTTAACTTATTAGATTGTGCTTCTGCAAAAACACCCATGGCCACTGCCACTAAACTTGAGTTGAATACTAAGGAGAAGAAAGTGGACATTTCAAGTTATAGAGGCATGGTTGGCTCACTTTTGTATTTAACAGCAAGTAGACCTGATATTATGTTTTCTACCTGTTTATGTGCTAGATTCCAAGCTGATCCTAGGGAATCTCATTTAGTAGCTATTAAGAGGATTTTCAGGTATCTCAAGGGAACACCAAACCTTGGCATTTGGTACCCTAGAGATTCTGGTTTTGATCTAATTGGCTATTCGGATGCAGATTATGCAGGTTGAAAAATTGATAGGAAAAGTACTACAGGCACCTGTCAATTCTTGGGGAATAAGCTGGTATCATGGTTTAGTAAGAAGCAGAATTCAGTTTCCACTTCTACTGCAGAAGCTGAGTACATAGCTGCTGGAAGTTGTTGTGCACAGATCTTGTGGATGAAAAATCAACTACTTGACTATGGTATAAGGGTTGAAAAGATTCCAATCTGCTGTGACAACACTAGTGCAATTGCAATATCTGAGAATCCAATAGAAATAAGATATCATTTCATCAGAGAACATGTGATGGAAGGAACTGTGGAACTTCATTTTGTTCCGAGTGAAAAACAACTCGCAGATATCTTTACCAAGCCACTTGATGAATCAACATTCACAAGGTTGGTACGTGAGCTAGGTATGCTGAATTTCTCCTAATCTATTTTAAGTTATCTGCATGTTGTTGAGCAACCAGAAATATACTAAATTTCCTTTCTTAAGAAAAGGCACAAAATTCTGTCTAAGTTAGAATTTTCCTGTCAACGGATATATGCTTCTTATCCGTTGATGTTCAAATATTTCTGGGTTTTATTTTTATTTTTACTTACCTCGGTGGATAATAAGTTTCTTTTTGGATGTATTAACTCAATAATTCATATCAACGGGAAACTCGCTTCTCGAGATTTTTCTCTTTTATCCGATGGGTAATTCTTAACCGTTGATTTGTCGCTGTCATATACATACATTTCGGTATGTATATAACTGGTGCATTTATTTTTTTTTCACTTTTCACCCACTTCTCTGAGCAGTTTCCTTTTCGACTAATTGTGAGTAAGTATAAAACCCATCTAACGATTTATATTCATTTTTATTTATCTTACTCTCAATTTTCTCTGAACAAACTTACTCTCTCTTCCAAGATATCAAAACCCCCTTTCAACTTTTTCAATATTTTCAGCGATAATGGCTCTAATCGTTAAGATGATGTCTGGGAATGGTTATATCTATGAGAAGAACAACTTTGCCGCTCTTGTGGACTCGGAGCACTCTCCGGCGGACTATCACAAGATGATGGAGTTCATCAAGAAATGCAAATTATCTTATGCCATGACTGAGACTCCATTATTATATCATGAAGTTGTGGAAGAAGTTTGGTCTACGACAGTCTTCAATTCGTCTGAAGGTACCATTACTTTTACCTTAAAAGATAATGAGTATATCATTAACTCTGATGTTGTGATTACCTGCCTGAGAATAGCTGCATCACTCATCCTACTGATAGCGATATTGTTACCATGCTTAACATCATAGGTTACAGTCTTAGTACTGATAATCTAGGTAAAATTTTTAGAAAAAGGCATGCGAAAGGAATGGAGCTTTCTTTGTGATGCTTTCATTAAGGTGTTTTCTGGTAAAATCAGTAATTTTGATGCCATTACCAATGCCCTGCTTAACATGCTCTATATGCTTCTGAGTGACAAATTCTATAATTTTGGTTCACTAGTACTAAATGAGATTGGTGCCAAATTAGGAAAGAAATAGAATAGAGGTAAAAATATATATTTTGCAAGATTCCTGATGTTATTGGCTAACCATGTCTCTGAGAATAAATTAGTACTCGACCAGCCGTCAAGCAGGATCACTTGTTGGGTTCAAGAGAAAAGGGTTCTTAGTGATCTAATTCGAATGAATCTCAACTCAGGAGTGGAGTTGGTATACTTGCCAATCATCGAGGTAACAATTTCTAACCCTGATTTCCCCACTCAATCTCAAGTTTCTTTGCCTTTGAGTGTTTCTATGAAGGCTGAAGCAAGTAACCCACAACCCTCTACCCAAGCAACCAAACATAAATCTAAATACAAATCAAAGAAACCAGCCTCAAGTGTCTCCCAAAATGCACTTGTTGTAAAAACTACCATAACCTCTGAGGGGAGTGAACAGGTGGTAGTGAGTGGTGAGGGACAGGGTGAACATCAAAGAAACCCTAAGGATAAGGTTGGAGAGGTGAATGAGTCCCAGCCTAGCCACATTGCAGTCTCACAAAAGACTGTTAATGTTGAAAAGGAATTAAACACATCCCTAACAGCATCCTCCCAACAGAGTGTTGTTATTGAAAAGAGTTCCCAACCGGGAACATTGCACAAGAGGGTAAGGGACACCACTAACCAAAGTTCACCAACCAAAACCTTTGTAAGAAAGAAGAAACCTAAAGTTACTTTGGGTGCATAGGGTACACACACAATTCAATCTTCAGTGATTGAACCTTCTCAAATTCAGCTTGATGTGGCTTCAGTAAACGTGAAGTCACAGCCCCAATCTCTTTCTAGAAGCACACCAAATAATCCAAATTCACCATCTCTATCTCTGGATGTAGATATTCTTTCCACATCACAAGCAAATTCTCCCTATTTACTTCTAAGGGAGGAGCCCCACTCAGAACCTGCTGGTCATCATATTTTAGATGTGTGACAACCCGGGTCAAATCCCGAGCCTTTTTAGAAAATTGGGTCGAGTCCCGATTCCGAAATAATCCAAAGTAAACTGGCCCAAATGCAACCAACTTGGGTAATCCACAAGACCACCACAGGCCCCCAAAAGATCATGATTTGTTGGTGCACTTAGTAGCTGTACTTTGCCTTATAAACTGAACAGAAATCCCAAATCTCCTCGATGTGGGACTGGGGTGTTACAAACTCCCCCACTTAAACTCCTGACGTCCTCGTCAGGTTCAAGATCGTTCCTCTCTAGCCATTGTGGGATAATACTGGCTGGCTTCGTGTCCCCACCTCCGGACCTCTGTCCATTGTGGTATAATACCACCAGCCTTCGTGTCCCCACCTCCGGTAACTTGACGAATCAAGCTTTCGAGAGTCGGCTCTGATACCATATGTAACAACCCGACTTTCCGGACTATTAATTCTAAATTCAAAACTAAAATAAAATGAATTTTTTTACTCAATAAATCAAAATTCCACAAAAGTCAAATCTAAACTCAACTTAATGAATGTAAACAATAAATTTCGAGGCGCAGCTCTACAAATTCAATAATCAACATCTTACAATTAACAAGATTCGTCTAACAGCATGATAAATCTTATCCAATAAATTATATCAATCACGTAGCACGAAAGTCACAAGTTCACATCCACATTGATCTCAATTAGCTTCTACAACATACGAACCTGAAACATCATAAAAGAGTGAGCTACACAGCTCAGCAAGTAACAGAGTGACTTACAAATATCCTCAAAATCAGTGGGCATTTTAATAAACATATTTTCTCAAAATAATAATAACTTTCAAAAACCTTTTTGCAAAGAATGATTCAACCCAAAGTTTATATTTTATAAATCCAGAAGTTGAAATAGAACGGAAAAATAGAACAAAAATAGAAACGAAATTCTTATAAATACCACAGTCTTGATCTACGACCACACTTTGCCAGTGAGCGGCATCTTATTCTTATTCTTATTCTTTCGCCGCACTTTGCCAGTGACCGGCATCTAAAGTTCAATAATTACGCGCCCTTAATAGGTATCTAAAATTGTACACTTGTGCGCCTACTAAGGGTATCTAAGGCTAGTTCCGGAACTATAACGTAAATTACGAACGGGTTCGAAACGTAGAGACTGAGGAATTCTAAGATTCTCGTATCTTATATCTTATACAATTCGAATCATAATTCTTTTATCTTATACGAAAATCAAAATTCACAATATCAATATTTTTTTCCGAAAATAAAGGTAAGTCAAAAAGTACTTACCTCCAAGTTGACACTTAAAAATCAAAACTTAATAACACGAGCGGGTCCTATAAATTAAATCAATATACACCAGATTATAACTTACCCTAAAATTTCATATAAGCATGTAAATAATTAACACAATAATATGATAACACGAAGGACACATCAGTTAGTACTTAGACCATCTCCAACCCAAGACACCAAAATAGTGTCCCAGAGACACCATTTTGGTGATAAAATTACACCATTCACAAAATGCACTCCAACCCATGGTCACTATACTTGACACTAAAAAGAATCTTTCACCAATAATATAGAATATTTAAATTTGTTCAATTTTTACATTATTAATATTTATTATATTTTAAATTGTAATGTTATGGTCGCATAATATTAAATTTATTAATATAAAAAATTATTTATATAAAAATTCAATATCCAAATTTTGTTAAAATTTAGTCAAAGGTTTAAAAAGGAATAAATCACGATGCATACAGCCGAGGCTGCCTTACATTCCGGGAAAGCCACGTTTTTTACCAATATGCAGAAGCCTGGACACATCTTGAGCATTAGGTGACTGTAAATATTGTAGGGAAAAGAGCTCCACAATGGCACGACAAAATCGGCGGATGATTATTTGCAAAACTTTGAAAGCTCCATTGATGATTTTTCACAAGATTAGCTATGGTTAAAACTTGAGTTTATTTATTTATATGTGTTATAAGTTAGGTAAAATTATTATCTTGTAACTTCTAATATATCATTATGATGTTATTTTTATAATTAAATTTGGTGTGTTGTTTATAATTCATGATTAAGAATTTTTTTCAAGATTTTGTGTGAAAGTTTAAAGTTAAAAATAATAATATTTTAGAATTAACAAGAGCTAAGAAGAAAAGAAATTTCAATTTATAAAAATTTAAAGTTAAAAATTACAAGAACAAATAAGTTGGGAAAAAATTTCAAGAACAAATAGTAGGACATAGATGGAAAAAAATTGTTTTGCTAACAAATATAAAGGCATTGTTGGAATTTTGAAAGTCACCAAATTTGGTGATTAAGGATCACCAAATGTACTTTTGTCACCAAATTTGGTGACCCAAAAGTCATTTGATGATCTTGGGTCACTATTTTAGTGTTGCATTGGAGTAGGTTTGTCACTATATCCATCACTATTATAGTGATTTAGTGATGGGTTGAAGTTGCTCTTAATACATCAATTGCATGCATGCTAACGACTAATTAAATATGCCAAAAAGAAATCTCTGGCCATGTATTTATAATCATAACTTAAAATATCAACTTCCATTATCCATTATTATATCTATTATAGCTTAACATGGGTTTTGTTTCCATTTAGTAAATTACGAATTTGTCCTTAAATTATATTAATGTTAAAAAAATTTAAGTTGAGGGGAATTGAACCCATGACCATCCAGCGCCTACAACTTGATGTTAGACATGTACAACCACTAAGACAAATCACTTATTTGTGAAATATTTTAAACTCCTTCACTACATACTCAAGTAACCCACTTATTAGAAATATTTGTTTTATAATTTGTTCAGGAAAGAAGCCTTTACACTCCATTATAGGGGTTTTGTTTCCATTTAGTAAATTACGAATTTGTCCTTAGATTATATTAATGTTAAAAAATTTGAAGTTGAGGGGAATTGAACCCATGACCATCCAACACCTACAACTTGATGTTGACATGTACAACCACTAAGACAAATCATTTATTTGTGAAATATTTTAAACTCATTCACTACATACTCAAGTAACCCACTTATTAGAAATATTTGTTTTATAATTTATTCAGGAAAGAAGCATTTACACTCTATTATAGGGGTTTTGTTTCCATTTAGTAAATTACGAATTTGTCCTTAGATTATATTAATGTTAAAAAATTTGAAGTTGAGGGGAATTGAACCCATGACCATCCAACACCTACAACTTGATGTTGACATGTACAACCACTAAGACAAATCATTTATTTGTGAAATATTTTAAACTCATTCACTACATACTCAAGTAACCCACTTATTAGAATATTTGTTTTATAATTTATTCAGGATATAAGCATTTACACAATTACAATAATTTTAATAATTTGAATTTTGATAAGAATTATGTCCACATTTATTTTTATGATTTATTAGGGATAAAATCATTAAAATATTTTTCTCATATAATAGTAAAAAATGGTAGTCGGGGAGAGAAAATATAAATTAACATAAATAATGTTGTCGGCGGAAGTGAAAATAGATCTATAATTTTTTTTACATTATTTCTCTCTTTGAAAATTATGTATATATATTAGTCAAATGGCTGGAATATGTTTATTACTCCCTCTGTCCCACTAGGTTCTTTACATTTGGGACAGAGGGTCTGACACGTATTTTAAAACTCATATAAATTACAGTTTCATAAATTATTTCAATTTTTTTTCTTATGAATAAAGTTTAATGTTTTATTCAAAAAAAGAAAATTTTAAACATCCCACATCGATTAGAATAAGAGTATTCAGATCCTTTATAGATACAAGTCAACAATTAACGTGTACCAAATTGTTAGCTCTTTTGAATTGACATGTGGTGGGTTGTTGGGTCTGGTATGCATTCAGTTGTAGGCTTGGATGTTATAAATGTTATCAGAGTGCTGCCCGGTCGAAAGTGCAGAGGCATTGCCCGGGTTCTGTAAGTGTGCCTTTGGGCTCGACGAGGATGTCGCCCCAATAAGAGGGGTGTTTGAAACATCCCACATCGATTAGAATAAGAGTATTCAGGTCCTTTATAGATACAAGTCAATAATTAATGTGCACCAAATTGTTGGCTCTTTTGGACTGACCTGTGGTGGGTTGTTGGGTATGGTATGCATTCGGTTGTAGGCTTAGATACGACATTCATATACTCATAAATTTATATCCACATTTATTTTTATGATTTATTAGGGATAAAATCATTAAAATTTTCTCATATAATAATTAAAAATAGTAGTTGGGGAGAGAAAATATAAATTGACAGATATAATGTCGTAGAAGTCAGAATTAAGAAAGGTATCGAGGTGGCCGAAAAATAGTAAAAAAAAAATCAAAATGAGGAGGTAGGTGACGGAAAATAAGCAGAAGTCTATCTCAAGTAGGTAAACGGGTGGAAGTGAAAATAGATTGATAAAAATTTATCACAATATTTCTCCCTTTTAAAATTATATATATATTAGTCAAATGGTCGAAATATGTTCTAAGTTCTTTACATTTGGGACAAAGGGTTTGACACGCATTTTAAAACTCATATAAAGTATAGTTTTATAAATTTTTTTCTTATGAATAAAAATTTAATGTTTTATTCAAAAAAAGAAAATTTTAAAAATAAGTTATGGAATTATACTTTACATACACCTTAAAATGTGCGCCCCTAGTGGAAAAAATTGTACCAAAATGAGAGGGACAGAGGGAGTATTAAATTAATACAAAAAATGATAAACAAAGTGTATAACATATTTTTACTCGATATCAGTATAATATTCTATTTTAAGTATTATAGATGGACGTTGCCGAAAATTTGTTAAAAAAAATCGAAGTGAGGAGGTAGGCGATGGACGTAGAAGTCTATCTAAAGTAGGTAAACGGGGGGAAGTGAAATAGATATATAAAAATTTATAACAATATTTCTCTGTTTTAACAATTATGTCTATATATTAGTCGAATGGCTAGAATATGTTTATTATTAAATTAATACAAAAATGATAAATAAAGTGTATAACATAGTTTTACTCGATATCAGTATAATATTCTATTTTATTTAAAGTATATTTGCATTATATCGGTTAATACTATTAGCATCGGATAATTTATAGATTGACTAATAAAAATATTGAAAATAAAAAAATAATTTACATATGGGATTTGGATCTGGTAAAAAAATGTCAATATGATTTTGATACCTTTAGTCTCTCGCACTATATTTTTGCAGCATTTTCGTAATATGCTAATGTTATTAATTTCATACCAAATGAGTTCTACAACTATATAATTAAATATAGTAATTTCTATCCCTGATATTATTGCGAGTTTCACCCCGTTGTGAGACAAATAAACTCAAAAAATCGCTGATATATTTAATGTCTTATTATTACGGATGTGGTATGTGTATTTTTTTATTTCCCGGTTATCATTTTGGTGTTACCTCAAACTAAAATGATATTTCTTGGATGCTTCATTATCGTAGTTATGTCTATCTTCTTTTCATAGATTGAATTTTATTGTACATGTGAAATTTTACAACATAATTCATTTGGTGTATACATTAACCCATCTCATTTTAAAACCCCGTTATGAGATATGACACTTTTATTTTAGTTACTCGTGTATTTGGCTGAATTTGGACATGTCTAAATATGTTTTGTCTTGAAATTTGAGATATTACGTTGGATTTTTGAAATTTCACTTATGAAAATGGATGGTGTATGTATTTGAAGAAAAGATTTTGTTATGGTCAATTTACTATTAAAAATATACATCTGAAATGTTCAAATACCATGATCCTAGAAAAGCACACATCATATATATATTTTGGATGTGCACAACTATTAGGATAAATTTGTTATTCTCTGAAATTTGTCGGAGAAAAAGATCCAAAATTGAAAATGTGCGCCGAGCTTTTCCAAGCAGAACATATGACTCAATTATTTGTATTTTTCCGTCACATTACATTATTTCATACAAAATTAGAAATAATATAAAATTTAATTCTTCCTCCATCCCAAAATAAATAAACCAGCTGTTTTTTCACGGATTTCAATACACCAAAATTATTTTGGTAATACTTGACAGTTACAATTAACTCTTATCTACTGCTTTCAGTCAGTCATTCTTCTCACACGGACCAAACACAACTAAAAATATAATTCTTACGGTTCAGAATCTGATAATATTTTGAAAGTATAATATCTTAGATAGATCAAAATATGTGAAATAGACTAACATGAAAAAATTATATGAATTATCATATGGCACGTGCTTTGCACGGGCTATCATGCTAGTATCTATTATAGGAGAACATGGTTTTTCATCCTATTTAGTAATTTACCTTCATGCCATTGAAATTATATTAATATTAAAAAATTTGCTTTTCATGGGAATTGAACCCATGACCCCATTGTGCACAAGAGTTTATACTCACATCCACAACCATTGAACCAACTCAGCTTTTGATACATATTTTTAAATCATTAATCACATTCATGAATAACCTCCTCACTCCATTGAAATTATATTAATGTTAAAAAATTTGCTTTTCATGAGAATTGAACCCATGACCTTATTGTACATAAGAGTTTATACTCACACCCACAACTATAGAACCAACTCAACTTTTGATACATATTTTTAAATCATTAATCACATTCATGAGTAACCTCCTCACTATATTTATTTTAATTTTTTTTGTCAAAGTATCTATTTTAAAATTTATTCACGCCCACAACCATTAAGCCACCTCAACTTTTGATACATATCTTCAAATCATTAACCACATTCATGAATAACCTCCTCACTATATCTATTTTAAAATTTATTTATAATAAAATTATGATAATTTTTTTCCATTTTAATAATTAAAGATTTATATCATACAAATGATTAGAATATGTAGTGATTATTATTCGATTTATACGAAAAAAATAAAATAAAGTTAATAACATAGATTTCGTTAATATTTATATAATATTTCATATTAACTACATATACATTAAACAAGATATTTTGATTGACATCCATTAAAATATATGAGTAGGCTGAAAAAATAATTAGATAAAATATGTAATTAGATTAGAGCGCAATATGTAACTACACCGGAAAAAACTAAAATTTTAAAAGAAAATAAAATAATAATTCGTATTTGAGATTTCAACTCTACATCAATTATCAGATCAAATAATGAGATAAAATACATTGAATTGGATTACTATATTATAAATAAGATTATAAAGATTACACAAAAATACATTGAAAAATGAACAAATTTAAGGTCGTCAAAAATAAAAGAGAGGTGGTCGAGGGAAGATGAATGCGCATCTATGACGTGGTCAGAGGGAGGAGAAGGGAATAAGTTGTAGTATATATGAGGTGGGAAGATGGGTAAAAGTGATAATAGACCTATTAAAATTATTGTGCCTACGATTCAAAATAGTTGAATTTATTGTACTGATCAACGGGTTATCTTAAATTCGTCTTTAATATAATAGTACAAATAATATAGATATATGATACTGTGTTCAAAGATAAACTTTTTAATTGACAAACTCTGTGAGTGTAATATAATGCTAACTATCATAATATACTTTATAAATTAAAGGATAATTTTTTTCAAAGCAATCTCAATTACAATGAGAGCACCTGCTTAGTCTCTAAATTTTGTTAAATATGAGTTAATTATGTAATAATTTTAAAATCTTTCTTGTACTTCAAAAATTCAACATGGTTAACACATAAAAAAATATTGTATTTTTATCCTACTAAACAAGTATACAGGATTATCATGGAAAATGTTTCATTGTTAAATTTAAAATCAAATTGTACTTAGTTTGAAATTTTGTGCTCGGTTAGGTAAAAATATTGTTACATTGTAAATCTTGTTTATAAGTTTTATAACATTCTCACATCGAGGAGAGTGGAGACTTTAGTTGACTATATAAGACAAAGTACTACTATCAATTGCACCAACAAATCATGATTTTTTGGGACCCTGTGGTGGATTTGTAGATTATCCAAGATGTTACATTTGGACCGGTGTACGTCAATTATTTCGAATTCGGAAACGGGATTTGACCCGATTTCGGAAAAATGCTCGGGTTTGACCCGACCCGGATTGTCATAAAAACAGATTACAGGGCACACTATTATTGTTGTAATACGCGATAGCTAATGATTAACTTTAATTACCGCATTTACCGGTCATCATTCACACATTGAACAAACAACGCTATAAATATGATATTTAGGATTTAGAGTATACTAATATTTTGAAATTAGAACGGCGATCAACCACTGATTATAGATAGATCGAGACACATGAACAAGATAAGAAATGAAAGACTCTATGGCAACATTTGGAAAAAATTATACGAATTAAAATATGACCCGTGCTTTGCACGGGCTATCATGCTAGTTATACATTAAAGTTATAAACTAATCATGTCAATTTTACTAACTTATAAATTAACACATTAACTAGCCTAAACATATAGAGCACAAATATATATTAAATTAATGCATACTAATCGTTATACATACGACGTTTACATTGCATGCATCTTGTACAAAACTCAAAACATGGTCCGTTTTTATTATAATTTTTTTACTAACTTAATGACAACATTAAACTAACCATTAAAACAATAAACTCACCAACTCCAGATGACATACATGACTAAAATAATTGAATGACAATTATTCACATCAACAAGTAGCATGTATAATATTAATAAGCTACAGAGATAAAATGTATTACTATGTAAATTAAACAAGAAGCATGGCAAACATTTAAAACATGTATACGAATTATACAAATAAATTGCAAGTTTGACGTACCTCTTGAGCGAATTTCTGTACGACCTTTATGTGTTCTAAAGGGGGTCTTATATAGGCACTCAAATCCTAAATTTAGTAAGGAAATTCTAAACTTTCTGTAAAATTTTAACAACCTCTCCAAGTAATTCTAAAAATAAAAGATTCTAGCACACATAATTAACATAATTAAAAAGATATCGATTCACTAAAATATTTTCACACTTCTTTCTATTAATAATGAATCTTATCTTTATTCTAATTAACTTGTACAAAAGAATAAATATTCTAGAATCCTCTAAAGAAAAATTAATCTAATATATAATATTTTAAAACTCTAATTCCTATTTTACTAATTACCTTAATTTTAGAATCTCATCCATATTTTAGACTCATTTTTCTAATTCAATTTTAATTCCTATTTATTATATAATTTTAATCCTTTTTTCTATTATTCTTTTTTCATTATTAATCTAAAAATTACGGGATATTACAAGATGATTTGTTGGACCAACATCATATTCTTCCTGAAATTGTGGCTGAAACTGTGCCACCTACTTTAAAATCAATCTGCACAGATTCAACCATAGTCTCTCTATCGACTGCTATCTCTTCTACTTCATCAACGGATATTTCTCATCCGTTGACAAGTGTTTGTCCACCGATGAATATGCCTAACAGCAGTTATCCATTGGTAGCTTCAACTACTGTATCAATGGATATTCAATATCCTTTGATCAATGTTCTTCCTGCTACTATATCTACCCTCAGACAGTTGACTCCTTCATCTGGGTCTACTGTAACAACAGCAGAAGTAACATTAGTAGTTCAAACACTTCTAGGCATGAGGGAAGGGAGTGTCATTACTGAGAGTGAGAGGCTGCTTTGTGAGCAGGCAAAAGGAGAGGATGTGAGTGAGGGGCTGGCAATTTCTTCCTGCCAGGCAAAAGGAGAGCATGGGAGTACCACCTTAGTAGGTGAAGGTGAGGGTGTGAGATGTGTAAGCCAGGGGGTGCCCCTGATGCAAAAAGAGAGAGAGAAAATGAGAGAAAAGCAGGTACAAGAGACATAAGGGTGGATGAAGCCATTGCAAGTGAGTTAATGGAGGTTGATGATGCCCCCAGAACAAGTCACTATCAACAGACATCTCAACCAGTCATTGATAGAACTGTTCTTGGAGTTGAAACCTTTACTCATCCTGATCCAGACCTTGACTCTTGGGCTAAATAGGGCAATGTGAAGGCTGAGCAACAGCTGAACTTGGTACACACAAATGGATCTATGAAGAGGGCTAAAGATGCTCTTACCAAGCTGCCTCCAAATGCTGCTAATGAATTTCAGTATGAGTCTGAATTCGAAGATGAAGGTGAAGATGAAGAACCTTTATTGTACCCTGGAGATTTACCAGAATGGTTAATGTCAAATTCTTATATCTCCAAGGATGCACACCAAGAGCTAGTAGTACAGTTAGTAGTACAGTATGAGAAGACTGTAGCTACTTTACAGGATGTGAACCAGCTCTGAAGCATGTACAAGAGAATTTTCTGGGTACTCTCAATTTGCACAAATGTCTTCTTAATCAAAGGGTGGTGGATAAAGATGAATTCAAGGATGCAATCAGAGATGCTCTAGAAACTCAATCAAAGAACTTGGAACTCATTCTTCCTCCCCTTACCATGCAGCAGCTTAGATCCAAGCTGAGGAAAGATGCAGAGACAGACAAGAAGATTGATGCTCTGTCTGCAAAAGTTGTCAAATTGGAATCTCAGATGAGTACTGTGAGATGAGTACTGTGATTGCAGATCAAAAACTCATTCTTGAGGCTCACAATCAACAAATTGCCCTCCTTGAGAGACTGCTAAATCAGCCTACTACTCAAACCCTTGATGCTAACAAAAAGGGGGAGAAGATTAGTGTAAGGGATTCAACCAGTAAGGTGGAGCAACTTCACTCTACTCTAATTCCAACAGCTCCAAAAATTCCAACTGGTGAGGAGGAATCAGCCATTCAACCTGAAGACTCTATTGCCACAACGCTGGCTGCTAATCCTCAAATTTCTCAAGTACCAATTCCCTCCATAACCACATCAATCAGACAAGTACTAATTCTAGAATTTTTGTTTTCCAATTCTCTAGCCAGAGGGGAGCCATCATATATGTCTGAATTTAAGCCTATGCTCAAGCATAAGAAGTCACCTGTAAAGAAGAATGGTAAAAACACCATGAGAGCTGATTTTTCAAATGCCAAATCCAGATGAATTCAAGCTAATGAGCAAGCATCTTGCTGAATTAAAGGTGTAATATATAAACACGTAATCATATATTATGTATGTGTCCATGTAATTTAATTATCGGGTTAAAAAATATGAAATTCAATTTCCTTTAACAGTGAAAGTATATTTCTCTGACATATAGTAGAAGAAAGCACTTATATAGACCTGACAAATCATTTGTGTTGTGTACATTCATGTCGTGTGTCTTTGGGGTCTTGCATGAAAAAAGACATGAAATCTTTTTGTGTACCCAAAATTCGAATACAAAACACTACTAAACTACACGAATTTTTTTTCGTACACAAAACGAAAATAATACGCAAAAAGAAATAATATGACAATTACATGTAATATTACTGTTAGAAATTATGTTGTCTTTGATGATAAGCACATTACAACACCTTGAAAAACATATTTGTATAAGTTAAAGTTTGTAACTTATCAACGGATATCCAATTTATAAATATCCGTTGATAAGGCAGCTTATCGATTGATAAGTCTGTAGCGTATCGTTTTAAGTCTCAACGGATAAGTTGTTTGTTATTGTCACAGTTACTAGAATTCCTAAGTCATGTTGACTATCAATGGATATGCAGAATAGGGTAGTTAATTGTACATAAGCTATGCTATGTAATTCTGTATAAGTAAAGTGATGTTTCAACCGATGAAGCTTCCATGTCAACGGATGTGACACTCCAGCAAACAACAATCAACCTATCGAGCGATGTCTGCACCAACGGATAATATGCTACAACCAATAATTTCTTGATATTAGCGGTTGATAGCGACTTGACAAGCCTGATAGATCACATGGGTTGATAGACTTAAAAAGGGTATGGAAGCCAGTCTTTGGAAACGAAGAAGAAAAAGAAACATTCTTTATTCTCATAAGCAATTCAGCTGGTAGATCTTGTGAATATCTGTCTAAGACAACCCATACAAAATTGCATCACATGGAGACGAGGAGTGGCAGCAAACCTACAGAATACTTTGACTTAATAATATTCGATTTTTTTTGTAGGGTTTGTAAACTTGAAGTATATATATACCTTCAAGTGTAGCAAGGCTAAAAGAAGAAAACACTGAGCTTAAACGTATAGTGCATTAGGTTTTCTTGTAAACACTTAGATCTTGTACTCGCAGCTGTGTAAACTTTACATAGGTCATTTTCTTCAATACAACCCTCAGGTGGACTCGACAAATCCACCTTAAATTTCTAAAGAGTGTTGTATGCTTGTTTACGTTTTTATTTTCTGTTCAACATAGTTTAACTTGTTCATCTTTAATCCATCTGCTGTCTTCCTAATTCGAAAGAATTTTTATCAAGATTGTATTCAACCCCCTTCTACAATCTTGTGGTGTTTAACTGGGAAATAACAATTACTTTCTGACCAAATTATCTAAGTATGTTACTATATAACTGAAAACAACATTGAGATGTTACAAAACAAAAGTAAGAGTAGAGTACAAAATGAAGCCCATCTTTTTTAAATTTTTTTATTATTAATAATATCTCTGTTTGTTTACAATTCATCTACCAAGTTATTAACTTTTTTAACATACATTTAAGGTTTTGTTGATATTAAAAATACATATTATAAACCAAACAAGCAATTTCGATATGTCTGCTCTTAGATCAGGATATGAGAATTGAAGATATTCACTAACAATATTTTCATTGACTTTGTAATGAATTTTATTTTTTGATTGATAATTTATACACCACCAAATAATGTATAATACTATTTCAGAATATATCTAGTAATTTGAATAATTCAAATATATTGTCAAGTCAATTTGTTTGTCTCATTAATTATTGCTTAACTAAAAAATATCGATAAGTAAAATGTTAAAGATAATTGGTTTATAATTCTTTTTATAATTTTAATTGGTTAAATCTAGAACTTTTTTTTAATAATTGATTAAATTAAAAGCTTGTAGAAAACGTGTATTAAGAATAGTGTGGTAAAAACTTTTCGATTTTTAAAATTTATAATTCAATAATAGTAGATTTAATCAAATTTGATTCTACCTTGTGATTGTAGATCGAAATTTTGATATATTAATATATTAGATTGTATAACAAAGATAAAACAGACTCATGTATTATAATAATATATTTGTATTAAAATTAATTAATAAATAAACAATTTTGGAAAATGGCTCTATACTTAGAGAGGGGCGCAAAGAACAATGTGCCAGTATATAATAATGCAATTGTGATTGATTTTAAATCAAAAATATTGAATAATTAGTTAATAAATATTTATGAAAATTAATCTGTAATATGTAACTATATATTATAACATGATTGTAATTGATATTTATGAAAATTAGCTCGTAATATATAATAATATAATTTCGATTGACTTTAAACTAAAAGATTGATAAGTTAATAAATATTTTATCACTTTAAAAAATATGTAATTTTTGCATGTACTAAATAAAATAAATTTTGTATTTCAAAAAAAATTGTTAAGTAATCATAATAAGTAAATTAGGATGAGAGTGACATGGTTAATTTAATTTTAGTGGTCAATTTTTATTGGCTCTTATATATATTCATGAAAATTAATCTGTGATATATAACAATGTAATTATGATTAATTGTAAAACAAAAGAGTGAAAAATTATTATTGCGAAAATCGCTTAACATTATATATTTGTATAATCATGATTGATTTTAATTTAGAATATTAATTTATTATAATTATCTTTTTGGCATTGAAAAATATGTAATACATGGTTATGTTAATCATATACATATACTAAATTCATATAATATGTATTACATATTACATGTAAAATATAATATGTTAATATGTACTAAATTAAAAAATATGTATTACATGGATATGTAATATTTATTAATTGTATAGTATATGTATGCATATACTATTTTAGTTTTTATTTTGGTTTTATATGAAGGGGTGTTGAGGTGAATAATTTTGTATTGATGATGATATTTAGGATCATTCTTTCATATTGTGATATTTAGGACCATTTATTTTAAAATTGTGATAGATTGGGCCAATATCCTGGAAAAAAATGACCCATTTTTGTAAAAAATTTATGAAAATACCTGATTCTGAAAAAACAAACAAAAATACCCGTTTGAATACGCATTTGCAAAATGTGTAACTGGGATACGCATTATCATTATGCGTATCTTTTACAATTTTTTTTTTTGAATTTTGCTTGGGTGTCGAACAGAGATGGAAAAAGGGAGGGGAGGAGATGTGGTTGTGTGCGGGTGTAGTGTGTGTGTGACGTGAGTTGCGTGTGTGTTTGGCCGGAGATTGAGATATGGAGGCGGAGAGAGAAAGGGCGGTGAGAGAGAAGATATAGAGAGGGAGGAGACTGATAGGACAGGAGAGAAAGAGATAGGGAGAGAGAGGAGAGATGAAAAGAGAGATCAGTAGAGGGAGATAGAGAGGAGAGTGGTGGCGGTGGTTGCCATTGACGTCCGGCCGACAATCACCAGGCAACGATGGTGGTGATATGATGTATACATACATAAGTTGTATGTATATGTGAGAGAATATGGGTTTTATTTTTCAGATTGTTTTATAAAATACGCATATAGTAATTGCTTATTCCCAAGCAATACCCCACCAAAAGATGCGTATTGAAAATAATACTCCATCATTATTTACGTATTAGGTGATAGCCCTTTTTCAATTGCCTATCCCATCAAGTATTTTTGTCAATAATCTTGAAATTAGTTTATCTTGTCAGTTTCATGCTAAAAATAAGGCAAAATTGTCTAATCACCCTTTTTTCCACGGATGATGGCCCAAAATATTCATCTGGGAAATTGGCTGGCCCTTTTTACTGACGGGACATGGTACATCGTGTACCGTGATATGAGGGGTACATCGTGTACCGTGATATGAGGGGTGTTGCGGAACACGATCTTCCGTAACAGGGCATGATACGGAACTGAGTCTTCCGTGTTATGCATGATACGGAAGACCATGGTCCGTGATTGTGCTGCGCACCCACCTAACACGGAACACCGTCCACCGCATCATGCTAACACGGAGGACGATTCTCCGTATCCCGTCGGTATTTCGGATCATTTTTTTCAAAATCAGTATTTTGGACAAAAACTTGTGAAAAATATGCATTTTGGTAATTCTCTCTTCTCCCGCCCCTTGTATATAAAACCAAAATAAAAACTAAAATAGTACTCGTATATGTATAAGTGGAACAGTAACACAAAACCTCACTCCAATGGAGGCTCTGTTCCGCCTGTCTAAAGCCACACGCAGGCTCCGAACCTCAACTCTCTTTCTCCAATTGACCCGACCCGTTTTATCTCCCCCAATTCCAAACCCTAAAACCCTAATCCACTCTTCACCGCAATCATTCACTACCAATCTCTTCGATTCACTCAACACACACACTCGTTGCCTCCCCAATTATGTATATATTCAACAAAATCACAACTTTAGGGATTTTAAACCGACCCAATTGGTGAAAAATGCGGGTATATCAACATTAGGGTATGAGAAAAAAGAGGAGGATGAGAAAAAAGAGGAGAAAATAGTAAAGGGTTGTTCTTGGATTGATTTGTATTTGCCGAAAAATTTAGTGGGTTATGCACATTTAGCTAGGTTGGATAAGCCTATTGGGACTTGGTTACTTGCTTGGCCATGTATGTGGTATGCCCCTCTCTTTTCTTGTTTTAGTTTGTGTCGTATAATCGAAAAGATTGCAACTTTCTTGTGTACAATGTGTTCAATTATATATGTCAAAAAGATTGCAACTTTTTTGTGTACAATGTGTTATATATATCGAAAAGATTGTAACTTTATTATGTACAAATGTACTGAAAAGATTGCAAGTTTATTGTGTACTATTGTGTGCAAATGTTCAATGTGTTTTACATAGTAAAAAGTTTGCAACTCTGTATGCAATGTGTTGGTTTTTTGGTGTTGTATGTGAGAACTTGCTACTTGTTGTTTGTTGTACTATGTCAAGAAGGTATATGTATCGGAATTGCAGCTTTGTGTACAGTTTGTTGTTTTTGATATACTATGTGAGACCTTAATACTTGTGATAATGAAAAATTGTAACTTTATTATGTGTCATGTGATATATATACAGTGTGTTAGTTGTTTAATATATTATGTGTGGTATCCTGTATCCTATATGAAGAGATTGCAACTTTATGTACAATGTGTTAGTTTTGATAATCTTGTGCTTAGGCTGATTTCTGGCATTTATAAGCTTAGGCTAATTTTTATTTAGCTGTAGTTATGCGGTATGAAGTTCGGTTGTTTGTATTTTTAAGTCTGAAAGAGCTACTGATTGTTTGTTATTTTAATTATAGTGTTGACTGGTGAGTTACTGTTGTCAATTTGACTTGTTTTTCCAAAGATTATAATTAGATTACTCAGAGGTTGCTTCTAATGACTAGGTTATGATGTTTAGCGACCAATCACCACTTTAAACAATGTTAAGTAGATACACAAGTCAGGATCGACATTTGTTGTATAATGAGAAGATTGCAACTTTATGCAGAATGTGTATTTATAACAATCTTAGGCTTAAGCTGATTTCTGGCCTTTTTAAGCTTGGGCTAATTTTTTAATTAGGATGTTGTTATGCGGTCATGAATATTGATTGTTTGCAAATTTAAGTCTGTAAAAAATTACTGGTTGTTCTTTGTTCGAATTATAGTATTAACTGTTAGTGTTGTTGATGATGACTAGATCACTAGATTACAATGTTTGAGGCCAATGACAGACTTAAATAATGTTTAGTAAATAGCTGAGTCAATCAAAATTCGTTGTATTAAATAGATATTGACTTTCCAGACTGTAAGTATCATGGATCCTTTTCCTTCTCCCGTTTACCCTGTTGGTTTGGGTCTTGTATAGGAAACCTTGCTGCTACTGAGTTGGAAGTACATTTATTTAAAAGTATTATTAGAATATGCAGCAGCGTAGCTCTAATTATGTAAAGACTTGCATATATAATGCTGTTGTAAAGACTACATTATTCTTCACCTTCAAAGCATCAGAATTCAAATGGTCCAATACACTACTTTACTTTTACAAAACTTAGAGAATGTTGTGCTTCTTTTATGCAAAGAAGATTTTGGATTCCATCAACCCATTGCTTGCACATGAATTCTTATAGGCCTTTTGCAGTTTAAACTTCAAAATGAGCTTCCACATTCTAACCTTTTTTCTATACGACCATGTAGTTTACACATCACAAATTCCATAGACAACACTTTTTCTCATCAAATGTGAGGTAGAGACACGTTTACAAATGCAAATCTACGTGCACATCTTAGATCTCAGCTTTAAATTCTATAGGGAGAATTGATTCCTTTTTTTTTTCCTGGAAAAAGCTAATCCGCTGTGTTTGCTTTTGAGCTTGATTGTCACCTGCGAGTATATGCTTACATGAAAACACAGTACCATATGTTGTGAAGATCATATAACTAGGTAGATAAAGCTTATCTTGCTCAAATATTTAGTATACCTGAGATTTCTTATTGATGTAGATTGGCACATGTCTCCACCGGATGACACCTGAAAGATTTAAAATGTAATCTTAAGAGTGGAGAAGTCTAATATTAGCTTTTTGGTGCTTCAGTGTTTGTAAGTAAAGATATAACTTGTTTTTAACACCGTTATCTTCCCTACGTGATGTATGGGGTTGAATTAACTTTTCTGTGTTCTTCAATGTGCTCTTATGCCTAGACTTAGTTCTTAATAGTAGGTCTAGAGTTAAAATAATTTCTTCACTTGCACAATATATCCTGCCTTAGAACAAGTAAATTGATGAGAGAAAGATGATTTGTAGGAGTTGGGTTTTTTATGTACTCAATTATCGAGGCAACTGTGCCTTTTGACCGTTTTGAATTCCTAATCTTTATTATAGAGTGATATGTGGATATCAGATGACATGTTTATGTAGCATTGTACTTTTATATACTCACCACTACTTGAAGCTTGCTTGGTGACATCTTCTGTGGGTGATTAACATTAATAGAATCCACAATAAGTAACAAGCACTTGTAGGTATGATGAATTAATTATTTATATCCTTGTCATCTTATTAAATGATGAAAGCTTAGAAATAAAAAATATGATTAAGCTGAATTATACATTACATAATTTACTTAGAAATAGTATCGTTCAGTAGTTCTTGTTCAAGATCAATAATTTTAATGCAAATTTTCTTTGGTGTAAACTTTTCAAATATCTTTTGTGTAACTTTATTCGTTTACTTTGCTGCAACTGGATGTTTTGAATGTACGAGCTTTTTAAACTGTATAATTAATTTCTATTCATATACTCATTTGTTAGTTTAGGTCAATAACTTTGGCAGCATCGCCTGGGAGCTTCCCTGATTTCAAGATGATGGCCCTTTTTGGTTGTGGGGCTTTTCTGCTGAGAGGTGCAGGATGTACAATAAATGATCTCCTTGACCGTGACATTGATACAAAGGTATTTAACAATCAAGTTTGTTTCGATACTTACATAATTTGTTATGAAGATTGTACATGTCGACAAACATATGCATGCACTTTTAAAAATAAATAAATTTAGGCAAATCTGTTCTTTTCGTATCTTGTATACATTCTGATAACAATTGTTTTGTGCAAAAGTAATATGCCTTTTATATTCATACTTTTGCCTAAGGTGCCATAATTCTACACGACTTCTTGCAAATAGAAAAAAATATTACATAGGTTGATGGTAGTATATCTTTATGCATTTTGCAAGTCCTTTTCTTTAAAATGAGAACCACAGGAATTCCTGTTCATGTATTTTCAAGGCAATTTGCTCGTCAATATTCCTCTGTGCTATTAGATAGCTTGTCACTGTAGATGATGTTGAAATAAAGATGCCTTTATTCTCAAGTTATGAATAGATCTGTTTCATGAGTCATGACCTTTCTTATTGTCTGTAGGCGTGTGTGTCGTTCTGCATTCACAATTTTACATATTGCAGGTTGAACGCACAAGGCTGAGACCAATTGCAAGTGGTGCTTTGACACGGTTTCAAGGGCTTTGTTTTCTCGGAATTCAACTGTTCTTGGGTCTTGGCATCCTTCTTCAACTGAATTCCTATAGGCTTGCCTCTAACTTTTTGATTTGTTTGTTCTACCAATCCTATTATAGCATTGATTCTATAGCTATTATAATAAGAAAGTCCTTTTAGTTGTCATAGAAACCTTAGGGAATTGCTTATGCCTCAGTTTTGTAACTTGAGAATGATGGGAATTTCTTCATTGTCTAAAGGCATTATTATGGCATTTAGTAAATTTTATGTCCTTTTTTTTTTGTCGCACAAAAAAACTTTTTGAGTTTCCGGTAAAGATTATGCGTGCTTGCACAAATTAGCAAAGTTAATTTCACTTGTCTTTTGTTTAAAATCTGCATGCTTGCATATTCGAGTGTCGGATATGGAGATAATTTTGAAGAGTCAGGGTAACCGAGATTAAGCGAACAAGCGTCTACTTTTATAATCCTGTGTTGAGTAGCGATACTGTGATAATAATATTACTATCACCATAAAACGAAGTGCAAGGAACTGTTTTTGCGTAGCTGTTGTTAAGATCTCTTACATGTCTTTATGTTCTACACCCACAAAACATGAGCGTGGTTTGTCTTCATTCTGACAGTCAAATATTAGGAGCTTCATCCTTGTTGCTGGTCTTTACTTATCCTCTCATGAAGCGGTTTACATTTTGGGTAATAATTTATATCACCATTATTAACTATTTTTTTACCTATAGAGTACTAGATGTTTAATGTAACTCACCCGTTGTATCTGTAAATTATAAAATGTTGGTGCAGCCTCAAGCCTATCTTGGTTTAACATTTAATTGGGGAGCTTTGTTGGGATGGGCTGCTATTCGGGGAAGTCTTGATCCTACCATAGTGATCCCACTTTACTTCTCTGGAGTGTGTTGGACGCTTGTCTATGATACCATATATGCGCATCAGGTATTCAAATATATGTTCCTGACTCTGTGTTTATTATTTATATTTGTGGTCACTCTCGAGCAAGGAACTAGTGGGCATTAAATAAAGGGGGGCCTCCAGCAAACATGCATCACTTAATTCTTGTCAACACCTCTCATTAGCGATTATAGTAGTAAATCCTAAGTGTCACCTTGTTTTCCGTAGAGTTTTCTTTCCCGTTTGGTCAGTTACAGAAATTAAATACTTAGACAAGCTACCTCCACTGAAGTTTAAACCCTCGTCCTCTGATCTTTCGTACTTTGAGAGTGCTCGGTCTGCTCCTTGAGACTTTAATATTACTTACCATATGGGCTTAACTTACTTGAACATGGCCATTTAGCCCAAACTAGTTGGAGTATGTTGATATGAACCATAAAGTAACTGATCATTTTTCGTCTTCTTCCACACAACAGTCACATGTCATTAATTTTATACATGTAGTAGACGAAATAATTTTGTGTTTAATTAAATATTCTAAATATCCAATGTGATTGTAGGCTTTTTGGGCAGCTTTCTCTATAAACTACGAGCATGCACTGTGTGTCACAACTCATCTCTAAATGCAAACTTATTGTTATGTTGGTGGAAGCTGATATATGTTGTTGCATCAGTTTTTGTGGAGTTCCATATGTTCTTCGAATCTGAGTGAGGGAACAGATTTGCACTAGAATTTATATAGTTATTGCTGTAAATGTCTTGATTTATGAATATGCGCTCAATCATGTACCTGCGTAAAAAAAAAAACTATTCTCTTGCTACTTTAGGATAAAGAAGACGATTTGAAAGTAGGTGTTAAATCTACGGCTCTCCGGTTTGGGGATTCCACAAAGGAATGGGTTAGCGGGTTTGGAACAGCTTGCCTTGGTAGCCTTGCTCTTAGTGGATTTAATGCTAATATTGGTAAGATTTTCCTTTGTTACATACTCAGCACTAGCAACTTAGTATACTTACAGTGAAATTTATGTCTCCTTTTTTGTTATTTTGTATGGGGCAGGATGGCCATACTTCGTATTTCTAACGGCTGCCTCTGGCCAATTAGCATGGCAAATTTGGACAGTCGACCTATCATCTCGGGCTGATTGTAACCGAAAGTGAGTCTAGTTACTAAAATGTACAATTATTTCACATGATTTGAATAGGAAAACAGCTTTTATAAATCTTGTCAATAGTATTACAGACAAGAATGTGGAAATGACAGAACCTCAAGGTCGATGGCTCAAAATCCTCAATTTCACATACTTTGGCATTTTTTATTTGTATTTGGGGTGCTTGACATAATTTAATTTTAGCGGACACTTATTCTTGAGCCAATTTGCATTAAATTTCCTCTTATCCTTGTTATTAGGTTTGTATCCAATAAGTGGTTTGGCGCTATGATATTCAGCGGAATATTATTTGGACGACTGATGTCATAGATTATAAGGTACTTTCAAGCTTAATTTATTATGTTGTCCTATGTTGAGATATCTTTTATAACCTGTCTTAAAGTTAAGAAAATTTGTGGTAGTGCATACATTTTTTTTTCCTTGGCAGGAGTACATATCACACAAATATTTGCTCACCACTTTTTGGGCACATAACTTTTGACCAGAAATCAAGTCTCCTTCATCTCTTGTATAATGCTGCAAGTTTTATTTGTCTAATTATAAACTGTGACTTTATACCTCCAACACTTAAAAGCGTACTGCAGTGCTCATAGAATTATTAAGGACATGTCAGAGACATCATTGACACTTCACACTAGACTGCCCAATGTTTTGCGTAGGGGTAGCTTAATAGACCAACTCTCTCTAGCTCTGGTTTTGCTATAATGAATCGGATGAATTTAGGTCATGAAATCCATTCTTTCTTCATTGCTCTTCATCACGTGCTACTAGATTCATTTGTTCCCACATTCACTAAGCTTTCTTCCCTTGTACTAGTTTTCCTCACATAGTCACTTGCTGTAAGCATACAGTTTTTACACTATCTTGCTCTCCTCTCATATTTCTACGTGCTTATATGTACCTCTTACTTTTTTAATAGGTTTTCATTTTATTCCTTCCATATCCCTTGTTACCAAGCAAGCACAACCTAAGTACCCTTGCTGCTTACCCAACTTATGTGTTAATAAAAGAAAGCAGCAGGCTGTATAGAAATTTTTTGTGACGCATGTCCCTGAAAATGTTAGAGAAACACTAGAAATTCATGTATCCAGCAGTCCACCACAATGAAGTTAGGGAAGAATATTTTATTAAAATCCTTGTATCGTTTAACTGGCAGTTGAATTATTCTCAATTATGTTGGTCTACTATTTTGTGTTTGTCAAAGTCTGATATCGGTTTTGAATCCCAACAGGCGGTGGGGCTATGTTACATTTTCACAATGTAAGCCGTTAATCTCAAAATTGCAATGTCACCTTCCCAAACCGAATTGCATTTGCTCTGTGGTCACGAAGGACAGGGGCGGAACAAAACATTATAAAAGCACTCCCAATGATCGTATCATCATACGGAACATCAATTGGTCCAACTGCAAAAGCATATGTTGTACTAATCTCGAAAACATTTTTTGTCGACCACTACACGTCTCTTACCTGAGTGGATTGCTATACTAATTTTTTAGGAGCTCATTTAGCTGTTTTATTTAGGTGATTGTAAACTACAGAGAATGGTAAAAATTTGATGGGAAAAATGTTCACTTGGTAGAGACCAAGCACATAGTTTCGGTGCTTTACTTGCATGGTAGGCATTTTTTCGATTGATACTCGTTGATAGGCTGGTCAGATCTTTACGAGGTCCACTCTTTGGTTTGTTTCTGTAGCTAGCTGTATATTTTGGTCTGGTTGTGGTGGTTGCCTCATATCTTTGTTAAAACTGGGTTTGATCATGCACGGCATTCGAATTTCAGTAACAACGGCCAAGTTCCCTCGGTACAACTTTCTGTTGCGATTGTTTTAGATTTTTTTTTTTTTTTGAGGGATTGCCACTGTTTTAGTTATGTACATGTAAAATTTGCAAAAAAAATTAATTAGCACTTACTTTAAAATTAGGATATAAAGACGACATGGACTGATAAGGTACTTTATTTTATGTAGGTACCTTTTTGTTTGAAGTTAGGTGAATAATTAGAGTTTAGATAAGTAGCATATAGACGTGTTAATACTATCTGCCACAACTTCCATCTTATCTTCTAATTTGCGGCTCAAAAATCATTTTTACAAATCTGGTGACCTGATTAAAGAGCGTCTAATTCACAAATATTCATCCAACCACCTCGTCAATTTGGTGTACAGAAAGCAAAAAGAAAAAGAATAGCCAAACAATTTCCTCTGCATGCATGAGTTATACGAACACATTAGTATTTTCTAATAGGATGTACTATCTAGAATTATGTTAGAACTTAGAAGTTAGAACTATCATTTTTGCATGCATACAAAGAGATAGTGCTCACCGAACACTAAATCTCTTGATGTAGCGGTATTTTTCTCGATATTAGTTATTACTTTTGAAAAAAAAATTGAGATGAATTTCGTCCGATTGAAGTTTAATCCTAACAGATTTGGCCTAAAAAATCTGTCAAAAATGCTGATATTTTTGTATATATGTATCTCTGCACCGCATGCAGGAGGTGTATCTAGTTTCCTTAATCGGGAGTAATAGATTTGGTGTAATGAATTATGAGACAAAGTGGTCTGAGGTCCCGTTAACAGCTAATGAATTAAAATTCTAAAACATGTTTTGGAGCATTTTGAGCTAGCAACATAACTAACTATACATCATAGCTAATCTGATTCCCTTCTGCAGGCATGTGCTAGCTTATTATGCTTGATTAGTGTTGTAATTATGTGTTTATGTGCACTTACCTAACAACACAGCCCACCGCCCATGATCACCAATTTTATTTCAAAACACAATTCTATGTTTTCCAAGTACTAGTAAGTTGTAACAATTAGCTTAACATGAAATGTGCGTTCGTGCGAAACCAGAAACATAATATAAATTATAATTAATATTCGAATGTTAACTTGGATTCAATATTTTTTATTATTAATATTTAACTAAAATTCATGATATTTCCAAATATCTATACATAATATGGGGTTTTTTTTAAAAAAAAAGTTAAAATTCTACAAGCCCATGTTATTAGTAATATTTTGCTTAGTTGCGGAGTCAACAAGCGAAGAAATATAATTAAGCAGTCCTTGACATAATTGATTTGTGTGGAAGAAGAAATAATTAGTTCTCAGATGTACTAAATAATTACCTAACATAACAAAGCGGCTACACAAACAGAAGACCATTAATCTGTGTCCCGAAATGCATATATCAATAGGCCCCGAAAATGATTATGATGTTTTAGTACAGCACTCTCTGTTTATCCGACTAAGGGAAACATAATACATATATTGAATAAATTTAAGTAGCAAGTAGTAACATGCAGATAAATTATGATGATGAGCCTGTTGAAGCTTTTGATGATCACCTTTTAATCCATTATTATTAATTATTATTATGATAGATAGAGTAGATTTCAAGTAAATAAATCTCTGTATCTAATACACTTTTTAGTACGTTAAGCATTATTACTTTGACTGCGCCTGTTATGCACTTCTGCAACCTTGTTTGATCGAAAAAACATGCTCCTTTCGTTTCAATTTATATTACGAAGAGTACTTTTTTTTTTACACGCATTAAAATATGTTAAAAAAATTAGAGAATCATATAAATTGGGACGAAGGTGATAATAATTTATGAGTAAAGCAGTTATGACCTCTAAAAAAAGATCATACCTTACATAAATTCTCTTACATAAAGTAGTATTGTGAATATATGCACCGTTTTTCCGTTATAATAAAATTCTCTTATTTTTACATAAATTTTCATCGTAATCTCATATAATTTACCTAAAAATGGTCTCACGGACGTGATGAATCTTATAACTAATCACTATACAATTACTAAATCCCAACTTTGCGTTCATCAACCACATATAAACGTTATACATATCGGTGACTTGAATTTTAGGTGAACATGAAACCGTAAAGTAGTATAAAAAAATAATTGTGAAAAGTCATATATGATTACTATATGTGATGGTAATCTTGGTTAAGATTAGATACCGACCTAACATCACAATGTTTGTGAAATTAATTCTAATGCAGTCCTTACTTGAATTAATGATATTTATAGTTAAATAATTGGCTCCACTGAAACTAACCTTTGCATGTCAATATCAGCTTGTCTGTCTTTCCAAAGACTCCTCAACTAATCTCATCATCTTTTTCTCCCCTTTATTTCTATCATTTTCATTCAAATTCATGGACTTTAACAAACTCTTTTATATGAGCGTAACAAGATACTTAAGTGATAAACAACTTATCTGTTATCGTTTCATTTTTTTTTGGTTAAATTCGATAAACCTAATTATTTAAAAAAAACAAAATCTTATAAATTATTTTTTAATATTTGAGGGCAGTAACTTGAAATTCACATTAGCTTTAGAGGGCGGTACATAAAAATGAATTACACGAATGTCCAGGCGGGTTTAACATTACATGCATATTGCCAAATACGCTAAGCAACATGCATGTTACAGTTCCCTCATTCTAATCCTCATTCATGGTTCGTTACGCTAAATTCTCACAAACTTCTAGCTTTTCCCTATAAGGTTGAGGGTGAAGCAAAATTTACGCTAGCTAATCTGTTTTAGATTAACTGTTTCGATCTAGCATGGTGTGTAACTAAGCCACCTCTAAATTAAGCATCCAATTTAATAAGTAAATGCTGTTAGAATAGTGCTGCATGTTTTGAATTGAATCTCAAATATGTTCCCGAATAACAAGTATCATATTTTTATTCACGGAACTCATACATCTCATTTATAAGAAAATATCCATTTGAAATTGTTTTGTGAACAATTTTAGAAATTATAGCATTTCTCATGCGATTATAATAAGATGCAAACGTAAATGATCATGATCCAGTGATCAACTTAGTTACGGTTAGTAACCGACTTTACATCATGTTATGACATTCGACTTGTCATTTAGGGTTTCAAATATTAGATATTTAGCATGTTATTGAGTGTATTTTGTCACACTCGGTACACCCAAGCTAAAGAAAACAATAATGTGTGTACATGTTTGTGTGATTTTTTTTCCTTATTACTGAATTGTTTATTTATGCGAGAACGAAGTTTTAATATATTTTTTACATTAAAATCTCATTCTCATTATTCCCCTTAACTTCCCGTTATCCAAACAGACACTTAGGTTGTATTTGGTTGAGGAGAATGGAATGGAATGGAATGGAATGAATAGAAATTAAATGAATACAATTAACATGAGAGGTAAGATTAAAAAAAAATGAGTGGGTGCAAATTTTGTAAGATAGGATTTGGGAAGAAAATAGGTTGGAGGGAGAATGGATCATTCATTTTCAGATTGGTGTGTTTAAACTTTAGTTTAGGTGGTTAGGAATGGAATGATGTAAGGAATGAAATTTTTAAATATTTAACTATATTCTTATTCAAATTCCATTCCATTCTCTCCAATTTGATTCACCCCAACCAAACACAACATTAATGTAAATATATCCTTTTCATAGACATTCCTACGCAGTGATATCCTTGGATGATATTAGAATCTAAAACATGCATTCTCTACCACAGATGCACCATCACTTGTTCATCTATCTGCCCTGCCCCCACAACTATATCACTAAAAATCTTATCTACTTCTGGTTCATCCTTAAAATACTTCAAGATATAGTAACATTTTATTTTACATTTTATATTTGATAATAAAATTAGTCTTGGTCAAAATGGGAGTAACTTACAATACACGTAAAGATGACCAACAAGGCATTTGTCCCTGGACCAGGAGGCACAAAGCAACCCAGCAAATACATATCCAACTTCGCAAGTTCTTAAAAGGTCACTTAATTGTCCATTATACCCCCTATCATCATATTATCCACCGGGGTCATCTTGTAATTTTCGAATTTTCTCAAGGGTAATATCGCCAGTTAACCTCTATGGAGTACAACAAAGGTCTCTTGGTTAATTGGAAGTTCCAAGTGGGTAGAAATTGAATAAAATGTAGTTGTATATTGAGGCGTGCGTTGGCGTGTTAATAAGCTTGGGCACTGCCAAAAGGCATGCAATGAGTACTCATATTGTGATGCTACGTTGGTCAACTATCTGTCAAAGTCAACGTCATCTATACGTTTGCTTAGTTTAAGAAACAAATCACTCTTAGATTTTGGTTTTGAGCCAAACCTAGCTCTCTGCACTAGAATCTCAACTGCATGCTTCTACTCGCACGCACAATTATTTTATTTGTGGCAATTCGAGTAGGCCTTTTTTGGAGTTCGAGTTGATTTCGAGCCAATCATATAAAATTGGAACATAAATTTAGATGCTACAAATAATATGATGTGATGCACAAACTCTTAAAGTACATTTTAAAGATTAAATACTAAAATTTACTGTAACTAGATTGGAGCCGACTTCATACTAGGTGAAGCTAGGCTAGGTGGATGATGATCACGTGCGAAGGAGTGTGAGCGTATCTAACTCGAGTTACGAGGTTCCTAACAAATGGAGAATGCGTTAAGCAACATCCTCTGTTGAGTCAGTGCTAATCTATCCCCAGATTCCAGATTATAGTACTAAACATTTTATATTATTAAAAACCTCAAGTACAAATCCCCACACGAGGAATAAGGAATGAGTCCCCGAGGAAATAAACAAACCCAAACTAATAAATTAAGATATTTCGACGATTAATTACCATTTTACCTAGTATTTTTTTTTAAAAAAACGCTACTTAATTACGTACGAGTCAAGGATAATCAGACAAGAGTAGCTAGCTAGCTAGCTAAGGAATACCTCACCGGCAGTAAAGGTGGTAACAGCCGGCCCTCCATCTTCTCCGCCGTGCCGCATGTTTCTTGTTTCTTTCAGCTTCATTTTTTTAAGAAAAATATTTCCTTCCAATTGTAGATTTGTAAATAAAATTTCTATATTAAGTACTCAAATATTTGTAAATTAACGAAATAGACAACCTTCGTGCTGAAAATGTTGAATATTTGAATTGATCGAACAAGTAATACTTAAATTATTAATATTTTCTTTGTTATTTTTATGAGGAAATTGAGACTTTGAATGTGTTAAATTATAAATGTAAAAATGGATTGAAATTAAACATAAGCCCGTGTTTACCTTATTTTTTCAATAATTAAATTTATATACCGTATAAATGAGTATCTGTTTACAGAAATCTCAACGATAAATGACTGAACTCTTACTATTGAAGTTATCTCATTACACTTCAGTGTTTATCTTATTTTGGATAAACGATTTTAATCAAAAATTAAATAAAGAACATGGAAGACACCGGTTAGAATATTAATTGAGCTAGTGTCCAAAACGCATATGAAGAGAAACGTAAACCAGTGTACTATCCCCGTGGAAGTTACTCCTTTTTCTTTTTCTGTACTTGAATTGAACGTTATGCAGGTAATCGTACTCTTTTGTAAGTCTTGCGTGGCATCCGCATGTAGATTCCACGTATTACAATTATGCTGATAAAGCACGGTTAACAGCCACGTGGCTGTTTCACAAAAGAGACGTGCATTGGTAATCGGGAACAACCCACCTGTCTCCAAACGTCCCAACAAATCTGCAGGCCCCACTTCGAATTTGTTCCATACTGAGTCATGTATTAGCAAATCTTCTAACAAACACTCTAAATTTAAGATCAAGTTATGCCTTTGAATTGGATTTATACGAAACCAATCCTCCAATTCAACACTATTCTGTTAGCTAGTACTCCAAAATTGACCATTTTATCGAATTACACATATTTGTGGAAGTATATACTCCCTTCGTCCTATTTCATGTGACATGGTTTGACTTTCACGAAGATTAAGAAAAGGTAGTAAAAAAAAGTAAAGTTAATTGAAAAGTGGTTAAAGTGATGATACTTCTTAATATTTAATAATAAATTTAAGATAGTGGAGGAAAGTAGTGGGTGTAATAGTATTTATTTAATAAAAAAAGAGTATAAATAGAGAAGTAGTGGATGTAATAGTGAAAAGTAGTGTTCAAAAATAGTAAATATAATAGGTTCATTCTTTTTGGGACGTCCCAAAAAGGAATAAGTTCATATAAAATGGGACAGAGGATAAGAAGATCAAGGTTGGGGACTTCTACCTCGAAGAGCTGAAGAAGGCCTTTAATAAGATACTACTAAGACAAAGGAGGGATCGCAACGTGAGGCCACTTCATCTGAGGGTATGTCAGTAAGTGTCTTTGATCGCATTGGAAAGAAGTTAATTAAGCATGATCTCCACCTCAAACTCGAGAAGCTCACTGCTGACAAGAAGGATAAGCGATCCCATGGTAGAGGCCAAGGCAAGGGTCAAAGTTCTAAGTGACCCCCTTCTCCTCGTTGAGATTGTGAGTGGTCCTACCGTCGTAATGACAAACCCCCATCTCCTCGTCGAGATAGTGAGCGGTCCCATTGTCATCACGATGGACCCCCATCTCCTCGTCGAGATTGTGAGCGGTCCCATTGTCATCATGACGGACCCCCATCTCCTCGTCAAAATTGTAAGGTCCCCTATATGATGTGACTATCGAGATTAAAAGGATGCTTCTTGATGAGATGCTTCTTGGTGAAATACCTCTACGTCGAGGAGAGGGGGGACGCCCCCTATCCTTGAGGAGAGGGGGGACGCCCCCGATCCTTGGCGACAATGAGGAGATTCTCAACTACCTGAGTACACCAGGAAGATCAAGTGACTGTTGCCCATCATGGTCCAACAAGGTCCATGGTAGGGCCAGATCATCCATCAAACAAGCCCCCTGCTTGGTATGGACTTCACTAATATCAGCGTACATTGCCCCAATTTGAAGGAGAACTCATAGTGGGGTTACATTAAATTCTCTTCATTACAAATGGTGTCAACCTCAAATAATACAAAAAGGATGTTGAAACATGTTGATTCCTCATCACATCTATAATGATAATGAGGACTCGGGGGTAGTGGTATTACATAAACACCTCTTCCAACAAGACATTTAAAAAATTACAAGTCCAGCCTCTAGCAATGTGTTAGGTCCGATAAGATTGTAGAGGGGGGGGGGTTGAATACAATCTTTACCTTTTTATCGAAATTTGTCCTTTAAATTAAATTTGATAAAGACAAATTTATCTGCGGAAATATTTAACACAATTTTTCAAGTTGAATATAACTGTATATTAACTTGATGTGGTGTTACAAAATCAGTATAACAACTTATCAAGATGTTAATAACTAATTAGAAAATTCGACATGAACTTTTCTAATTTAGTTAATAATAATCAAGATAAGAACTAGGAAACTTAATTCGCTAGTAGTACAAGAATCACAAATAAACAAGTTCTATCGGATAGAATATCACAAAGATGAAGAACTTGAATTTCTGGGAATTGTTTAAGCTTTGGTGTTCTTGAGAGAGAGAAATCTGTTCTTGATGAAATGTTTCTGCTGTGTTTTCTCCGTTATGACTTAATCTGGTCTGTTCTGATCTTTTATATCAACAACAGGTCTTGCTGGCTTTCTGTAGGATATTTAAATGCTCCAGCATGACTTAAACAGCTTCCAAGACTTGATTTTCCTTCAATAAGACTTACACAAACCTCCATTATGACCTAAAATGTGTCGGTAAGACTTACCAGAATTTCGGTAAGACTTATAACAGCTGGCAGAGGTCGGTAGGACTTAAATCAGGTCGGTAGGACTTAAATCAGGAAAGGCTTCTGTCAGTAAGACTTAAATTAAGTCTTACCGAGTTTTATCCCTTCCAAGACTTAATCAACTTTCTTCCTTTAAGTCTTATTGATCCAATTAATTAGTTAATGTTTTAACTAATTCATATTTAATTGATACAATAATTAATTTAATAAATAAATTAATTCTACCAGAATTAATTCATTTAATTAAATCAACTAAATTAATTTATATCAATTATAAATGAATTTAATTAAATCAATAAATAATTAATTTAATTCTTACAAACCACTAAAGGTAGTAAAGAATTACCACTGATTTGTGTTGACGTTCGATGTACTGTCTGGTTCATGAACGACTAACTTCAATGACGCTTCTTCACTTTTGACTTTAGGTTGTGGTTTATTTCTTCTCTCAATTCTCTTGTACTGTAACTGATCTTCAAACTATCACTCGAAAAATCTCTGTCACTGTTCAAATGAATCCATTAACTTCAATGCTGTACTGGGGCTTGATCAGATAACTGAATCGTCTTCCAGTGTATGACATCAAAACTATAGATTGACTTTTCTTCTTTCTTCTGACAGATAATACTTCTTGAGATTCCTGTGACAGTTCATATGTATATTTACTTATTACAATTTGGTTTAAGTTGATTAGGATCCTCTAACTACAAATAGGCTGAGTCATATGCCTTTCAATCTCCCCCTATTTGTTTGTTAGATAATAACAAGCAAATTCCTAGAGGATACCTCAACTAATCCAACTTAACCAAATGAAAGATAAAACTTTAAATACTAAGTAAATATGAAAAAAAGTTCTGGTTTATATTTAACATTTGCCAGATTCAAACATGAAAGATAAATACAAGATAGATGATCCTCTAGACTGATCATATGATATAAATTCCTATCAAGATTTATCTAAGCTCTAAAGATATAACATGTAGAGCAATTCTTTATCTTCAATTGTCTTCCCTTCTGAATTCTCCTTCTTCTGGCTCATCTGTGACTTGAAGTTTCATGTGTAGATCAGAATCAACAAGACGTTCTCTTCTTGATGACAATCCTTGAGGTAAGACTAAAGGAATTCCAAGCTTCTTTCTCAGTTCACCTTGAAATTTCTTGTAATCTTTTATGTTCGTTTGTGCATAGGAACGGATGTGATCTGCAGCTATTACCTTTTCTTCAGTCAAGTATCCATGATTTCTGAGAGCATATTCAGCATATACCAAGTGCTTTGCATGATGTTCGTATAGCTCATCTGTCTGAAGATTGATTGTGTGAAGTACCTCTCCCTTAAGAAATTTTACTTGTGGAGGTTCCTTAATCACTTCAGGTCCAGCTATTTCAGAAAATTCTTTGAACTTTTCATGTAACAATACACCTAGCTCAGAAGATGTTCTTACCTTAGGCCTAAGTACCCATATCTCTGTCAGTGATCTGTCATAAAAGAACTGAATAGATACTCTGAATGTTCCAACTTTATGACAATCTACAAATATTACTAGCTCATCAGATTTGGGTTCAAATGCAGTAGTTATCCTGATGACTTCTACCTGTAAGGCCTTTATATACATTTCGTGAATTGGATTTGCTAGTTTGAATTCTTCGAGAATTTGTCCAAGACGACGATCTTCATAATCAGAACTCTGAGGTGAATCAATTGCTCTTTGAGCACGTTCCCATTTGTCACCGCTCTTTAGTCTGATGTATGTTTTTCTCTTCTCAACATTTATAGCATGTAGTCGTTGTAATGCTTGCTGTTCAGCTTTCTGAAGTTCTTCATTTCGTGCAATTTGCTCTAAAGATTTTTGAAGTTTTTCTTCTCTCAGTTGCAAATTAGCTTCCCTTTGAGCAAATAATTCTTCAGATTCTTTCTCAGCTTGTTGAGCTTCAAATTCAGATATCACTGGTCCTTCATCTTCCCAGTGACTAAGATCAGGTTCAGGAAGTTCTTCACCTTGATTAGGGAATTCAAGATCAGCAAAAACATCGAAGTTATCCGGTTCACCCGTGTAATAATAACCTGTGTTCTTGTCTTGAATTTCTTCTTCAGTTTCTTCAACTACTTTCTTCCTCTTAACTTCACCTTGGTCAGATTTACCAGATTTTCCTTCTCCTCCCTCTCTTTCTTGAGTAGTTTTATCTTGTGACCCCTTTGATTTCTCCCCCTTAGTTGAGGAATCCTCTACAGACTTATCAGTTGCCCCAGCTTCAGGATCCTGTTCATCATCATCACCACCCTTACTTGTAAAGAATTCAATTTCTTCATTTGTAGGTTTGCGACTTTGACTTACAAGATTAAACAAATGTCTTAACCCTTTAGCCTGGTGTGCATTTTGCTTTTCGATCTGGTCCAGACGAGAATCAGTAGATTCTTGATTGTGCTGTACCTCTGACTGTAGATTATCAAATTTCAAGGAAATCTCAGAAATTAACATGTCTTGAGCAACAGTAATATCTCCAGAGTCATCAAGTGCCTTTTCATGAGAGAGTTCGAGAGATTCTATCTTCTTGGTGAAAGATGTCTTTAAGTAGTTTATGTCCTTCTTCATTACAGCAAGCTGACTGTTGACAGAGGTGGATGTAGAAGATCGCTCACCCACTTGTGCTCTAAGAATTTCTGTTTCAGCCTTGCTGACTGCAAGTTCTTTCTCTAAAGCATTTATCTTTTCTAATAATGAGAGAGTGTATGTGTCAGTGTGTGCGCTCACCTGACGTTCACTTTGAGATCCACTCACCTGAAGTGCATGTGTTTCACTCAATTTTATAGTATTCCTCACATCACTCCTCTCAGATTCCTTAGCTGCTTCCAGATTTGTACCTGCATGTAAAATCACCCTAGCCTCCTCTGGGAAGGTCAATGGTGGTGCAATGGGAGTTCGCAAATCCCTGTCCTTAATCAAATCTACTTGAGCATTTGAAATTGTTGACTGAATTGCTTCAGTAGTAGATTGATCAAGTTGCCTTCCACCTTCTCCAGTCGAAACTGCGAGTGGAAAATCCCTTGTGGGAGCCAGGAGTGTTTGTCCTGGGAGGGGAGATGATGGTTCTATTAAAGTTGGCTGAGAACCAAGATTTCCCTCTAAAGCTTGTGAAGACTCTTCTACCGTAACTATGGTAGGCACTGTCACATTTTCTACGTGCTCTCCTTGCAGTGTGTCCTGAGACTCATTTAAAGGTATGTCTTCCCCCATTGTGAGTAATAGGGGAGGTGTGCTTGACTCACTACAAGGTGCCACGGCCCTATGGCGAATTTCAATAGAATCATCCTGTTGAGAAGATGATTCTAGTAACTGTGTAACGGCCATATCAATTTCCATATCCTGTTGGGAGGATATAGACGGGCTTACAGTTGCCTTAGTTTGAGTTCTACTTTTCTTTTCTAGAGGCAGAGCTGTGGGTTCACTCATACTGCCACTACTGATTCGACTTCTTTTTACTTGCAATTTCTTTCTGGAGTGAAAAGATATGAGTTTTGGTGGTTGAGTGTTTGGCTCTACGACCTTGGTTAGAGGTTGTGGTACTACAACCCCTTGGTCAGACCTACCAACCACTTGGGTTCCAGAAACAGATTGAGAAGCAGTAGTAGTTTGAGGAACAGAAGGCAATACCTGATCAGTTGATTCCGCAACAGTCTCTGATAAGATGGGTTGATCCAATTCAGGTTCAGGGACAGATGCAGTTTCTTGCACTGGATGTTCAACAACAAGAGCAGCTGGCTGAGGAACAATTTGCTGAGCAGGTTCAACTTGTTGATTGCCTTGATTTTCATTATCAACAAGTATGTTTTCCACTGGTGGTTCAGGGTTTAGTTCTGGTTGTTCAGGTTCTGGTACAGGTTCAATAACAGGTAGTTGTATATAGTTTGACATGTATTGGGTGACAACTACAGGTATGTTTGTGAATTTTGGCTTGTTGCTGTACTCAGTGAACAATCTGGTAGTAGGTTTACCTGACGCCAGTGATTCTCCATTCAGAAATTGGGCTTGGTTTTCTAGTTCCACAAGATGATTAAAAATCAATGAGAAGAATCTTGGATAATAACATGAAACTTTATGTCCATTATCAAAATTCTTCTTTGCATTAATGATTCTTCTAACCATCGGAACACACAGTAGTCTGCCAATATTAATCCTTCGGTTGTGTGCAACTGCATATCCAATATGCTGCAAGAAAGATGGTAATACCCCGAAGTTCCCTTTCGTAGTATTGGCAAAGACTCTACCTAGTGTGTCAAACAGATAATCCCATTCCTGAACAAAGTTCTTTTTATTCCAGACAGTTTGATCAGGACTGTCTTGATAGAATACACCATTTAAAAAATTTATCATTTCTTGATCTGATGGTAATTCTTCGAAATTATCAGTTGGAAAGTTTAAGACCGTATTTATAACATTTTCATCCACTGTGTACTGACTGTCTCCTACAGAGAAGACAAATGACCTGTTATCATTAGAAATGACAGCAGTAGTACACATGATTCGCAAAGGTTCGTATTTCAGAGGAGCATCCAAGCTCAAAGCATTGCGAACCAGTGAATTTTCATTTAAAAACCGAATCCACGGTCGAAAACGTTCAACTGAACATTTTTCTCGATCAAAATAACCGATTAAATTATGTTTAATAATTTTCAAATCGATCAGCCATTTTAATCAAGATTTATTTTCTTTGAAAATTTCAGATTTTACAAAATAATGATTTAAAAATTAATTTTTCGAATTAATAATTAATTAAAAATTCGAAATAATTAAAAGTTCTTCAAAAATTCTGAAAATTTCACACAATGATCTCCTTACACACACAAACACACGTATATTTTTAGATTTTGCAAAATCAAAGCCAGTTTTTCTGAAAAACAGATCGAATTTTCGAGATTTTTCCGAACCGTAATTCTTCAAAACCGAATGAAAACTTGATTCCAAACAATCAAAACGTAGATAATCAACCAAGGAATCGAGTTATAGAATCAATTCGTGATTATCAGCAAAAATCAAGACGAAAAATGGGCATGAACTCGTGTATATACGCGTGTATATATGTGTGTATCTCAGAGGTTCTATAAGACTTAACTTGATAGATAGACTTAAAATGAAAATAAGACTAAAACTATTCTAACTGCTATATATATATACTAGTAGTTGAATAAGACTTAAACTATTATTAAGACATAACTGTTAACTATACATATATACGATTAAGACTTAATTAAAGACTCGAATAAGACTTAATATAAACAAGACATAACTGACTGTTATGATTAAGACTTAAAAAAAAATCGAATAAGACTAAACTAAAAACTCGCTAAGACTTAAGTTAAAAACTCGGTAAGACCTATTTACAAACAGGTTATGAATAAGACTAAAACCTATCTTGAACACCTAAGTCGAACTTCTAGATCTAAGTCGAAATTCGAGATAGACTTAACCTAAGTCGAAATTCGAGATAGAGTTCGAGTTAGTAGTTAACTCGAACAAAGACCTATCTCGAACACCTAAGTCGAAATTTGAGATGAATTTCGAGTTAGAAGTTATATGACTTAATCTAACAAAACTCAGTAAGACTTAACCTATTTAAGTCATACCGATTTTTATAAGTCATACTGAGAGTTTTAACTAATTTTTAAGTCATAATTACTATAAACAAACATTAAAAACACTAAAAAAATATACAAATAACTTATAAAAATAATAAAAATATTATATAAAATTAAACAAATAATAAAAATAATTATACATACCATATGCTAACCTATTAACGAAAACAAAGCAATATTAACAGGACAAACATTACAAAACATATGATAAATTAATTAATAAAATAGAAATTAATATTTACAAATATTCTAAAAACATAGAAGTATGAAATATTAAATAATATGAATAAACAAAGTGAAACATAATTAAACAAACAAGAAAATCAGATGGTAAAATAATTATACAAGTGATTTCAAACAACAAATATTCACAGAAAAATCACTTGTAAAATTATTAAAGATCAAATTTCAGATATTAATTACTAGGACTGTTTAACATACCCAATTCACTAACAATTCTAGTGAATGAGGATTCATTAAGCGACTTAGTAAAAATATCTGCAGTTTGATCTCCAGATCTTACAAATAGTAGTTCCACTGTACCATTCATTACATGCTCTCTTATAAAATGATACCTTATGTCAATGTGCTTTGTCCTTGAGTGCTGGACAGGATTGCTTGCGATTGCTATGGCACTTGTATTATCACATAAAATAGGAATATTTTCCAATACAATGCCATAGTCCATTAATTGATTCCTTATCCATAAGATCTGAGCACAACAGCTTCCAGCAGCTATATATTCAGCTTCGGCTGTAGAGTTGGAAACTGTTTGCTGTTTCTTACTGAACCAGGATACCAACCTTCCACCTAGGTATTGACAACTCCCAGATGTACTTTTCCTGTCTACAACATTTCCTCTATAGTCAGAATCTGTATATCCAATTAAAGTAAAACCAGATTCATTAGGGTACCAGATGCCTAAATTAGGCGTACCCTTTAGATATCTTAAGATTCTTTTAACAGCAGTGAGATGGATTTCTTTAGGGTTCGCTTGGAACCTTGCACACATGCATGTGGCAAACATTATATCTGGTCTACTAGCAGTTAGGTAAAGCAATGAGCCAATCATACCTCTATAGCCTGTGATATCTAGCTTGGCAGAACTTTCACATAAACCAATTTTGACAGCTATAGTTGATGGTGTCTTTGCTGATGAGCACTCCTCCATGTGATATTTCTTGAGGAGCTCCTTGATGTACTTAGATTGACAAATAAATATTCCATCTTGTCTCTGACTTATTTGTAATCCAAGAAAGAATTTCAGTTCTCCCATCATGCTCATTTCAAACCTACCCTGCATTAACTTAGAAAACTTCTTGCACAGAAGCTCATTAGTAGACCCAAATATAATATCATCCACATAGACTTGGACTAGTATTATATCATTCTTATGTCTTTTAGTGAAGAGCGTTTTGTCTATGACACCTCTTATAAAACCATTTTCTAATAGAAATTCAGAAAGAGTGTCATACCATTTTCTTGGGGCTTGCTTAAGACCATAGATAGCTTTGTAAAGAAAGTAAACATAGTCCAGATGATCTTGATCTTCAAAACCAGGAGGCTGTTCTACATACACTTCTTCATCTAGCTTACCATTCAGAAAGGCACTCTTGACATCCATTTGATAAACTTTGAATCTTGAATAGGATGCATATGCCAAGAATATTCTGATGGCCTCAAGTCTTGCCACTGGAGCATAGGTCTCATCATAATCAATGCCTTCAGCTTGAGAATAACCTTTAGCTACCAGTCTTGCTTTGTTTCTTATCACAGTGCCATCTTCATCTAGTTTGTTTCTGAATACCCATCTTGTGTCCACCACTTTTCTATCTTTAGGTCTAGGTACCAGCTTCCATACTTCTAGTTGCTTAAATTGATTGAGTTCATCTTGCATAGCAATCACCCAATCAGGATCAGATAGAGTTTCTTCTACTTTCTTAGGTTCCATAACAGACAGAAACCCAGAATAATTACATTGATTCTGATAAGCTCTTCTTGTTTTCACACCAACATCTGGATCACCAAGAATCAGCTCAAAAGGATGAGCTCTATTCCAAACAGTTTGTCTGGGAAGAATTGATCTTGACGATTCGCCTTGATCTTCAGTATGATGTTGAGTATGACTTGTTGACCCTTCATTATCTCCCCCTGAGTTGTTGCCATTTTGACTTGTTGATGGTTCAAGAGTATCAGTGGTGTCTTGAAAATTATCATTGTTTTCACCAGCATCACCTTGATCATTACCACCAACATTTGGATTATTATTATCAGCAACAACGTCAGGTTGATTGTCATCATCTGAATCTGAGTCTGACATATCATCAAACTTAAGCTTTTCAGATGAATCTTCATTTTGGATATTTGGGAGTTTCGTGTCATCAAATGTAACATTGACACTTTCCAAAGTTTTCTGTTGATCAATAAGATACACCTTGTAGGCTCTTCTAGTATAACCAATAAATATTGCTTCATGTGCTTTTTCTTCAAATTTACCACCTTGATCATCTCCTTCTTTCAGCACAAAGCATTTTGTCCCAAATACATGGAAGTACTTGAGAGTTGGTTTCTTGTCATGTAGAGCTTCATATGGTGTCTTCATTAAGTCTTTATTGATAAGTGTTCGATTCTGGGTATAGCATGCAGTGTTGACAGCTTCAGCCCAAAAGCTCAATGGAAGCCTTGATTCACTTAGCATTGTACGTGCAGCTTCAATCAAGGTTCTATTCTTTCTTTCAACTACCCCATTTTGCTGAGGAGTTCTGGGAGCCGAGAACTGTCTAGTTATACCCTTTTCAATGCAAAAGTCATTTAGAACTGCATTCTTGAATTCAGTTCCGTTGTCTGACCTTATAGCTCTTACTGGACAATTAGAATCCAGCTCAATTAACTTAATGTGATCAACTACCAGTTGTGGAGTTTCATCTTTTGAGTTCAGAAATAGTACCCATGTGAATTTTGAGAAATCATCAACAATCACTAGAGCATATCTCTTCCTTGACATAGACATCACACTAACTGGACCAAACAAATGCATATGGAGAAGTTGTAATGGTTCAGTTATTGATGATATGTTAGTGCTCCTGTGAGTTGCCCTTTTTAACTTCCCTTTTTGACAAGCATCACATAGACCTTCCTGAGTAAATTCAATCGAAGGTAAACCTCTCACCAACTCTCTTTTCACTAGAGAATTCATTGTTTTGAAGTTAAGGTGTGAAAGTTTCTTGTGCCATAACCAACTTTCATCAGTGGATGCCTTTGAATAAAAACATCTAATTTCTTCTGTGCTTCCAGAATTCATATTGGCTATGTACAAGTTTCCTTTTCTTACTCCAGTCAACTGTGGCCTTTCATTTCTCTTGTGTGATATTAGACAATTCTTCTTGTTGAAATGAACTTCATAACCTCTGTCACAGAATTGACTAATACTGAGCAAATTGTGCTCAAGGCCGTTCACAAAAGAGACATCTTCAACGATAACATTTCCAGCTTCTAATCTGCCATATCCATCAGTTTTACCTTTGCTGTTATCTCCAAAGGTAACGACTGGGCCAGCCTTCTCCACCACATCTGTCAGCAGGGCTCTATCTCCGGTAATATGCCTTGAACATCCACTGTCCAGAATCCACATGACTCGTTCAACCTGTTTCAAACCCTGCAATGACAAATTGGTTAGACTTTCTTCGGAACCCAAATTTGATTGGGTCCGGAGTACTTAAAGAATTGACCTTTACCAGGTAAAGCAACACTTTTTATCTTAACAACATTTTCTTCAGGTACTGGACATTTAACCCTGTAAACAGCTTTAACTTGTTTTGGTTTAAGCTTGGGTAACCATGTCTTCACCATATCCTGAGAAAGACTTGAAGTCTTAATCTTAGAATTAGGTGGTGTTACAGTCCTGGATCTAACATGTTTATTTCTGCTCATCTGCTGTCTAGGAGCATTCTTATCAACACATGCATGATTACCGTTAAAGTAAGCAGACATTATATTAAAAGCACAAGACATGCAATTAACAGCATCGCATTTCTTATGAGCAGTATCAATAACAGGAATAGCATGCATGGTAGATTTGTTGTTGCATTTATTCATGTTGTTACTTCTGCTACTAGTTTTCAATGAACTAGTAGACTCACCAACTCTTTCTGCTTTTACAAACACAGTCTTTCTATCTTTATCATTTTTAACAACTTGATTACTTTCTAAGAATACGCCATTAGCTACATCCTCAATGCGCATCTCTTCCTTAATGATTAAAGATGTTGTATCCAAAGGTTCTGCTATGGATTTCTTAAAGAGTGGATTACTAACACTCTTAAGCACTAATGGTATACCCCTATCTACAGCACTGACACGGTTAGGGGTAATAATGCTTTTACGTCCAATAGCTTCATTATAATCAAACCCAATTCCTACAGTTTGATTAATTGCTTGTTGGTTAAACAACTCTTTAGCCACTTTACAAGAATTAGAAGTAGCACTAACCCTTATTTCTAGTTCAGCTATTGTTTCACGTTGTTGAACCACTATCTCTGCTAGAGACCTCTCAAGTTCTTTTAGCATTCTTATTTCTGATTTTTGTATAACATGGCAATTTTGTACATCATGTAATTCTGATAATTGATTACTAAGATCTGTATTTAACAAATTTAGCCTTTCAATCTCTCTATTAGCATTACCTAGTGTATCAGTAAGTTGATAAATATATTGACTTTCAGTACATGATACCTCAGATGATGTACCACTGGAGTTATCAGATTTTGCCATCAGGGCAAAATTACCATACTCTTCATCTTCAGAGTCTGTATCATCCCAACTCTTTCCAGCAGCCACATAGGCTCTACCTGTCTTCTTCTTCTCAGATCCAAAGTCTTTTCTTTGGTTTTGTTTAGGCTTCTGACATTCAGTAGCAAAATGTCCAAGTTCATTACAGTTGTAGCATCTAATTTTACTTCTTTCAACTGTTCCAGTTTTGTAACCTCCTCTGTTACTTGAGGATGAAGAACCTCCTCTCTGGAACCTGTTATAGTTAGATTTGTACCTAAACTTGGGATTCTTCCTGAATCTGAAGTTACTGAATTTCCTTACCAACAAAGCCATGGACTCATCTTCCAACTGATCTAGTTCTTCTAATGAATAGAAGTCACCTTCATCTGGACTAGCATTCGTTTGACCAACTTCAACTTCCAGCTTGCCACTGTCAACACTACAAGGTTGAATAACCTTATCTTCCACTTCCTGTTTGTTCTCAACAATAAGAGCTGTAGAAGTATTAGCAATTCTTCCTTTTCCATAAATCTCCTTTTGTTGAGATTGTTCCAGTTCATAGGTTTTTAAAACACCAAAGAGTCTTTCTACAGTAATTTCACTTAGATTCCTCGACTCTCTGATAGCTGTAATTCTATGTTCTAGATGAACAGGCATTGACAGTAGAAATTTTCTGTTGATCTCTTTCTGAGTGTAGTACTTGCCATGCATCTGTAAATTGTTGACAAGTTTGTTATATCTTTCAAACACATCTTGAATACTTTCATTGTATGCTGATCGAAAGTGTTCATACTCAGATGTCAGAATTTCTAGTCGATTCTCCCTAACTTCCTCTGTTCCTTCATTCACAGTTTCAATGGTTTCCCACATGTGCTTTGCTGTCTTGCAGTTAATCACATGACTGTACATCACAGAGTCTAGAGAATCTATTAAAATCAGTCTTAAATTAATGTCAAGTCCAGCTTCCTCTCTTTCAGCAAGAGTGAATTCAGAAGAATCTTTTTGTACAAGCTTTGCAGGGGTAACAACTTTTCCATCAGTAACAACTTCAGGAGTTAATCCAAAAGGTATTATTGGTCCTTCTGATAAGACTTTCATGTATTTAGGATTTGCAACCTCGAGGAACATTAACATTTTGTTCTTCCACATATCATAACTGTTTTTGTCATAAATGGGAATTTTCACAGTTCCGACTTTAGAAGACATGATGAATTTTTTAAGAGAGTTAAAAAATTCGGGGATGATTTTTAATCGAGTAAAATGGGATCGTTGATTTGTGTATCAATCAATCGGCTCTGATACCAATTGTTAGGTCCGATAAGATTGTAGAAGGGGGGGTTGAATACAATCTTTACCTTTTTATCGAAATTTGTCCTTTAAATTAAATTTGATAAAGACAAATTTATCTGCGGAAATATTTAACACAATTTTTCAAGTTGAATATAACTGTATATTAACTTGATGTGGTGTTACAAAATCAGTATAACAACTTATCAAGATGTTAATAACTAATTAGAAAATTCGACATGAACTTTTCTAATTTAGTTAATAATAATCAAGATAAGAACTAGGAAACTTAATTCGCTAGTAGTACAAGAATCACAAATAAACAAGTTCTATCGGATAGAATATCACAAAGATGAAGAACTTGAATTTCTGGGAATTGTTTAAGCTTTGGTGTTCTTGAGAGAGAGAAATCTGTTCTTGATGAAATGTTTCTGCTGTGTTTTCTCCGTTATGACTTAATCTGGTCTGTTCTGATCTTTTATATCAACAACAGGTCTTGCTAGCTTTCTGTAGGATATTTAAATGCTCCAGCATGACTTAAACAGCTTCCAAGACTTGATTTTCCTTCAATAAGACTTACACAAACCTCCATTATGACCTAAAATGTGTCGGTAAGACTTACCAGAATTTCGGTAAGACTTATAACAGCTGGCAGAGGTCGGTAGGACTTAAATCAGGTCGGTAGGACTTAAATCAGGAAAGGCTTCTGTCAGTAAGACTTAAATTAAGTCTTACCGAGTTTTATCCCTTCCAAGACTTAATCAACTTTCTTCCTTTAAGTCTTATTGATCCAATTAATTAGTTAATGTTTTAACTAATTCATATTTAATTGATACAATAATTAATTTAATAAATAAATTAATTCTACCAGAATTAATTCATTTAATTAAATCAACTAAATTAATTTATATCAATTATAAATGAATTTAATTAAATCAATAAATAATTAATTTAATTCTTACAAACCACTAAAGGTAGTAAAGAATTACCACTGATTTGTGTTGACGTTCGATGTACTGTCTGGTTCATGAACGACTAACTTCAATGACGCTTCTTCACTTTTGACTTTAGGTTGTGGTTTATTTCTTCTCTCAATTCTCTTGTACTGTAACTGATCTTCAAACTATCACTCGAAAAATCTCTGTCACTGTTCAAATGAATCCATTAACTTCAATGCTGTACTGGGGCTTGATCAGATAACTGAATCGTCTTCCAGTGTATGACATCAAAACTATAGATTGACTTTTCTTCTTTCTTCTGACAGATAATACTTCTTGAGATTCCTGTGACAGTTCATATGTATATTTACTTATTACAATTTGGTTTAAGTTGATTAGGATCCTCTAACTACAAATAGGCTGAGTCATATGCCTTTCACAATGCGACATCTTGTGATGTGCGGCCTCTCGGCCCCATAGGCGATGATCTATAAGTCTATACTATGCGGAACTATGTCAACTCGTATGCTAAGGTCAATCTTTCAGCGATCAGGATCATTTGAAGACCCCATCAGCTATCCTAAAACACTTGGAAAAATTTAACAGATATAGAGAGGCGTTATGGAGGAATCTATACATGCTAAAATCGTGCAACATGAGTCCCTTGTGCAAGCAGATGCGAGGTCTATGGTACTTTGCAATATTATAAACATCAAATAAGGGAACATCGATAAAGCAAGCCAATCCGGGTTCAAGGAGCATCCAAATAAGTAAAAGAAATTAAGTCTACAAGTGCGAGGCAAATAAAGGGAGTGCCCGCATCTCCACTGAGTCTAGCAGATAAAGGCATAAAAGGAAATCATGGGGATCCATTTGTCGCTTCCTCATTTATCTCCATCTTGAGGTTATCAGCAAACTTTCCAGTTTCTGCGCCCAACCTGTACAATCAAAGTCATCACTCTTTTCTACAATCTACATACAAGGCACGCGTCTAATTGTAAAGCAGGAGGAGGCCTATGAGGCTGCGAGGAGGAGGCCTCTCATCATATGAGGCTGCGAGGAGGAGGCCTCTCAACATATGAGGCTGCAAGGAGGAGACCTCTCAACATATGAGGCTGCGAGGAGGAGGCCTCTCAACATATGAGGCTGCGAGGAGGAGGCCTCTCAAAATATGAGGCTGCGAGGAGGAGACCTCTCCACATATGAGGCTACTAGGAGGAGGCCTCTCAACATATGAGGCTGCGAGGAGGAGGCCTCTCAACATATGCGGCTGCAAGGAGGCCTCGCAACATATGAGATTAGGAGAAGGAGGTCTCTCAACATATGAGGCTGTAAGGAGGCCTCGCAACATATGAGGCTGCAAGGAGGCCTCGTAACATAGGAGGCTATGAGGAGTCCTCTTATCATAATAACGAGGAGTAAGCTCGGAGGAGAGTCCTCTCATCATATTCTAAAAAGAACTTGAAGACACAAGTGGAAGCGTGAGCTCATATATCAGCTAAACAGAAGACAGATTTCACAATTTATGACCACAAGGCCCTATGGGGTCATCTCTCAAGGTCCCTGCAAGATCATATTGTGCTTGGAAGGACCCTTCGAGGTCACCATCACTCATATATACTTGGTTTCACATTAATTGGAAGACATCACTTGATTCCACATTGCATTGAGAATGACAACATGGAATGGGGGGTAGTTGTTATGCCCGAATCTGGGCACAAGTTCTAAATAGGACCAATGGACTACACTGCTCGAATATCTCTTAATGGGCTCAAATATTGAAGATGGATCAACAACACATGAGGCCTAATCTAGGGAACGCCTCGCCTCACCTCTATCTCTTGAAGATGCTATTTCATCTCAGGGGTCGCCTCACTATGACCTCCTGCTAATACTCAAGACGGCGTCTCATGCTAGGCCTCTAGGCGTCTCAAGCTAGCCCGGCCTCAAGATCGCATCTATAGGGATTACCTCTCGTATAACTCCCGTCAAGGGATCGCTTCGCTACGACTTCCCTCCTTGGGATCGCTTCGTACTATCATCACATCCACATATTACACGAGATCGCTATCTCATTCTCTGCTGGAAGGCTCATGACGCAGCCCCTCGAGGTCGCATGAGTATCAATACACTTGGGTCCGCTTCGCATGACTCAACCCCTCGAGGTCTCATGCTAGGCCCTTGCTACTTCTCTACTAGCCTCGCTTGAGAGGCCTCAACTCTAGCCATGCGAGACCATCGGTTTCCTTCTTTGGGCCATGGATCATAGGCGAAATTAATGACTCATTGCCACATCAGCCCTAAAACGAGTGGGCTTGGGCCATGACTTATCTTCTAAAACCCTAGCCCGTCTAGGTAACTTCTTCTCTAAGAACTACGTACGGCTTGATCCCTATAAATAGGATACGTAGGCACCTTGTTATGGATGATTGACAGCTCACCCCTGAAAACACCATACAAGATCAGCCACAAAAAATCACCAATCTCCTTCCGTGTTCTTCGTGTTCTTAGCAAAATATCCGTATTTTGCTCCGTGATTTCAGCAAACCTCCAAAATATTGTTATACAATATTCTCCCTATAACAAATAGCATTCGGAGAAGATAAAATGCATGATGAAATATATTGAAACTTATAATAAGTTTAACCTTTTTTTTATATATATAATTTGATGTTCCGTTCTACTTTCGCGTACCTCGTATCACCATTAATCCAAAAGATTACTAGCACATTCATGTCCATTAAACGTGATAATTTACTTACTTTTGTGTCTTGCAATAGATTCAAATTTATGATTTTGGGATGATAAATCTCAATGTAATTATAATAAGCTTAACTTAGAGACCAGGTTGAATGAGTGTGAGAATGCGGCATGCAGGCAGGCCATGTGAGTTACTCCATAGATGTACTCCAAGAAAGAGTGTTAAAAACTGTTAGCTAGTACGATTGATAGAGTAAAATATAATTTACCACACATACATGTAGGTGGAAATTGGAATACGAAAACTAATAACTTGTTAGATGTACAAAATTTGCCCATCTAAAGTCGATTAACTTACCAATCAGTCATGACACAAACACATTACTTGATCACATGTATGCTTGCTTCAAAGCTAACTAGGCCAGGGACTAGAGCTATTGCTTTTGCATGTTATATTTGGTACTTGTTTGCTTCTTGTTTAACTGATAATCATTAATCATCACTCATATATATTGGTTATTCAATCTTCTCGTCAAATTTATAATTTAGTTAACACAAATAATTTAAGTTTTTGCAGTTGAATTACTAAGAATACGGAAAAATGTATTTGTAAATAATTTTGAAGTCATCGCAATTTATCTTAACAGAAAAGTCGAAATAACAATGGTCGAGACAATTATGCAAGCAAAACAATGTAGAAATGAGTAGGGACCCAATACAGCTAGCAAGCTTGAGAGTAGAGGAAGTGTGGGATGTCTTTTTACTTGTCTAAAGGAAAATGTTCATTCTTCCTCCCTTTTATCCAACACGGAGAAGGTATCACGGACATTTAGATTGATTGATACCACTCAACACCCAAATTCCATCTTCAGTTTGCCCCCCATGCTTTTCAACCTCAGAGTCATTAACAAGATCTTTCACATTTATACTGGATTACCACTCTCGCACGCATACATTTAGATTGATTGATACCACTCCATAATTTGTTTTTCGTTCATTCTCGTTCATTTCGAAATTTATTCAAAAACGAGATTTTAACCGGACCGATTTCTCCTAATTTCTCCCGCACACTTTAAAGAATCTCTTGCTAATGTATTGTCAGCTTCAACTACAGGTCCATTAATTTATCAAAACTTAAACATGCTCTTATTTTTGTGTAGAGATATCAGATATGTGGATTTAAATCAATCAGACGTGCGTCCATCACTCCATCCACATAAGCTTTCAACGTACCAGAGTCGTGCTAGTTCCGACAAACAAAAGGTTACGACATTGAATCCGCCTCGTTAATCCTAAATTAAATTATTCATGCAAGCTTTTAATATTAGATAAATGTTTAGAGAATCAAATGATTTTCTCAAAAACTTATTCAAAATGATTTGATAGGAGCAATAAATGAAATGTATTCCCTGTATTACATCATTTTCATCGATTAAATCTTCATATTTAACATATCATCACCTATCACATCATTTTGTAAAAATTTTTGGAAAAATTATTTGTTTTTTTTAACATTAGTCTTGATACTAAACATTAATCTTGATATTAAACAATTCGAAACCTAACATTAATCTTGATATTAAACAATTCGAAACCTAACAACTACTTCTCATAAAGAATTGTAATGCAAGCAGTATTTTATTAAAAAGACAAAAATGCTTTCTCGTTCTTGGGAAAAGGATTTCTTATGTAATGTACTCTCTTTAATCTTTATATATGCTGATTTCTATATGGTCCGAATTTGCATACTTAGCGTTTCTAGAACCCTTGTCTTTTCTTATGACTTAGGAGTGATTTAAAAATTGATTCTCGAGTATGCATTTCATTTTAAATAATATTAAATTCTTGACTATCGGTTTTGAATTATCATTTCAATTTTTTTATTTATATTAATGTTTAATATTTTAAATTTCAAATAAAATCGAATCCAAATTATTTATTATCCAAACATATTATTTGGTCAAATCCAAAATTTCGAATGAAATCCAGATTTTCAAACATGTTACAAAGAAATTTATTGAACAACTAATACTTTTTCAATAATAAACAAAAACTATATCAATAATAAGCGCGATCGTTTTTTTTTAAAAAAACATAAAGCTATGAAAAAGCAATACAATGTTGAACCCTATTTTTGAAACTTATGAACTTCTAAATTAGGGAACTGATTACCAAATATTGAGATGTATAAAATCTATTTATATGTTCACAAGACTAGAGTCAACATGCTAAAAAATTAGTCTAATGATAATTAACATCAAGATTAAAACTAAATTAATGTCATTATCATGTTTTGCTTACAGATGCCGACCGAGCTAGTAGGAATGTGAGTACGACCGACGACGGGTGCTTTCTACGACACATTCTATCATTTTTCAATTAAAAAAATTGGGTTAGCAGGGCTATCTGTTGTTTCCTTTGACACTATTATAGCATAATTCGTTAAATAATTTGTTTTTAAATATAGAAAATGAACTACTTTGTTAATTAATCGAGTTTAGTCTGCATCAAAACTTGATTATTTATTAATTTAGTCCCTAGTCTTCTCAATTAGCATGCAAAACTGCAGACGCATACAAGCATGCCGATCCCATATTTCTTGATGTTTGGTGGGCTAATTAAATGGAGTAATATTTTTATGACCAATCAATTAATTAATTAGGCTGTAAATGGTAGCAATTACACGAAAAATAAAAATATTAGGGAATCCAAAAAAATGTATAAAAAATTATTTGAAATTGATAATTTCTTTAAATAAATTATAGGATCTCGCGTATTCATGTGCATTCATAAATCAAATATTGTTATGTGTCCATCACATTATTAAAAAAAACTGAAAAATTTGTTTGAGTTCCCTATACATTACTTAGGAACAAAAGCTTTTCTCAACCATTCTAGATCTTTTAAATATTTCGATACTTAAATATAAATTATTTAAAAATAATGATCAATCTTGTTAAGTTTGTGAATGGATAGGAACTGTTATCAAAATTATCAACCACTTCACTTAAATAGATTGACGTGATGAAAATTAAATTAAATTCCACGGCGACGTGGTCCAAAGGCCGGCGAATTTACGTGCCATACGCGACGTTGATTAGTATTTAGGTTTCATTATCAAACAACTTCAACTAGTAAATTTTCATGTCATCAGTCCATGCCAGGTTAGATTATTAGACTAATTTTATGATAATTAATATACTTTACACACATTAATATCTAGGTCGGAGTGAGTACGTAATTTTTTTTTTTTTTATAATATTCGAATTAACTTTTAAGCACCTCAATTAATTTAAAGAATTCGAAAACTGCTGAAATCATTTCTATTCCTATAATTAATGAGTTTATATTACTTCCATACAACGTTCTAAAAATTCACGATTTAGCCGATTAATCCTTTATATGGTAATCAATCAATTCGATTTTTGAAATTCGATTAATCCTGTAAATTTATTTAAATGATATGTTTAATTATAAATTAGACTAATATATTAAATATTATTATAATATTCGACTGATTAATCCCCGATTACTCAATTAATCTTAAATGAAATCGATACTTCAATCAATTTATATCCATTACCAATTTTTACAACCTTACTTCCATACGTACGTAAAATGTCAAACTGAATAGCTGAATGCCTGAATAAAGACAAAATAAAGTGCGGCAAATAGTTATAAAAATAGAAATGGCAAGTAAAAAACAAACAAAAAGTAACTGAATCATCTGTTACTGCTGACTCACCCTCTTTCAACCTCAAGTGAACTGAGTCATGAACATTGCCCAAAACTCGGTACCTGAACTGATTTTGTAACATCCCAAACTAGCCCACGCGCTCTCTTCCAGCGCGTGTTATTCACATTCACCATATTTTTTTTTTTAACTACTCTTATGTGCCTTACAATTCACCATACTAATTCAGACAACAATAGTATATGTAACCGTCAAATAAACTAACCATCCGTTCGTATTTTCAACATAAATGAGATTCAAAAGTTTACATATTTGTCAAAAAAAAAAAAAGTTTACATAAACGAAAACAAGAATAATTTAATTACTATACATGAATAATACTTTGATACCCAAGTTAATATAATCCAAAAATATCACTTCATGCAATTCGATCAATTCGAAAGACGGGTAGCAGATTCATACGGGATGAGAAAAATAACGACTGTAATATTTGGAAATTGGAACAACAGTCGGTAAATACTCCAAACGAGAAAGAAGAAGAAACCGACGTGGAAGGACGGACGGATGAGAGGATCTGGTCAGCATAATTTGACCAAGTACAAATTAAAAAACAAGTACAACAAGGGATATAGTAGTAAATAAGTACGTAAACTAGGGCTATATAAACTTAACACTCTCCTTTATCTCTTTGTTGTTCTAATCTGCTCCCTTATATAAACCGCTTCAGATTTCATTTTTGACTTGGCCTTATCTTCAAGGACAGACATATACTCAATATCCTCCATATCTATTCTTAAACACCCACATACACATGATTTACATGTACGTGTAGATACGTGGTACATAGGATATTAGTATATCATATTTTCGATTTTTCGTGTTGTTACGAATTTTCTCGGTATACATTTGGGTTAGGGTAAGGAGAAATGAGAACAAGGAGAGGATTGTGTTATCCAAGAGTGGATATGTGGTCGGGAAAAACTGTTGTAAAGAGGTCGAGAGACTTTTCCGGTGATCTTACGTCGGTGACTTGCCGGAAACGTCATAAGAAAATTGATTTTTTAGATAATCTACCTGATGATCTTGTTCTTACCATCCTTTCTAAACTCAGCTCCTCCGCCGCTTGCCCCGCTGATTTTGGCCGTGTTCTAGTAACGTAAGCTTTCATTTTTCCTATATATTTTTGACACTAATTTTTTTCCTTTAAAAAAAAAATATATTTTGTTATATGAATGTAGCATTGGAACCCTAATGAGTTGTGTGTATATATAAACAGATGCAAAAGACTCAATGACTTGGGACTACGTTCTATGGTGTTGGCGAAAGCTTCACCGAAAGTTTTTGCCGTTAAAGCTTGCCACTGGTCGGAATCAACTCACCGCTTTTTCAAAAAATGTGCGGAGGCTGGAAATGTCGAAGCTTGTTACACTCTTGGCATGGTAAGCATGCTTTTAAATATTTTTTTGTTACGATGAAATTTAAATAATCACGCACATATATTTTATCGGAAAATCAAATTCTCGATCTTTGTTACGGATAAAAATTTATGTAACAATACGTGTAGGTGAAATGAAAGAAATGATGTATCTAATATTTGTTTTGCTTAAACAGATTCGATTTTATTGTCTAAACAACCGGGGCACGGGAGCATCACTATTAGCGAAAGCCGCGATTAAGTTGCACGCTCCGGCACTCTATGCACTTTCTGTTATTCAATTCAATGGCAGTGGTGGCTCGAAAACCGACAAAGATCTTCGAGCCGGGGTGGCTCTATGCGCTCGAGCCGCCTTTCTTGGCCACATCGATGCGTTGCGTGAACTAGGCCATTGTCTCCAAGATGGCTATGGGGTGCGCCAAAACATAACAGAAGGGCGCCGCTTCTTGGTCCAAGCCAACGCTCGTGAGCTAGCCGCTGTTTTAAACACGGCTCCAGAAGCTCTTACTTCTGGCTCATGGCTGGTGTGGAACCCACTACCGAGCCATCGTCATGTTAATTTAGCTGGCTGTTCTAATTGTCCGTTGCTTAGTGACTTTGGCTGTAATGTTCCTGAGCCGGCTCCTCAGCCGGCTAATCAGTTTTTAACTGATTGGTTCGGTGGTAAGAGTCCAGGTCCGGGGCTACGTTTGTGTTCGCATGTTGGGTGTGGTCGACCCGAGTCGAGGAGGCATGAGTTTCGGAGGTGTTCGGTTTGTGGTAAAGTGAATTATTGTTCACGAGCGTGTCAAGCGCTCGATTGGAGGACACGACACAAATCCGAGTGTACTCCAACCGAGAGGTGGGAGGATGATCACGACGGAGAGGGTGATAACATTGTCAATGGTGCCGGTGAAGCAATGGATGAAAGTTGAAGGGGAGATTATAATTTAGAAAAAATTAAATCAAAGTAGATTAAAAATTTTGAAAAAAGAGAAAATTTAAGTTATAGTAACAATTTTACTTGCTTCAAAGTCAGTTACTTGTATCTTAAAATGGAGATGGCAACTTGTATCAATGGTACTGTCATTATTTCTATCTTTCAGCCTTGTAATTTTAGTACTGTCGAAGTGAATTCGAGTTTCTAAAATTAAATTCGTTGTAGATTTGATTTGTACTGCAATCCTCTTTGTCTGTACATTGAAGATGATATTCAACTCACTAGTCAACAGGAAAAGTAGGATTGAGACATTACTACAAAACTTTGTTTTGTTTAAACTATAATGTACGAAGTATAGTATCCTGGATTAGTCACAAAGTATAATATCCTGGATTAGTCGAAATGTGCGAAAGCACGGATACGGGATTATATATATAAAAAAAAAGGATAGTACCCTGGAATATATGCAGAAATTACTGCTAAGTATGTATCAGTATCACTATCATTTCACTCATGGGTTTGATTCCATATTTACAGGCCTAGTTAACAAATAAATGCAGTGGCATAACATGATTTCAACCAACCTAACCTCAAATTTAAGTCAATTTTTCGTTGATTAGTAATGATTTTAGGACCATGAGACAGATTCTCGAAAAAAGGTAAAACATAATTGTTATTGGGTTCGACTAGCTTTTGAAATTCTGTTGTAAATTTATTTAGCCTCGACTCTCTTAAAATCTTGATTTCGCCACTGAATTGGAAGAAAGCAGAGTTGTGCAATTTGTTTGGCATATATTTGAACAAAAGAAAAGATAGTCCTAAGTATCAACAAGTGATCATGATAACACTATGATGGCTCCCAAATCCTCTCGTCCCATCCGGTCTACGGTTCGTTGGATCTGCAGGCCCGAAGGAGCCAATTTCAGATAAGATTGTAAATTGTAATCGCATGAGGAAAGCTTGTGTGTCACCAAGCTCCTAAACACATGTCATCCATGCATGATTTAGTTATCCCCAAATTGATCGAACCACCTGTGGAGATAGAAATACTCTTAAATTTTTTGATGATCGCTAAAATCCCTTTGGCCATCAAACTCTTTTCTCATTTAACTAACTTTCTTGTACTAGTAGTATAAATGTATAATATAGAACAGAAGAAAAAGTTATATGAAATCAAGCAAGTTAAACTAACCACCTCGTTTAGAGTTAAACTAATCACCCTCGTTGATGATTAGTTGTAGTAGTATTTAGCCAACAAAAACTGAATTTAAAAGCATGATAGTGCATGCAGTACAAGTCTAGCTTTTTTCAAGAAAAGCCAGCTAATTTGCATCGAAGTGCTGAGGATAAAGTTGATGAAAAGTAAGGTTTAAGTTCAGTAGCACAGGGGTAAAGACAAGGTATCCAAAGTAATTTTATTATTATATATATTTATTTTGTAATTATGATGATTAGAAGATTGAGTGCATTATTAGCATCGGTTTTAGTTTGCATATTAGTATAAATCTTAACTGTATGTTTATCTACATAAATTACCTATTTGTGTGATCAATCTTATGGTTCTGTCCTTTAGAGCATCTGCAATGCATGCCCAACTCATGCATTGGGCCTTGTGAAAATGGACTTGACAAAAAAAAAACAGGACAGGAGCACTGAAGTTGGTCACAGAAAGTGGTCAGTGCCCAGCTTGGTGGCCAATGGCCGGCACACCTTTTAAGATAAAAAATTGCTGCAATTGCTCTTACATACATGCATGTTAGGCGTTAAAGTATCTAAAAGTAATAATAAAATGAAAAAGTAAATGTTAAAATACAAAAGCAGGGCATTCACCGTTGGAGTTACTTGCCCAACTATCTTTACTGCCTGACTTTTGCTTAGGTGTAAGTTTTGTGGGGTCAAAAATTAGGGAATTGGCCAAGCAGCATTGTGGATGCTCTTAAAGAATTATATGGACAAGAAAGGAGATTAAAAAGAAGCATGTAGGGATGACTGAGATAGTGCTGGCAAAGAAAAAGATGGTGAAGTGCATTTTGAAAGCAGAGATTGTGTTTGCATTTATGCCCCGCCACAACAAACCCATTAACATAGATTAAACACTCCAAATCTCTATTTGTATACGGAGTGCAAACTCGATTTTGGACAGAAAATTTTGATTTAATACGAGATTAATTCGAATTTGTTTGCTAAATTTTATTGTTTTCGGATTTTAATGCTCAAACGACACAAATATTTTATTACCATCAACGCGAAGTCAAGAACTCAACCGAAAACTCAGACACTATGAACTTGTTTTTTGGAAGGGCGACATTGTCACCCTTGGGCACACACACATTTTCTGATTCTTAATTATGGCAGTGTGTGTATGTGTTTGTAAAATGGAATTTGGTGGTTGAAAAGAGCACTTATTCGTTGTTTCTGTATTTTATCGTATGATCATATCATTATGAATACTGTCTTTTGGTTATGTAGCTAAAATAAGAATGGGAACTTATGCAGAAAAAAATAAAAAGGTGGTCCATGAATAAGGCTACGTTCCCATTTGATGCTGTTGTTTGTTGGAGGTGCAACCAATGTGGTTGGAAGTGTAAGGTCTTGCCCACCCACTAAACTGAACCACTGTACTGGCAACAAATATCCAAAGGACAATGTCAATGTGCTAACTACTATTCCAATTTAGTGAAAATTGGTCAGCTCAGTTTCGATCATGACATTAACCGAATGTAATTGATGTCCTGTTCCCAAACTTGATTACCAACCCAAAAGTCAGGAACTAAGCTCCAACTTGTTGGCTTGGAGGATACTCGGTTTATTTTCCGTAATTCATAATTACGGATTGTAGCCTTAGCATCACGTGTATGAGTATTTAAATTTTTGCAATCAATCAGTTGTACTCTTTTACGTGTAAGAGTATTTAGATTTTTGCAATCAAATTAGTTACAGAAAAAGTCAAGTTATACTATCTTTAAACATGATTTAACCTTAATAGGTATCGACCGTGGGGTAACTTGGACACTCAATTTTCCCAAAAAATGGTAACTTCAGATTGATATTTGCTTTCTATTATAGCCAAGAAAAGCCCAGCATCGTTTGGAAGTGGGTGGCCTGCCCTCTTCATGCTTGAACTCTGGTAACATGTGATCAGTAACATCAATGATTTATTAAATTAATTCACTGGGCTGTGTTGAATTGGCCAAGACTGTGACATTGCTGTTCTGTAAGACAATGTAGGTTCGATTTTGCTAAATGCTCGTCGTTATGACAATGTAAAACACTGTTATGAATTAGAAACCGCTAAAGTTCTAGCTAAAGGTTCACAATGTCAAAATCTAAACAAATTAGTTTAAACTACGAAATCCGAAAATTTATATAACTTGGTCAAATGGAAGTCTATTCCAATCTCAATGCCGGTTTTTTGTCGCTGCATAAATTGTTTTTGTGCATCTACATTTTGTCACCGCATTCAGATTCTTGCTGGTGGTCGTTTTCGAATTGACTCGGCACCTAATATGTAAGTATGTTGGCCCTCTCCAGTCTGAACTAACAGCTAATAGTACTGCTACTACTGCATTCTTATACAATGAATCACTTGCTGTTGGTTATATTTGTATGCATTATATATCTTATATGAATTAAATTGACATATCCCTTGTTTTTTTCCAAATATTAAATATAAAATATTGCATGAAACTCATTTGTGAGTGTATGAAACCGACCTCACAAGAGAAAAATCTTTAGTATCTGCAACTTTGTTTTGATGTGGAAGGCCCAAGATAAATAAACTTAATTAGTGGACTGAAACCTTTTAATTGCTCCTCGAAACCTTACAAGTTGGTGCTACAAGGCCCAACTACAATCTTGTACGATCTTTGAAGAAAGAAACTTGGACCACCCATCAGGCCCATCTGATTATTTACTTCAAATCATAAGAATACTGGACTCGGTAAAATAATAACTTCATGAGTCCTACCTTCCATGCTGGGTTCACCCGTTGCCACAAGATTAATTAGTTTTACCACCACCTATTATGAATTGATCGAGTTTTTCTATTAAGTTTCATTAACATAATATAACATCAACATTTTAAGTGAAATAGACTCTAATAGGCCTTGAATAATGTCCTTGATACGAAGTAGTACTATTTCTCATCCCACCATGTCCTACTTGCTAGAATTTAGATATAATGACACTAGTACCTTCAGGGTTTCCGAAATTCAAATAAAACGATGCAGCTTAAACTAATCCCAGCATCACGATTTCTTAATTCTTCTAACTAAAGATAGATATGCAAACATAACAGACATGGATCTAAACACACAAAACAGGTCCCTTTAATTGCCATGTTCAATTGTTCATACTTTTTCCTAGTTGCATGTTTTGTTGGACCTCCAACAAAATTGAGGGATTTTTGTGAGAAGTCAGAACTGTTAAACATAATAAGGATAAACACATCTATTACATATCCAGTCATTAGCCATATGAATAACAAGGTTCAACAAAGAAAGGAAGAAAGCTGATTTAAGTCATATATGCAGTAGACGAGTCTTTTTGTCTCATGAAATACGAGTAAGTAGAAAAGAACTCTGGGATCTATCAGCTGCATTCCAATTCCTTCTAGGCAACTTCAGCTTTCTGGCGCTTGGTGTACTGAAGAATAGGTTCCTTAACCTGTCACCAAAAAGAAACCGGCAAGTTAAGTCTCCTTAAAAGAGTCGTATAAGACTATTTTTGTCCCAGAAATCGAGTTCTCATTAACCATTACTGTAACATAAAACGACATGATGTTACTTAATTTTAATGTTACATTCCAATTCTTCACTGAAAGCTCATATCCTTGTTCCAATTCTTCACTAAAAGCTCATATCCTTATGCATGAGGATAGATACAGATTGTTACCGTAGGGGGAGGAGGGGGATTTATAGGAACAAATTAAAAATTTAGCAAATGATACTTTTGTGTGTGTATGTGTGTGTGTGGATGCATGGAGTATCAGTCTAAGTGACAGATGACTATTAACTAGACCTAAAAATACAGCGATAGTTGAAAGCTTACAGCGCTTGCTTTTCTGGACCGCTTGCTCTGAGATGAAGACTTGCTACACATGACTGCATCAAACTCACCGCAGTTGTCACCATTCCCATTGGTTCTGCCATTTTCCATTAGTTGTGCGAAACTCTCCCTTGAAGCTGCTGGCTGCATGATTCAGAAAAGTGATGATTCTAGGATATATTGGGTCAAAAGACATAGAAAATCAGAAAGCAAAACATTTGTTACTTGGTAAATTTAAGGAAGTTGTTGACCAGACATACCTGAGCTCTGCTTGTGGGTGTCCCAGGCTCTTTCATCTTTACAACAGTATGGTCACTCCTGATAGATCCATTCTGATATGCATCAGATTTGCCTATCATGCGAGTAAGATCTGATCCGATGGAGCGAACGCCACCACAAGTAGACAAGTCCCTTTGTTTGCTTCCTGGTTGTTGACATACACAGTTAAAATATTGGATCTTTCAGTGCAAAATAAAGGGAATAACATTTTTATCAATAAGGTACCTAGTGTCTGAGCTTCTGATTGGTTCAGCTTCCTTTGGGGTTCATCCAACTCCTATCAATATAATTGGCTTATTATAAATCTGTATAAAAAGGAAATTTTAAAAAAATGTGCATAAAGAACTTTAAACTTCCACCATCTCATCAAGGTTCAGGTTTTTCTTGACTTCATGCAATATTTTCTCTGTTAAATCAGAATGGATCACACGCTTGCCTGCAGAAATAAAAGGAATATGTAAACAATCATCAAATCTGGTTTAGGCACTGAAATACTTTTATAGCTCAAATGCTATACCAAGTCTTCTATTGCTTTGTGCTTCGACAAACCCTTCTTTTGTCATTTTATCAATTAGCTTGCGCACAGTAGTCTGGTTGACTTCTCCTTCGAGCTTGTTGTGAAGCTTGGAAACAGTAATGTAGTTCATTGGAAGAGCATGGTATAGTGCCTGCAAACAATTGCAAGAGACTTGAGCAACATTTACATTCTGAAAACTTAAGAATTAGTTGACATCTCATTATCTTTATTATACTATAAATCAACTCCCAGATAAATTTTGATAGAACTCATTTCTGGTCTTATAGGGAAACCATTACTACAAATGAGACATGCAATTTATATATTAAATATAAAACAAAGATTGAAATCATACATTCTCGTCAATCTTATATTCTATCTTGACTTGCATATGTAGGCATAATTGAAAAACTTGCAAAAACTATAAATTAAGACTTGTGAGTTGTGAGAGCTTAAAAATAAAATGGAAATCAGAGTTTTCTAGTAGAGAAGACACTAAGCTGAATTATTGGGTAATAAGTCACTGGATCCAGTAGCCTGGTTAGCAGAATGCATGGACCTTTGCCATTTGAAAAAGAAAGCATATATGAGCTAAAAAATACGTGAATTGTACATAAACAAGAATAGTAGCAATTAGCAAATAAGTTACTGGATCCAGTAGCATGGTTAGCAGAAGACATGCAACTTTGTCATAGGAAGAAGAAAAGATAAACGATTCATAAAATGTTGGTCCATATTTACCTTCATATACATATGATCCTCATCCATGTTAGGCTGAAATCTATTGCCATTTCGAAATATCAGGCCATCATTTTCCTCTTTTACAGCTTCAAATTCATAGTCAGATTTCTGGAACCATAGTTTCTATAACAATGAGGATCAGGGACGAAGAACTAAATTAGGAGAAACATAGACTATAAAAGTTAGAGAAAACACCTTCAGCTTATTAATGATGTAAGTGTTTGTTCCACTTTTTGTTAGAGTGTCCTCCTTTACCAGCTTGTCCATAACTTCTGAAACCAGTCACAATGAAATAGAATAGTTAAATCTGTCCAGGATAAAGTTACAGGGTAGATGCCTTTTTCTTAAAACTTTGTATATTGATTAAAACCTCCATGTACCTTCAATAAGAACCTGCAATTAAGGAAAGTAGGAATTGTAAATAAACTGAGAACTTGGTTTGTCAAGATTTCTGCAGCTAACCAGTTAATGTAAAACCCATGTTAATCCACATTTAAGAGATAAAGTGAGTCAATACCACTGATATGTCAGAGAAATTCGAGAGAACATCTGTAAGCTCCACAGTGCCAAGGTGGTAAGAACTAATCCACTCCTTTACTCGACGAAATTGCTCTTCATCTTCAATTGGATCCTGAGTGTCATCTGCAAATTGGCAAGTACAGCCTGTTAAATTACTTTATTACATCCGTATATTGATGCCAGTGGTGTTATTCTACAAATTCTGCTTAATGCTGTGTACCGTCATCAATTGTTGATTGATTTTTTTGAACCCTTTCTTTGTCTGCAAGAAATAGCTTTGGCATTACAATTCAAAATCTTAAATCAATGTCATAAAACCAAAGATGCTGACATGCAACTTACCTACTGGTGCAACCACATACTGGCCTTCATCTATGGTCTGAAAGGAATTACAAATAATATCATATTACCAAGCTTGATTAAGTTTCTGATAATTATGTATAGTTTAAGACTATAAGAACCTAGTTACATATGGTTCACCTCAGTTTCCGAGTCACTTGCATCTCCTTCAACAGAATCAGGCCCCAAGCTGACATCATCATCCTGCATATCATCATTCTCATCCTCGCAAGGATCAAGTACACTCTTAACCTGTACAAATTTCCAAGAAAACAATTAATTACTTTATGCATAGAAATATAAAGGATTATGTACTCCTGTATCTTTTCCCTTACCTTAAGAGCTAATACTAGATGTTTGCTGTTGACATTGCCAACCTCCATTTTCAGAGGATTCTTGGTCCATGGATTGTTAACTTCTTCTTCTGTGCAGCCTCTGAAGAATGGCGGCTCATAGTCCACAGGCTGTAACAAGAATGTGTAATAGAATCTTTAGATAATATTACAGCGGCACTTATAAATTTATCAGGGCTAATTCCTAAGATGGACATGATTTCAGTAGAAGAGATACTATATTAAGGCAATTAGTCTCAGGAAATGTCAGCTCTTATTAAAAAGGTTAAAACAGATGAGCTGCATTATTCCTAGATCTTTATATTGGGTTTAGTATCAAAACACACTTGACTTTCTTAATTTTAAGGATTATTAAGCTGAAGCCTTCATTGGCAGTACAAGAAAACTAAAAGAAAATGAAGATGAAAGCAAGTGAAATGAAAGGGCTTACCGTGACATCATCATAATACAGTAGTTTCATCAATATAGTCCGCTGCAAGTATATACCAGAGTTAATACACAAAATGTGGAAATGGAACTGCGCATGTTAATCAGCAACACAGTAACTAGTATGCAACTATACCTCTTCTGGCATCTTATCCAGAGTTCTCATTAACTGAATCAATGTACGGACCATTTTGCAAGCAGAACTCCTGCATTTGACATATTGTATCAAAAGTAAAATTTGCATAAACAAAAATAGCAGATCTGAGATGTGAGTGAACAATGCAATTAGTTGATGTACATACCTCATCTGATTTGGAGTAATTTCTGTACTCGAGTTGCACTTGAATGTCCCCCCTTGCCTTTTATTTCCAATGCGATTCACATTCATCGAAACCTCTTGACTTTCGGAGTTTGAATAACTGAAAGAAACTGCAGGCAAGGAGGTTGGAAGTTATTAATGTAGCACTAGCTGAAATTAATTTTTTTAGCAAACACAAGATACACAGATAGACGACTAGGTTTGGTTCCATAACATAGGTCCAGAAATTAATGACTATAAGTTAACATGCGTGGTAACAGAAAGCACATGAAAAGCAGTTATTTCCACTCTACAAATTCTTTGTTTGCTTCTTGACGTGCCCAATCACTAAAATGGTAAATCTATGATACTTCCACTACATTGATGGTGAAGTTTTCTTACAGGCATATTCCTCAATCATTGGGCCATCTACTGTTTCGCACACACAGAACAGAAGTGTTTTCAGGTATTTCTTCTGCAGTGCATCATAGACACCTAAACAAATAGAGGAGAAAAAGAGAAATCATGAGAAACAAAATAGGAGAAGACGTTTCTTCATTGTAAATTTCAACACTAATGATTAACTCACCTTTCTCCATCCAATCAATCATTCTTCTTGACTCTGCATCCATTGGCATTAGCTTCTTAATCTTCATATCTGTTTAGGATTTCAGCACCAATATAAACAGATCAGACCTAAGATGTAAGAATCTCATAGCGATAAATTTGCTTGTTGTAACAAGATGGCGTACCTAGAGCTGGAACCGACTTGTCATTGAAATAGTTTTCAGGAAAAAGTCCTCTTATATAGCTAATATTAAATATCGCAATGCGTAGTAGGTTCCTTGTCTGTTCAATTAGACATAAACACTGTTACACAACAATAGTAAAGCTGATAGGAAACACAATATCCATATATCTATTGTTAATCATATATTAAAACTGTAACTAAACTTGAAACATGGAAAATATATTTTAAAGCATCTACATGCAACTGAAAAATGTAGAGGTCAACATTCGGCTACATGAACATAAATCAAATCTACAATAGACCAGCAAGTGAAAGTCACTAATCTCATCATATCTTAAGATAATTGTACTGTACTGCATAAGCTTCAGGTATTCACAATGCAGTACAGAGCTCTACAAGGAATCGATATCAAATTTCGACTAACACTCAAATCTATAACAAATCAGTCAATGATCTCATCAGTTCTTAAGATAATCGTACGGCAGAAGCCTTCTTATATTCACAACCCAAACCAATCATAGAAACAAAATTCATATCGTATAAACATATTATCCAAAAAGTAGTAGCTCAACATGTGCAATTAACAATTGACTCATCAAAATATTGAACAAGCCAATCAATAGCCTCATACCAAGTGAAATTAATCTAAAATTCTCCAATACAGTACATAACTTTCAATCGACCGTTTAAATGCAAAAAATACAGCATGTGCAGTAAATATGGATGAATTACAATCGATTTATTGAATAAATGAAGCGATTACAGTAAACTGCAAACAACAATGAGTTACAGAACCAACAGAAAACAGTAACTGCTAACATCCAAAATTACATTACAAGTAAATTTCACAGAAAAAAATTCAGTTACTCCTAAATAAACATCATAACAACGAGCTCACATCTTCATATTATCAGGATATCATAACACACGCAGAGAGGGAGAGAGAGAGAGGGAGAGGGAGAGAGAGAGAGCGAGAGAGAGAGAGAGAGAGAGAGAGAGGGGGAGAGAGGGAGAGAGGGAGAGAGGGAGAGATTACTAAGAGAAGCGAATCAAGCTCAGTGATCTCAGCTTCCTTGAGTTTCTGTGCAACAACCTGAAATTCGAGAAAAAAATACAATATAACGAGATCGAGAACATTAATTAGCTCGAAATTCAGAAACGAAACTCACAAAATTTCAAACAATATCTCTACAACAAAAACATTCACTCTCAGTCTCTCACCATTGTTAATCTCCGAGGAGAGAGAGAGAGAGAGTATAGATTTCAAATTTTGAGAGAGAGAGAGAGTTGAGAGAGGAGAGAGTTTTAGAAATTTTGAGGGAGGATGAAATGAATAAGTGAGGGATGGAAGCGGGAGAAGATCGAGTGAGCAAAAAGATTAACACCAACAAAACAATAAATAAGGCAAGGACACGCGAAATGTGATGGTTTGGTGGTGCTCTGTTACGAGTCTCCGCATCACGCTTTTTTATGCTTTCAATTTGATTTTTTTTAATATAAAAAATAAAGGATTTTTTTTTTTTTTTTATGGTTGTATATGTTCTGGTAGGTTGGATTTATTTATTTTTTGATGGTGTTTAATTTTGAATCTCCTAATGATTCACTGTTACATTACATTATAGAGATTTAGAAAGGATAATGGCTCACAATCACGAAGGTCCAAGTCAGAAGAATGATGCCAATGGCACGTTCGAACATTAATAAACTGATAAATTAAATAATCTCATGAAATTGGTACAACATTAGCTAGAAGTTCAAAACATTAATTAAAATAATCTAATATATCAATATAATTAAACTCTTAAAAGTCATGATCGATATTTTCAAATTAAGTTGTCGTGTATTTTTTTCGTCCTTCCAAAATTTTCACATTTAAGAGTTAAGAAATGAAAAATTAAAGAAGTAAGTAGAAATTGAGCAAAATTATGAGATCAATCAATATTTAAGTAAAAGATTAGATAAGTGGAGGAGATTAGTGGAATATATTTTTTTAAAATTATTAAAATGTAAAAATTAAAAAGAACATTTCGAAATAAAAGATAGACTAATTTGCAACCCTTTGGTACTCATAGTTTACATAATTGCAGTTTGCATCCCTAAGAATGTTTGTACGCTGCAAATTGCACCCCTTTCGTGTATTTTTACCAGAAACCCAGGAATAATTTGGTAAATTCAGAATACTTAATTACATTTTTATCCCTAAAATATGAAATGTTCCATACATGAACCCTTGAACAAAAATTCCAAAATTTCATAATTTTTTTCGAATTTTTCCTAATATTTTTCGAATTTTCCCGTGCATCGTTTGGAAAAATTCGAAAAAAATTAGGAAAAATTCGAAAAAATTTATGAAAATTCGAAACTTTTTGTTCAAGGGTTCATGTATGCAACATTTCATACTTTATGGATCAAAATGTAATAAAGTATTCTGAATTTACCAAATTATCAGGGGCAATTTGGTAAAAATACATGAAATGGGTGCAATTTGCAGCGCCCAAACATTCTTAGGGATGCAAACTGCAATTATGCAAATTATGAGTACCAAACTGACTTTAGTCCGAATCAAAGGGTTGCAAATTGCAATTTAGTCTAAAAGATAAAAAGTACAGGAAGGAAACATGTGGTTTATATACTGATGGACTCTAAAAATGAACAGCCCAATTAAAAATAGAAAACCCAGTGCTTTCATAACCCAAGCCAAATGATGGATTAAGTTAACTTAGGCCCATTATAGAAAAGAGTAGGTCTGATATATTTACAAGCCCAACCCAATTATAAAACAAATATCTAAAATGAACGTACATAAAAGGTGGAGGATAAACATTGAAAGAGGGGGATAAAGACGAAAAAAGAAAAGGAGAACAGACAACAGAAAAAAGAGAAAAAAAATTCTTCGGATGATGGCGAAAATCTCTACGGCAAACATCAAAACAATTCACCGCCATCATACACCATTAACCATCCCCAAGTACTACTGTAAATATGTATCAGTTGTTCCCGATTAGGCTAGCAGTCTGTCTTGATGTTTTCTATCTTTAAGAAATTTATACAAAAGTAAGCAGTGTTCTAAAAATCGTCTGATTTTTAAAAAAACGACGATAAATCGTTAAAAAAATTTGGTCGGTTTGATTTTTAAAATCCGATTTATCGCTATGAAATATTTTTAAATGATATATTATATTACAAACTACACTAATTTATTAAATATTATTAAAATATTAAAATCTATCCGATTTTTGTTCCAATGTATCATTCTGATAAATCCCGATTTATTAATAAATCGTTATTAGATACCTAAACCGATTTGGTCCGATTTTCGAAATATACTTAATTTAATTATCTCTAGATATAACTCTGGCATGCATGCAGTATGTTATTAGTTCCATATGTATTATATTACTTTCCCTAAGGGTAGTGTCACAGACTCACATTCCTATTCAATGTTAGAAGCATGGACAACGTATATCCGCACAATCTGAGAACACCCCCCCCCCCCCAAAAAAAAAATTTGAAATGAGAAAATTACTAAACCAATAAAATACCTACCGCAAATCGCACTATCTCCAAACTTCTTGAGGTACCTAATAGCCATTGGTGAAAGAGCTGCATAATGGCATGTTGGAATATCAAAAAGCTCTAGCAGAACCCACCAATTATGAATAGAGTAACAAGGATCAGTGATGTAACCAAAGTAGAATCTAAAGGGCAAGTCCTCTTTGTGAATAAACAATCTTTCACATGGAACTTCAGGAAGCATCTATTAGCATATAGGTCCCCAGAAGAGGGATAAATAATGTGGAGTGCTTTGTTCAAATATATTCTATGCTATAGCTTATCATATCACTTAAGCATCATCATATAATTTCTACCTATAAACAAATGGAAATTGATCTTTCATTATGCCTACTAGTATAAGATAATCGATTAGATTATCATTTTATATATGTAACTGTCACTTTTCTGCCAACCTGAGATTTCATTCCACTAATAGCAAGCGGTTAGTCAACAATCTGCATTTCAACCGCTCCAATCATTCCAATAAGAGACAACAAATAGTCCAATTGCAACTGCAATTCTTCTAATTTATTGGGTGCACTCTTATTATAAAATTAGTTAATACTTAACAAATTCACATCCTTACAGACCACAACTAGGTAGCAGAAAATTTGTAACAGTTTAGTTCTTTTGCAGAACTAATTAATTAGACGAAATAAAGATTAGAGTCCTGTTCTACATGTCAATATGACAGGCAACAATTATATTTATAGTAAGAGGATACTAGTAATTATGTAAAAGTTGATTTTAGGTTTATGTATTAAAGCGGTATAGGGGCAAATGTTATAAATTGTCAAGTGTTAACTAGTTATTTGGAAAACTGTTAGTTATTTTTCTTACTTGTTTGGGTGTTGCAAGTTAGGGCAGTTATTTTCTTAATTGTTTGCTGCAAGTTGAAGTAGCTTTATTCTTTTTTCTTTTATTGTATACAGTGTTAAATTATTGAATTGAAAAACAGGTGGATAGTCCTATTTACGAATACTTCATGCCGAAATTTTCTAAAATTTCTCTGTATCTAAATCTATTTAACTTATTCGATTTCAAATGATCTGAAAATATGCTATGATTGTTAATAGTTTATGGGTATTTGTGACTCATATTTACGTGATTAATATATGATATCGAGTCATAATATGTGCTAAGTGTTTATGTGGTTTATCTGATTGTACTAAATTATTTTATGTGGTTTATGTGGGATGAACAACCCTATGTATATAGGGGATTCATGGATATCTTATCTATGTGATAGAAGTCTGGTGGGACGCCACTGATTGTGTTTGTCATGAAAGTACAGAAGGCTGACCCCCTTCTTGTGCTATGGCGGTTGACTTAAGTGACAAATGCAACCTGAAATTAGTTCAATGATCATACTGATCTTATATTCATACATGTTAATGCATGTTTATCCTATTGATCCCTTTTGTTATAAACCCTTTGAAGGTAGTGTTTTTCGAAGTTCGTTCACAGGGAAGGACTATCAATATCGATTTCGAGTATATTATCTCTTACAATCTAGAAGTGTGAACAAGGGGGGTTTTGATTTGGTTGAGGTGTTTTATCAAACACCTTGCATACAATAAATAAATTGCTACAAAAATACAACTAAGTTAATGGCTAAAATCCAAATTTGCCAACACAACAACACAATGAGCAAATTAACAAGATAAGAGGCATTTGACCCAAGGATTATGGAAACTCAAGCACTTCAACCCAACAAGCAAGATATATTCAACTCTACCTAACCAAGATAATTGGTGAAGCACACAATCACTTATTTCTCTTCTAAAAACACTAATTTAGTGAAGCACATAAATTAGCTCTCTTGATAATAGCTACCAATAATGAAGCACTACTAGTATAACCAAATCAAGAAATTAAACAAAGAGAGGCTAGGACAAACCCAAGGATGAGAAGCTCAACCAAGGTATTTGCACTTGAATGTTGTGGATTTAGGTACACTAAATCTTGTGCTACTATAATGAATGAACTAACGATTACGTATTAGAACAATCAATTAGCAATTGAAGATACGAGAAGAGTAAGGTGAAGCAACTTACAATCTCCAAGCAAAATCATAAGCAATACATCACAAGCATTCAAGATAGAGTGAAAATAAACCTTACTTAAATGAAATGGGTTTTGTACAAGAAATCCTCCTTGAGCCAAATAAATGGAGTTAGTTACTCATAATCAATGCTAGATAACAAGTAATTAATGTCTCCTCTCTAATTCCTACTAACCCTAATTATGTTCTTGAAGAGGCAAAGAAGAAGATAAAGAAGTTAGATGTTAGAAGTTATGATATGAAGATGAAGTTAGAAGTTATCAAGATTAAGAGATGATATGCTCATTTAATACTCAGCAGCTCCGTACGGCCTGCTGTACGGCCGTACAGCTGCCCGTACGAAAATTCTGCTCCTTTGAACGGCCTGTTGAACGGCCGTACAACTGCCCGTACGAGATAAAATCTTCAATATAATGCATTAAACACCTCCCGGCATCACGAGCTTGCATCTTCTAACTTCCCTCTTGAATAATCTTCGCCTTCCAAGCCCAAAATAATCCATCTTTTCAACAATTAAGCATGAGGCACTGAAATATGAAAAACATAACAAATATTAATAAAACAACATTCGAAACTAACAAAAATGCAGAAGAATAAAAAGACAAAACGTGTATAAAATACACGTTATCACCCTTGTGATTTCTAAAAGTTATCAATGATTGAGAGCAGTAAAGATAGAGACGATTAAATATTGAGTGGTGTAATCTACATTTACATCGAATGAAGAGTGGATGAGCAGGTTTGAGAATTGAGGCTAAAGTAGAGATTGAATATCAAGTTAGATTACCAGTGGATTGACAACACACGCACAAGATTCGATAATATGAAGAAACTGATTATGGTTAAGGAGCAGATGATAAGAACGTGAAATGATAATTTTATTAAAGTTAAAAGTAGAGTGATGATTGATATAACTGGTATGTGATAGTTATGTTAAAGAAAGATTGTTGAAGAACACTTGTTTATTTCACTTTGGATATGGCAATGAAAATATTATAGAATTTAAATATTTAGATATTAATTGTCGGATATGAAGTTGTAGAGCCGGAATGAGATAAATTGAATGAAGCAGAGTAGAGCTAGACAGTTGTCTTTAAGAGTTTCAACAGGAATGGAAACTTTGGATAAAGGAGTGAAGTGGATTGTGTGGGAGTTAATGACTTATGCGAATATAGTTTAGAGGAATATTGAATAATAAGAGTAAGAGTGAATTGACCCAGATGGAACGAGATGGTAAGAAAGGAAGACAGGGAATCAGGAAACTTACCGGAATTGTGTTAGCCGAGGATGTAAGATTTAGCTGGAAAGGAATGTAAGATTTAGAAGATTTTGAAAACCAGAATAATGAGGAAAGATAGCTACCTATAAAAATATGAATTATTTAGACCAGCAGGACCACCATTATTGGAAGATAAGATTTTGAGAAGAAGTATACTGCAATTGTACTAGGATAAATATGGAAAACTGTAAGTGTGAGCATAAGGAATAGTGTGGTGAGAAGCGACGGAATTAGAAGCTAGAAGTTCAAGATGATTATAAATGACAATTTGAAGAATATGAATGGGATGGCAATTAAAGGAGCCGAGTGTGAGTTAGGATTGGATTGTATAGTTAGGATTGGATGGCAGTTAAAAGAGCCGAGTGTGAGTTAGGATTGGATTGTATAGTTTTTTTTTGTTTTTATTAGAACATGGTATATTAAATATTAGTTTTCTCTTACCCATAAATAGGGGTGGCAAATTAATTCGATTTAATAGTACCTAATCCAAAGCCCGAAATTTTGGATGTACCAAACCCGAATTTTCGGATTCAAGTTTAGAATTAAATTTTAAACCCGAAATAGTTTCGATTTGGATTTGGATTTCAGTTTTACCGAACCGATATCCGATTGAAAACCCGATCCAATATCGAAACCCGATACATTTATTTTGTTTAGACAAAACAAAACTAATAAATATCTTTGTTTGTTTAGAATCTATCTACCAAGTTGTTAAGTTTTTTTTTTTACCTATATTTAAAATTTTGTTGATATTAAAAATAAATATTATCAATCAACCAAGCGAATTTGATATATCTGTTCTTAGATTATGATGTGGAAATTGAATACTATTAATTTAATTCAAGAAAACAAAATTAAAAACGGAACCTTTAATTAGGATAATATATAATTTTATGTATTGACCTATCTAGTTAGCAATAATAGTGATTTTTATAACGATGGCTATAGCCGTTCCTCTCTCTGCTCTTCTCCCAAAATATACTAAACTAAAGTTTAGGGGCTGTCATCAATTATGGTTGATGATAAGCCCACCTTGATTTTGCTCTATTTTTTTCAGTAAAAATCTCTCTTTATTGAGATTTTAGTAACCCGTTGGTAGGTTTTATCTACTGATATATTGGATTTTGTATTTTGTCCTTGTGAATGATAACTTCCATTTTTTTCCTTGAGTTTATTTTATTTTTCAATAAATATATCTATTTATCGAGAATCTAGTACCCCGTTAATAGTTTTTGTCTACCCATATATTGGGTTTTGTTCTTTCTTTTTGTGAGGGTGGGTTCTTTTATTTTGGCATCCGAAATCTTAGATCTACAGGATTTTGTAATATTGGTTCATTGATTTGGATAGTATAGATCGTAGCTATGGTCGTTTTTTCGAATTGATTTGGATTTTGTTATACTGGTTCGTATAGCAATTTATACGAAAATTTAAATTTTTTGATTAGTTTGTAGGTGTCGTATGTTCTTTTATTGATAAATTAATTATATATAAAAGAATAATGATTTATAAAATTATTGTGCTGAGTTGACGAATTTGCTATAAAAATATTCAATAACAATATTTTCATTGACGCTGTAATGTGATAGTATTTTGAATAATTCAAATATCTTGTCAGGTCAATTTGTTTGTTCCATTAATTATTACATAGCTAAAAATAATCGATAAGTAAAATGTTAAAGATAATTAGTTTAAAATTCATTTTAATATTTTAATTGGTTGTTAGGTTTTTTTTAATAATTGATTAATTTAAATTTTGAATGAGTATTTAGAATAGGGTGGTAAATATTTTTAAATTTTTTATTTAATAATAGTAGATTTATTCAAATTTGATTGCAACTTATGATTATAGATCGAGAGTTATGAGATATAAAACTACTATATTATATAATATAGATGAAGTAGACTTATGCATTAAAATAATATATTTATATTAAAATCAATTAATAAATACACAATTTTGGAAAATGGTTATGCAAAAAATAGATGTGTCAGTATATAATGATATAATTGTAATTGATTTAAATCAAAAATTGTGATTAATTAGTTATTAAGTATTTATGAAAATTAATCTGTAATATATAACTATATACTTTATTATAGTATGATTGTAACTGATATTTATGAAAATTAGCTCGTAATATATAATAGTATAAATTTGATTGACTTTAAATTAAAAGATTGATAAATTAGTAAATATTTTATCACTTTAAAAAATATTTAATTTATGCATGTACTAAATAAAATAAATTTTGTATTTCAAAAAAATTGTTAAGTAACCAAGATAAGTAATTGAGGATGAGAATGATATGATTATTTTAATTTCTGTGGTAAATTCTAAATGGCTCTTATATATATTTATAAAATTAATCCGTAATGTATAATAATTTAATTATGATTAATTTTAAATCAATAGAGTGGAAAATAAAAATTGTAAAAATCGCTTAATATTATATTTATGTATAATCCTGATTGATTTTAATTTTATAAAAATTTATTATAATTGTTTTTTAATATTATAAAATATGTAATATATAGATATGTTAAATCAAGTAACTAATATATTTAAATCATGGTTAATATAATAGGATAAGAATGATAAATAAAGAAAACTTTTATTTTAATATAATATGATTGGTCTAAAATTAGGAATGACCTCGGATTGATCCTAAAATAATTCAAAATTTTCTGATTGGCTAACTATATCTAACTGTAATCCTGATTGATTTTAATTTTATACTAATTTATGATAATTGTTTTTTAACATTAAAAAATATGTAATTTATGGATATGTAAAATCAAGTAACTACTATATTTAAATTAAAAATTTTAACTAATTATGTTTAATATAATAAGATAAGAATGATAAATAAAGAAAACATTTAATATAATAAAAGATTTATTAATTAATTTTATTACAAATTATGAATAAATATATTTTCGAGCCTTAAAAAATATCGAGTTTTTGAAGATATGAATTTTATCCAAGTTATTTAAAACATTTTCAAATCCGATTTCGTAGTGTTGGTTTATATTTATTAAATAATTAATTTTATTAAGAAATTTTGAATAAATATATTTTTGAGCTTTTAAAACAATCGAGTTTTTGAAGGTATGGATTTTATCCAAGTTATTTCAAATTTACTTTCAAATTCGATTTTTCAGATTTCTAGTTGAGTTGGATTATAATTATTTAAAAATTTTAATTGTACAACATGTATTATGAAAATCTATTAATAGTGTATGATAGTCTTTGAAGGTATGAATTTTATCCAAGTTATTTCAAATCTGATTTCAAATCCGATTTTTCAGATTTATAGTTGAGTTAGATTATAATTATTTAAAAAATTTTAATTGTACATCATGTATTATAAAAAGCTATTTATAGTGTATGATAATATGATTGTTATTGATTTTATACTAAAAGAGTGGTTGATTAATGAATGATTAATTATGAAATTTAATTTAAAATACATAATGGTATATCGTGATTGATTTCAAATTAAAATTGTGATTTTTTAGTAAATATTTTTTGATTTAAAAATATGTATTTATGGATATGTTAAATAAAATTATTATTGTATTTAAATTATAGAAGTATTAACTAACCATAGTTAATGAAGTAGGGTGAGAATGTAAATAAGGAAAACTCTTAATATAACATGATTGGTATAGAATTTAGGAATGCGTTGTGATTGTTTATAAAATAATTCATAGTTTTCTGATTGGTTAACTGATATGTGGCAGACTCAGATATTATAATAAAGGATAATAATAATAATAATAAATTTGAAATTAACTAGGAAATGATATAAAGACAACTAATGAGAAAATGGAGGAAAACAATTTTTTATTGATGGAAATAAAGTTAGAGATGGTTAATGGTTCCCCAAAAATAGGGATTGGCTAGGTATTCATAATGATTTAGGGAATAATTATTAAAGCTTCATTTCATGTCAAATTTCCTAAATTTTAAGTTAAGAACCTAGATAAAGAAGTAGTTGGATTTGCTCTAAACAATTATAATTATGACTTATGACATCGTGTCAAAACAATTATAGATACGTCTTACTGGACGTAATTGCAAATTATAACTTTAAGATTATTTCATTGAAGGTATTTTTCATTAACATATTTTAACAATTTATTTTATATTAAATTGTGTTATGTATATATATTTCATTTCAAATATTGAATTTGAAATGACATGATTTGAATTGTCGTTACAAGTTCTCATGTTTATACTAATATTTGAATGTGAATGTATTGAATTTCAAGTAAAATCAATATTTAACCTTTTAAGTATCCGAATATATTATTTAACCGAATTAATAAAAATTTCAAATGAAATCCAATTCTCAAACGGGCTAGTAAACGATGTTAACACGTCACAAATCAATTGCTAAAAGTAGTAATTAAAGTGCTTATCATCCTTTCTTATCTATGTACCAAAACAAATCAATAAAAAGGTGGCACTAAGAGCAAGTCCAATGGGAGCCCAACTGAATGATGTGGAGGAGAGAGAAGGAGACTTGGGTTTTTTTTTTTTTTTTTTTTTTTGAAAAGGGAGACTTGGGTTTTTGATGAGCATTGCAGAGAAACAAAATAGTTGGCCAGGTCCCGAAACTTGGGCTGGCCAAGTCTGTGTGCATGGCAGATTTTTCCTTTTTTTATTTGTATTTTATCTCTCCTACTAAACTCAACTCATATAAAATTAATTAAGTATGGTCCATAAAAAATTAGGACTTGCTTTTGGGTTGGAGCAAGTTGCCCACCTTTTTGTAAAGTCCGATTTTTTATTAGGTGGCAAGAAAATGTAAGAGAGTGTTAGGGGAGTTGGTCCTCTGCACTGGACTTGCTCTAACGAGATTTTTCTAATATAAGCCAGCAACGTGTCAGCTGATTGTAATTTTTATTTGCTGCCACGTAACAGATGTCAATTGATTGTCAATTGAACTGCTTAGATTAATTAGTTGTAAAATTAGTGATTAATCGGTATCCAGTAACATTAATTAATATACTGATAAATATTTTATAGGGTCTTTTTAGACGAGTAAGGAGCTATTATGGAAAAGAAGTAGAATGATGCATTGCTGGTGGTGATACTAAATCGTCATTTTGGATGGAGTAAGAGCATCTCCAATGCTACACATCTGTTAGCTAAACTTGATGACATGGCACAATTTTTAGATGATATCTATATTTTTTCTTCTCTAACCATACTTCCTGTTAGGTAAAATTTTAGATAATCATTTTGGTAAATATCGGGTGTGCTCCCAACTGAAATTCGAATTCATAAACATTTTAAATCTTGACATCCTCTATATTTGGAGGACATCTATAATATATAGATAATATCTATAATTCATTATCTCCACTTATATCGTGATACATCATCAATATTATTTACTTACATATATTTATATTATTAAAATAATAATAAAATACTATTTTTAAAATATAGCTAATCATTATAGCTAATACCATTGGAGTAAAACATCTTACAGTTCAGTAAATTTTTAGATATAATTATATAGCTAATAATTTTAGCTATTACCATTGGAGATGCTCTAATGTTACACATTTCAAAAATGTTTTTAAATAAAAATTTCAATGACGTGACATGGTTGACCAGATATTTTGAAAAATTTTAATTGATAAAATTTATGTAAATACAAGAAGATCATTATAATTACTTAAATTAGTATTAATAAAATTTTGGCATATAACATTTAGGAACGAATTTGGAAATTCTAACATTTTATTTTTGGATAATAATAAGGCCGGAACATTATGACCTAGCTAGATGCATGCCTAAAAATGTACTCAGTAGCATATACTCCTAAAAAATTATTCATTCCGAGTCCCATAATAAAAGTTTCTTTTGAAAATTACACATTTTAAGAAAACATTAATTAGATGATACATTTCCAATTATGTCAATTGACCATTATAAATACATTGACTTTTAAGAATATGAGCTACTCCCTCCATCCCATAATACTAGTCTGTTTTAAATTTTTTTTTCCCCATAATACATATTCATTTACAATTTTCAATGTAAATTTTTGATCATTTTTCCTAAATTACCTTTATTGAATATTGTATAACAATTAAGAGAAATGACCAAGAGTTTAAAATAGCTTATGTTTTTCAAAAGTTAATACATTTATAATGGGTATAAGAAGATATGTATTATCTAATTAATGTATTATTAAGATGCGTAATTTTTTCAAAAGAGACTTGTATTGTATTGTGGAACGGAGGGAGTATTTTATACTCTCGGTCATTACTCATTAATTGCTTTACAATTTTTAAAAAGGATAATTTAGGAAAAATAATCATAAATTTATATTGAAAATGGACATGCATTATGGGAAAAAAAATTCTCTCAAAAGAGATTATTATTGTGGGACCGAGGGAGTATATCATAATGTTTCGATTGAGATTATATGTGCTTGACATCAGTGGCGGATCCAACATTTTTGTTCAGTGGGTTCCTAAATACATGTAAAAAAAATTTTTTGCAGCCAAGAGGTGTTGAACCCTGGCCAACCTACCAAAATGTCATGAAGTTACCACTGAACCAAAGGATTTTAGTGTAATAAACGTATAAATGTATAGTATATATCAAATTTCAGTGGGTTTTTGGAAGAAAAATGCCCAAATTGTGGTTAGCAAGGTTCGAACTCGGGTGTACTAAGAAATTTTACTGGGTTCCTACCACTGAACTAAGGCTATTTATTGTAAAATTATACTACATGTTTAATACATACGGAAATTCCAGTGGGTTCCCAGGCACCCACTGGGAACACACTGGATCCGCCCCTGCTTGACATTGATGATTTATGTCATTTTACCAACTGGTGTATGTAATTTTTAGAAATAGTCAATTTTTTTTGAACATATAAAATAAACATATTGAAGCTAAGTCGAATATTTATCGGTTATTTTTGCATAACTAGGAAAAAATTCCACCGATTTTAACTAAACATCATATGTTAGAAATTTTCAATTGAAGAGATATTCAATCTACGTTAGCACCAATTTCCTATAAATTTATTAATCTATCTCAACTCGAAAATTCAGAACTATTAGATTTATCGTATTAAATTTGATCATTTTGGCTCGATGCTACCCATAATTTAGCCTTTGGAGACTTGGACCGATCAATCATGATATTGTTTTTGCACAGTTATACAACAAACGACCGAACTACTAGCAAAACTACAGCGAAAGTTGGTTCAACTTTCACATGATTGTTTATGTTCCTACTTCTACTTTAACTTTGAAGTTCCTTTTGTCTGTAAAGTAATCAAATATAGTTTTATTTTTAGGTTCGTGTCAACGCGTTGTCTTTTCTCTTCACTAACACGACGTGCCGCACAAGTATTGCCACAAATACACATTAGAATTCGGAGCTTATCAGAATCGTAATGTCTTCTGCAATTTCAATTATTTCATCCCGTATTTGTATCTTATTGTTTGAGTATAAACATAGATGTTCGTACGTAGGTGCATGAACCCATACCAGCATGCGTAAACCAAATTTATACCTAAAAAATATTGAGCTTAATTGGTTTTAATTGAACAACTTAACAAATATCCTGCCGTCCTAAATTGAATGAGCCACTTCTTTTTACATAAATGCACTCCTAAGAGGTAGTCACATTACATTACACACGGGCGAATTAGCTAACCAGCAGCGCACTTACCCACATTTGCATATGCCAAGTACGTATACAAATTTATTAGACATTCTAAATTCATAGATCACATCATTTGTATAACTAGCCATCCGCGCGAACATGCACACTGAAATATTTAGAAATTAGTCGATTTCGCAAGCTTATTTAATGACCTAACTTCATGCAGAGCTAAAAGCTTGGCTGTCACGACAACTAACTGCATCGCAAGTTAGGGGTTTCTTCATTTCTAGAGAGAGCTTCAAACATTCCGAAAGATCAACCGGTTGGACAGGAAGCCATTTGAATTCTTGAAGAAGCCTAGCAAACCACAAATGAACTGTTGTTAAACCTAGTACCTTTCCCGGACAAACCCTACGACCCGACCCGAATGGTGCAAGCCTGAGATCTGATCCCATAACTGAGATCTCCTCCTCAACATAACGTTCCGGCATGAAGGCCCATGGGTCTTTCCATATAGTGGGGTCATGTGTTATGGCCCACATGTTCACCATTGCTGTGGTTCCAGCTGGGACAAAGAACTTGCCAACATGGACATCATGGATTGCCAATCGGGCCCAGGAGAGTAGTGGGCCTGGAGGGTGTAATCGTAAGACCTCTTTGACTATGGATTGAAGGTAAGGGAGGTTGGGAATGTCGGTGTCCTGCACGTGCCGATTGCTGCCTGTGCACGTGTTGATTTCTTGACGGGCTTTTTCTTGAATATCTGGGTGTAAAACCATCCTGGCCAAGGTCCACTCAAGAAGTATGGCAACTGTATCTGTTCCTCTGAATACCATTTCCTATTTAGACACACAAGCAACTTATATCTATCAATTACTTCAACTAAAATTCCGAAACAGATTAGGCTAAAAAATTTATCGATAAATTTAAATATTGTATTGACATACACAAACAACTTTTACTAATTTTTAACCGATAATCATCAAAGACTTAAAATTCCTTTTATGAAATTTGATGTTTCGACGGGATGTACAATTTAGATTAGTACACATTTCGGATCTATACGTTTTAATCAATATGAGTAAAAAAAAAAAAAGAATCGAACATGTGATCTATGATACATAAAATTTTTCGTTTTGGACATTATCGACTTTCGTCGGTAGAAGTGTATTCATGCGTGGTTGTGTGAATTATAGGCGTATGTATATAATTTAGTAGTATCTACACTAATCTTAATTTTCTGATTTGATTAAAAAAAGAAGCATGTCAACGTTAAGCAATCAATAATTGACGGCGTGTGGTAGGCAACGGCTTAAGCATCATAATCTATAAGAGTGCAAAGCAGAATCTAAACAAGTACTCCAAAAAACATCTAGGATGGTAGTAGACAAGTAGAACATGTATATATGGATATAATTATTTAAATTAGGAAATCGATGGAACCAACACAATCCATTTAGGTCATTGGTGTTTTCATTTTAAAGTTGAACAAATATCTTATTCCAGCTGTTATGCGCAACGCAAATTGATTGTGTGACCCCCATTTATTAATTAATTAACTACTACGTATACGTAGTATTTTAATTTTGTCAATAAAACAAATTACCTTTAAAAAAGTTTTATATCAAATTTTATTTTTTAATGATTAGTTTATTTATAAATATTGCCACTAGCTAGTACAATAGTACATGGCGTTGTACTAATTATAGTACATATATAATAGCCTTATGCAGTCAAAAAAACAAAATTGCTGATAGACGCCAGCTATATCCATTGTGATCTACGTTTCATAAAACGAATTATGTACCGTAATTGATTAATCCTAAAAAAATTATTACAACAATTTTAAATGTTGTTGTCCTGAGCTTTCTCAGTTATTTTCTCTAACAATTTGTTATTTAGTTTCCACCCGAAGGTTCCAACATAGATGCTAACGATATTTTAGGAAATTTGCATGTTCCTCCCCTAAAATATACTAGTATTCTCGTGTCTACGCGAAATGCCTAGATATTTAATACGTAGTAGGATTGTAAAAGAATTGAATCGAACTCGAGCAGATGAAATTGAACAATTTCTAATAACATTATCAAAGCCGAAATCGGATTCGACAACGTACTAAACCGAACTTATTTATGTGACTCGAGTTCAATGTTAAATCAAATCAAATTTCTTAAGTTCGAGTCAAACTCAAACAGATTTATCAAAAGATTCGGTTCATTTACGATTCTACCCTGCAAAACTAAATTAAAGGTAAAGTGACCTAGCTAGCTAATTATATGTGAGATTGCATGCCGTTATAATGTGTGAAAATGTTGATAGAGAGAAGGATGTTTACCCATAAGACGGCCACCATATCTGTATCACTAAGCTGATCCTCTTTTGGCAAAGAAAGCAAAACACTAAGGAAGTCATTTCTTCCATTAAACTGTCCATCAATTCTTCTCTTGTGTATCATTTCACCCACAAGTGCACTTACCTCAATCCCTAGTTTATGACACCTCCTCTTCACTCCATAGAAATCCAAAAACCCTAACGGAAAATAATCTGCCCAATTAAATTCCGCAATTAGTTCATACCCTTCTTTTACCAAAAACCCTAACTCTTCTCCTTCCAAACCTAAACAACTCCCAAACACACTCTCTATCATATTTCTCAAAGCACCCTTTTGCAAAATCCCTCTCACCTCCACGGCATCTTTTAGATGCATCGCCTTCGTAACTCTCTCAATCATTTCGGAAGCCACAGCTTGTCGAAGCCCCTCGAAACACGCGATTCTCCGAGGAGAAAACATGTTGTTCGCAGCATTTCTTCTAAGATTACGCCAGTAATCTCCGGAAGGTGAAAAGCCAATGGCACGTTCGAACATCAATAAACGTGCAGATTCTTTTATAGGACGGTCAGAGAAAGAACTTCCTGACAAGATTTCCTTGGCTGTTTCTGGGTGACTACTGATAATCACCCGAGTCGAGCCAAGGCTATATGCCATGAGGCGCTTAGCCCGAAATGATGAAGCCATGGTAGCTAGTTTTTGATGAGCAAGAGGACCCATTGCAGGTAAAATACCTAACACTGGCCAACCTATAGGGCCACAAATATTTTTCGGGCTACGAAAAAAATGGTATTTTCGCCATGCAAAGCCTCCCGGGATCAACCAAACCTTCAAGGCTAGTGAAAAAATGGAAGCAAAAAGAGATAACATTAGTAAGAAAGTGAGAGGCGAATGATTTTGGTACATAGCAGAACCTAAACAGAGGATTAAGCTAAAGAAGATAGCTAAAATAGAGAGGCTAAGAATAATAGACATCTTCATAACTTTGAAATTTAGTAAATATTTCAAATTTTTTAGAACTATCTAGATGAAGATTAATCGTGTGGATGCTGAGAAGACTGCAAGTGGGGTGTATTGTATTTATAGTACGTGGAAAGTGATTATTATGGTTAATGATTTGTGTGAGCTAACTAACCCTGGTTAATTGAGAAATTAAGAACCTACATATAATCTAAACTACATTCATAACCTCATGGAGTTGGTATACGATACTAGCTAGAAGTCCAGAATTATCAATATAATTTGATCGAATATTAATATATACTAATCTTGATCGATATTTCCTAGCTAGTAATTACTAATATACATATACACTTATATGAATTTGGATGTCCGACAGATGATTGCTACATGCAAAACTCCAGCTTAGAAGTAATATAAGCAAGGTAACAAGGCGTCCCGATGGCTAGAATTCCTTGTTCGATATATAGCTATAACGTATTTATGTTTATTCCTCAATCGTTGTTGGCCATGGAGAAGCTTATGTATGACTCTTCCATTGATTAATAAAATTGCATCTTTGTTTTTAAAAAAAAAAAAAAACATTACTGTGCTTCAAGGTAGGATTATAGTATAATTACGTACACTTAATGATAAACGCGGTTAGCATTTAGCAGCAAGATCTAATGCGGACCTGAACCCTGCAGACACCAACTCGTGTTAGTTCCGTGTGTATAAAATTTATTCCTGACTAAACTGTTTTGACCCAAAGCTTTTATCCTAAAGAAAATTTATATAGAGCTGGCTGTCACAGCAAATCGTTATTGTCAGCAAACTGTATAGTAAAAAATTTCTTCGGTACGTAAAAAGATGGCCAACCTATTTTCATACAAAAAAACTTTATTGTACACGTACCACATAAAAGTTCTACGATACGCGTTTTCACCGTTTGACACCGCAAACGTTTGCCCCTGACCGGCCCTTTTTATACAGAAGTAACTAAACCTTAGTCTGTAACTAAACCTTAGTCTGTGTAGACATGCTGTTACTAGTACTGCATGCATGTACGTGTAGTTAGATATATATTAGCTTGCTTCTAGTCTTCTATCCTAATTCCTGGGCAGTACACTCATTCATTTCGATCTAATACATATGTCGACTCGATTTTTTCTAGAAAAATTCTGCTTTTTTTTTTTTTTTTGGGTCAAGAGAATACTTTTTACACATGCATAATTGGAGCAACTGTTATGATTTTCCAAACAAATATGCTGATTTGGATTTCCTAGTCAATTGGACCCAGACATAGATGTAAGGATATCCAGGTGAGAGACAAAATACTCTGCATATATTTCCATTTGTGAGCTCTCTGATTTTTTACTGTGTCAACTTAAGCTTTCAAGTTTCTAGTCTCTAGTCTTGCCGACATCAGGTACCCGCAGGCGTCCCTTCGACATTTTTTTCCATTAAATTTAGGAGATATATAATATATTTACCCGCAGAACATCTCATGATACAAACTGCATATTCATTTCATGAACCTCATCAATACAACTCTTCAAAAGCATCCAACCAATTAAAACAAAGAATATGATACAATGCTGATGCACCACATTATATATCCTTATATTCCTTCAGAATCGAAATCCAAGCAATGTAAAGCTAACCAAGAAGCGTGGACAACAGATATCCGCACATCTGAGGCTCCCTCCCCTTTTAAAATTTGACATTAGAAAACAAAATACTTTTACTAAAGCAATAAAATACTGCAAATCGCACTATCGCAAAAATTGCTTGAGCTATACCTAATAGCCATTGGAGGAAGAGCTGCATAATGGCATGTTAAAATATCAAAAGATCAGGCTTAAACCACCAATTTTGAACAGAGTAACAAGGATCAGTGAAGGATAAATGCATTGTTTTCTCTAAAGTAGAATCTGAAAGGCAAGTCCTCTTTGTGAATAAACATTAAACAATGGCAAGGAACTTCTGGGAGCATCTACTAGCAGAGGACCCCAAAAAGGGCTTGATAAAGTGGAATGCACTGTTCAAATATATTCTGTGCTACAGCTTAATCATACCACTTAACAGAATCATCATACAGTTTCTACCATTAAACAAATGAAATTGATCTTTCATTATGCCTATAAGCCATTATATTAATACAAGGTAACCATCATTGATAAGATTTCATTCCACTATTAGCAAAATATGCATAAGGACCACTCCATTCCATTAAGAGAATTAAAGCAGATCGTTGCACTTTCGCTGCAATTCTTCCAATTTTATTGGGTGGGCTATTGTTATAATAAGTATACGCCATTAGTAAATTACACTACCAAAACTTGGATTTAGCTTAAGCACAGCAACTTAAAAATCCTCTCCGGGACCACATTGAAACATGCAAGGAATTAATCACAACAGTAAGAACAGCGATGTACAAGTATAACCAACATTATCATGCATGTACTGTAATAATGAAAGCAATGTTCTGAAATCTCTTCTTATATTATTAACTTTTCAGACATCATAGATCATCTACCATCCCGATTCTTCTTAATTACAGGCATAGGTCTATCTCGTCAATAATTCTCCACTTACGCTCTAGATGGCCACTCCACCTGAATGCACCAATAAATATTTACAGTAATTATTCAGCAGAGAAACTCTTGATGTTTAATAAAGCGCGTAAAACTTAAAACTTAAAACCCGAAAGTTCTACACCGAGTAACTGAAAATCATTAACCCGAAAGTTCTACACTGATTAACTGAATATCATTAACCCTACGTTATTCGATCACAAATAGACTGTACAGAGTTCTGCAATTCTTCTAAAAGGCAAGGAGTAAAAAAATTTAAGTATATATAAGGAATTCTACTGAAGACAGATCAGACATTATACTTGAGAAATGACTAAGCAAGAAAGCAAGACCAATCATATATCACTACCGACTTAGACTCATATAAAAGCACAAACTCGACACGTGTGACTGCTAAAAAGATAAAACTAGCCTAGATGCCTATGACATAAGAATCCACTGGACTAATAGACAGGCCACAATGGCAGAAAAGTAAAACAACTAATATGCTAAAATGTCCACTGCTGTAGTAGAAAAATGATTTTTTTTTTCTGCAAACACTTTAGCCTAACACAAGATATCTCCTAGCAAATCTTTTGTTAAAAAATGGAAGAAATCAGTGCATAGAACTCAATGTTCTTTGAGCTCAAGTTCGATGTCAAAATTTAGTTATAATATAACCAAGTTTTACTAAAAAGTAAGTTCTAGACAGGATGTTGAACACGGAATAAAATTACATCCTTAACATGTGTTGTGAGCCCCTAATTTAGAGAGTAGAAAATTTTCCATAGGGGGATATCGAGGAAACTGCTTCTTGTACAATGTCAAGAGCTCAAAATAGAGGTACAAAAACTCTTTTTAGTCGCCTTTCGTGCCAAAAAAAGCTTTGGTTAGAGCCTTAGAGGTATCAATGAAGAGAAGATCGATAGAAGCATAATCTTATCTGCCGAATGACTTCAGAGAGGAAGTAAGACTTGATCACCCAATTATTGAAGAATAAAAATTTTAAAAACAAAGGACAGCAGTCAGAAGTTAAATTGAGGTAGCATTTCTCTCAATCTAACTCCTCCAGTGATATAACAAGAAAGAACAACTCAGAAGATTTTCTATCAGGCACAGAAAAAATAACTAAATTTGAATAGAAAGGAGAAAAACATTCATTAAGGCTGCTAAAGCGGCTACGCAAACAAGACGCAAACAAGTGCACGATCACCGAGCTGTTAGACAAAGGACGAATAGGTTTAAAAGGGCAACCATTCACTCCTGCAGGACTTCCGTTTTTAAACTAGAATTATTAAAATTGAATAAATTGAGTTTAGCAGATGCCATGAATTCAAAATCACTATCCAGATATTTCACAATTCATAATCTAAACCAATAGTTTTGAGTAGGAAATATGAGTGTATTGATAAACAAGAATCTAAAACTAAATTATATTGATATTGAAGACTACATTGAATTGAGTAGCTTGTTTGATTACATGAGTAAATAAGTCTATATATAGAGGAAAACTAGTACATAAAGTCTAAGATTGGTTGGTGAGCATGCTTTATTGAGCAGCCATGAATTTGCAAGTCCAAGTTTGCTGCTGCAATGGTGAACATGGTTGGTGAGCTCTTGGTTGGTGAGCTTGACTTTAACATTCTTTAACACCCTCCTCAAACTTAAGATGGTTGAAGAAACAACTTGAGTTTGGAAACGAAAGAACGAAAGCTATCAGGAGAATGAGCTTTGTAGAGGAAACATAATGTAGCAGAATCATGCCATCTTGAACTTGTTGACCAATGAATGTAGAAATTGTTAGGGTAGCTCTGCTTGTGTGTATATAATAACGTAGAAGAGTTATAAATATTGTATAAGCAATGTGAGCTTGGTGATGATGGTGAAGCTGAACAACAATGTAAGAGAAAGAACAAACAACTCTTGTATTGCTATGAAGTATTCAACTTGTTGATGGGTGAAATGACAATCAATCTCTATTTATGTGTGTTGTTTGAAAACATAAGCAAATATATGTGTATATAACTGTGATATTTATATATATGTGTGCTTATGTTGTGATACGTTGAAATCACAAAGCAAATATATATAAATGTGATAATTATATGTATATATATGTGCTATAAAAATATGAGCCAATATATATGTATACGACTGACATATGCATATATATGAGTGCTATGTTGTGATACGTTGAAATCATGAGCGAATATATATGAATATGACAATAATATGTATATATTTGAGCCAATATATATATGTATACGATTGACATATGCATATATATGAGTGCTATGTTGTGATACGTTAAAATCACGAGCGAATATATATGAATATGACAATAATATGTATATATATATGTGTGCTATGAAAATAAAGTGGATATATATATATATATATATATATATATATATATATATGTGTGTGTGTGTGTGTGTGTGTGTGTGTATATATATATGTGTGCTATGTTATGATACGTTGAAATCACGAGCGATATATATATATATATATATATATCACAATAATATGTATATATGTATGTTGTGAAAAGTGTGACATAGAGATTAATTGTCAAATTAGTACGCTTCATAATTACGGCCGATCCCAAGAATCTGTCATGTTTGAAGAGAATAATTGGATTTTTTTTGATGTAGGATTGTAATTTGTGCAAATAAATCATGGATTTATTATGTGGCTCAGGTGGGCTAATTTTGACGTGGCCCAAGTATTGTCATTGGACCCAACTAAATGAGACCAATGGACTCATAAATTAGCCTAGTAGAGGAAATAAGTCAGCAATGAAATTAGCTCAATCATCTCTCAGCTCCGTATGTTGGTTCAAAGCCTCCAAAACCAAAACAATTCTCTAGAAAAATGAGTGTTTCACTGTGTGAGAGAGGCGGTGGTGCGAGAGAAAAAGGAATTGGATTTTGGTGGTTAAATCGAAGGTGTTTGGTTGTGTCTTGCCTGGGATCAGGCTCGATGGTGTGGGTTCAGGGGTGAAGAACACACGGTAGTAAGGAGATGAACGGCAGGAGGCTTAGTTCGGTGGCAGTGGTGGCCGACGTCGGTACGCGACGTCGTGGCTTCGAAGTGCGTTAGATCGAAAACGGAGAAGCGGCCGGAGATTAGGATGATGCAACGGAGAGATGCGAAGCCACCAATTGTTCGGTTAAATGTCTCAGTGACAAAGTTGGATGAGTGCGCAGGACTCAATTGTGCGTCAGAAGTACTCGGATGAGTGTGGAGCTGTTATCAATGAACAGATCAATGGTTGTGTTGACTTTTCGGAAACAATGGTGGTTCACCAGAAACAATGGTGGTTCCCGGAGATGATGACCGTGGCTGTGAAAAGTGGAGGTAAGGAGTTTAAATCTTGCTCTGATACCATGTAAAAAATATGAGTGTATTGATAAACAAGAATCTAAAACTAAATTGTATTGATATTGAAGACTACATTGAATTGAGTAGCTTGTTTGATTACATGAGTAAATAAGTCTATATATAGAGGAAAACTAATACATAAAGTCTAAGATTGGTTGGTGAGCATGCTTTATTGAGCAGCCATGAATCTGGAAGTCCAAGTTTACTGCTGCAATGGTGAGCATGGTTGGTGAGCTCTTGGTTGGTGAGCTTGACTTTAACATTCTTTAACAGACTATATTAATTGTCCATGTCCTGAGATCACAACTATGACAGTTCTGAAACTAAAAAAACTAAAATAAAAAAAAAAGGAAACATATACATTCTTAATATGATGAACCAATTTGCAACAACAAAATGTGGAATGTACTAGGGACAAGTGCAATAAGAAGCCAAGAAACATTTTTTCCATGATGTAGGAAGAGAAGCTCCCCCATGAAACTCGGATGGTCTAAATTATCAATACATTAATATGGTAACTTCCGTCTTTAAATCACTCGATAAGACCAGTTTCAAGTGTTGAATGTATTATGACCTTCAAATGCAATTGCAACTTTTCTTATCCAAAATGATTTCAAAGTGCTGATTGAAGAAAAGATCGAATCCGTTGTTATAGTTCGGCTTTTAATGTATCAAGAACAGAAGCTGCAGACATAAAAGCATGTCCAATGTTTGTGTTACAGATGGAACTATTGCTATAATTTAAGATCAAAACCATTTTTTGCTGTTAAAATAGCACCATGTCTTCGATTTATTGTTCTATATTTAGAATGATTTATTGTTCTATATTTAGAATAAATTATAACATTATGTCGATATTTATTCTATAATATATAAAATAAGATATAGCACACCTTTGAATCTTGCTCTCGTATAAAAATTAACAAATAATAAATGTCTTTTAGGAGCTACAAACATTATAAATGAAATTTTGAATTTCAATTCCCTATATACTTGTCGAGTAAGAGTTATTATGGTAAAGCAACAAAACAATACAGGGGTCAGTGTGAAAAGGTGAAAGGTAGTCGACGAGGTGAAAGTGTAAAAGTTGAGTTGAGAACTTGAGAATAACAACTTAAAACAAAGAGTACATAAATAATTGAGTAAAAATTAACTCACCTCTGCCTTTTAGGGTTATGCCATGAACAAGTTCATCAACATGAAGCAGCGTAACGACTAGTAAATTCAATAAAATTCAATAAAATATAATTAAACATACATTTTAAAGACTAATTAACATACATTTTAAAGTATATTTAAAAATATAATTTCATAACTCGTTTTTATTATTTTTTTTTTTGAATTAAAATTTATTAAATTGCACTATACTGATAAGAATAAAGTCTCCCAATGTCACAATTTGAAAGCAAATGACCCCAAAAATCACAATTCAAAACATTGGCCCCAAATATCATTTTAAAACATAATATAAAGTAGTGTTTCAAAAATTTCTTTTATAACGCTAATGCGTGTCTCGTTTACAGGGGAGAGGGGAAGGGGAGGCAGATTGGCGTTGTGGGGGTTGGGGGAGGAAGACGCCACTTCATGTGGCGCTTATAGTATTTTTCAATTTTTTTTGTTTTTTTTGTTTTCTCGTAAATATATATTTGTAAATAATATTAAAAACCTTTTAATCAAATTTTTAATTAAAATTGTATTTTTAAAATTAAAAAAACAATTTTAATTAAATTTAGGGGTTCATCATTTCCATTTTGGGTTTTAGAAATATTCGGAACGACGAATAAACCGTATACGAACTTAGGGTTTAGGGCTTGGAGTTTAGGGTTGTAAACAACCCTAAACCCTAACTTATCCTGATTTTTAAACGCGTTAGCGTTTAAAAATCAGGCCGCCGGATGAAAAAAGGACCCAAATGTCACAATTCTAAATTAATTGGTCTTAAATATCACGATTGGAAAACTTGGCCCCAAATATCACTCAATAACCAAAATCGTCCAGCGTTTTTGTTTTTAGCATAAACGTTATTCAGAGTAGCGTTACACTTAATTAATTTAATAGAACAAAAAAAACAATTCACAGAAAAAAAAAAAAAGACACAGCTTCAGAGCAACTCTCAGTTAAAGAAAGAGATAGAGCGATAGAGAGAAAGAGATTGACACAGATCAACTGATACAGAGAAAAAAGAGAGAGCGTGTGTGTGTGAGAGAGAGGACGAGGTATAGATAGAGATAACGAAGAGGAAGTCATTGCCAACAAAGTTCAATTAGGTTTTCTGATAACAACATTCAGCATTTTGTGTAAACAAAGTTTAGTTCAGCGTTTACTTGTATAACCAAGTTTTAAGTAGCGTTTTTCTTCCAAAACCAAATTTAAAGTAGCGTTTTGCTGAGTTGAAAACGCTTCTTCGTCTAGCGTTTTCTTCAAATCTGCTTTGTACATGCCTTAGACGCTACACGATGTAGCGTTTTTTTAAAAAAATTAAAACGCTGGATGAAGCTGTGTTTTGGTGTGATATTGAGGGCCAACATTTCAGGATGTGATATTTGGGACCAATTAGATTAAATTTGTGATATATGGGGCCAACACCCCCGCCGGATTCAATTTTTTAAATTAAATTTTTTAAATTTTATCTGTATTCCCTCGGGATTTCAACAGTTAACCTTTGGGGTTCAACAGTTCCATTTTGGGTTTTAGAAATATTCCAAACGATAAATAAATCGTATACGAACTTAGGGTTTAGGGTTAACTTATCCTAATTTTTAAACGCGTTAGCGTTTAAAAATCAGGCCACCGGATTCAATTTTTTAATTAAAATTTTTAAATTTTGAAAAAATAATTTTTATTAAATTTAGGGGTTTCAAGAATTAACCTTTAGGGTTCAATAATTCCATTTTGGGTTTAGAAATATTCGGAACAATCGTATATATTTAAAGAAAAAAGCAAAAAAAAAAAATTAAAAACATTCAAAACGTCACATGAAGTGGCGTTTTAAGTTGGTAACCAAAGTTAAAAAAGCGTTTTCAGGAAAACAATGTGGGGTTTAGCGTTTTCAGTGAAACTAAGTATGATTTAGCGTTTTGTTTTATTAAAAGCAGTGGGAGTTCACACTACTACTTAAACACCAATTCTATTAATCTTCAGCAAAGCAAAACAAAAAAACGAGCTGCAACACTACACGCATCAGCGTTTGTAAAAAAAAAAAAATCGAAACACAGTGTTATAGTGTGTTTTGTAGTGATATTTAGAGCATCTCCAATGGCACTAGCTAAAATGGTTAGCTAAAATAGTATAAAATAATGGTTATGTATAATTTGCTGAACTTGTATGGTGTTGTACTCCATTGGGGTTAGCTATAATGGTTAGCTATATTTCAAAAACAGTATTTTATTATTGTTTTCAAATTTTCAAATTCCAACGGCTATATTGCCAACGGCTATATTCCAAACAACTATATTTCAATATTTTATCCATATTTGAAAAATAATAATTTATTAACTTTTTCAAATTTCAAATTTATAAAACGGCTATATTCCAACAGCTCTATCTCAGCAGCTCTATTTCAACTTTGTTTATAAATAGACCACATAATTGAACCTTAGAGCTATGGTGCTTGTTGTTATTATGGTGATTTCCTTTCGTATTCCAGTTGTAACTTGCTTTCAATTTTCCTTTGTAATTTCCTTCTGTATTCCCTTTGTAATTTGTATTTCTATTTTCTTTTGTAATTCACTTTGTTATTTAATATAATTTGTTTTGTCATAAACCGAGAGCAAGTCAAAATAAAGTTTAATACATAAGTTATGAATACAAAGTTCAGTAAACAAAACTAAACATAACACAAAATTAAACATAGCATAACCTAAAGGCTTCTAGAGAACTTTACTTAAAATCTTCTCTTTTAGAGCTTTGATAATATTGAGCAAGCTGAGGCTGCATTTCAGTTGTATCGATGGCCAAGATAGAGGCTTCATAAATTTGATTTTCTCGTTCCTCTTTTGCTTTATTAATTTCTACTCCAGTAAGTCAATTGTGTTTGATTGGTGCCTTGTATCGGATCCAAACTGACATTTAACCAACCGGATATGAGTAACATATCCTCTTCCATTGTAAAATTCTTCAACCGACGACCTTTTTTTTGTTTGGCTGGATCTTGTTGTTGGCTGGACTGAGAACACAGTTCTCCAACATCATCATATACGCCCTTGTTTAGTAAAGACGTAAGAGAGACATCCATGACCTAATAATGTCACCAATTACAACAACATCCAGATTATTCATTATTCTACATTCATTGACTTACAAATCATATGAAGCAAGACAAAATAACTATTATTAATCGAAACTCAATGAGTCTTTAACAGCCAAAATCAAGAATCAAGAATTAATAATCAAAAAAGGCAAGAGATATGATAAACAATACAAAATCAAGAATTAATCGCATTTCATACCTGGATAGCGAGTGAATCAGTTTTGTAGGGTTTTCAATTTTTGGAGACAGCAATGGGAGAAAGAAAATTAATATTAGGGGAAAAGCTAATTTGGTCTGTGAAATTGGAGGGAAGATGTGGCGGGAGGGGAAGAGAAAGGGAGGGAGATGACATGGCGGTACTTACAGATATGCAGAGGTTTTATATATTTGGAGAACGAGACAAGGTTATGTATATTTTTTTTTAGCTGCAGACTTCGGTTGGAGTGTGTTTTATCTATCCTATTAGCTATATGGGCCTGCCAGATTGGATTTTGCTAACAGTTATGGACCGATTGGAGATGCTCTTATGGCCATATTTTTGAGTTGTGATATTTAAGACAATTTATTTTTAAATTTTGATATATGGGGCCAACACCCTAGGAATAAAGCCCCAACAAAGACTTAGGAAACTCCTGTACGGCTGTACCCCCTTGTAACTCCAAGCAGACATACAGGATTATAGCTGGACCAAGTGGATCCCATAGAAAGGTGTAACGAAAATATTCATTTTTCTCTGTTGGCTAAAATAAGAACCAATGGAACAAAAAAAGAATTGTAACCATCAAAGAACATAGTTATGCAGAAGGTAGCAGTAGCATATGAGAGTGAAGTATACACCACTCCTAGACAAATACTTCCTAAAATAAGCACGTAAAGAAATTAGATGATTTTTGATATGAAGATGCTGTGCATGCCGTGTATTCGTGATTTTGAACATATTAACAGATATCGTGTCATAGTTATTTTGTATTGAATATCAACATAATCTCCTGTATGCACCCTGAAGAATTTTGTGCCTACTTTTTTTTCCCTCCCCGGGCCTGGCGAATGTGGCGCTCTTATTGATCAAGGCCGGAAAAGGAGGCTCCTAGCTAAAAGTGGCCTGTAGCTGCTGCTTGTCGACAGGCTACCAGCAGAGCAACAAGTCTATTAAGAAATATTATCTTAAATGTCATATAGCGAAATTAACTTGTTGGTGGGGCCAGCTGAAATTGATGTTTGTTCAAGGTGGATTGATGGAATTAACCTATCAACAGTACATGGTCATGAATGTTTCATACTCTTAACACATGCACTGGAACAATGATTACAAACTTGAGATATTAAATTCTAACACTTTTACTGGAATTAATATTACAACACTGCGTTCTCTGGGTTTGAACTTTGAACTACATCTTCCGAAGTTTCTGATGTAATGAAAAGTTCTTCTTAGCAGCTGGTACAAGGTCCTGATGTAATTAAAAGCCCTTCGTAGCCAGGGAAAAAAAAATTGACTTAACAATTGCCATATGATTCAGCAATGATTAGTAGAACAAGGGATGTCCATCCAGTAAATACTCGTGCACCTTTTCCCTTCCCTGTTTCTTGGTCATACTGCTCCCAGAAATACCCATTCTGGTGATAGTTCTTAACGATGTTGCTGACATTTAAAAAAAAATTGAAGAAAGAGAACATGAAAAACTATAATATGACACAAAAAGACATTCTGGCACAAAGATCATCCTAGCAGTACCTTATTAAATTGTATCTCAAGTTATTGTAGATCATCTCGGCTCTCTCTCTGTATGGTCCATTCTCTGAATTCATTGACAGAAAAGCATTTTAAATGTTGAGGAGAAATGCAAAAGTAAGATGTTGTCAATCCTTCAAGAAAATGTTTTGTTAATCATGGCTTCTACCTTTGGAGTAGCGGTGCAGTGAGGAAAGAATCAAGTAGTTCACATTTATCCAAATTGAACCTCTCCAATAAGGTGCATCATGCTCAGTATTGTACTTCATGTACAATGAGCTGTGACACCAACAAATGATGTTAATTCTTGTTGTTCTATAAAGTTCTACATTAAGTTTCATTGGCGAAAGGTATATTCATCACCTTGTTTTCGCTAGTGAGCGAATTCCAAAGTCACTCCACAAGATTGCCTCATCTGAAATAAGGTCAAGCTGTTTCTCTAAGATCCATGATTGCTGTGCACATATATGCAGACATAAACAATGTGGTATAATCATTATATGATAAACATTTCCCTCTGTTCTACAACTGGTAGATAAAACACAAGATAAAAAAACACAAGATAAAAGAAAAGCGGTTCTCTATTGCTTCATGCTACAACTAGGGGTTTTTTTTCCTTCAGATCATGCAAGAAAAAGAAAAGAGGGGCACACCCAGAATAGCTATGATAAATTATATTTATTAGAGTGAATTTTATGCAACTTACCGGAGGAATAATTTTCCAGATAAATGGAAAAAGGCTAACATAACCAATATGAGGAACAAATCTTAGCATTGGCTCCTCTAGAACTTCTCGAATAAGCTGTCTGCTCAAGATATTATTTGGTCCATCCACTAGTTTCCAAGCCAAACGAACCTGAAAGATGTGTACATGGAAAATAAAATAGGTCCCAAAGGAAAATATAGCATTACTATCTGAGTAGTCTAATAAAGGTTACAATTCCTTATACAATAGAAGCATATACTGACTTTTTACATTTTTGTCCATAATTTCCTACAATTTTATTATGAGAATTATCTTTTAAGTTTGAACTGGTTCTTGTAATGTAGAGGTTTCTCTTTCTTTTCTTCTTTTCCGTTTATGTTTATGGACTTTCTCATTTACTGAACTTAAAATTTGTTTCTCGTTACCTGAATAGAAAGAAGTGTGTGCAATTGATTTCATTTTACCCATCTTTTCGGTCATACTATTTTAGTTTAGATGCATACGATTCCTAAATTAGGTTTATATTACGTTTTCACCTATTTTCTGCTTTAGATGTATGGCGTGCTTTAGGATGGTACCATCAGGTCCCTAACCAGTATAATACAAAGTACTTTCTTAAGCTAAGCCAGGTAAAAGCTTGCATGGTCGTTTAGCAAAAAAAAAAAAAAAAAGTATGGTCAGTTTTGTTTATTTTGATAAAGAAGAACTTTCAATTTACTTATAAGGCCAGACCAAAATAGGCAAACAAAGCAATATACACAACATACCTTTTCTGTGTGATTTCCGAAATCGAAATAAGTTCCATACGCATTGTCAAAGTGCATCTGACAATATTAGTACAATGTCATCATAACCTTGGCATGATTAGTGTAATTAATAGTGCAATACCAAATGGGTTTGTATTGCTCACTGTCTGTAGTGGAACAAGGTTGGTTAATTAACCAAACTTGCTTCTTCTGATAAAAAGCATTAACAAACCTGATTAAGAAGTTCAATGTCTGAGAAAACCTTAGACATTAATTTGTACTCCTGCAAGCAGCATCAAAAATATCTTTTTAGTCCAAATGTCCAGTACATTCCCATAAAGATAGACACTCTAAATATATACATCATACCTTTCCACGAACACTTTCCATCTTAAGAAAATCTGAGATAGAGGTCATGGAATCTGCTGCAAGAAACATCCAACATCGAAGATCCACGTGACGTTCCTCATAATTTGGGTGTGATGCACGTGGATAATCATCAAAACCGGAGGTCAATGTCTGACATGTCATACCAATTTTCCGATTTGTTTGATAGTGGTCCGACATAGATACTTAGCTTAGCGCAAGAACAATAAAAAATTGCTACAGGTTGAACTAAATATTCCATTATAAACCCAGTGCAAAAGATCAATTAAATGTATCACTAGTAGGTTTCTGACAGCATACTGTATTACACACATGATGCAGTCAATGATTTCTATTGCCACTAAATTTAAGTCTTGAGTACTTAAGGACATGTAATAGCAATTGACCCAAAAAAGAAGGAAAACCAAAAAAAAATCTACAAAAACAAAGGCTATTAAGTAGGACCTGTGGGTTTAACTGACGGATGGTAATATTATCTCTTCCATGCCAATAGTAGCTACTTTCAGCCTTGCCTGCAAAAGAAACATTCTATTGAAAAAACCTATACTTGTCCAAAGGCTAAAATTTAACAGTATAACAAGATCGTCACTGGAATTCTTTGTAAATTAGTAATAACCAAGGGATGATTTCCACCAGAAAACTGAGTAATTATTAAGAAACAGGAATAAGGACGAAGATATGCAAATACCAGACTGTGTGGTGTTAAACCACTGAAACCATGCGTCAAGGCGAACAAATGCTCTCTCCAAGAAAGATGAGATTTGTTTCTCTTCAATCTCACTGAACTTCTTCTTTTTCATGCTGCAAACTAGATCTGGATGATACAAAAGTTGCATGGTCTAATCAAATACCAAACAAGACAATTAATGCTATTGAGTTTTAGAAAGTAAAGAGTGGTAACTTAGGCAACTAAAAGGTCGTGATAAACTTAATAAATGTAGAAAAACCCCAATTAAGTGTTGTCAAGATTAAATGGATGTCCCAAGGCAAAAGATAAGTATGTGGGTGGTTTATCCAACCTACTTAGTTTGTTCACTGTTGTAATGAAATGCTATTGTACAAATAGCAAGGGGACACTTTGGATTTTATGGATTTAATACATCAAATAATACTGATAGTTAAATTCTCCATTCCTATGTTTCCCATGTTGTAATATGAACATTAGCAAAAAATCTCCCATTTTCTATTAATATTAACAAGTATTTTTAAGTAAATACTGTCTGTAGCTCCATTTGGCTCTTATAAAAGTAGAGCTATTAAAATGCTAATTTACTAAGAAGCTCCACCTACTCTAAATATAACTTCATATGAATACAACAGAAAAACGACATGCGCATTACAATTCTATATAACGCTGTTATATAACACCAACCATATTAAAGGAAGTTATTTAGAAGGAGCATCTTGTTACAATAATTGATTACCTTGCAAAACCATAAACAAAGCTGGTGGATTTCCATTATCTGGATGCTGAACTACAGCTTCTGCTGGTACTTTACTGCAGTTAGACCAGAGCAAATTATTGCAATTCATCAAGTGACATATTTGGACCATCAAACATAAGGAGCCATAAACTTGACACTTATTTTAGAAAAAAGAAGAAAAGAAAATAAAATGGAGACCTGTCATTACCTCAAAGCTTCAGCACCTAAAATCTGCTCTCGTGGAATCCACCCATCAATGTTCATGAGATCTAACCAGTGGCCAACAATATCCAAGCAAATAGAGATATCCCATTGCCTAATTATGTAAAGGAAGCAAACAGTCACCTTGTAAGAATCAAACACTATCGCCATATCATGCAAAAATTTAAATTCCCCACCATTTTCCCTTAACAAGGCTATTATAGAAGACAAGAAGTCCAACTGTACAACCGCGAGTTAAAGCAGCCTACTAACCTAATTACTAGTTGATGAAAACCTTCATCCCATAGAAATCCCCTAGGAAAGAAAGGACGACTTGGAACAGCTGTATATAACTCAGCTGGCCAATATAAGAGTACATCATCACCAAGCTTATGCTGCATGATATAATGGAACACTGTATGACTTTGTTAGATATCCAAAGAGATGACAACTACTGGTAGGACTAGTTGCAATATGAATAAGATAAAGGTCGAAAAATATATAAATAATGTAAAGACAAGGTTTTTTGCTGTTTGATTCCAGCATCATCTGGCTGTCTATACTATGCACTAAGATGGTGTCCGATCCTGATGTTTCTCTCTTTGTTTGAAATTTATAGTAAATGAGAATCTAAAAGAACTACATATATGCAAACAGGTATTATGTCGGAGCAGGTACCGTAAACTAATGACATAGCATACACATAAAAGTTTATGCGCCAGATGAAGTATGACCCACAACTACAATTTACTCTAAAAGAAAACAGAAAAAAAAAATAAGAAACATATTTGAGAGCATCGTTTATTATTCACTTACTAGCATGCATGCAGCTGTAAAAAGGGAAAGGGATTCGAGAAACAATAGATCAAGTATGATGATGAAAAATCAGGAGATATGGGTACTATACAAAAAAGGTACGTATATATAGAGACTTACATTAGTGGCAGTTGGCAAGGAAATTTTTGACTGGCCGTAAAAATATCCAATACCTCCTATCAAATTACCAATCGCAGCCTTACCCACTTCCATCGATTCATGCTCAAGCTGAAAAATCCACATCCAGGTTACATAGCCTCATAAATTATGCACAGTAAAGAACTGCGTTTTTACTTTTTCCTAGTATTAGAAGACAAATTTGCTATAATACCTTTTCAGATGTGCTAAAAAACCTTTTAAATCTGTCATCCAAGTCATTTTTCTTCTCATTTAGTTGACTTGTCAATAGTGTACCTTTAAGTTATACAAGATTTGGCAACTGTGAGTAAAAAAGTATTGTTATAAGTTGTAAGAGGGAAAGAGCTGCATTAATCAGAATAAAAAAAAAAAAATAGGCATCATCTCACTCAACTAAAAGCAATTTAGTTTGGCACTGCTAAATCTAATTGATATTCTAGACTCCCCCTTTTCCGTCAAACAAATGTAATGGTATATGAGAATAAAATTGATGCAACTGTTACCATTCTGTATGTATGCACTCTACACCTATTCAAATACCTATAATTTAACATTTTTAAGATTCTATCTGAGATCAGATACAGCCAAACCCCATTGGAAAGAGCAGTTATCTTCGTTGGGATCTTCATGTTGAAAAGGAGTTCTTTGATTTATGGAAAAGGAATTCCTTGAATTATGGAGAATGATGGAAAGATTAAAAAAAGAGAAAAAGTAAGTTAGACTTTGGCACTTGAATTATTGTGATGGCTGAGATTATAGCTGCCCAAACACACTCATATAATATCACAACCCTACTTTTATTTTCCAAGTGATTCTCTCCCCCATTTCCTCATTTTCGGCAAAAACAGAGACGGCAACTTAGAACTGTCATAACTCCCTCATTTCTCAATGAAATCCTGTGTTCTTTAGCTTGTTTGGAAAGGTATTGAGATAATCTACAACTCTTCTTTAGGAGCCTCGTTCAGATAAGCAAGGTAAGACCCTCGTTTTTCCAGTTCTTTCAAGAGGGGTAATGCTGACTCCGAAAATTCTAAACTTGGTTGTTTAGATCTTGAAGGTTAAAGGTTGTTAAAGCTATCTAAGGTGTTCTTACAGAAAATCAAGCTTGGTTATGGTTGTTAAGACTCCAAGGAAGATAAAACACTCACACCCACCTTAAACTTCATGAGTTATAAGTTGATTTGAAAGATTGATGCAAGTATGTATATGTTTAAGGGGTTTGTGATGTTTTAAGCTTTATAAGTATGGGTAAATCTTGGGTGGTGATAAATGGATGTTACCACTGGTCTGAGAGACCCTTGAAGATGTTTATATGATCTTGATGGTGTGTGGTTGAATTAAGTGGTTAAATGGAGTTCATGGAATTTGGAAACGATCGAATTATAGTCGTTATAATGTTGAAATTTCATTAGATTATTTGAGCAGTTAATGCCGAATTGAACAAATGTTTTCTTGGCAAATTTTTGGCCATATATCAGTAGGAATCGTTTTGTAGTTTGTTTTGACACCAAGATCATGTGATTACGATTTATGGTTTATGAGATATGGTCGTTTTAGTGAAACCGGTTAAAACGGACGGATCGTTAAGAAGGACTGACTTTACAAATCCAAACGAGCCCTTTAAAAATGGTCTGTAATTAGGACAATTTTATGAGGAGTAACCTGGTCAGTGCTTAAGATCCCATATAAATTTGGAGTAGAAATACGAAATTTTCGATTTTATAGAAATGTTTAAGTCAAGAATGCGCATGAGAAACCACTGCAGAAATAAGCTATTTTTAGAGCAACAATTGAGCTATCACAAAGATGTTCTTAATTATGAAATTTGGATGAAAACTCCTCTCGACAGTTAAGAAGAAGTGAGAAAAAGAATTACATGAAAAAGTTTATTTTTCGATTTTATAGAATTTTTCGAATCAAAGTTGCGCGAGTGAAAAATCCTTTTAGGGGACGAATTAAGACGAACTTTAGTTTCGTTAAAAATGACCTTTAACGAAATTCGTTATGAAACCAATAATTATCAAAAATTGGTTAAAGAATATCATGGGCTTATAATAAAACCAAATGTGTAGTAAGGATGTATCGTTACGAAGTTGTGTCTTTACGTGAATAGTCGATTTGACGGGATCGTTTAACGAACTAACCGAACCTTATTGATTGTTATAGATCATTACACTAGAGACAGAGCCCCGACTATTTCGACACGATCAGGCAAGTTTTCGAAACTTGTACTTCAAGTATTTTCAAAGTGTTGTTGTGGTATAAATGCTATGAACTGCTTAATAGTATTTTTGCGAATCAGCATATGATGTATGGTTATTTATGTGGATTTATAAACCTGTTAAGTATGTACGTATGCATAGACTCTTATATATATATATATATATGTGTGTGTGTGTGTGTGTGTGTGTGTATACGATGATGTGTTACAAGTTCCCAATAGAGTATGGTAATACCTTTTCTTAGTAAGGGAGTCGGAGGTATTTCGTCCGGATAAGGACATAAAACCCGGAAGTCACCGGAAGTGTTATATGACGTATATTTTGTTTTAAAATATTCCAATAAATATAAATTGGATAATTTCGGATTAAAAATCCCTTTGATGATATTAATAAATATTATTTGAATATTTATTAATAAGTTAAATATTATTTTTATTTGAGAATTTTAAGTGATTATTTATTTAATAAATAGTACTTAAATATTTATTGAATATTCTAAGCTGATTAATTATTTAATAAATATTATATGAATATTTATTAAATATTCCAGGAGGATTTAAAAATCATATTATTTATTTTAAAAGTCAATTAAAACTTTAAAAATTATTTTAAATATTTTCTGATCATCGGAAAAGTATTTAAAATAGGACGGGTTCCCATTTCATCACTGACTATAGCTTCACTCATCGAAAAAGTATCGCTACTTCACTCAACTTATCAAAACTCGGGAACCCAAGGTTTGTAATAACTATTTCAAGATGGTTGTAATAACTTAGTAACGTTTTAATTTCGTCTCTGAGCCTATAATCTGTGAATGTTATGTTTGATTGAGGGGTCACAGCATGATAAAATGAAGATTAAGAATAATGTTTATTAAAATGGAATTAAGGACAGGTGACAGCCTGGATCTCCGACCCCGGATCTAGGGGTGTTACAAACACCACTTGCGAAGTAATAAACCAAGATACACAGGCTTTTAACCACCTGTGAGGCTGCTGACACGTTCTTTGACTCGTGAACTGTCAGAACCAGTTCCTGATACAAAGGCAATATCAACTACGAATGGAACCTTAGAGGACATCTGCATATACACATGGAAGAGCGCATGAGAAAGGTTGAAGATTAGTTATATAGTACATACACATCGTTCAAATTAAGTATTGCATATTAGAGAAAAAAATAATATATGCTTGATCAATTACCTGAAAAACTAGTATATTTGGAGAAACATCAGATGTGTCTGTAAGCTGCAGATTGTTATGTTCTCTAGCCTGTCGAGCACGTGTAGACTAGAACATTAAAACATCAAGGAGCTGTCTTATATGAGTCAAAGATGAAAAGTATGTAAAGGATTATGAGAATATTGAATACTAAATTTTTGACTGAATTAATAAGGTGCAAAATGATAGATGAGACTAATTGATAACAAAAAGTTCTACACACGTGGGCTGCAACATTTTCCTGAACCAGCTCGGATAACTTATAAATGTCAGGCGTCTTGAAACCAGCATAATGAACTTCAAGATCATCCTGCAAAATCAGTCTAAAGTGAGCATTCTCGATGTAGGATACCATATTCAACTATAAATCACTAATCTCAAGTTATTGTCTGTACTATTTTTTTTAAGCATGTAAACATTTTCCTCCATCTGTTTGAGAGGAATTTAAGCATTTTAACATTAAAACCCACTGGATTTAGTGTCCATAATATCCACGAACGTCATGGAACCTACCGAATTCTGTATCCCATAAAAATTCACGAACCCCTTGGAACCTACCAGATATAATTCGTAACGGGAAATTTATAAGACTGCCTTTATTAACATTCCTGTTTGATAACATACCTTTGATTTCAAGTGAAGCTCCCAGCGTCCAACATCTGATCGTGAGCCTGATGCCAGAACAGAAATATTATGATCACCCATGACTCCTTTACCCAAACTTAGAGCATTTTCCCCTTCATCAGCTATATAAAATAATAGGTGCGCTTTTCCCTCCTCTATAGAACTGGGTATGAACAGTTAATCAGTATTTCCAATTTCTGATACATTGTATATCAGTAGGGAACCATGCAAGTCATTTTGTAAAGTGAATTGCTGTGACACATATCTTGGTTGCATATACACATTATATCCTTTATTTTCAGCAAACTCTTCAAGTCCAAAAATAAAGAATAAGAGAAAGTTAAATACTGATGGTCATTTGATAAATTACACTTCAGCATCATCACATGCAGATTATTCTAGCGTGATTCTAGTGCATTCATCAGTTTCAAGACAAAGTCGCATGATTTTTAATTGCATTGGACAAGTTGGCGTAATTTTGTTTTTTCATTATGCAACGCCAGGCTCTACATGTATGTCATGCGAGAACCAAAAAGTAGCATGCCTTCACGAAATTACAGAAATAGAAAAGAAAAAAGGCAAAAAGATGTTTACTTCTCCATTTGCACATCACTTCGAACAACCCAGTCTCCTCCATAGCCACTGTAGTCCCCCTTGGATTTTAAGAAACTTACTGCCAAGGTCATATCTTGATCGACCAGATCTTCATGTCCATAATCCCGACCATTATGATATGTCCAACCATATTTTTTGAGCTCATCAGAATCTTGGCAAACATGTCGAATAAAGTATGTCCCCTCCTTATGAATGATCCACATCATGCCAGCAACCAGAGATTGTGGAACCCTAACGATAAGATACATATCTATGATCACGCATACCAGTACATGAATGCTCAAGTAAATTTATGTTAAATTATATTATGAACGAGATACTGTATTCCTGCCGTAGGTACTGAAGTCTATAATAGTGTTGCCATTTTCTTTCATTCAAAGCTAATGCAACGTAAAACTGTGTGGAAACGAAACTCTTGAATAGACTACTTGTATTATAAGAGTGACTTATAAGAGTGACGTATCATGAAAAAGATTTGAAGACAACAATTGCAGGTATACAAAAAACATTTATAAGTATAATATAGTAAAAACTCTAGGTATAAACAGCTTACATTTATAAAAATAAATCAGGATGAAATTTGACATAATGCCCAAAGCTTGGAATAAATTTATTTCTAATTCGGAAAAAAGATTCAACCACAGGAAGCCTATAAACTATTGTACAAGAATTGATAAGGAAAGCACAAAATGTAGAGCTCGCAAAGCTTATGAAAAAATAACAAAAGAAAGCGACTATTCATCTAACCGATTGTGCAGAATAGAAACAAGAAATACAATTAATGACAACAGATCTTCATCCAACATTTGATAAAGACCTAAACAAAAATCATTTCCTATCGATAGTCATTTCCGAACTTATCTTTTAGAAACAAAATAAGAAATAAGCACATCAAAAAAGAATGTTACTACAACAAATCCATATATATTAAAAAGCTTCACGACCAGAGAATTTCATTAATTTATGGATGTTAACAATTGAACTAGTTCAAAAAATTCATTGCATCCATCACATCGTAACCAAGAGCAAAGTACTAATTTATCGAGATTATACCGCAAATACTAGTAAAAACAACAATGCAATTGCAGCTGAATTAGCAATACCTAGCTCGAATACCGAGATAGACCTGCGGTCGATAAGTCCCCCAATACAAACTCTCCTTGTGCTCACCTTGAAACTACACAAACACAAATAGCAACAAATTCATAACTAACCAAGTCAATTCATAACTAACTAAGTTAATAGGTCATGTGTTCGATTCTCGCTTGTAAAAGTAAAACACACACAGAAGCTAGAATTTACCATAGGAAGATCCATAAGTTTTGGAGAAGGGAACGGCGTGATAACTCTCTCCATCGGATCTTCTGCTGTGGATTTACTAATTCGATTGATGAAAATTGATGTAATAATCATAAGTATTACTAAAGCTTTGCGATTATTAAGTATGGTGATTAAATTATTATTATTATTGTTGTTGTTATTATTATTTATCTTTCGAATAATTGGAGCTTCGCTGCCTGAGGCTGAGGAGTTGACTGTGCTTGGCGCCGTTCTTCGCCTCATTTTCAAATAAGCTGTTACTTTAGGGGTGTTCGCGAACTTATTTTCAGAAATAAGTAAAACTTATTTTAAGACAAAGTTAGAGATTCCTAACTTTTCAACTTATTTTCCAGCTTATTTTTGCAACGTATTTAATTTCAAACATACATTAAATACTTTTATAAAAAAAAAATTATCAAAATATAAAATTTTTACCCGAAAATAAGTCCATAAACCCTCAAAAGAAGCTGAGCCAAACACGTAAAGTGTGGAACAGTGGAGTTGCCATAATTGAGTGATTGGGCCGGGCTTTTTTGGACATCAAGCCCAAAGTTGTGGGGTTTGGGATTTTTGACATAATGCCCAAAGCTTAGAATAAATTTATTTCCAATTCTGCCCACAACTTTTGAGGTAATTTCATCTGGGATTTTTTCTTGAAAACTTGAAGTAGATTTATGTTCTTTTTCAAAAATATAAGAGAAAATGCCCAAAATGCCTCATTTTGGGAGGCTGGTGACCAAAATACCCGTTTCCAAATTGCATGGCCCTGAGTACCCACGGGACACGCCACTAGCAACGGCGTGTCTCAAGTTCATTTTTTTTCCAAAATTTTCAACAAGTCTCGTGCTGCTCTCCCCCATTCCCACGCCGGCGAACTGCGACCCCCTCCCCTACCTTCGATTCGTCAATCTGCGATCCATATGAACACATAAAAATGATGGCCACGCCTTGCTCATCACTTTAAGCTACCGTGTCGTTGAAACCTGGCCTCGTAGTTGCGTCTCTGACCAGATCGGAAAACGAAAACGGAAGTTAGCTTCGATTTAGGGGTTTTAAATACGGCATTAGAATCGATTAATTAAAGGCATAGGGTTGTAGAGGACGATGAGGCGATTCGTTTGGTATATAGAACTCCAATGGAAAATGACTGAGATGAGAGAACGAACGGATCCAAAAAATGGCGAAAATCGCCGGCGAGTCGCCCGACGAGTCGCCTGGAGAAGACGACTGTGACGTAAGATACGCAACTATGGAATGCGTATCCTACAATACGCAACATGCAATGGCGTATTCGCTGCTACAGTAGCAGCCACAATCAGCATCATGATGACGTCATCACGCGTTTGACAGCAGCGTATCTCTGGCTTCACGCGTTTGACAGCAGCGTATCTCTGGCTTTTACTCCTTCTCCAGCAGCGTGTCTCAAGATACTCCTTCACCAGTAGCGTGTCTTCAAGATACTCCTTCACCAGTAGCGCATCCCGTGGGTATTTAGGGCCTCCCAAGTTGGCGGTAGGCATTTTGGTAATGAGTATTAAAAAAAAAGGTAGTTTGGGCCTTCACCCAAAATATAATAAAACAGGTTTTTTTATCTTTTTTTCAGCATTAAAAGTGATTTTTGAGGAAAATATAGTTGCAAATAAGTTTTGAGAAATTAGTACTTTTTCTCAAGATTTTTTTTGATCATATGTTTTTTAGTTATGATTTTGAGGAGAAAAAAGAAAAAATGAATAGAAATGTCAAAAAAACTGTAATTTAGAAGTATATAACGTTGTCCTGACCAAAATATTATATCCTATATAATTAGTGTAAAGGAGTTATTATGATTTGGTCGTCATAAACTTTATTTACACGAGAAGTTTAATTTACTTACAAAGTCAATTCCCTTATACTAACCAAACAAGTACTTAGAGGTCGTTTGGTTGACAGGAACTTACTTCAATATTTGAAATACCTAGGAAGTGAGAAATAATAAAGTTGTTTGGTGATATAAACTACAGGTATTACAAATTAGTTGGAAAGTATAAATAACTATCAAATGTGGGAAGTCACTTACCTACCCCCACCTAGATTATCTAAACTTCCTCTCCTAAAAAATATCTATAGACACATTTGTGTACACTTCTATATATATATATATATATATATATATATATATATATATATATATATATATATATATATATATATATATATATATATATATATATATATATATATAGGTATACTATTTCCTATACAGGTTCCTGCATGTAACCAAACAAAAAATTTCACTTCCAAGGAACTTTAAAAAGATAGTAAATAAAAATTACTATAGGAAGTTGATACCTATTGTATACCAAACGAGCACTTAGTATATGTTGCCTTCACATTTTTTGTACTTAGCTATTTGGACACATAATCATTGAATTTTCTGGCACTAATTTTTTTTTTGTATATATGCAGCTCATACTCGTATTGTATTTGCGAAAGAGAACGTGAACAAGGCAACTCTTACTGGGCCATGGAAATAGAGGTAGTGTTTATTCGTGTTGGGAGTTGTCCCGTATCGTTTGTAAAAATGGCAAATTGATAGTTTATAAGCAATTAGTTAACTCAATTAGTATAAGACCTTTTGGGAGTTACCCAAAAATAAATCCGTGCGGGCTCGGCCCAAAGCGGACAATACCATACTAATGTGGAGTTAAGACCTGCTTAGCAAGCCCAACAAGTGGTATCAAAGCTATGGTTATAACGATCCATGACAATCTCGATGGGCTCCCAGATGGATCAAGGAAGAAGTAGATGGGTTATCCCAGGCTGGGTTTAGGAGGAAGCAGGTGGGCTTCCAGTATACATGGGCGGGTGTTGGTCCTTTATATCACAATTATTAAAATTATGGTCCCAAATGACACGATCTAAAAAATGGCCCCAAAAATCACTTTAAAACGCTACTTAAACCTATGTTTCTTGAAAACGCTAGAGCGTGTTGCATTGGTGCGAGAAAAAATCAAAAATGTAGTATCATCTAGTGTTTTGGTCAACATCAAATGTCATCTGATTTAACGTTTTTGGAAAATGTTACATGCATCAACGTTTTCTACTTAATGAAAGCAAATTCTAATCCATATAATTGGTCCCACACACGTGAGTTGAGTGACATGTATCCTGTTGGGGAAAAGGAAATTGAACATGGACAGTGGACATTGACACCAATGGGGTCCACCACCTCATCTACATTTTGAATGAAATCACTGTACTAGAATTGGGGCTTAAGTTAAAATAGAAAACAGAAGACGATATAACGTTTCATTGTGATATGCGGGGCCATTTTTTTCAGTAGTAATATTTAGGACCAATTTCATTCAAATAAAGATATATGAGTCCATTTCTCACATAGGCCTAGGGGGAGTCAGATAGCCAGGAGCTTTCAGTATGGTTTGAGGGAAAACCAGATCACATGGAAGGAGGCAGATTCGACAGGTGTCGAGCCCGATGTGTGAAGGGGGAGATTGTTGGGAGTTGTTCCACATAGTTTATCGGAGAGGCAGGTAACTAGTTTATAAGCAGTCAGTTAGCTCCATTAGCATGAGGCCTTTTGAGATGTGCCCAAAAATTAAATCTGTGCGGGATCAGTCCAAAGCGGACAATATCATACTGATGTGGAGTTAAGGCCTGCTTAGTAAGCCCAACACATCGGACAACCAACTACTACATAAAGACATGAATATTCTTTAATATGTCTTTATTGGGCTAATAATATTAATTATTTGTAGAGGTGAAGATGGAGAGTTGAGACTAGAGATTAGAAGAGCTACCCGGCCTTCATCGACTTTCCGTTAACCAGAACTTTAAACACTATTTTCTTTCTCTGGTGGCTAACACAGTTGCCAAAAACAATATGTTTCATGTTTTCTACAGTCCATGGTGCTATTTTTTAAAGTATTTACTTTCGCAATGGGGGTTGTACGATTGTTAGTACTCACATACTACATCTACATCCAAATTTATGTTTAGCCCCTCCCATTTTTTTGGTTCCAAGCAAGTAAACATTATAATTTATGGAAAGTAGTTTAAGTTATAGTGACATTTTACTCTTCAGTTTAGGAGATTATCTGCTCAACTTCAGTACTCGAGTTTCGAGCTAATGGACATGTTATTTGTATCCTTACACATAAGATATATATTGATAGATATATCTACTCAACTCCAACACTCGAGTTTCAATGTAATATGCATTAGATATATATTGATAGATATATCTTATATATATCTTTATACATGTTGGGTTTCATGCATTTGTATTTAGATTTTTCCAGGTATACGAAGAACCAGTTTAGTTATGCATATGATCATCGAAGAATAATATAAATATGGGACTCTAGAGAATGTCTACAGGTGATAATCACATCTGCTTAAATTGTCATGATCCACATTTTTGCTCAAAAAGTGGCCTAACCACCACAGCATAAATTCAAGTAGAACCCTACCTGTTTGTAAGTTTTAGAAGGTAAAGCTCACAATATCTTCATTATGATAGTGAATTTGAAGACAATATGAAACATCATAGAAACTCAAATAAGGTAATTTCATTATGTGGTGACTTGTATGATCTGTCCTTTGTATTGTGCTGCTTTTAATTGAGTTTGTTGTCTATAGGAGGTTATATATTTCTCATATGTTCTTTATTTTGTTGGTGTGCAGGATAAGTACTTATTTTCTGTTGTTCTGCCAGTAACAACCCCATTAGATAAAACGTTAACGCATTCATTTAAGAATCATCAAATTCACTTTTAATTAAGCATTCATTAAATTCACTTTTAATCAAGCATTCTAGAAATGGATGCGTTATACGTATATATATATATATATATATATATATATATATATATATATATATATATATATATATATATCATACTATGATCCTGGATTTTTTATATCCTCTAACTTCTGAGATTTACGTACAACTCCGAGTTAGCTATTACATCTCGTATTTTTTATATCATTTGCACAACAATCTCTAACATCTAACAAGCGTCAACCCGATTGGATACTGCTTCTAAACATTTTCATATCATTGCTTTCTACAGGTGACGTACAACCCTTTTTGGTTGAAAAAAAGATATTTTTTGATTACACTATTCTTAATTCTTATAATCAGCTTATTATACATTAGATCACAAGCATCCACAAATATCATCTAACACTCAGTTTTTATGTCATTTTACCAAAGTGCATTGCTTTATTCCCAATTTGTAACAAGTCATTTTCATGTGCAGGTTTCATTAAAAAATTTTGTACAAAACATCATATATTGTTGATTGTGTTAATATTTGCTACTATATTGGACCATTTTGCATCTTCAAGTAACACGTTTCTATAACACATATAATTAAGATTAAAAAATACAAATTTGTATAAATTAATAATGTATAGCTTGATTCAACTTTACTACTATATCTATTTTGTTCATTAGTTTTGTGTTAATTGATATTATATAGGGTTTGTATTTTTTCTTTTAGGTTTTTTTTGCCTTATCTTGGTTACTTTGTTATTTATACATTATCATATTCACTTGAATTTCAATTTGCATTATCACGTTTTTTTTTGTGAAAGTAAAAAATTCAAAAATCTACTTTAGCTTTTTATTACGTCTTATCTTGATTATATTGAGATTTATATATTATCATATTCAGCTTGTATCTTATTTTGAATAATTATAGTTCACATTGTCAGGGGAAAAATATTGATGACTCATTTTTTCAATTTCATCGTGGATCTAGTTTGTATGAAACGGCCCTGCAGAAGAGAGTGATCTCAATGTCGTGATTGAAAAAAGAGAAGAAAGAAGTTTTTTTTCTAACTTTAATATTACATTAAAAAAAGAGATGATATCATCCCGATTGTTTCACATAAGACAAAAAGTCAATTAGGAACGTGTAATAAATAATATACAATATTCATTTTAGAACTCTTACAAACTTTAGAAATTAAATAATATAGATATATTAAGTGATGACTAAATTTCAATGTTATTACATGTTATTCAAAATGTGTTTCATCATCTAATAAAAAAATTGAAATGTTACTTTATTTAGCTTTTGACATTTTATCATGCATCACTCAACATTTTATAATGCATATGTTATGTTTTACTATATGTTTGTCACAATGATGGGATTTATGGGTAAAAAAGTTTAACAGAACAAAAATTTTAATTATGAATGATTGTTGCAAGAATTTAATAACAACAATTATAATTCCTTTTATAAATGATCAAAGATCAAGTTTTAGTTTTACCAATGCTTTTCTCTTTATGCATGACGAGTTTCTCTCTTTAGTAATATATTTTACTTTCCATGATATGGGTTGGACCTTTGTCCTCTTGGCTTTACAATGAATGTACAGGGAGCTAGGGATCTTCATCAAATCGTCTGAGTTGTATTTATATCGTAAAAATCGCCCACATCACATCATATCATTTCGCAATATATCATATCATAAAATACGATTTTAAATTCTCATGGTAATATTCCTGTTTATTATATTGTAGAAAAGATCCCGACACAGATGGAGCATTATCCCATAACGCAAACATTTATTGGTATATTTTGTAATTATTTTTAAAATCAGCACCGTTCATTTAAAAATTTACAAATTCTATGTTATTTATACGATTCCTGACATGATTTTTAAAGGCCAGACTCCAACACACAACTAGGTAGAGAAAAATATAATAGAGTACCATGACTCATTGGCTCATCTTGCTTACATTGTTTTTTTATATATATTTTATAGTTTCGAAATTTAAGATTACGCGGCATGGTTAAAAAAAAAATTATACATGACCACCAGATATAATATTTTGAAGGCATGGTTAAAAATTTTATAGTTTTTTTATATTTTGAAGGTCTGTTATATTAAAAGGCATAAAGTGGTTGCTTCTCTGGCCTAAAGGAAGAGACGCCCCTGCATCTGATTTCTCTAGTGGTTCTTCTTCATGCCTGACCAGCAGATATAGCAACAGCAACCACAGTGCCCCCTGAAGGATCCTGAGAAGTTTAAAATTTCAAGAGAATATATTAAATTAGCTGAATTAGCTAAACACCCTTACGTGTGTGTCTCTGTTTGTTATATCTTAGCACATATGAAAATGTAAATATCAAATGCATTCAGATTAACTGAGGTCTGTTGTGCACCTTGTCTGAATCGGCATTTCTGTATAATCCATATAGTATTATCTGAAGCACGCCAGTAAGAAACCAAGTTTGTTTGGAAATGACACACAACATATTAATATTAAGAAAAACATTAACTAATCATAAAAGCTAGTAACAATTGTAGTTTGATAAAAGCTAATGTTCGACTAGATCAACTTGCGAGCGAGTCTGCAAAAGATTTTGGTGGGAAATCTTCAGAGTATGGAATTGGTAAAAGTTATAATCAATACTTAAAATCATTACTGTTTACTCCATATGCAAGTTATTCAGTAAAAATAATAAATTTAAGAATAAACATATCCTAGCTTCCCTGGTAGCATAGAAAAGGAAGACGATCGACTAAATACATAAATTCTATTAGGATTCCGATGGAAGTTACAGTGATTAGGAGGATTCATTCTCTATCAGAAAAGAATAATAGAGCCACAACATGGCACTACACAAGGCTACGGTTTAAGGAAGAGACTGAACCTCCAGTGTTGATTTTCTTTTATAAATTCGAATAAACGTTGGGCTGTTGTTATGCAAAACGAAAATATAACATAAATGCATCATGTCATACATGCACTAAACTTGACAATCATTTTAATAAGTGTGGTAGACTGGTAGTTAACTTCACTTCAGTGTGCCATAATCCTCAAAAGGACGGAATGATGGTATGTAAGACGTTTAACAAGTTCTCAACAAAAGATGGGTAAAATGTGTACACATTATGTGCATATTGTGTACAGATTATATCGGAGAAAAAAAATTAATTTTAGGATTTCTATTTTATTATTTTTTAAGAAAAACAATTTACAATAGGGTAAAAAAACATATCGATGAGAGTAGCACAAGTAGCACCATCTTCAAGATTCTGTTCTGAAAGGTGTGAATGTCAGCCGTTCTACAACATTATCCTTTGAAATAGGGTTGGAAAGATTATATAAAGCTAGGGACATGTATTAAATAGTGGATGACAAGCACATGAGCTGCTACCCAACGGAATGATAAAAATCATCGGATAAAGTCAATGTTTCCCTTGGGAAATGGCAGGAATAAAATCATCGGATAATGTCAATGTTTGAACCAAGAAGTAGGTTCAAGAAGGTGTTCTCTTTCAAGTTGTACTTGAAGAAAACAACGATAATGGTGAACTGGTGATACATGGATATGAAGATTCTTCACAAAATTGTAAGTAATATGTACTATAATAGGTTCTTATCTACATATATTATACTTACAGCAATATACGGATCCCTAAGTAGTAATCTATATGTAAACCATTGAACTGTACAAAGTGTAAGAAAGATCGACAATGGAAGCGACATGAACTCCACACTCCGTGTCCTTACAACCTGAAACTGCTTATATATATATATACATATATATATATATATATATATATGACATGGACTACAAGTTAAAATAAATAGTTTTCATCCTTATGTACATATTATGTTTGAGTTATATATTCTTACCACGATACTTAATGGGGCCGCAAAGACACATACGGAAAATGCAAAGCAAATCCATCCAACAGCTAACACCCACTGATGGCCTTTACACCCCAAGAGTGTGGCCACAAGTATTACAGTAAAGGCCATGATTAGAAGTAATGATATTTTCATCGTCACTCTCTATATTTGCAAAATACAAACATGCAAAATTATAGTTAATTATGGCCAGGGATTAACAAGTATATGAGATATATGAGGGAAGTGTTAATATTTGTATTAGCCTCAAAATTATTTATACACAGTATATTACATCGATAGATTTACGAAGCCTATAAACTAAGAACTGATATTTACTAAACTATATAATAGACTAACAGAAGCTACCATATAACACGTATATATCCGGATGATATAAATATCTTATGAGATACAAGAGTTACTTCACATCCTCCTTATAAAAACTATTATTAACTGGGCTTCTATTCCTTTAAGATACAATCATATCTTCTCACTCCAATAACCCTCCTCAAAATTCATTTTAATCTATTTTAAATATACAAATATTAAATCAGACATGTTTATCCACACGATCAGCAGCACTAAAAATCTGCAAAGGGAAAATATGTAATTACATAAACCACAACAATGCAAGACATTCTCAGACCAATGTGCACAAAATGGGAGTATGGAAAATAAGAAGCTCGACACGTACATGCAACTAACTAAGGGTCTACTAGAGCAATTAATTAATAAATTACAAAACTGCAGACTACAGAGACCATAAACACATGAATCTGGTAACCAGGATGCTCATCTGAGTTCAGATGATTCAATATATGCTAGACATAGCGACATGCCTATACTCATATAGTAACAAGTCTAAGTATGTGTAATGCTATGCATTACCTACATGACCTCTTAACTGAGGGAATCTCTAGTTGTAGAGTTTCTACTTGTTGTAGTACTTGTAATAGGCATCAATTTCTATCTGTGTAACTTTAATTAAAAGTCAGAGAATAATGCTTGAAAGAAGTTCCAAGGATCATGCCTCAAGCTTGAAGATCAAGACTGTCAAAATAAACACAGTTAGATTTTGGAGAATGAAGATTTACGTAAGTACTAATTCGAGAAGTGTTTTGCTCTATTCGAGAAGTCTAGCCTTCGAGAAGTCAGGGATTCGATATCTTAAAAGAAACTATTCGATATCTCTGAATGCACTGTTCGATATCTCATTCGATATCTCAGAGATTCGATATGTCTACTACTCTATTCGAGAACTCAGAAAGTCAACAAGCCAAAGCATCATTCGAGTTCTCTAGGAGTCAACAAGTCAAGGTTCATTCGATATCTCAAAGACTCAGAAAGCTATTTGATATCTCAGGGATACGATAAGTTAAATGCTCTATTCGACAACTCAAGGATTCCTGAAGAAAAGAGCTATTCGAGAAGTTATTCGATATGTCAACTTTACAATATTCGAGAACTCAGAGTTATCTAATCCTAGTTCTCGAACCAATCACTTAGCCACTTCTCGAATACATTCTTGGAGACAAACTACTGAAGAAATTGTACAAGTCAGAAACCTGCAACAAGCTAAAGCACTTTATAGACCACAAACTGTAAAGTACTTTGGAAAGCCTACAAGGAAGCTTAAAGAGATGTACAAGAGACAAAGAGCTATAGAAGTGGATCTGAACAGAACCTCAAGAAGTCAAATCTGTAGCCGTTTGGATGCTTACTCAAAAAGGATAGACACACTAGAAAGTAAATTTGTTTAGCTACCTTATTTGTGGTAAGTAGGCTGTATTCATGTTATATAAGAATACAGCCTCACTTCTCTAGCAGTTAAGTTTTTCACATATATATTCAAGACATACATCTCTCTGAGAAAAACGAAGCTGAGAATACTACCATTTTTATTCATAGGTTGTAGCAAATCTTTATCTAATAAAATATTAGATTAAAGTGATATTGTGTCTTGTGTTGTTCATTTTCCGCACCTATATTTCTGCACACACATAACACATATCTTGCTACGTACATCAACCAGATTCAAGAACAAGAAAAGTTCAAGAATCCATTCACCCCCCCTCTGTATTCTTTTGTGTGTTCAATACTCAACAAGTGGTATCAAAGCAGGTTGTTTATTTAAAAACAGAAAAAGATCATGAATACACCAAAGACTACAGGAACAGTGAAGGTCCCTAAGTTCGACAAAGAGAATTACAACCTCTGGAAGATTAAAATGCTGTTGTTCATTAAAGCTGCTAACCCTCTATATCCTGAGATACTCAAGAATGGTCCCTTTGTTCCACAACAGGAGATTCCTGAAAAGACTGTTGGAACTGTAACCATTCCAAGATACTATGTGGCTAAAAACCATCCAAATGGACAGAGACATAAAAGGAGATGGTTACTCTTGACAGTCATCTCATGTTATTAATCATAGATTCTATGGAACTGTCAATGTTTGCTAACATAGCCTCTTGCAAAATAGCAAAGGAGATGTGGGATCATATTAAGGTGTTATGTGAAGGAACAACGGAGGTTAGAGAAAACAAGAAACAAATACTGGTCACACAGTATGAAGCTTTCATGGATCAGACCAAGGAAAGCATTACTGACATGTTTGAAAGGTTTCACAAGCTGGTGACTGAGCTACAGATGAATGGGAAGGTTTACAGCACCAAGGAGTTGAACATGAAGTTTCTATTATCCTCACCAAACCATTTAGAGCAAAGGGTCATTTCTCTAAGAGAAAGAGATTTGAACAAAGTCACATTTGATGTGCTCTATGGGGTTTTAAAGACTCATGAGCTTGAGTTGCTTCAGAAGAGGGCTATCCAAGCCAACCAAGGTAGAATAATAAACACATCATGTGCCTTTATTGTCACCAAATCTGTTCAAGACCTAGAAGCATCTACAAGTCAGCTGAGGATAGAGGAGATAGTAGATGATGAAGAAAATGAAGGTGAAGTGACTGAACCTGTTGAGGAGAAGGAAGAAGAAGAGTTCTATACTCTTGAAGAGCTAGATGGCATGGAAAACATGCTTTCATGGCCAGAAAATTCCCAAACATCAGATTCAAGAGAAACCAACCCTACAAACCTAGACCCCAAAACCATTCATTCAACAAGAGCAAGACACCTGTGAAAGAAAACAAGAATAAATTCAAAACCAGCCATGTGGATAGGTCATCTGTAAGGTGTTATAGATGCAATGACCTAGGGCATTTTGCTAGTGAATGCAAGAAGCCTAAAAAGAAGGATAAGGAGTTTCTAGAGCTTGAAGTTAAGTATAAGGCCCTTCTGAAAAAGCAAACACAAGGCAAGGCCTATATAGCTGAAAGGAAGTGTTGGGATGACTCTGATAGTGATGGAGAAGAGCAAGGATTCTGCAACTATGCCTTGATGGCTGATTCCAAGGATGAACAATCTCCATCTGACTCTCAGGTACCATCTCCCACTACCATAGATATGTCTGTTTCTGAATATAAATGTATGGTTGAACAACTGTCTATTGAAATGTTTAATATCCATACTAGTATGACTGCTGCTAATGAAGAGATTGCTAAACTGTCTACTAGAAATGAACTGTTAAACAAGAAAAATGAGGAACTTGAGCTAACTGCTATGCAAGTAGATAACCTTAAGAAAGAAGTTGAATATCTGCAGAATAAGGTTCTATGTGCTAGTCAGGTTGAGAAGGCTCTTAGGGATGAGCTAGCTGAAAATGAATTCAAACTAAAATCTTTTAAGAACTCATCTAGTCTATTGCAGTCCAACCATTTGAGAAACCAATCTAAACCCAAGGCTGCCATTGGACTTGACTATGACACTCTTAAACAGAAGAAAGGCTATACTGTCATTGAAGATGACATAGTTGTTCAGAAGGAAGTACCTCGCATTTTGAAAAAGACCGAGTCTCCAATTTTTAAAGAACCAACATTTGAGATTGATGAGGATGTCTTACTCATTAAACAAATGTTGAATGATGAGGATGAGGCACAGTCTACTGAACAACCAGCATCCTCTAAATGTGAGAGTGTCAAGCCAAAAGCCAAGGAGCCAGTAGAAGGTAGACCTAGACCTGAGAAGTTTGTGAAGTTTGTTTCAGTTGGGAAAAATGAATCTAAGAAGAAAGTGGCTAATAAGAAACATAACAGGAATGGCAAACTATGGATAAACAAGAATAAGAATTATGTTTATGTGCCAAATGCCCCTAGGAAAGTTTGTCAAAACTGTTTTAGCACTAATCACTTAACTCATGCATGCAAGAAACCAACTGGTAGTGTAGCTAAACCATTCAATGATTGCTCTGTGCCTTTAAGACATAGAGATTCACCTTTTTGTGATAAACTTGACTGTATGCCATGCAATATGAATGTTATGACTAGCTGCTTTAATTTGAGAAGACAATTCATGGATGGTTGCATCAGTCACAACATTCACACACACTGCAGAAGGTCAGAGTCTTCAAGCCCTCCTAGAGCTAGGAAGGTACTTCTATCACCTAAGTCTGAGAACTCAGTTTCTAAGACTTCTAGCAGTGACAAGAAGACAAGCCCTAAGAAAGTGATTAAGCATGTTGTTTATGATAAATCTGTTTCTAAACTAAGTGGACCTAAAATTGTTTCGGTACCAAAGGAGAAGTAATACCTTTGTGTTTGCAGGGCAAAGAAAATGAAAAGAAGGTCATGTGGATTTTGGACAGTGGATGCTCAAATCACAGGACTGGTGATATGGCCCTGTTATCACAGTATGAGGAGAAGGCTGGCCCAATGGTTGCTTTTGGAGATGACAGCATGGGTAAAACATTGGAAGATGTAGCACTAGTCAAGGGACTCAAGCATAATCTGCTAAGTGTTAGTCAGTTTACTGACAGAGGATTCAAAGTAAACTTTGACAAGGACGAATGTTTGATCATCCACAAGGAGACTGGTGACTTTGCTCTATCTGGAGTAAGGAAAGGAAGCCTGTTTGTAGCCAATATGGACTCTGCAAGCATGGACAAAGTTTGTTGCTTCTACTCAAAAGCATCAAATGAATATTGTTGGTTGTGGCACAAGAAGCTATCACACTTGAACTTCAAGACCATTAACTCTCTGGTCAAAAGAGAGTTAGTAAGAGGCATGCCCACACTTGAATTCTGTCAAGAAGGAGTGTGAGGCTTGTCAAAAGGGAAAAATGAAAAGGTCAAGCCACAAGTCAAAGACAGTGACATCAATCACCAAGCCCCTGCAATTAATTCATATGGATTTGTTTGGGCCTGTTAATATTATGTCACTCTCAAGAAAGAAGTATGCCCTGGTGATGGTTGATGACTACACAAGGTATACATGGGTGGAATTTCTAGAATCAAAGGATGAGGCTCCACAAGTGATCATTGAGCACATAAAGAAAATTGATAAGGAAGCAAAGGCCAATAATGCAAGTGTGATTGCATTGAGAAGTGATAATGGAACAGAATTTAGAAATTCCTTACTTGAAGCATTTTGCAAAGAGAATGGCATTTCTCAACAATTCTCAGCTCCAAGGACTCCACAACAAAATGGAGTTATTGAGAGAAAGAATAGAACACTGATTGAGGCTGCTAGAACAATGTTGCTTGATGCAAAGATGCCTACATGTTTTTGGGCTGAGGCTGTGAGCACTGCATGCTATATCCAGAACAGAACTCTCATCAACAAAAACACAGGAAAGACACCTTACAATTTGATGACTGGAAAGAAGCCTACTCTAAAGTATGTTCATACTTTTGGAAGCAAATGCTTTGTGTTGAAGGATAATTCAGAATATGTCGGAAAGTTTGATGCAAAGACATTTGAAGGAATTTTTCTTGGCTATTCTATGGAGAGAATTGCATACAAAGTTTATGTCATCAGTCAAAAGAAAGTTATGAAAAGCACAGATGTGACATTTGATGACAGCAAACTATCTGGATTAGAAGAAGCCAATGATGAAGATAGAGAGCCATTAAATTTTGAAAATCTAGATGATTCTTATGAAGAGATTGAAACTAAAGTTGAAACTGTAGTTCAACGAACTCAAGTGAATGATGAAGCAAGAAAAGAATTTGTGCCAATCAACCGTGAAGAGACAAGGATCCAAGACACACCTATGAATAGTGGCAACTTCACAGGGGGGAAATGAAAATGATCATGACTTGGATGATGAAGCAACATCAAGATTGAGAAATCAAGCTGAGCATTCAAGGAAATGGGATAGATCACACACTGCAGAGCAAATTATTGGAGATCCAAATGCAGGAGTGAGAACTAGGAGAGCAACTCAAAATGAGTGTCTCTAAAGTTGCTTTCTATCTCAGATTGATCCTAAGAAACTTGATGATGCACTGTTGGATCCAGATTAGATTATTGCTATGCAAGAGGAGCTGACTCAATTTGAAAGAAACAAAGTATGGTAACTTGTCCCTGCACCAAAGAACAGAACCATTGTTGGAATAAAATGGGTTCTGAAGAATAAGATGGATGAAGATGGTGTAATAGTTAGAAACAAAGGAAGTTTGGTTGCAAAAGGATACTCTCAACAGGAAGGCATTGACTATGATGAGACATTTTCCCCTGTTGCTAGATTGGAAGCCATCAAAATCTTCTTGGCATTTGCTGCTCATTAAAAATTTAAAGTCTATCAAATGGATGTCAAGAGTGCATTTCTAAATGGGGAGTTGGAAGAAGAAGTTTATGTGCAACAACCACCTGGCTTTGAGGATCCACATTTCCCAGAATTTGTCTACAGATTGCTTAAGGCATTGTATGGACTTAAGCAGGCTCCAAGGGCATGGTATGATACTTTATCACAATTTCTTCTTGAAAATCAATTCACTAGAGGCACATTGGACAAGACACTATTTTACAAGAAGCATGGTAATGATATTATCTTAGTTCAGATCTATGTGGATGATATCATATTTGGCTCTACAAATGAGAAGCTGTGTGAGAAATTCTCTAAGCTCATGCAAAGCAGATATGAGATGAGTATGATGGGAGAATTGACATTCTTTCTTGGATTACAAGTTAGTCAGAGGAAGGATGGTATCTTCATCAGTCAAACCAAGTACATCAAGGACTTATTGAAGAAGTTTGACTTAGAAGACTGCTCACCTGCAAAGATTCCCATGGCCACTGCAACTAAATTGGATGAAGATGCTAAAGGCAAGAAAGTAGATATCTCAGTCTACAGAGGCATGGTTGGTTATCTACTCTATCTCACTGAAAGTAGGCCAGACATCATGTTTGCTACATGTCTGTGTTCAAGGTTTCAGTCAAATCCAAAGGAATCACATATGATTGCTATCAAAAGGATCTTTAGATATCTGAAGGGCACTCCAAACTTGGGTTTATGGTATCCTAAGGACACAGGGTTCAATCTGGTTGGTTATTCTGAGGCTGATTATGCTGGATGCAGAGTGGATAGGAAAAGCACCTCAGGTAGCTGCCAGTTTCTTGGACAAAGGTTAGTCTCTTGGTACAGCAAGAAACAACAATCTGTGTCAACTTCCACAGCTGAGGCTGAATACATAGCTGCTTGAAGTTGTTGTGCTCAAGTGCTTTAGATTAGAAATCAACTTAGATATTATGGACTTGTGTTGGAAAGAATTCTAATAATGTGTGACAACACAAGTACAATCTCTATAGTTGTCAATCTTGTCAATCATTCTAGGACAAAGCACATTGACATCAGATATCATTTCATTAGGGAGCATGCAACTAATGGAACCATTGAGTTGCATTATGTCTCCACAGATAAACAATTAGCTGATATATTCACTAAGCCATTGGATGAAGCCACCTTCACAAGGTTGGTTAGTGAGATTGGAATGCTGAATTCTTCAGAATCTGGCAAAGTGAAAATATCAACTAGATTGTTGCAGCAGTAAACACTTACTTTATCTAAATTCTCAATATTTTTGAAGTAAGTGTTTGCTGAAATATGATTTATAAATATTTCAGATTTGTTGCATATGTTGAAAATCATATTCAGTTAGCTTGAAATTTCTATGAAATTTTAAGATTATCACTATTTAATTTGTTAGAATATTCTTCATTGAATAACTATGGTGAATTTTAAAAGGATAGTGAAAATAGAATTTTATGAGTGTAAAGTATAGTTCGATAAATCAGACTTCTCGAATTATTCAATTTTTACTAGTGCTTGACTTCTCTAACAAGTCTATTCAGAACCCTCTTGAGTTCTCGAATAGAGTCTTTTAGAGAAATCGAACAGAGACATGCTTGACTTCTCGAATATGGCAATTGAGATCTCTAATGATCGAGTTCTCGAATACTGTACTTGAGTTCTCGAACCATTTGAAAAGGCTGAATTCTCGCTGAATCTTAACCGTTTTTGGATTTTTTTTTCAGAATTTTAAATCACTCATAAAAACATATTTTATTTAATTTGGAATTATTTCTAAGTTAGATAATTGACAGCTGTGAGTTACAAACTGCTTGAGATATCGATTAAGCCTTTCTTAACTTATCGAATAGTTGATTTCTACTTCTCGAATGCCTGACTTGTCATACAAAACATATATCTAATCGACAATTCAAGTACTTCATACTTATACATTTCTACATCTATTTGATTCATTTCATTTGATTTCTCAAGCATCTAAAGTTCCAAAACCCCTGAAAAACCTAAGCTCAAAAAGGTAAATTTCTTCTTCAAACTTCATTCTCTTCTCTCTCTCTCTGGGTAACAATGTCAAATATCCAACTCATATTTCCTACCCACACCAACTTCATTGCTATTACTAGTAATGTGGAAGCACCCAATGCTAATTTCAATTGCTTCGTTCGCTGGATGTCTGAGTCAAACATCAAGGATGCACTCTCAGCCAACCCAACTCTGTACCTAGATCTTCTAGAACAGTTTTGGAGGACAACCACTGTGGAAGTTGTTGCTCTCAAAAATGCAGTAACCTCTTATATCATCTACTGCAAAATACAAGAGAAAGAGGTTACTATCACTACAGAGGATATGAATCAAGCACTAGGACTTCATCAAGACTTGTATCACCCTCTAGTATCTGATGATGATTTGATTACATTCTTCAACTTTATCAGATATGCTGATACAATCAAGATTGGAAAAATGAACCGGAAGTATGTCAGAAAGGAATGGAGTTTTGTGTTCACCACACTGCTACAGGTGTTCACTGCTAGAAAGTCGAGTTTTGATCAAATCAGTGCACCTGCACAGCAAATTGCATACTCCCTGGCATATGATAGGAAAATCAATGTGGGTAATCTAATTATGCAGGAGCTATATAGGAGACTTGGTAAGAACTCAACCAAGAGAGGTACTAAAATTTTCCTCCCTCATTTTATTCAATCTGCTCTTAATTTTGTAGATAATAAATTGATTGAATTTCCTGGGATAGATAGAAGTAGAATAGGCTATCCGAAATCCATGACCAAACTCATTTTTGGTAACTTAGAGACTAGGATTGATGTGGATGTGAGACTTGAAATAACTCCTCATATGCATAGTTTATTTGAGTCTTACCCCCACAACATGCCAACATTTGCCTCTAAGTCTGAGTTAGCACAGCCCAAGCAAGTAGAACAAAATGCTAACCCAGGGCTTGCTAACCAACCCCCTCAACCAAACACTGTACCAAACACAGAGCCACCTACATCATCCTCTCAACAGGGTAGTGTTAGTAAAAAGGAGAAGAAGAAGAGAAAATAGATTGAATCTGAGCCCTTGAATATCTTGACAGAAGCAGCATTGGCTGTAGAATTAGGTCTAGAAAGTGAGGAACCTGAGTCACCCTTACAGAGACCAAAGAAGAAGAAATCTAAAGCCACCTCTTCAGTTACACAAATGGCTGAAGTTGTAAAATCAGGGGCACATAGCTCACTAGATGTATCATCTCAACAGGGTGCATCTATAGAATCAAGCATCCTCCCCAATGCACCTACTTGTAATGAGTCAGCATCTAGGAGTGATAAGGCTGGCACAACACTGAGTGGAGAGCACATCACACTTGAAACTCCCTCTATTTCTCAGGGGGAGTTGCTAAAATCAAATCTACAAGACACTTCTCTTCTAGAATCTATCACTGAAATTTCTTTGGAGCCTGCAACTCAAGCAATTGAGGAGCAAGGCATTGATCACCAAGAATTCTCTTCTCTTGGTGAGCCAATGGACTCAAGTGACTTAGTGCATGACACTTTGCTCACCACCCAGGAACTACATTTAGATGGTGAGGGAATGCAAGCTGGGGCATATCCTGATGACACCATCACAAACACAGAGGATTCACTAGTTTTCACTAGAGACTCTGTGCCTGTGTCAACTACTGTTGTAACTCATCCCACTTCTGTGGAGACAACAGTAGTAGAGTCAATCCATCTGTTTACAGAAGTTGCATCTGTAACTGAGGAGTCAAGCTTGCCTAGCTCTAGCTCTGACTTTTTGTCATAATGGCTGAAGCCTATGCAACATGACAGTGCTTCAGGATCAGGGTCTGCTCCACCACAATTGACGGTTGAAGCACTTCAAAGCTTAGTTGTGGATCAGATTCCCGAGTTTGTTAAAATAGCCCAAAACCAGGTCACATCCAATATATCAAATCCAGACTATGAAACCATTCTGCTGTGTCACAGAGATGATGTGGAGATGCAAAAGAAAAAAATAGCAAATGAAGCTGAGAGAGATGGCAATGTAGATGCCTGGCTGTAAGGAAAATATGACATTACTCTCAATGAAGCTCTTCAATACCTAAGAGAGGAATACATCACTTCACTAGGCTCTAATGCCAAATCTCTGACTCCTGGTGAAGTGTATGAGGCTATAAATGATTTTTACAAGGGATTCCTCAAGGCTGCTCACTATCTTGGGAAGGGAGTTAAAACAGAAGTCAATAAAGTATGTGATGCAACAGCCAAGGAAGTTAGTGCAATCAAGAGAGAATTTGCTGCCAAATTTCCCACTCTAGATCCTGTTCTCAAGACTATACAAGAATGCAAATCTACCTGCACCAAGATGGATAATGGCTTGGATTTGCTTCATGGAACTGTCAGGAATCTAGCAACTCAATTTCAAAATCTATCTGGTCAGACAACTGATGCCAATGCCATGCTGAGGACTCTTTTTGCAAATCAATATGGAGATAAGTTGGTGACTGAAGTCCCTGTTCATGAAATGACGAAATTTGAGGTATTGAGGCTCAAGAAACAATCACTGTCTGGTTTTAAATCTACTGAGTTATTCAACAAGGTGGATGCTTCGGAGAAAGAAGTGACCTCTCTCAAACAGTCAAATGCTCATCTTACATACACAGTTTCAACTCTTACTGAAAAGTTGGACACCCAAGCCACATCACAGCTGAGGTTCTTCTTCACCAACAACTGATGTTGTCTGCTATGATGAAGCACATGGGACTCCCTCTGCCTGATGAATCTATCAATCCCACCTCTTCCAACCCAAAGGCCCCTACCAAAGCCTCTGTGCCTGACAACAAGCCTAAGGGGGATAAGAGGACCTTAAGGAACTCAAAACCTAAGGGGGAGAAACCTAAGGAGAAAGGTATTGTCATCACTGAGGGTGGTCAAGGTTCAAAAGGTTCAAAAACTACAGCTCATGTTCAAGGCAAATGGAAAGCTAAAACTGATGAACCTCCATATTTTCTGCCAGCTGTTACTATACCACCTGTGCACATTACTACTCCAAGTGGCCAAAAGCAAACTGTCACTAATACAGTGGTGGCAGGTTCCATACCAAGTGATCTAGTCCAAACCTCTAGACATTATGATGATCAGCCAGTTGAAGTTAGTGTAGTTATAGAGGCCAAGCTGATAGAAGTAGCAAACTCAGAGATCTATCATGATGATGCCTTCTTGAAGTTTCTGCAAGTCTATAAGGCAAAGGTTAGAGGAGACACACTGCTGTACAGAAGAAGTCTTAAAGAACAAATCAAATATCTGACAGTGATACCAAGGGAGATAAATCAAATCTATCTCAAGGAGATTATGATGGTGTCATTTGGTAAAATATGGCATCTATCTTATGACACCTTAAAGGCTCTTAAATTCACAGAGATTGATGCTATCTTGGAGCTGATTGAAAAGAAGGGAGAAAACAACAAGAGCCTATACTCTGAACTTAGGAATGGTCAACAAGCTAGATTGCCTGAAGTGTGCATTAATCCAAGAACCATTCTCTATCAGTCTGGTACAAAGATAGAAGATGTCAATTAGCTTGTCATTCCCAAGGATCTCACTATCAAAAATCACAGACTTATAATTAACATCATTGAACAACTGCAAAAGAAGAATGGGTTAAGGACTGCTGAAGAGTTGGAAGCATTGAATACTCTCAGATCTTTCATAGCAACTGGCTCTGTCCCAGAGATGGCTAAAGCAAGGAGGAATAAGGATGATAAAGATGAAGACAAGAGTGATGGGAGGAGAAGACATCACAGGAGTGATAATGATGATGAAGACAAGAAGAAGAAGAAGGATAGCAAAGACAAGAAAGGTGATGATGACCAAGGCAAAGTCTATGAGAGGAAAAGTGGAAAACAGCAAGCCTTAGGCATTGCTAACTGTAATCTCACCATAACACAAGACTCTAAGTCTAGGGTGAATACAGTTAGTAGTGACCTAACAAAATCTACACCCATGGCCTCTGCAACTGATTTGCCACCTCAAGAAGAGAAGAAGATACAAATCAAGAAACCATCTGTATGTTTCCAAAAGCAAACTGCTAATGGTATACTACAGTGGTCTACAAGCAAAGGTCATAAGTTTCTGCCAAGCATTGGATTGAAAAAGGTTAAATTCAAGCATGCTGCAAGAAGAGTGAAGTTACCCAAGTCAAGGGCCCTAACTATCTATCCAGGACTGAAACTCCAACCACTAGATGAAGACTTTGATGAAGACCAACTGCAATTTCTAAGAGCTCAAATAATCAACTATGCTGCAATTGTGAATGACTGCCTTGAAATCAAATACACTAATGGAAAACAGATGAAATTCAAACAAGGGGGTTGTCGAAATTGGGGCAAGCTATATGAGATAGAAAGAATTATTGCATTATTGGATTCTGAAGACAAAGTGGAGAGAGTATGGAAGCTGGAGTTGATTGACTCTGTGAAGATGAAGAGAGACTATGCTGAGAAGATAAGAAAGGGGTGCTTTGAGAAATGGCTAGAAAGGGAGAAGGAGATTGATAGGCTTGAAGTTGAAGCAGAAAATCTAAGGGAAAAAGGATTGTGTAGAGTTTAATTCAATCCCTATGTTGTGAAGTATAGGAGAAAAAATGGAGATCAGGTCAATATAAGAATGAACCTACTCAATCACTACCCTACCGACATTCTGAAGCCAGTACTTGAAGACTTCAAGAACTCTATTCTGCTTGAAGAACTAGATGCTATGACAGAAATCATAAGAGCTATGGATGAGAATTCAAGGAAGGAAAAAGAAAGAAAATAGAAGGCATATGATGATCTACTAGCCAGAGCTATGGAGAAGGAATCAAATGAAAATGGCTAGTATTTCACCATATTATGTAAGATTACTCACCTTGTAGTTCTATTCATGTTCTTAATCAAATTTCATACATGTACTGTCAAAGTTCTATCTTTATGTATGTTAGGCTTGTTATCAGACATGAAATTGTGACTAAGGGTCTTACTCACAATTTGGGGGAGATTGTTAGTCACAGAGACGTGCATGTACTCATATAGTAACAAGCCTAAGTATGTGTAATGCTATGCATTACTTACATGACCTCTTAACTGAGGGAATCTCTAGTTGTAGAGTTTCTACTTGCTGTAGTACTTGTAATAGGCATCAATTTCTATCTGTGTAACTGTAATTAAAAGTCAGAGAATAATGCTTGAAAGAAGTTCCAAGGATCATGCCTCAAGCTTGAAGATCAAGACTGTCAAAATAAACACAGTTAGATTTTGGAGAATGAAGATTTGCCTAAGTACAAATTCGAGAAGTGTTTTGCTCTATTCGAGAAGTCTAGCCTTCGAGAAGTCAGGGATTCGATATCTCAAAAGACACTATTCGATATCTCTAAATGCACTGTTCGATATCTCAGAGATTCGATATGTCTACTACTATATTCGAGAACTCAGAAAGTCAACAAGTCAAAGCATCATTCGAGTTCTCTAGGAGTCAACAAGTCAAGGTTCATTCGATATCTCAAAGACTCGGAAAGCTATTTGATATCTCAGGGATACGATAAGTTAAAGGCTCTAATCGACAACTCAAGGATTCCTGAAGAAAAGAGCTATTCGAGAAGTTATTCGATATGTCAACTTTACAATATTCGAGAACTCAGAATTATCTAATCCTAGTTCTCGAACCAATCACTTAGCCACTTCTCAAATACATTCTTGGAGACAAACTACTGAAGAAATTGTACCAGAAACCTGCAACAAGCTAAAGCACTTTATAGACCACAAACTGTAAAGTACTTTGGAAAGCCTAAAAGGAAGCTTAGAGAGATGTACAAGAGACAAAGAGCTATAGAAGTGGATCTGAACAGAACCTCAAGAAGTCAAATCTGTAGCCGTTTGGATGCTTACTCAAAAAGGATAGACACACTAGAAAGTAAATTTGTTTAGCTACCTTATTTGTGGTAAGTAGGCTGTATTCATGTTCTATAAGAATACAGCCTCACTTCTCTAGCAGTTAAGTTTTTCACATACATATTCAAGACATACATCTCTCTGAGAAAAACGAAGCTGAGAATACTACCATTTGTATTCACAGGTTGTAGCAAATCTTTATCTAATAAAATATTAGATTAAAGTGATATTGTGTCTTGTGTTGTTCATTTTCCGCACCTATATTTCTGCACATACATAACACATATCTTGCTACGTACATCAACCAGATTCAAGAACAAGAAAAGTTCAAGAATTCATTCACCCCCCCTCTGTATTCTTTTGTGTGTTCAATACTCAACACTATATACTAATATAAAATTAAAAAATGAGGAGACAAACTATACTCCTCAACACTGAGGAGAGTTTTGAAGCTCTTAACTTTGTAGGGAGGGACTATGATGAATTTTGTCTCAATCTTCTCAAAAATTGACTAAGGAGTGTTAAATGTGTGTAGAGTAGCTCTTAGACAATAATCCGCATTGTCTTCATAAAATCACTTAAGTGTAAAATGTAAGTAACTTAAGTACTTACTTAAGACAAACACAATAAAATCACCCCATTATCTATTGGTTTGGTTACCAATTTAAATTTTAAATCCACATTTAATTTACTCTTATCGAATAACACCTATATAATGAAAAAGAGAAGTGCTGACAGTGGAGAGAGGAAGACCAGTATCGAAATGACGTTACCTGAAACATCAAGCAAAAAGGGATTCAAAACGTAAGAATTTCTAAAATGGTTTTGCTGAAACCAGTTTCTAATTAAAGAGCATATCAAATCCGTTATATTTGCACACCACATGAATAATTAAAATTAGGGGTGATTTATCCCCACCCTTAATTTATCTATTCACATCCTCTTATTGTTTTAGTCCAATTTGACCTTGCATTACTACTATTTTTATTAAAAAATTTCTTGATCATACAATTATTTGTGAATAAAGTTATTTACTTTCAAATTATTTTTATCGATATTACTTGCACACATTAAATTTTTTGAAAAAAATTCTTGAAAATAAATATCTAATGCATTACAAGTAAAACTTAAAAGGGAACTCAAATTGAAACAAACACATCATAAAATTACAATGTTCATATATATGATAACAATATTTAAAGCCATATGCGATCTGTATTTTAAATATAAATTAAGAAATATGAGATATGTTATCTATATTTAAAATATAAATTAAGAAATATGAGATGTATTATTGGTTCTTCGATCTAAACAAAATTATTTTAATCTAGATAGATTAAATTGATCTAAGAGATAAGATTAAGATTAGTTTGTATTTTCTATTTTAATCTTGGTTTATATTTGATATATATATATATATATACATATATATATATATATATATATATATGTATATGTATATATATAATAGTATAGTTCTAGGGAGAACCTCCCTATCAAGAGAACTGGGAGACCACCTTTCGGACCAAAGATTATTATAAAATATTATGGATAAAAAATATTAAATTGGAATGGCATTTTTGAGATTCTGGTGAACTTTGAGGGCATAAATATTGCAATATTAATATGATATATTGATTAGATTGTGTTAAATATGGAATGATCTCTATCAATCAAAATCATAATATGATTGACAACAATCACGATTATATAGAATATGGAAATAATTCATCAAAACAACATTCTTACATAATCGAAATTAAAATATAGTTTATAGTTTTTTAGAATCAGTATCCATGTACAGCTCAAGAAAACCTAGCTTAAGAAATAATGCAGGACAAAAGTATGATCGATTAGTAAGATTCTTGTATGTGTTCATCTTATGCGACTTTTTTTTTTGATTCTATACATCCCCATAATATAATACAAGTGGTGTGTATAAATCACCAGAATCTTGTATGTGTTCTTATAAATGTTCTCCGTACACTAATACTCCTTTTCTTTATAGGGAGAAATAGATGGACATAATTCATCATAAAAAACCCTGTCAAGGTCGAATCCCAACGTTTTGACCAATGTCATGACATCTCTTTCAGAAGATCAACGCAAAAGGTTAATTGAAATTGCATCTTTGTTATTCTTTAACATTTAAGAATGTTTGAAGGGCTTGTGTTTGTTTGTTATAAAATCATACAATTGTTTTGGAACATATATGGTTGTTGAATATTTTATCTTGGAGATAAATGAGAATGATGTATTTTGAAATCCCTCGACTACTTGGAGGACCACATCAAAATCAAAAGTGTAAAAGACAGAAACCATTATACTTTCACAATTACCAGACCTGACCTTGCTTTCATTTACTAGCCATCTTATGTATTATTTTAAAAGTTATAAGTTTGGCATATCCATGTTTAACCAAAAGCAAATTCGATAGTTATCTAGGAAACCAAAGAGGAAGATAAAGGTTATTAAGCTTGTTCTCAATATCTCTTCGTGTGAGAGTGGTAATAGACTCATTAGAGCCTATAAGATTTGGAGGAATCCTCTATACACACCCATGTTTTAAGTAAGGTACAAGATCTTTTCATCAAAAGAAATAAAAAATTGTTTGTTATGTCACTGTATGACGAATGATGGAGTTGAATGATGGATTGTTGTGGTCCCATGTATCAGGGTCCTCAACAAATTGCAGAAACAATTTGGCGTTCTGTTTAACTTCGTTTGTTACAATTCTATGTTTCATGTAATTTTTTTAAACAACTGTCAGCATTTTTTGATTATTTACAATAAAATTTGTGGTTTATCAAGTTTTAATGTCAATCTTTTTGGTTCAAATTTTTTATTTGATGCAATAACATTTGAATTAGGAGAATCCTCCCATACAAAAAGTAGAACACATATTATGTCAAAAAAGAATTATATTTTAGTCAAAATAATCAAAATAGATGTTGAGTATGGAATACACACAAAAAAATACAGATGGGGGGTGAATGTATTTTCAAACTTTTATTTTGACAAGAAAATTTGTTTGAAGGTTTTGAAACCGTGTTTGATAAATTGTGTAGCAAAGTATGTGTTGTGTTTAACAATATATAGATGTGCGGAAATAAAACACAAGAACACAATAATCACTTTAATCTAACGTTGTATTAGATAAAGATTTTTCTACAAACTGTGAATACAAATGTTAGTATTCTCAAATTTGTTTTTCTCGGAGAGATGTTATCGAAGATAATGAACTTGAAAAGCTTGTTAACTTCTAGAGAAGTGAGGTTGTACACTTATAGAACATGTGTACAACCTACTTACTACTAATGTAGTGATAGACAAAATTGATTTCTAATTTGTCTATCCCTTTTCGAGTAAACATCCAAGCAACATGTAATCTGACTTTTCTTTAACCTGCTCAGATCCACTTCTTTAGCAGCTTATCTCCTGTAACAACTCTCTAAGTTTCTTGTAGACTTTCCAAAAGCACTTTATAGTACTGTGGTCCTGAAAGTGTTTTGGATTGTTGCAGGTTTCTGACTTGTACAATCTTCAGTATTATAACTTCAAGACTGCATTCGAGAAGTAGCCAAGTGATTTACTCGATAACTAGAATTGGCTTATTAGATAACTTTGAGTTCTCGAATACTGCATAATTGACATATCGAGTCACTTCTCGAATTAGTCTTTTCTTCAGGAATACTTGACTTATCGAATAGAGTTTTTAACTTATGGAATCCTTGAGATGTCGAATAGCTTCCTGAGTCCTTGAGATATCGAATGTAGCTTTGATTTGTTGACTCTTTGAGAACTCGAATGATGTTTTGACTTGTTGACTTCTTGAGTTCTTGAATAGAGTGTTGGACATGTCGAATCTCTGAGTTATCGAATGAAGCTTTGACTTGTTGACTTCCTGAGATATCAAACAGTGTATTTTGAGATATCGAATCCCTGACTTCTCGAAGGCTAGACTTCTCGAATAGAACAAAATACTTCTCAAATTAGTACTTTGGCAAATCTTCAATCTTCAACATCCAACTGTGTTTATTTCTACAGCCTTGTTCTCCAAGCTTGAGGCATGATCTCTGGATCTTCTTTCAAGCATTATTTCATGACTTAATTTATACAATTACACAGATAGAGTTTTGAGCCTATTACAGGTACTAGAAACAACTAGAAACTCTACAACTAGAGGGTTCCCCAGTTAAGGGGTCATGTAAGTAATGCAAAAGCATTACAAAAAATTAGACATGTTATTAGATGTATCCGTGACTAACAATAGAGAATCAGTAAAACACTTAATAGAATGGTAAACACTTAATAGAAAACGTACGTATTAAATGGTTTCCATTTTAACAAGATTCTCTTTTGTGTTTTGTTACAAAAGATTTTATATGAAATCTCAAAAAGATTTACTTAAAAATTAATTATGTCGATTTATTTTTCAAAATTTTATTTTAGGATCATATTCCATTAAAAAACACAAATCTTGTATATTTTATTTAAATTTTTGTGTCTGTGTTTTACATGAATTGTCATAAGTGTTTCATCAAAATATTATAAATAATTTTAAATAGTTACTTTTGTAAAAAAGTAATTTTTACAACTACAAGTGATTCTCTTAAATGTTTTATTATAAAATGTTAATTATTTAATAAAAATTCTATTAAGTGTACATATTAAACTACGAGATTTTATTATGTGTTTTGTTATAACATATTTTATCTTGAAATTTTATAAGATTTACTTGAATATTTTACTACAATAAATAAATATTAATTAATATTTTATTAGGTGTTCTGCATATAAACAAATTAATGTTTTTATATTTTTCAAAAATGATAATAAATCGAAAGACATTTGAAAAAAATTATTCGAATCATTTTTATGATTAGACGAGATTCTCTTAAGTATTTTATTAAAATAATGTTAATAATTTATAGTAAAAGATTTGTGTAATTTTTACGAAGTGATGAGATTTTATTAAGTATTTCATACAATTTTAGTATAGTTAATTTTTTTCATATTTTTTTACATTTGCTCAAGTGTTGGGTTATAACAATATCCTTTATACCAATTTTACAAAAAATACTTGTAATTAGTTATAATTTTTTTTTAAATAATTAATTATGTTGATTCATTCAAAGTTTTATTTTAGGGTCATATTCCATAAACAAGTAAACAAAATTTTGTTTATTTTGTTTAGATACTTATTTCCATAAATAAATGATTTTTACAACTACACGGGATTCTCATTAGAAAAAATTAATTATTTAAAATAAATTTAATAAATGATATTTTGCCATATACTTTTCTATATTCGCTCAATTATTGATATGTAATCATTATACTATATTACCATAAATCTAACAAATTATTTTGCAATTAGTTATAAAATTTTGATACTCCTTTTTATTAAAAGTGTTTAAAACAATATTTTCAAGATTTGAAGAAATTTTATGAATTATTTATTTTGTACATGAAAATAAAAATCATAAATATTCTTTTAAGTTTGTTTCAACGAGATTTTCTTACGTTTTAAGCAAGGCATATTATTTTCATTTTTTAATTTGTGACCCTTTCATTTATTTTCAAAATCAACTTTCAAATGGGTACCCGCAAATTTCATAAAGTGTTTTGAATAAAAATATTAATTATTTTAATTATTAAATGTTATTAATTATTTATAATATAATTCTTGTGTCATTTTTATTGAGACGAGATTCTATTAAGTGTTTCACACAATTTTAGTACATAATTTGTTTTTGATATTTTTTTATATTTGCGGAAGTGTTTGGTTAGTACAATATACTAAGAAAAAATGACCAAAATGCCTCATTTTGGTGGTCAACTGCCCAAATTACCCGTTTTTAAAATCGTGGCCCTCACTATCCACGGGACACGCTACTGACAACAGCGTGTCCCAAGTTCATTCCCCCCCCAATTTTTGCTAAGTCGAGCAGCTCTCCCCCTTCCCCCCGACCGACGACTTGCTTTCCCCCTCCCCTACCTTCGTTTCGTCCATCTCCGATCAAGATGAGCACACAAAAATGATGGCCACACCTTGCTCATCATGTTAAGCTATCATGTTGTTGAAATCGGATCCCGTAGTTGTGTATTTGATGAAATCGAAAAACGAAATTGGAGATTAGATTCGATTTGGGTGTTTAAAATCGGAGATTGGAATCGACAAATTAATGGCATAGGGTTGTAGAGGACGATGAGACGATTCTGGTGGTATATAGAACTCAACGGGAAATTGAATGAGATGGGAGAATGAAGCAATCGAAAAAACGGCGAAAAATCGTCCGACGAGTCGCCCGGCGATAGCTCTCGAGAAGACGATGATGACGTAAGATACGCATCTGGTGAATGCGTATCTTACAATACGCTTCTCCAGAATGCGTATCTGCTGCTACAATAGTCGTTATATACGCCTCTCCCAGTGGCGTGTCTCAAGATGCTCCGCTCCCAGTGGCGTATCTCAAGATGCTCCGCTTCGAGTGGCGTATCCCGTGGGTATTCAGGGCATCTTTTTGGATTTGGGTATTTTGGTAACCCCTCCCCCCAAAATGACCCAAAATGGGGTATAAAGGGCCATCACCCATATACTAAATACCAATTTTTCAAAAAAATACTTATCATTAGTTATAAAGTTTCTTTATAAAACAATTAATTGAATTGATTTATATTTCAAAATTTTATTTTAGGGTCATATACCCATTAAAAAAACAAAATCTTGTATATTTTATTTAGATTTTTGTGTTTGTGTTTTACATTAATTCTCTTAAGTGTTTCATCAAGATATTATTAATAATAATAAATGTTTACTTTTGTGAAAAAGTTATTTTTACAACTTCATGGGATTCTCTTAAATGTTTTATTAAAAATGTTAATTATTAATAAAATTTTTATTAAGTATATATATTTAACTACGAGATTCTGTTATATGTTTTGGTATAACATTTTCTATCTTGAAATTTTATAATATTTTTTTTTGAATATTTTACTAGGTGTTCTATAATAAATAAAAAATATTAAATAATATTTTATTAGGTGTTCTGCATATAAACAAATTAATGTTTTTTATATTTTTCAAAAATGACTAATAAACCGGAATACATTTGAAAACAATTATTGGAATATTGGACAAGATTCTCTTAATTGTTTTATTCAAACAATATTAATTATTTATAGTAAAAGTTTTGTGTCATTTTTACTACGGATGAGATTCTAATAAATATTTCACACAATTTTAGTATATTTAATTTTTTCACATTTTTTTTTACTTTCGCTCAAGTGTTGGATTATAACAAATATCCTATATACCAATATTAAAAAAACTACTTGTAATTAGTTATAAAGTTTTTTTAAAATTATTAATTATGTTGATTTATTCAAATTTTATTTTTTGGTCATATTCCATAAAAATTAACTAAATTTTGTTTAAATACTTATTTCCCTAAATAAATTATTTAGACAACTACACGGGATTCTCTTAAATGTTTTATTATAAAATATTAATTATTTTTAAGAATATTCATGTGTCATTTTTCTAACGACAAAATTTTCGTAAGTGTTTAACATAAATTTAATAGATGAAATTTTGCCATATATTATTTCTATATTCGCTCAAGTATTGCTATGATCATTATGTTATATTTACCATAAATTTAACAACTTAATTTGCAATTAGTTAAAGAAATTTATTATAAAATATTGGTACTCCTTTTAATTAAAAGTATTTTAAAATAATAATTTCAAGATTTGAAGAATTTTTTTGAATTATTTATATTGTACATGAAAATGAAAATGATAAATATTCTTTTAAATTTGTTGTAACGAGATTTTCTTACGTTTTTAAGCGAGACATTTTATTTTTATTTTTTAATTTTTGACCTTTCCATCTATTTTCAAAATCAACTTTCAAATGGGTACCCACAGATTTCATAAGTGTTTTGTATCAAAATATTAATTATTTGAATTTTTGTTCTACTTTTTTTAAAACTTTATACATTGTAAGATTCTCTTAAGTGTTGTACATCGATTTAATAATTATTCTAGTATTATTTGATGAAATAAGATTCTTTATTGTCTTCTATATATTTATATTTATTAAAATAGTAATGATAATCTATTTATTAAGTAATTTTAGAAAATAGGAATTTAAAGATAAGAACTTTTTAAAAAAATAATTTTTTTATAGCAAGAGAACACTTAGTAGAATATTTAGTAAAATCTTAATATTATTATTAACTAAAATAAAAGTATTGAAATCATAACGAAACAGAAATATATAACAATTTTTTTTTTAATACACATGCTTATATCCAATAGCTTGAGTGGTTGACTAATGGCCAGCAAAATCTTATTCACAAAACAAGAGTATATTATTGATCCAATCATATTATATGGTCATTATTAATATTTTATTAAAAAATATCTTCTATAAGATTTTAATTAAGAACAACTTGCCATAAATAGATTTTAGTTACTGAATGATTGAATCATGGAAAGTAATTAAGGAAAGCAAAGATGATATTCAAATTTAAAATGTAAGGTATAAATATTTGAGGTTTTTTGATAAATATATTGTTAAAAATAATTTTTTGCAATTTTACATTTTTTAAGAAATGCTATTTGCAGATATACTATCTTAATTGCAATTATACCAAATGTTTCCTAACTCATGTTTCCTAAACGTCTCAAAGCAGACTGTGAATCACACGTGAGCCATCCTAAACGTCTCAATGCTCGTCGGAATCCTTCGAAACTCGTCGGAATCCTTCAAAACTCGCCGGCATCAACTGAATCTTATCGGAGGTGGAGGTTGGAGGTCGCCGGAGGAGGTGGGATGTTCCCGGGGATTGGTATGGCAGAGGTGGAGGTTGGAGGTCGCCGAAGACGTGGTCGTCATCGGAGTTTCGCCTGCGGCGCCGGAGTTGCCATGGTTGGTCGGAGAAGACGACGGGGGAGGTCGGCGCCAGAGTTGCCAGTTGGTCGGAGAAGATGGTGGGGAGGTCGGGGTCGGTACCTAAGAAGATGGAGAAGTACTATAATTGCAAAGAAGATAGAAAATACCATATAATTTCAAAGATTTCAGGAGTATAGTATTTTTGCAAACAGAAGTACAAATACCCATATATTCAATAAATTCTCTAATTATTTTTGATCTGATTGATGAAATATATTTGTTTACGAGTACTCTCCTTTTACTCTAAATAAGGTAGGTTTGTATTTCATTTTAAATTAAATTGCCATTATTTGACTACGGTTTACATGTAATTTTTTGACTTGTTAATAGTCAAATTTAGGCCTGTCAATGGACCGGAGTTCCGATCCGATCCGAGGCCTTATAACTGGATATGGATTTATATAAAATAAATTCGATTCGATAAAAATCCGATCCGATAAGAGTCCGATCCATATAATACGGATATGGATTTCACATGATCCGATCCGTTAAGAATCCGATCCGAATAATAATTATATAATTATATATTTTATTATATATTAATATTCATATAATTATAGTTATACAAAATAATGTATAATTTTCAAATCATATGAGATTCAAAATCCTTTAGTAGTATTTTATACTATAACTTGAAAAAAGTCATACGTTTAAAATGAATACGTTATCATTATATTGCATCTAAAATTAAATTCATATTTTAATTTGACTTATTTTTATGATTAAAGTTCATTTCTTGATTATTCTAATTTTGTATGGTACATTTTAGGATTAATAGATATTTATTTTTAATTTTTAATGTTCTATTCTTCTTGTATTTGGATGTTAATGTGTACTTTTGCATCTTAAAATTGTTTATTCTATCATTTTAAATTTTAATAGATTTAAATATTAATATAATTTTTTTTGAATTTTTTAATAGGATTAGATATCCGATCCGATTACCTGTAATCCTAATGGAGCGGATATGGATTGGTCTTAAAAAAATTCGACACTTAATCCGATCCGAAAAATTAAATGGATTTGGATATGGATTCAGACTGATCCGGTCCAAACCCGATCCATTGACAGGTCTAGTCAAATTGACCAGTTTTTTGACTAAATATTAACAATTGTTCAATTATTATTTTAAAAAATTGAAAAATTATATTAATTTAAACAAAAATGCAAGGTAACCAAACAAAAGTTCCAAAAATTTGTCCAAAATGACACATATCTTCTTGTTATTTGTTAGCAATAATAACTAATAAAACCCCACTTGCATTACTATGAGTACCCAATTAAAACAACTCATTTTGCCAAGTCAATTATGCCACATCATTTTAGACATTTTTTTTAGAACCCTTTTTGGTTCCCTAGCATGACTCTAATTTAAAATTGATTAAATGTACGTTTTAATGATATAATATTTTTTTCCAATTAACTACAGTAAAACCTCTCTAAATTAATATAGTCAGGACCGGAGAATTTTATTAATTTAGAGAGGTATTATTTAATCGATAAATTAATAATTATTAATTTATAGAGAATTTTTGACATAAAGAAAATTAATTTTCAATTATATACATTTAAATAGAATGAAATGTACAATTTATATTTTATACTTAATTCAATTAATTCATATACATTGTTTTACAAATTCAACGAGTATTAGCGAGATTCAAAGTAAAGAATCATGTATATTTAGATGATTTCAAGGATAAAACAACATTTTTGGAATTTTTTACATGTAAAGTACTCAAGACATCAAAACATTGATTAATAACTTTTTAATATTTTACGAAAATACTACATTTGAACTTTTGAATGCAACAAAGAGGTTAAGGATGAGTTTTATATAGATTCAAACCCTATTATCATATTTTACAAAAAGGGGTAGTACATTTATTGATTATATAGGACGTATTAATTTATAATATTATTGGGACCATATATTTATATAGGATTTTTCAAAAAAATTAATATTTTATTATCTTATCAAAATTGATTAATTTTTGAATTGGTCCAAGTTGGAATCGAAAAAAATTATTAACTTAAAAAAATTATTAATTTATCTAGTATTAATTTAACGAGATTTTACTGTAATACATATAAATTTCGGTCCATTTGACCATTTAAAATCAAAGGTCCTAATGAAACATGATAGCTTCGGTGTGTTGAAAAGGAAATGAAACAGTATTTTCAATTTCATTTAATTTATACATGGAACGAGTACGTGAAATTGTGATTTTTGACTTGCGAGTTTGTTCTACCGAGAACTCTATCTGTTTCAGCATATTGCATTCAAAAAGTCATTTGCATAATTGTATCTATAAAAAATTATGATGTTTTATTTTTATTCCAAAAGTGTGTGCGCCATGTAGATTATAAGTAATACACCCAATATGCCGACAGTCGTAACCCAGGGGGACAAAGCCATGATCACGATCACGGGGCTACAAAAATGTGATCAACAAAATAAGGGTTAGAAAGATTTTGAACAGTCGAGAACAATAAGGACACTATGAAGAGTCGAGTTATAATTACAAAGCAATCTACATGGTGAAAATGAGAAATGAAAACAGAGTTGTGTACCTTTTGAAGTTGTAGAATGGATAATTTGCAGAGAAGAAATGAATTATTATTAACTGAATGATTGGTTAAAGAAGAAGAAGTACAAGTGTGTGTTTTACAGACTATATATATAAAACTGAGACTCAACAAAATTAGGAGGAAAAAGTAGTTACAAGTAACTTTCTAATATCTATTTATAACTTATAATATATCAGACCAATCTGAGTTGGACGATGAGCTGTGGTTGATGAAGAATATAATTTTTTTTGGATAAGTTGAAATTCCATTAGCAAAAGACGAGTGAAACTCACCAAGGATACAACGAGAACCCAGCTTGATTACAGACAACAACCGTCATACTACTACTGCTGATACACACACTAAGACATGAGGCATAGAACTTCTAGGGCAGATTAAAAAACATAACAGATACCTAGGGGAAAACTATCAGCTAAATAGAGAGAGAATCTCTTTAGGTTTATATAGTAGCTGATAGACTTGGTGGGTTGAGTTACGCAGCTGCAGCCACCGGATCACCCATGAACATTGAGTTTTCCGCAGCAGTTATCCTTCCATGGATGACCTCTTCCATCATTACATCCTCTTCATTGTTTTCAGCATCTACTTCCTTGTCTAAGACAATGTGTGTCGGGGCATCGACCTGTCCCAGGCCTAGCTCTTCAGTATGATCAGATGGGAGTATACTCTCATCAAAGTTCACAGGACTAGGAGCTCCATCTGGGATGATTATATCCTGGTAGCTAGGATCATCGATTCCCATCCCCATGTCCAAGTCAAGTAGCTCCTCGACCTCCCCTACAGGCCTGTTACAAGTGTACAACATGTCGCACAGCCTCCTTCCCAACCTTGATAGAAATCTAGCCACCTTGTTTTGATTTGGAACCACATATGCGATCATGCAAAACCACCATCTGTCCCTGAGTAAGATGTCGATTTGCGAGGCTAAGTGATACACCCCTGTCGGAGCTCCAACATGGAAGTTCTTGACAACCACGAAGGCCTCCAGGTTGTCTGTCTCCAGAATGACATCGCGGTCCGAGCTTGAAAGCGCGCCTTAGTGCTATGTAGATCGCCCACAGTTGGTTTTGAAACCCTCTAATTTTGATGATCATACCTAGGTAGCAAGCTGGGAATATGTTCTGGATAAACTTTGTTGTTACAGGTTAATTACTCAGCAGAACACAGGGCATCTCAGCTAGCTGGCAAGGTATCTAAGCTAGCTGACACAATATCTCAGCTAGCTGGCTGTCTGTCCAGTATATAACAGGGAAGTTCGACTATATGACTTTTTAATTAAGTCATAATTATTCAAGAGTGGTCTGAACATTCATGATATAAATATTCATATTTTAAAAACACTCTTCATTCAATAGCTCTTCTAAAAACATCTTTTCTTAGTAAGGGAATCTTTGAATTATTTAATGTTCCTTTAAAAGCAACCCATGTGCTTACTTTTCAAGCATGCACTTTTTAATACTCAAACTTTCCTTATTTCTACAACTCCACCACAGGTTGTCTAGTAGAAAAGTATCTAAAGAAAACACATGTACTAATTATCAAATTCCGTATGCTCCTCATTTCTATCTAACGGTTTTCTTCAAGCATTAATCATTCTTACTTCTCTCCTTCCTCTGGTTTATTCTCTCAAATAAGAATCATTATAATCTTCAGTTTAATACTCATCAAACCTGCAGGTGAACGTTAATAGGGCAGTAAAATTGAACAAAGCCACACGTGAGAAGATATCTTCAAGACCGTTGCAAGATTATTCAAAATTTCATCTCCTACACTTCACTATAAAGGGCTACTTGATTCTTCATGAAAAAGGACACACCAGAGAATAAGAACCTTCAAGCTATATTCAAGAATACAAGAAACAACTCTGCACATCATTTCAAAAGAGCTCCTGTACTATAATATATACATCGAGTTTTTATAGAGTTCGAATCCTTGAGTTGTAATTATTTTTATCCATTGTATTGTTCAACTTGTAAAGTTGGTAGTTGCTGAATTGTTTAGCTTGTGGAACCAGGATTCAAGGGGCATTAGGCTAGAGAAGTTTATACTTGGTTTAAGTATAGAACTTAGAGAGCTGTGTTCAGGAAACAAGAGGTTCCAGCTAGCTGCAGTTAGTAACTGGGTGATAAGGGAGATATATTATTGAGTCTTGTAATTGGTTTTTCGTGTGATCAATAATATATTCTCTTACCAAGTTGGTAAGGGACTAGGACGTAGACCATAGACGATTAGGGGTCGAACCTAGCTAAAAGTCTTGGTGTTCTTTACTTACTGCAATTTTGTCCTTCTGCATTGCATATCAGCTAGCTGCCTATTCATTAATCTGTCTCATTTGGTTAACCCAGTTAGCTGCCTATCGTACCCAGCTAACTGCCAGTATATATTTTCTTAGGCAGAATAATTTTTTATTTGGTCATTGTTAGTCATAACACCTATTCACCCCCCCTCTAGGTGTATTTTCATTTGGTATCAGAGCTTTGGTATACTAACATTTCTGTAACAGGAAAAGTATCGATCAAATGGCTGACAATTATCTAGAAGGCAGGTCGGATTATAAGGCTCCACTTCTCACTGGATCAGAGAACTATAGTTGGTGGAAATGCAGAATGGAGACTTATTTGTCCAAGAAACCTCTGGTTCTAAGAGTTGTGCAGAAAGGGAACTATGAATTTCTCAACGACAAAAACGAACCAAAAGATGTTGATGATCTCACTCTCGATGAGATTATCAAGTGTGGCTATAATGGAGAAGCAAGAAACTCCATAATGAATGCACTTGATCAATCTGAATATGACAAGGTATCCTCTCTAAAAACAGCAAAAGAAATGTGGGATGCTTTGGAATCCTATCATGAAGGTTCGAAAACTTTGAGAAAAGTTAAACTTAGCAAATTGATGAATGACTTCGGAAATTTCAAGCTCAAGAATGGTGAAACTATCAAAGAGAGCCAAGCAAGGTTTCAAATCACTATCAACACTCTGAAGAGACTTGGAAAAACCATTCCTCAAGATGAAATCAACATGAAAATTCTAAGTGCAGTCCCATTTATATTCGAAGCTAAAGTCACTGCATTGGAATCAAGTCCCTCCATTGATTCTATGGATCATTTGGCCGTATTTGCAGAATTGGAGCAATTTGAAAGCAAAATCAATAGTAGCAAGATGGAATCAGTCAAGGCTCCAGTTGAAAAGATGAAGAATTTAGCTTTGCACTCCAGTAGCAGCAAGCTGGATTCAGAATCAGAATCAGATTCTGATGAAGAATTAGCACTTTTATCCAGAAAAATCAAGAAGATGCTTGACTTAAGGAACAAGCTAAAGAAGGAGAAAGGTAGAGCTTCTGGAACAAAGAAAGATGTCAAAGATGAAGCATGTTTTGAATGTGGCAAGAAAGAACACTACAAAAGAGACTGCTACAAGCTGAAAAATAAGCAGAAGCAGCTAGCTGCCTCTAAAGACAAAAAGAAAGCTAAGGCATTTTTGACATGGAGTGATGATGAAAATTCGGATTCTGATAATGAGTCAAGTGATGAGATGGTGAACCTAGCTCTTGTTGGTCTTGATGATGAGAATAATGCTCAAGGAATTTTTCAAGATGGCCTTGTAGATAGTGATGTCTCGGATTCGGATGACAACAATAGTGAGGTAAATTATTTTTCTGACATGTATTCTCATTCCTCAAAGTTAGATGAATTAACCATGCAGGATCAAAGTAATCTATCAAATGAAGTGTTTGAAGAATTAAGATATGAGAATGATAAACTCAAAAAGAAAAATATTCAACTTAAGAAGATCATATCGGAGTTAATGGATGAGAAGACACCTGCTACAAATCATGCTCAAAAGCTTACTGATCTTAAGGCTGAAATATCCCAGCTTGAAGGGATAAACAAAGTGCTTGTCAAGAGAAATGATACACTTATGAAGGAACTCAGCGAGCTGAGAACAGAAATAGAAGCTCAAGATGCATGTTTAGAAGCATTTAGTCCAAGGGAATCATGCTCAAAGGAAATATCTCAACAAGCTGAAAGAATCAAAGAATTGGAAACTGAAATCAAGGACCTCCAGAAAGGAATGGGAAAGTTCATTCAAGGAGAAGATACTCTCAAAACAATGATGAGATATGCAAAAGTTCCAATCGAAAGAGAAGGAGTTGGATCGGCTTCCAAAACACCTCTAAAGTATGATGGCAAACATGGAATCCCTTATGACTATGCCATGCCATGGAGAATCTGCCATAAATGTGGAAATAAAGGTCATTTGGCAAATCATTGCAAAGCTCAGAATGCCAACCTAGCTAGCTGGAACAGACAGACTGGTCACAGGCAGCTAGCTGACAGAACAGTTGGAACAAGAAATACAGCTTCTAAAGTGGTCCAAATGTGGATCAAGAAATCTGATTTAAATGTTTTATATGTTCTATCAACTAACTATTCTGGACCCAAGCAAATATGGGTACCAAAACGTTGAGTTGGCTCTTTATTTGTTTTGTAGGTATGTCTTGTTGTCAAAGTGAGATCAAATCAATGGATTTTGGATAGTGGATGCACAAGACATATGAGTGGTGATAAATCTCAATTCCTGTCTCTCAGTAAGAAAAGGGGTGGAAATGTCACCATTGGTGATAGCAAAACACTCCAGATTCTTGGGAAAGGGAAAATTGGTAATAGTGTCATTTCTATTGATAAAGTACATTATGTTCAAGGTCTTAAATATAATTTGCTTAGTGTAAGTCAGTTATATGATGATGGACATTCTGTTCTGTTTGATAAAGAAAAGTGTACTATTATTGTTGGCACTAACAAAGTCCCCCTAGTTGCTAGAAGGGAAGGAAATATATATATTTTGGACTTTGAAATGCAGGATTCATCTTGTTGTCTAGCTGCTGTTGATTCAAATCCAGAAATTTGGCATAGAAGGCTTGGACATGCTCATATGGACTTACTCAGCAAGCTGTCTTCGAAGAAGCTAGTTAGAGGATTGCAAAAATTGAAGTATGTCAAAATGGAAACTTGTTCAGCATGCCAATTAGGCAAACAAATCAGGACTCCACATAAATCAAAGAAGATGGTATCAACTTCTGAACCTTTAGAACTACTTCATTTAGATTTATTTGGTCCGGAAGCATATAAAAGCATTGGAGGTAAACAATATGCATTTGTTATAGTAGATGATTATTCTAGATATACTTGGGTATTGTTTCTACGTACTAAAGATTGTGCTTTCAGTGAATTTGAAAAGCTAATTAAGTTACTTGAGAACAAGTTTAAGTTAAGACTTGTGAGAATAAGGAGTGATCGAGGTGGTGAATTCCAAAAGGACTTTATCTCATATTGTGAAGATAGAGGCATTTCACATGAATTCTCTGCTCCAAGAACCCCACAACAAAATGGAGTTGTGGAGAGAAAGAACAGGTCATTACAAGAAACAGCTAGAACATTGCTGCAAGAGAGCAAGCTGCCAAGAAGTTTCTGGGCAGAAGCAGTCAACACAGCTAGCTACGTTCTTAACAGAGTACTAATCAGGCCTATTCTAAACAAGACTCCTTATGAATTGCTAAAGAACAAGAAGCCAAACATAGGCTACTTCAAGGTATTTGGATCCAGGTGCTTCGTACTCAAATCCATTGATAGAGATGGTAAATTTGATGCCAAATCATATGAAGCTATATTTTTGGGTTATTCTACAACAAGTCGTGCATATAGAGTTTATAATATATCTAAACGTACTGTTGAAGAGTCAATTGATGTCTCATTTCAAGAATCTAATGTTGATCTGTCAAGAGATGAGGAAGATATTGCAGGTTCAGATGGTGCCAGCGAGCTGCCAAGGTCAGTTACAGCAACTCAGCGAGCTGACAAAGAAGCAGATTCCAAAAATTCAGCAACTCAGCGAGCTGCCAATGAAGCAGACTCAGGAAATACAGCAACCCAGCGAGCTGCAGTAGAAATTGAATCAATTTCGGCTAATGATAACCAAGCTGAAATCTCTCCTCCAGTAGATGAAACTTGTGATAAGGTGTCAAAACTCACCTTGGAAGATTCTAGAGGCCAGAGATCACAAGAAAAGATGCCAATTTATAATGGGGATGAATCCCCTCCTCCATCCAAGAGATTTAGAGCCAATGAAGAAGTTATGGCTCATCATCATTTTCCAAAGTCAACAAGGACAGTAAAGAATCATCCTCCAGAGTTGATTATTGGTGATAAATCAGAAGGCATCAAGACAAGGAGAAGCCAAGCTAACTTTTGTGCATTTTCTGCCTTCCTAGCTCAAGAAGAACCAAAGAATGTCAATGAAGCACTAAAAGATGAAAATTGGATCATGGCAATGCAAGAAGAACTTAATCAATTTGAAAGATGTGATGTTTGGGAACTTGTAGAGCCACCTAAAGATGCTTCAATCATTGGTACTAAATGGGTTTTCAAGAACAAAGTTGATGAAGAAGGAACGGTTACTAGAAATAAAGCAAGGCTTGTTGCTCAAGGATATAATCAACAAGAGGGAATCGATTTTGATGAAACTTATGCCCCGGTTGCAAGGCTAGAGTCAATAAGAATGCTACTCTCATTTGCATGCTTCAAGAAGTTCAAGCTATATCAAATGGACGTGAAAAGTGCATTTCTTAATGGATACTTGAAAGAAGAAGTATATGTCAAGCAACCTCCTGGATTTGAGAGTGACAAATTTCCTAATTATGTTTTCAAATTAAAGAAGGCACTATATGGATTACGACAAGCTCCTAGATCTTGGTATGAAAGGCTAAGTAAGTTTTTGATAAAGAATGGGTTCATTCGAGGTAAAATCGATCCTACATTGTTTACTAAACTTACTGGTAATGATATTCTAGTTGTGCAAATATATGTAGATGATATTATATTTGGATCAACTAATGATAAGATGTGCAAGTGGTTTTCTAAGTGTATGCATAGTGAGTTTGACATGAGTATGATGGGTGAACTCAACTACTTTTTGGGGCTCCAAATCAAGCAAACTCAAGATGGGATTTATGTACATCAGTCCAAGTACATCAAGAACTTGCTAAAGAAGTTTGGATATGAGAATATTAAGGCAAAATCTACACCTATGGGTTCTGCCAGCAAGCTAGCTGCAGATGAACGAGGTAAAGATGTAGATGTTCGAAAGTATAGAGGTATGATTGGTAGTTTATTATATCTTACAGCCTCTAGACCTGATATTATGTATAGTGTATATGTTTGTGCGAGGTTTCAAGCTCAACCAAAAGAATCTCACTTGAATGCTATTAAAAGAATTTTTAAATATTTAAGTGGAACTACTACTCTTGGTTTATTTTATCCAATCACAAATGCATTTGATCTTGTTGGGTATAGTGATGCAGATTATGCAGGTTGTCAAACTGATCGAAAGAGTACAAGTGGTGTTTGTGCATTTTTAGGACAGAGTTTAGTATCTTGGCAAAGCAAGAAGCAAACTTCTGTTGCATTATCCACAGCTGAAGGGGAGTATTTAGCAGCTGGAAGTTGTTGTTCTCAAATGCTATGGATGAGCCAAACACTTCTAGATTTTGGAATTAAATGTGGCAAAGTCCCCATTTATTGTGACAATACAAGCACTATCAACATATTAAAGAATCCAGTGAATCACTCAAGAACAAAGCATATTGATGTTCGACATCATTTCTTGAGAGACAATGTTGCAAAGGGAAAAATTGAGCTAATCTTTGTAAGTACAGAGTACCAGCTAGCTGACATCTTCACAAAGCCACTAGCTGAGGAGCGTTTCTCTGTGCTGCGTAGAGAATTAGGCATGTGTAATGTCTAGCCAGCCAGCTGCTATGGAAGGATGGAATTTTTATGCCTAGCCAGCTAGCTGCCATGGAAAGTCGGTACATTTTTATGATATTATGTACAATTTCATGCTTAATAATTTTGTGCTAATTGTTTATATTTCTTAAGTGTTGATATTAAAATTGATTTTCTATATGATATTATTTCAATATTCTATCGTGCTTATCTCTATAAAATTATGCATATGTGTTGTCTCTATTTTATTATTGGGTCAAGTCGTATTGGTTTTATTTTAGAAATTGATTTTACCCCTTAATTAATAAAAGAGGGTCACTTAGTGTCCGACTCTTATTATCACTTAACCTCCCCTCAATTAAGTTTAGGGTTTCTAGCCGCATCCACTCGACAAACACAGATCTCTCTCTCAACCCTTCACTTGTTAACAATCAACAATGGGAAAAACTCGAGCTTCCAAGAAAACTCCAGTTACTGTCTCCAAAACTCAAAAGGGAAAGAACAAGAGGCTTTTCGATGAAGATGATGACCTAGAAATCACACGGGTTCAAGTAGACAGTGGCGATGAGATGTCGGAAATTCAGAAATCAGGACAACGAGATGGTGTGTCTGCAAAAAGAACAAAGTATGGGATCTCGTTCACGACTGAGGAGTTGGAATCACGTTTCAAGCAACTTGATTTGGGCAATCGACGTATTGTGTTTGGTCGGCCGCTTGCAGGTAACTCTTATGTTAAATGCGGAGCTATTAGTTGTTTTTCTAAATTAGGGTTTGAGTCATTCATCAAAGACCTACCCTGAGAATGCTATCCCTCGTGTGTCTATGAGTTTTATGCGAATTTAGTCATTGAACAACCTGCTCTATTTGTCTCTTATGTTCGTGGTCAAAGAATTTCGTTGAATGCTCCTGTGCTTAGCTCTATTTTGAGCATTGAACAACCCTCTAATGTGTCTATTAGTACTAAAAAGGGTCCTACTGAATTAGAAAATTTTTCTGAATTGGACCAATTGAAAATTATTCGTGGGATGGACGATTTGACGGAGTACACTCCTCCAACAACTAACACTGTGACTCCTTTGGCTCATGTGTTGTTTAAAGTGTGCATTGATAATGTTAACCCTCGTACGGGCACTCGTTCGAATTTTTCTGGTCAAGATGTATCTGTTGTGTCTATGCTGTTATCTGAGAAACCTTTTAACTTGGCTGGTCTCATATTGAAAAATATGATGGATGTGTTTGAAACAAACACTGCTCCAATGCCCTATGGTTGTCTATTGACAAGGGTGTTTCAGTGGTATGGACTTAATCTCAAGGATGAAGACTGTGAGTGGCTAGAGAGTTTTTGGATGCTAAAAGTTTATTGCAATCCCATCTCAAACTTGACTCTGATGGTAAAGTTATTCGCATGGATCCTCTTCCTCCTCCACCTGTTACCCCTCTTTCGTCTGCTCATGTTATTGCTGGAAATGCTAATGTGGCTGGAATGGATCATTCTGAGGATTTCAAGCATCTCAAAGCTGCAATTCAGAAGCTATCTGATCAGGTTTCAGACATGGCTGAGGAAATGTCATCTCTCCGAGAGGCAATAACTGGGTCTCGCACTTCTGCCTCCACTAGAACAGGAGTTCACTCTGCAGACATCTATGTTCTTCATGATTTTGCCAATATTGCTGCTAGAGCTGCTGGAACTGTGCCAGTGGTTAGTGTTGCTGATCCTTCTCTGGATGCATCTGGCTCAAAGAATGCTGCTAAGCCGTCTGAAGCAAAGGATGATGAAGTTGATGATGAGTCCTAAATGTCCTCTTTTTAATGATTAAGGGGGAGAATCATTTTAGGATTAAAACTGCTTATGTTGCTTTGCTGATTAAAACTGCTTATGTTGCTTTGTTATGTGTGTTTTTAACTTTGGTTTTCTGAACTTGGCCTATGTGTGCTCAACAAATTTGCCTATGTTGTTGGTTTAAGTTTTAAACTCTGATGAATGTGGTTTTTATGTCTAAATCTATGGCATTTTAGCTGGTATTTATTTGTCTTTAATATGGTTGCTAGATTTAGGGGGAGTTTTGTATTTCTCCTAAAATTGGTGTATAATCATCAAAAAGGGGGAGATTGAAACCCTCTAATTTTGATGATCATGCCTAGGTAGCAAGCTGGGAATATGTTCTGGATAAACTTTGTTGTTGCAGGTTAATTACTCAGCAGAACACAGGGCATCTCAGCTAGCTGGCAAGGTATCTAAGCTAGCTGACACAATATCTCAGCTAGCTGGCTGTCTGTCCAGTATATAACAGGGAAGTTCGACTATATGACTTTTTAATTAAGTCATAATTATTCAAGAGTGGTCTGAACATTCATGATATAAATATTCATATTTTAAAAACACTCTTCATTCAATAGCTCTTCTAAAAACATCTTTTCTTAGTAAGGGAATCTTTGAATTATTTAATGTTCCTTTAAAAGCAACCCATGTGCTTACTTTTCAAGCATGCACTTTTTAATACTCAAACTTTCCTTATTTCTACAACTCCACCACAGGTTGTCTAGTAGAAAAGTATCTAAAGAAAACACATGTACTAATTATCAAATTCCGTATGCTCCTCATTTCTATCTAACGGTTTTCTTCAAGCATTAATCATTCTTACTTCTCTCCTTCCTCTGGTTTATTCTCTCAAATAAGAATCATTATAATCTTCAGTTTAATACTCATCAAACCTGCAGGTGAACGTTAGTAGGGCAGTAAAATTGAACAAAGCCACACGTGAGAAGATATCTTCAAGACCGTTGCAAGATTGTTCAAAATTTCATCTCCTACACTTCACTATAAAGGGCTGCTTGATTCTTCATGAAAAAGGACACACCAGAGAATAAGAACCTTCAAGCTATATTCAAGAATACAAGAAACAACTCTACACATCATTTCAAAAGAGCTCCTGTACTATAATATATACATCGAGTTTCTATAGAGTTCGAATCCTTGAGTTGTAATTATTTTTATCCATTGTATTGTTCAACTTGTAAAGTTGGTAGTTGCTGAATTGTTTAGCTTGTGGAACCAGGATTCAAGGGGCATTAGGCTAGAGAAGTTTATACTTGGTTTAAGTATAGAACTTAGAGAGCTGTGTTCAGGAAACAAGAGGTTCCAGCTAGCTGCAGTTAGTAACTGGGTGATAAGGGAGATATATTATTGAGTCTTGTAATTGGTTTTTCGTGTGATCAATAATATATTCTCTTACCAAGTTGGTAAGGGACTAGGACGTAGACCATAGACGATTAGGGGTCGAACCTAGCTAAAAGTCTTGGTGTTCTTTACTTACTGCAATTTTGTCCTTCTGCATTGCATATCAACTAGCTGCCTATTCATTAATCTGTCTCATTTGGTTAACCCAGTTAGCTGCCTATCGTACCCAGCTAACTGCCAGTATATATTTTCTTAGGCAGAATAATTTTTTATTTGGTCATTGTTAGTCATAACACCTATTCACCCCCCCTCTAGGTGTATTTTCAGGTTTCCCAAGGTTGATAGTTGAGGAATGACTCCTAAGGTGAGGTGTTTGAGTACGCCATCTGAATCTCTGTAGGCTGCTTCAATGCCTGTTTTGAACCCAAAAACAGATGGGAATCTTGAAGAAGTGCCATGGACGTTAATCTTTAGCATTCCGGGAGGTGGTGGAATCCAGTGGTAAGGCATTGTTTGTTATGTAGATGAGAGGGTGGTGTGAAGAAGAGACTCGAGATTAGCTTGTTTATATAGAGGCGAGAGGGTATTCTAAGGCTTCTTCATTTCTAGTGACATTTAATAGAGGACCCTCCTCTATCTGTATCTATCAGCAATAGTGACTGGGTATTAAGTAAGTGTCATCAGTGTGTTTGCAGTGAAGAAGTTGCGTGATTAGAATGGAATCTTTGCATATATGTGTTGTTTGAGAGTTTTTCCTCTTTTTGCATTTGTCTCACCTCTTTTATTGCCCAGATATTGTAGCAGAAGTATATCTCCTTCTTTAATACCATCTTAACTCTATCCACTTGCCTCTATCTTTTGACGTGTCCTGCAAATTCAAATATATGCTAAAAGGCGGTATGTTATCCCGCTCTCCTCAAAGTTGGGCCAAGTTAGATGGGTTTAAGATTGGGCTGAAAAAAGGATTGAAACTCTCTTCATGAGTTTAGAACATTCATGCTATTAGGAGGGTGAGATTTGGGCCCGGTTGGAGGACTATATGACCATCCTGCTATTAGTTTAGTTCGACGTTTCCCTAGCTTGGCCAACCATTCTGCTTCTGTGTTGAAGTTTCTTGGAATCGACAAAAAGTTGTTATTGTGTAGTAAACATTCTTGTATCCTTGTCTGGTCATTTTGAGAGATTGAACCGGCTTTCTATTTGTTGATTTGTTGTACTAGAATTTGAGAATCTAAAAGGAAGGTGAAGTGGGATTTGGCGTAAATAGAAGTTTCAATTTGCAAAGCAAGGAAGGAGAGAGCTTCTCTTTCAGTGGAGAGGGCGTTTGTTTGAGTCGATGGTCCTGAGAAGATAAAAACAATCTTTCTATTCCCGTTCATTATGAAGCCCCCTATGCCAACTTCCAATGATTGTTGCTGATTGGTTTTCCATGCTCCATCAGAGAAGCAAATGTAGTCTGATAAAGAGAACCAATAGTCTACCAGAGTATTCTTCGACCATTTGAAGTATCTTTGAAAAGATTGTAGAGGTGAACAACTCCACAAATTTTCTTGACCCGTCTGGACCAGTTTGGCTGCTATGCTCCATCTGTATGCTCTGTGTTTTATGATGAAGGCCAGGTTTGGATAAGTGATTTTGGCATTGTTGAAATGGCAGTCGTTTCTTGCCAGCCATATGGACCATATCATCGAAGTCATGCAAATCTGAGCTCATAATTTTGAATGGTTACCTGATAGCTGATGAAGATACGTAGAAATATCAAAGTTTGTTGATAGTGATGGTTTTATCTCCGTCCATTCATGGAATATCTTCCAGGCCATCCGAGCCAAGTCACATTCCCATAAAAGATGGTATGTATTTTCCACTTGGGCATTGCACCATTTGCAAGTAGTGTTAATTGACAGTCCTCTGTCTTTGAGGAATTCTAATGTTGGGAGAATCTTGTGTGCGCACTGCCATATGAAGAGCTTGACCTTGTGTGGCACCTTTAGATGCCATATTGTTTGCCATTGCCCTGGTGCTGGGGTTTCGTTTAGTAGTTTGTCGTAACAGACTTTTGTCATGAATTCTCCCTTCATATTATCCCACATGAGTATATCCTTTCCCGGGCTTAGATTGACTTCTTCTATTAAGGTATTCAGTCTTCTTGCTTCCTCTAATTCCCAACCTCTTAAAGGTCGTCTCCATAAGGAGATGTCTAAGGGATCCCAGTACATGATGACTTCTTTTAAGGTGATAGTTTTGTTTTCCGCTAATTTAAATAATCTCGAGAAGTGGAGCTTCAGGATTCCGTTGTGATGCCAGTGATCGTTCCAGAATTCTATAGATTCACCATTTCTTGGACTCCACCTGTATTCCGCATTTTGGAAAATGTTATCGTATAACGTTTTGTGAATATCTTTCATGGCACTCATGAATGGGGATAGTGAGATCCTTAGATTTGATGGAGGAGAAGTTAGACGTCCATATTTCCCCGAGAGGAGTCTATGCCAGAGCTTGCTTTTGTCTTGGTGGAACTTCCAGCACCATTTTGCCAGTGATGCTATGTTTTTTTTTTTTCTAAATCTCCAAGTCCCAGGCCTCCGTTTTCTTTTTTAGCACATAGCTTTTCCCACCTGATTGTGTGAAGCTTACGAGTTTTTTGGTTTTGCTCATTTGTTTCTCCCCAGTAGAAGCTTCTCCTTTTTGCATCTATTTCCTTGATAACTGTTCTGGGCAATAGGAATGAGCTCATCCAGTAGATAGGTAGACTGTTTAGGGTTGATTTTATAAGCGTTGCTCTTCCTTGTTTGTTTAGTGCTTTACATCTCCAAAGGCTGAGTGAGGTTTTGACTTTGTTTTTTATCAGTAAAAATAATTTGAGCAAGCAATATTTACCCAAATTTCACAGTACAACATAGATAAGATGTATTATTGAGTAATTTATAATTTTTAAATTTACAAATATAAATTTCTAAAAGAATATCAATTCTTAAAATTCAAATATGGTCATAAGTTTTAAATTCAACTATTACCGGAAGGGCTAGCGCGAAGGGTACTAACAAGAATATAAGCAGCCTTCCTCTGGTGAAAATAAAGTGTACAAGCTGTTTAAAGAAAATGAGTAGATAGCTATCTCTTGTTGTCCGATCTGGGAAGATTTATGAGAACAGATATTCATTTGAGGACAATATTAACCATTAGCGGTAAACTTCTCTCAAAATCATAGCTTAAAACTTGGTTTAGTTATTTATCAAAGTGACAATATTAACAATTAGTGGTAAACTTCTCTCTGTTACCTAACATTATTATAACAAACTCGAGATTTTAGAATCTGCTCAGAATACATCGTCAGAAGTTTCTTGTACAATGCTCTGCTGTGTCGAAAAGTTCCCCTCAGAGTCTCACTGTCTCAGCCAGCACGATGTTTTGATGCGATGAAAAGATCATTTCCACAGCCAGTTTAATTCTGTTTTAAGATCAGCTGTAAGCTTCAGCCATGATTAATAGCACGAGAGCTGTCCAGCCAGTGAATACTCTTGCACCTTTTCCCTTTCCTGTTTCTTGATCATACTGCTCACACAAATATCCAGTCTGGTGATTGTTCTTAACCACATTTCTGACAGCAAGAACAAAATAGTAAGATAAGAAGAACTGAAACGATTTTTTTTTTTTTTAAGACTGAAGCTCATAATTAGGTTCACGCTGTACAAGAAGAATTGAAGAAATCCAATTCATATAAGGTCAAGCTGTTTCAAGATTACTGTGCACACAAATGCAGACATAAACAATGTCATATGATCATAAATTGATTAACATATCCCCTCTGTTCCGCAACAGGTAGAAAAAGAACGCAAAAAGAAATAAGTCTTTAGAGTTTCATGTGACAAAAAGGGTTTCCCTCTCTTTAGGCACACAGAGAAAAGAAAAGAGGGGGGGGGGGGGGGGTGTTGAAAGCTATGAAAAATTATATTGATTAAAGTTTATTTTAGATTTTGAGAACCAACCGTGGGAATCATTTTCCAGATAAATGGAAAAAGGCTAATGTAGCCAACATGAGGAACGAATCTTGGTATTGGCTCCTCTAGAACTTCTCGAATAAGCTGTCTGCTCAGGGGATTGTTGGGTTCATTCACTAGTTTCCAAGACAAACGGACCTGAAAACATATACAGAAAAGAAATGTGTTTGAATTATCAACGGAAAACTTTGGTAGGATTACATTTGAGTTGTTTAACAAACCTGTACCATTCTTTAGTTTATAGGAGTGTGTTACGAAGTTTGCCATATTTTCCAACATTTATGAAGAGATCTCTGCAACTAGTTTCTTGAACTATAGAGGTTATCTCTTTGCTCTTCTAATTTGATTATTATTGACTTTCTTTATCTATAGAGATTAAAGTTTGTTTGTTGCTCTCTCTCTCTTCTATATTCATGCTATACAAAAGTTGCATGGTCCAATCAAGTACCCAAACTAGAAAACAAATGATATTGAGTTTTGGGATGAAAAAAAATGGTTAGTTTGTTTAAAACAAATTTATTTATTCTGCTAATTACTGCATGGTTTGGTTCGTAGCATTGTAATGTTATGTAGTCAATAGGATTTGTTGACATTCATGGATATGATATGTCAAGTAACACTGGGAATTTTGTCCTCCATTTTTTCTATATTTCGAATTTTGTGGCTAAATATCGGAAATAAGTTTTCCTTGGTTTATTAGTATACAACAGGTATTGTTAACCAAGTATCTAGCTCCATTTTACCCATGAAAAAGTAGAGTACTTGTATTTTCTTAATTTTATTTCTAAACATAACTTTGTATAACTACAAAATATGAAAGGGGATTAATTATGAGGAAAAAAATAATTACATAATTGATTTTACCTCGTAAAACCATAAATAAAGCTAGCGGATTTGCATTATCTGGATGCTGAACCACATATTCTGCTGGTATCTTACTGTATATAGACCAGAACAATAGTCAAATTAAATCAAAGCCCAGTGCATCCTGCTCGTAGGACAGAGAAGATAGACGAAAATAACTTAATTTCAATTTTTCAAGTGACTTGCATAAACCATCAAATATAAACGGCCAGTGTTGTTTAAGGCGCTAATTATAAAAAAGCGCAAGACCCAAATTTGAAGCGCGAATCGCGAAGCGCCATTAATCGCCCGCCTTTTTACCAAAAAAAGATAAGCACATATTTAACAATAAACTATTACTTAACATAATCTTAACATTCAAACATAACAAAGAACATAAATAAAATGATAATAATATCAATAATGAAGCCTTCATTTATAAAGTTCTCAAATTCAAAAGCTTCGGTGTCATCTAACTCAATCTCCGGCCCCTCAAATTATCGCTCTACCTCTTCATTATCATCTATCAGACTTCAAAAGATCTTCCATTAGTTGTGTGAAATAATTTTAGGCGTTTTTTCCTTTTACCCTCTTTTTTAAGGGTATTCATGTATTTTACTGTTATGAGTGCTTTTTAGCGCTTTTTTGCGCCTTTTAGCACGTTTTTGCGCTTTTTAGCGCCTCATGAGCGCCTTTTGGACGATTTCAGAATCGTGTTAAATTGGACATTTTCGAATCACACACCTTGCAACTAAGCGCGAAGCGCCATTAATCGCGCAATTAATCGCGCCTTTAACAACACTGTAAACGGCCATAGATTAAAGAGAAAAAGGGAATCCCAGTATTACCTCAAAGCTTCAGCACCTAAAATCTGATCACGTGGAATCCATCCATCAATGTTCACAAGATCTAACCAATGGCCAACAATATCCAAGCAGATAGGGATCTCCCATCGCCTAAATATGTAAAGAAAGCAAATAGTCACCCTCTAAAAATCAAAAAGTGTTAGATGACCAACTCTCCCAAATGCCCATTTGGGAAAACTTATAGATGGTGAGGAGGGTGGTGATGGTGTTGCTTAACATGAAGAAGCCAACATTCGCACTGTAACTGTATTGTTAAGCCATGCCCCTACTTGTAGCTGTCCTCATTATCTGAAACAGAGATGAAAATAGAAAGAAAGAAAATTAGAACGATCCCAAATTCTTTTTCACCCAGTAAGAGGAAGAAAAAGGGGAGGGGGGTTAATATATACACTAGTACATGGCAATGCTAGAATTACTGAAACCTAAAAGTTGGCTATACAATCCACTTCATCTCAATCTTATTGATGTTAATACTCTGCAGTATATATTCGATAACTACACAACCTCTTGGCACTTAAATAGAATAACCGTACTGTAAGTCTGAGACTAAAAACTAAAAGTGCAAACCACCCTAGTAAAGCAGTAAGTCAACACATACATATAACACCCAGGAGACAAATTATAGAAGTAAAAAAGTAAATAGTTAGTTATCAATATTAAGGAAAAGGTAAGGTTATCTTACATGATGGGACCGACAGGATAGTTTTCCCCTTTCTTTGAAACTGTCTAGGCACTGCTCCTCGCTTGGTGACATTCTTCTGGAATCGTTGCACCTTTCTATCAGATAGTCATTTTGATGATGTCTGAAAACAAACCAACAATGTACAATTTGCTCAACTGGACCTAAAAACAATGTGTGGCTTGAAGATCATAAACCTTTAAAGCAACATCATTTCATGTTTCAAGTTATAATTATGCAAAGTTCACTGACAACATATTAATTTTAATATGTGAACTTTGAAGACGGTCAACGAACCAAGCCAAATTATTCAACTTGAGATATCAGTAACTCATAAAAAAATCAGCAAAAAAATTATAAAAAAAGATGTTTGATTAATCAAACTAACGATATGTAAGAATATTCCAAATTCCAATACTATGTACCAATACAGCTTAAAGCTAACATGACATCCCTATTGGATAAACACGAAAAGAACATCTAATCGCAGGGGACCTAGATTAATTCCGAGATCGCCTCTAAAAAAACCTATTGTCATGTACTCATGTTGCATTTTAAAATCCAAGCTCCTCATTTACAATTTTCAAGCTCAATTTTAAAGACATGATCACTATAAACCTAAAGCAAACCATGATGTACTTATCAAACAACATAAATCAATATCTTAACCAATGAAAACAACATTCATAAATATTTTAAATAAACAAACATCACAGTTAATTCTTGATAGAATATAATTTACATATATTTTAGAGGATTTTATTCCCACATTTAATGAGCTTTTGCGAATAATCGTGTCGATTTAATAAGTTTTATTGGAGTTTATTGCAGGAAATAAATAATTCCCAAACTTGGAAGGAATTGAGTTTATTTGGACTTAAATTACTAGAAAATTCGTAACTATTGGGCAGCTTGCGTGTACATCACTGTTTGGGCCATAACTTGAGTTTCAGACATCAGAATTGGGTGATCTTACAGCCCACGCGAAGATAACAGAATTTTCTACAAGTCAAAGGTGGTCCAATATCAATATTCCAACTGGAGAAGCCCAGAAACAGGCCTGAAAGACAGATGACGAATTTCACTTCCTGGAATCCTATTTCAATTCTAATTACGGCAAATCTTGGACAACAAATTCTTATCCAACACAAAGAGGGAAATTACCAGAAGTCTACGAGGCTTATCTAATTCAAGGAGGATATTTCCTTTTTTATTCCTACTTCTATTACAATTGTAATATTTTATTAGCTGTTTCCTACTTAGTTTTGGTTAGCTAATTTTTAGGCTCCTGGTGCCTATATAAACACATCTAGGGGTATTGTTTTATAATCCAATCTTAGAGATCAAAAGCATTGGTACGTATACTTTTGTAAACACTTTTTCTCTATTCTTATAATTATGTGTTCTTATATTCATTCTTGTTTTGTTAATTCAATCATGTGTGAGTAGTTTATTAATCTAGGGTTGAGTTGAACCCTAGTTATGGTCGATGTGTGAATTCCCCAATTTGATTGTTTAATTGCTCTTGCTTATTGAGTTGTTTTAATTAGCAATTGCAGATCAGACGTGATTATGTGTATTGTTTGAACCATTATCTATTTATCAACGAGAGTTGGATTTAGATGGTTGTGATTTATCCAATAAGAACATGAACTTCTCCATGAGAATAGGTAGAACGGATTGTTAGGAAGTTAGGGTGCTGTTATTAATGTCTCTGAATTGCATGATACCATGAGAATAGGCTTGATTGTATTTTAGAGAAGCCATTAATACCCGAGAGGGATTATTGGTATTTATAGGGCGCATCTTTCCTGTTGAGTATTATACGATTAATTGGGGAGGAAAATTCACGATTGCATTGACCATGCTAGTGGGGATACTTAATTCTGGATGTTTTTAGATCTGATTAGTATAAACACAATTCTTCTTAGTATAAATTAGTTTAATTAAATCCTCAAAATTTATTGTGTTACTTGCTTAGCTAAATTAAATCAGAAAAAGACTGGTGATTGGCACTTTTGTCTCTGTGGGAACGACTCTGACTTACCCTACTGCATAGTTAGAAGGATTTGTTAGATTTTTATTATTTGATAGGCACGCGACAGCCTTGTCAAATTTTTGGCGCCGCTGCCGGGGACAAAGCAGTGTTAGATTAGTTAATTTTTGAATTTGTTTAGCTAAGTTGTTTAGTTGAGTTGCTTCGGCTATTATACCCTTGTTATTTGATCATTGTGTAGTGTTCTCTTGTTGCATGCACACCAGAAGTTCAGGTACAGAAAATCTAATTCCTCTTGATCCTGAAATTAAAGCTACAGCAAGGAGGCAAAAAGGCAAGCAAAAGAAAAACAAGAACAAGGTAGTTATGGACGACCAACCAGCTAAGGCTCTCAGGGAGCATGGTATGCCAGATGCTACAGGCGTACTCTCAAGCATTCTGAGGCCAGCAATTGCAGCCACTCACTTCGAACTCAAGCCTCAATTCATTCAATTCATATCCAATGACTCTTTCGCAGGATTGTCATCTGAAAATCCTGTTGATCATCTTGAGAGCTTTCTGGAGAAGTGTGATACGATAAAGATGACCAATGTCAGTGATGAAGCTATAAAGCTGCGATTATTTCCATTCTCTCTTCGAGATGCAGCAAAAGATTGGTTGAAGGATGAAGGTCCAAATACATTCACTACTTGGGATAGTCTTGCAAAGGCTTTTCTGCTAAAATTCTTCAGTCAGAAGAAGACCTCTAAGCTCCGGAATGAGATCTCTAATTTTCGTCAAGATGATGACGAGTCACTTCATGATGCTTGGAGGAAATTTAAGCGACTTCAAAGACAGTGCCCTCACCATGGAATTCCTGACTGGCTGTTGATCCAAACATTCTATAATGGGTTAACACAAGAGTTCCGAAACTTTGTTGATGCATCTGCTGGGGGAAGCATTATGAACAAGAGTACTGAAGAGGCCAAAGCTTTGTTAGACGAGATGGGGTCTAATGACAATTTTCCATACAGTGATCGAAATCATCCAAAGAAGGGTGGTAAGTATGAGGTTGATGCTCTAACCATGTTGAATACTACTATGCAGGCTATGGTTAAAAAGATTGAGCAATTGGATGCTCGAAGCACTTCATCTACTGTTGCTTCATGTGAGATATGTGGTGTTGTTGGACACACCAAACTTGCTTGTCAGTACAATCCGTCTGGAATGGAACAGGCAAATGCTCTTTACAATCAGAACCAGAGGCCGCAGTATAATCCTTACTCCAACACGTACAATCCAGGTTGGAGAGATCATCCAAACTTCTCTTACAGGAACAATCAGGGACAAGCTCAATCTTCGCAGAATAATTTTTCTCAGCCTCCTGGTTTTCAACAAGCTCAGCCGCAGAAATCTAACTTGGAGAATCTCATGGAAGGATTTATTGCTACACAGTCAAAGAAGAATGAACATTTTGATTCGAGCATCAACGAGATAAAAGCTCACAACAAATTGATGGAGAATACTATCACTCAGATTTCTCAACAGTTGAGCCAGCTCAATAAATCTTCAGGCCAACTTCCTGGTCAAACGGAGCAACCACAAAGGGGTCATATCAATGCTGTAACCTTGAGGAGTGGTAAAGACTTGAACCAGCCGGAAATGATCGTGAGCAAAAATGTTGTGAATGCTAAGGAAAGTGAAAAGGAGATTTCAACTGAGAAACCGGTAGAACCAGAGGTCGTGGAAAAAGAAAAGAAAGATTCAGAAGCTATTCCTCCTAAGCCATATGTGCCACCTGTTCCTTTTCCACAAAGGTTGGCACAAGCAAAGCTAGAGAAGAAGTATGGTAAATTCCTTGAAATCTTGCAGAAGCTACATATCAATATTCCATTCATGGATGCTATCACTGAGATGCCGTCTTATGCAAAGTTCTTGAAAGATATTTTGTCAAGGAAGAGGAAGATTGAGGAAAGCTCTACCATCTCACTAACAGCAGAGTGCAGTGCCATCTTGCAAAATGATCTTCCAAAGAAGTTAGCGGATCCAGGTAGCTATTCTATCCCTGTTCAGCTTGGGGATGTTGAAATCAAAAGAGCTTTGTGTGATCTTGGAGCAAGTGTCAGTCTGATGCCGCTATCAATTTGTGAAAAGCTTCAGATTGGTGAACTGAAACCCACACGCATCTCTCTACAATTGGCAGACAGAAGTGTGAAATTTCCACTTGGAATTCTTGAAGATGTGCCCCTTAAGGTAGGAAAGTTTTATATTCCGTGTGATTTTGTTGTCATGGAAATGGAAGAAGATGCAAATATTCCTATCATTCTTGGGAGGCCTTTCTTAGCAACAGCTGGAGCTATCATAGACATGAAAAATGGAAGAATCTCTTTTGAGGTAGGTGAGGAGAAGATGGAATTCAAACTTCAAAGCACAATGGGACATCCTTCTACGGATGAGTCTGTATATAGGGTGGATGCACTAGAGGAAGTGATCGACACGAAAGCCAAAATTCTATTATCTGAGGATCCACTTCAAGCTGTTCTTGAGGGTAGCGTTGATGAAGAAAGTGGAGAGTGTATGAGTTACGAGAAGCTTTTGGATGCAGCACCTACATATAAGCATGAACATTCTAATGTACTACAGCATGGGGAAGTAAAGGAGAGTTCCACGCCTCCTAAGGTAGAACTGAAACCACTACCTGCATCTTTGAAATATGTGTTTATGGGCCCTAATGAATCATATCCTATCATCGTTAATTCTGAGCTTGATGACCTTCAAATTGAGCAATTGCTCACTGTTCTGAAGAAATACAAAAATGTTATTGGGTATTCCATTGATGATATCAAGGGCATTAATCCATCATTCTGCATGCATAAGATCATTCTAGAAGATGAGCAAGCTTCTTCTATTGAGCCTCAACGGAGACTCAATCCTAATATGATGGAGGTGGTCAAAAAGGAGGTTTTGAAACTTCTTGATGCAGGTATAATCTATCCTATCTCTGATAGCAAGTGGGTCAGTCCGGTGCATGTTGTTCCAAAGAAAGGAGGAATGACTGTGGTGAAGAATGATAAGGGTGAGTTGATTTCTACTAGAACTGTTACAGGGTGGCGCATGTGCATTGATTATCGGAAATTGAATAAGGCCACAAGGAAAGATCATTTTCCTCTCCCTTTTATTGATCAAATGCTTGAAAGGTTGGCGAAACATTCTTACTTCTGCTTCTTAGATGGATATTCAGGCTTTTTCCAGATTCCTATCCATCCGAATGATCAAGAGAAGACAACTTTCACATGTCCCTATGGTACATTTGCATATCGTCGAATGCCATTTGGTTTATGTTGTGCTCCTCCCACTTTTCAGCGATGTATGATGGCAATATTCTCAGATTTCATTGAAGACATTATGGAGGTTTTTATGGATGACTTCTCAGTTGGTGGAACTTCTTTTGATGTATGTTTACATAACTTGGAGAAGGTGCTTCATAGATGTCAAGAAGTTAATCTCATTCTCAATTGGGAAAAATGCCACTTTATGGTACAAGAGGGAGTTGTCTTGGGTCATGTTGTTTCGAATAGAGGCATTGAAGTTGACAAAGCCAAGGTTGAGGTGATTGAGCGCTTACCACCCCCTACTTCAGTCAAGGGGATAAGAAGTTTTCTAGGTCATGCAGGATTCTATCGTCGTTTCATCAAAGATTTTTCGAAGATTGCTAGACCTCTTACCGAGCTCTTGGGTAAGGAGGTACCTTTTGTGTTCACTGATGCTTGTGTTGAAGCTTTTGAAACATTGAAGAAAGCTCTTGTCTCTGCTCCAATTATTCAACCACCAGATTGGAGTCTACCATTTGAGATCATGTGTGATGCTAGTGATCAAGCTATTGGTGCAGTCCTAGGCCAAAGGAAAGATGGAAAGCTACATGCTATATACTACACAAGCAAGACCTTGGATGGTGCTCAGATTAATTATGCCACAACGGAGAAAGAATTGCTAGCAGTGGTGTATTCTATGGAAAAATTTCGATCTTATCTCGTTGGTTCGAAAGTTATTGTTCACACGGATCATGCAGCTTTGAGATACTTGATGAATAAGAAGGATGCTAAACCACGTTTGATTCGATGGATTTTGCTTCTTCAAGAATTTGACTTAGAGATTAAGGATAAGAAAGGAGCCGAGAATGTGGTTGCCGATCATCTTTCACGCCTTGCTCTTGATAAGGATGACGGTAAATCTACTCCGATTGATGATTCTTTTCCTGACGATCATCTACTTTCTCTTGCAAGTTTAGAGGTTCCTTGGTATGCTGACATAGCTAATTTTTTAGCTAGTGGAACTGTTCCTCATGGTTATTCATCGCAGCAAAAGAAGAAGTTTTTCTATGATGTGAGGAAGCATTTTTGGGATGATCCTTTTCTTTATAAGTCTTGTGCAGATGGAGTCATTAGAAGATGTGTTCCAGATAATGAGATTTCCTCTATAATCTCACATTGTCACGATTTGCCAAGTGGTGGTCATGCAAGTACTACGAAATCTGCTGCAAAGATTCTTCAGTGCGGTTTTTATTGGCCAACTCTTTTTAAAGATGTCAACCAGTATGTTCAATCTTGTGATCGTTGTCAAAGAACGGGGAATATTTCAAGACGTAATGAGATGCCTCTCAATAGCATTCTTGAAGTGGAGCTTTTTGATGTTTGGGGAGTGGATTTCATGGGACCTTTCCCTCCATCTTTTAAGAACAGGTATATCTTGGTAGCTGTGGATTACGTCTCAAAATGGGTTGAAGCCATTGCATCTCCCACTAATGATGCTCGTGTGGTGAGCAAGTTCTTTAAGAAGACGATTTTTCCTAGATTTGGAGTGCCAAGGATTTTGATTAGTGATGGAGGAAAGCATTTTCTCGAGAATCGTTTTGAAGCTATGTTGAAGAAATATGGAGTTTATCATAAGGTGGGACTTTCTTATCATCCCCAAACCAGTGGTCAGGTGGAGATCTCTAACCGTGAAATAAAGACTATCTTGGAGAAGACAGTTGCAAAATCAAGGAAGGATTGGTCTATGAAGCTTGATGATGCACTTTGGGCGTACAGAACTGCGTTTAAGACACCTATTGGGACAACTCCGTATAGATTGGTATATGGAAAAGCATGTCATCTTCCCGTTGAGTTGGAGCACCGTGCATTTTGGGCTATCAAGGGTTTGAATTTTGATATGTTAGCAGCGGGTGAGAAGAGACTTCTACAACTGAATGAGCTTGATGAGCTTCGTTTTGAGGCTTATGAAAGTTCAAGGCTTTACAAGGAGAGAACAAAGAAGTGGCATGACAAAGGGCTGTTACGAAGGGAATTCAAAGAAGGGGAGTTAGTTCTTCTATTCAATTCAAGGTTGAGACTTTTTCCTGGAAAACTTCGTTCTAGGTGGTCTGGTCCGTTCAAGGTACGTAAGGTTTTTCCGTATGGTGCTGTTGAATTAATCAATAGCAATGGAGAGTCATTTAAGGTGAATGGGCAAAGAGTGAAGCACTATAGAGCTGGTGCACCAGTTAATGAGGAGGCGGATATTCAGCTATCTTCTCCTTCTGCAGATTGATTGATGAGTCGGTGTCGGGCTAACGACGTTAAACAAATGCGCTTCGTGGGAGGCAACCCATGTATTGTGAGTATTTCTTTCATGTTTTTCGATAGAGTGTGTCAATGAGGACATTGACCCATTTAAGTGTGGGGATGTGTTCTCATGTGTTGTAGTTATATGTATATGCTAAAAAAAAAAAATCCAAACAAATTAAAAAATTGAAAAACACCAAAAATAATTCTAGCCATGCGAAGATTACTTGTGTAAATGCACCCATGCATGCTGTTAGAAATCTTGTGTTTATGGATGCTTTTGATTGAGAGATGATATGTGATGTTCTTGTGCACACACGTACACTAGCAAGTAGAAACTGGTAGACTTATTGAATGTGGTAAGGGATTAGAATGACATGAATATGTGCAAGATAATTTGGTCTTTATGCTTTGAGTACAAGTAGGTACGTTAGAGAGACTTCTATTTGGGATTGATTGTGCTGCTTTTACACACCAAGCGAGTTTTGAGCCTATATGCATATCTTTTGCATGATTTTTCGTTTGCTTGAGTGTCCACTTGTTATTTGCATTGCTAGCACGTGTTTGAGGTCTTTCTTGAGACGCATGACATTAATTGGTGACAACATGATAAAGGCAATAGGTTAACCTCATATTTCCCATATTACCAAACCATTTATACATGATCAATTAGTTAACCCTTTGAGCTTAATCCTATTCTTTCGGTGACACACCACGTTACTTGCCATATATCCTTTTTATTGTATTGGCCTTACATTAATTTGAACCCAATTGTCAAAGGCTAGTATTGTTCTTAAGGGAGTAATAAGGTGTGCATGAAGGGGGGGTATTGATGATCATAACTTTGGGGAAATTTTGAGTTGGGTTGTGTACTTGTTAGTCGAAATTTGTAAAATATCAATGGATCATTGTTCTTGCTTGCTATTAGCTCTTTCTGGAAAAAAAAAAAAGAAAAGAAAAGAAAAGAAAAAATCAGAAAAAGAAAAAAATAATAATAAATTGGAGAGCATTCTTATCTTGTATGATCCTACTTTGATTCGGCTAGTCAAGTTGTTATAAATAAAAGCTCAAGTGTGGGGATGAAAGTATGGGAGTTGTTAATTTCATTGTTGAGTACTATGCTTTTGTCTTAACCTTCTTTGGCTTTACTTGACATACCTTGTCCCTAGCCTACATTACAACCCTAATAAAAGACCTTTTGATTGTCATTGATTGTGTATGTTGTGTTGAGAGTTAGATTGATACCACGTGTAAAGCATGCTTATGATATTGATGGAGTTGAGTGATATACTTACCACCCTGTTTGGAGTGAATATCTTTTGTGAGTGAATGGTGAGTTTTTGCTTTTGCATAGGAGATCCCAGGTTTTGTCTCAAAGATGTGCTCTTGTGTGCTTAGCATGTTTACCAATGATTTTTGCATTTGACATGGAATTCTATGATGTTATTCATGTGATTTGAGTATGCTATGTGGATACTTGCACTTTAGACACCGAGGCATTGCATTTTCATTTTGATTCTTAAGTGGATATGGCATGAGAGGACTTTGTGTGTGTGGTATTGTGTTGATGTGTGGTCTTTTGCATGAGCTAGATGGATTTTGTGGGTATATTCGCTATAAGCCCTCACGAGACCCTACTCGTCCACTAGGGCTACCTAGGGGTTTAAAGGACTTGTTGCATATGTTAAATGCAACCGTGATCACCTACGGAAGTGGTACTAATTAGTTAGTGTAGTTATTATTTTAGCTTGCACGAGGACGCGCAAAGTGCTAAGTGTGGGGATATTTGATAGAATATAATTTACATATATTTTAGAGGATTTTATTCCCACATTTAATGAGCTTTTGCGAATAATCGTGTCGATTTAATAAGTTTTATTGGAGTTTATTGCAGGAAATAAATAATTCCCAAACTTGGAAGGAATTGAGTTTATTTGGACTTAAATTACTAGAAAATTCGTAACTATTGGGCAGCTTGCGTGTACATCACTGTTTGGGCCATAACTTGAGTTTCAGACATCAGAATTGGGTGATCTTATAGCCCACGCGAAGATAACAGAATTTTCTACAAGTCAAAGGTGGTCCAATATCAATATTCCAACTGGAGAAGCCCAGAAACAGGCCTGAAAGACAGATGACGAATTTCACTTCCTGGAATCCTATTTCAATTCTAATTACGGCAAATCTTGGACAACAAATTCTTATCCAACACAAAGAGGGAAATTACCAGAAGTCTACGAGGCTTATCTAATTCAAGGAGGATATTTCCTTTTTTATTCCTACTTCTATTACAATTGTAATATTTTATTAGCTGTTTCCTACTTAGTTTTGGTTAGCTAATTTTTAGGCTCCTGGTGCCTATATAAACACATCTAGGGGTATTGTTTTATAATCCAATCTTAGAGATCAAAAGCATTGGTACGTATACTTTTGTAAACACTTTTTCTCTATTCTTATAATTATGTGTTCTTATATTCATTCTTGTTTTGTTAATTCAATCATGTGTGAGTAGTTTATTAATCTAGGGTTGAGTTGAACCCTAGTTATGGTCGATGTGTGAATTCCCCAATTTGATTGTTTAATTGCTCTTGCTTATTGAGTTGTTTTAATTAGCAATTGCAGATCAGACGTGATTATGTGTATTGTTTGAACCATTATCTATTTATCAACGAGAGTTGGATTTAGATGGTTGTGATTTATCCAATAAGAACATGAACTTCTCCATGAGAATAGGTAGAACGGATTGTTAGGAAGTTAGGGTGCTGTTATTAATGTCTCTGAATTGCATGATACCATGAGAATAGGCTTGATTGTATTTTAGAGAAGCCATTAATACCCGAGAGGGATTATTGGTATTTATAGGGCGCATCTTTCCTGTTGAGTATTATACGATTAATTGGGGAGGAAAATTCACGATTGCATTGACCATGCTAGTGGGGATACTTAATTCTGGATGTTTTTAGATCTGATTAGTATAAACACAATTCTTCTTAGTATAAATTAGTTTAATTAAATCCTCAAAATTTATTGTGTTACTTGCTTAGCTAAATTAAATCAGAAAAAGACTGGTGATTGGCACTTTTGTCTCTGTGGGAACAACTCTGACTTACCCTACTGCATAGTTAGAAGGATTTGTTAGATTTTTATTATTTGATAGGCACGCGACAGCCTTGTCAATTCTTGCGAGTACATATAATCAAAGCACAGATCAAGATCAGAGTTGCACATGTAACAAAAAAAAAATGATTTACCGTCAATCTAGGGGGTGAAAACAAGAAATGTGAATGTTGTGGAACGAAATATAGGTTGTATTTACTGCGTATTTAATGCTAAGGTTTATGAGAGCTTCGAGCTTCAATGGCTGATCAGGTGTTTCGTGACTTAACTCGGGTCCTCACAAGATGCCTACGTATCTTGCAAATATCAAGAATCAAGCCAAAAAACGTAGTTCTGAATGTGAAGGAACATGTCCTTATATAGGTGTTGAAAACCCTAGAATTAGAGTTGAAATAGGAGACTTGGTGGGCAAGTTATTCAGTTGGCCCAATTCTAGAGCCTTCCAAAAGATAAGGAGATAAGTATTGAAGGTGTATGCCTTGGAGGCTACTCCTAGTATGATTTAGTTTCCTTTTCAGACTCAATCTTGAAGATTGAGATTGGCTGATTTATTAATTACGAATTTATTATCATAAATAAGGTTTTGGGCCTCACTAAAGGGCTTTAACCTCGGACCAATCTAGGCTTATTAAATACCACATTAAATGTATTTTTAGGGTTTACTTTTAGCCCATATCATTTGCCCCCCAACTTCTAGGAAAACTGATCAGGTTTTCCTTGAAGTTATTACGGCCTTGTTCGAGACTTGGGTCAGGGTTTATCTTTGATATCGTTTTGATGTAAAGCGTGGAGCGACCGACGCGTATACAACGATGTTATATTATGCCAACAATATTGAACGGTGCTAGACGGCACTAGACGTCACTAAATGCTACTAAACAGCCTTAAACGACGTTTAAACGATGTTAAACGACGCTAAACGGCGTTAAACGGTGCTAAACGGCACTAAACGGCACTAAACGGCGCTAAACGGAACTAAACGTTACTAAACATCCTTAAACGACGTTTAAACAATGTTAAACGACGATAAACGGCGTTAAACGGCGCTAAACGGCACTAAACGGCGATAAACGGCACTAAACGTTACTAAACAGCCTTAAACGACGCTAAACGGCGTTAAACGGCGCTAAACGGCACTAAACGGCACTAATTATCACTAATTTGAAAATATTAAATTGCGCTTCGAGCATAAAATTATTTTTCCATATTTCCGGAATTTTTGGAATTTAATCTCCAACTTTTCTTAGAAAAAATATTATTATTATTATTATTTTTTTCGACCTGAAACGAGGTCGTGTAAGGCCTGAGAATTGCCCAGGTCATGTAAGAACCGACCTCGACTCACGAGGTGGTTCCAGGTCGTGTAAGGGCAACATACGGAGCAGGTCGTGCGACCTACGACCTCGTCTAACGACGAGGAACCTGGTCGTGTAAGGTCATCAAATGGGGCAGGTCGTGCGACCTACGACCTCGTCTCACGACGAGGAACCTGGTCGTGTAAGGTTATCAAATGGGGCAGGTCGTGAGTTTTTCGACCCTGAATCACGACGTGACATGAGGTCGTGTTAGGTTCTCCCATGAGCCTCCTCGTTGATCTTTCGACCTGGATTAACGAGGTGAGTCGAGGTCGTCCATGGTCCATAAGCTGACCTCGTCGAACTAGATACGACCTCATACTACGAGGTGGGTCGAGGTCGTATAAAATCTTTAACGTGGCTTGCTCGTACTGTTTTCAACTTTAATTCACGAACTGAGTTGAGTTTGTGTTATGAACACTAATGGGCCTCCTCGTGGATTTTACGATCTCAATCTACGAACTAGATTGAGTTCGTTAGAGATATTTTGCAGGTTTTTATCGATCCTTCTAGAATCTTCTAGATCCTGGGTCTAGGATTGGGCCAATGGGCCTTAACTGGTTATAGCCGGTTGCCATAGCAACTTAACCGGTTAAATGACTGGCTGTTTTTTGTATAAAAGGGTGAGAAGTGAACTCATTTTCTCACTCCACTCAAATAGTTCACTAAAATTTCTCTCTAGAGCTCTTAGTTTCAAGCGATTTCCGGCAACAAATTTCCGGCCAAAGTTATTCCATCAAGTGGTTTTCTGGGTCTCTCTTGAAGATCATTCTTCAAAGCCTCCTTCCCAAGCATTTCAATGGCGGATGACAGAGAAGCCAGGAGACTTAGCAAGATGAGCTCTTCTTCGCGAGGTACCTCTTTCCCTCCTATTCGTTCAAAATACACCTCGTTGATTGACATGATTAATCAAAGGGGGGATGAATATCCTTCTGTTTCTGCATTAGATTCTTATAATCATCATTCGAGATTTTTTGATGCTGAGAAAATTAAAAAATTCAACAAACTCTTCAATGTTCGTTCCCCCTTTAAATTAGTCCCGGCTGAACCAGGGGATCGTTCTTGTCATTGGAAGCCCCATGCCTTGTGCATATACAAGGATGCTATCATGGCTGGGCTTCGTTTTCCTTTTCATGATTTCATCCCCACTTTATTGGCGGATGTTCAAATAAACCCTTGTCAGCTAGTTCCAAACACTTGGAGGGCCATTCTTTGCTTCATGGTCCTTTGTTTAAAAAACAACTTTCCACTATCTGTTTCTCTTTTTAGGAAGATTTTTCAATTTAAGAATAGTGCAATCACTTATCCTGGCTGGGTATATATCAACCTTCGTGCTACGATCCCAAATATCTACGATCCCTCTTCAATTCCCGATAGTAACCCTAAATGGAAAGAGGAGTTCATGTACCTTGTGTGGGAGGGGGTGATTAGGGCACCCTCTTTTGCAGCTCCTTTGGAAAGGTAACTGATGGGAATTCAGATGACATCGAGCTAACTGATGCCGAAAGAGCTGCTTTCAACACCCTTACTGCCGACAAAGGGGAAACTCATTTCTTCACTCTCCTTGAGGAATTTTCCCTCAAGTTTGTGGGTCTTTCTTCTGTTACTGATAAGGGTAAACCCCTCCATTCTTTTACCTAGTTTTTCATTCACTTTGCATGTTACGTTTCATTTATTACTAATTTTGTCTTTTGATTTTTCAGCTGCGAAGGCCATTAATGAGCTCTAGGAACATTTGGCTGGGGAAACTCCCCGTATGAAGAGGAGAAGAGCTACAAAGGACCCTAGGGGACAACCCGGAGAGCCTGCCTTTCTAAGGCCCCATGATGCTGCTGATGTAGAAGAGGTCAGTGGGGCTGCCTCCTCTGCTAAGACTTCTGTTTTCCGTCCCGCTTGGGGCATCAGAAAACAGGACTCGGTTGTAGGTAGCACCAAACACTCCAAGGATTGGTCCTACCACTCAATCACCCCTGCTGATTATCGCGATATTGTCGTTTCCCGCGATTTGGAGGGTGTTGAGCTAATGGGTGCTCAGGCTCTTGCCACCGTAAGTATTTGTTTTTACCTCGTTATTTTAGATTTTTACTTCTCGCCTATTTTTAACTTGTTGTTTTTCAGGGCAACACCTATTTCCAGGCAGCCATGCATCATGCCAAGTCTTGGCGAACTCAGGCTGGGACTCACAAGAAGGATCTTGACCAGTCGAGGGCCCAAGTTACAGGCTTGGAAGAGAAGTTAAAGGCGAAGGAGGAGGAGCTAGAGAAAGCCTATGGCAGCATTGCTGAGCTTCGCCAGGGCAAGGAGGATATCATAGATGATTATATGGACTCCGAGGACTTTCAGAGGCTTATGGCTAAGCATGATGATCTTATCTATCCAGCCAACTACTTTAGTGGCTGGAAGGGGGCACTAGATGCTGTTTCTGAGAGGCACCCCAGGCTATTCCAGATCGGTGATATTCCTTGCCCTGAGGACCCGTTGGAGCTGGCCAAGTTGCTGGAGTCTCAGAGAATCACCCCTATGGAGGAGGATGAGGAGGAAGAGGAGGAAGGGGAGGATGCTACTGACAGGATTTTGAACCCTGCTCGCTCCCCTCTCCGTGCTAAATCTGGCATGTCTTTTGATGTTTTGCTTTCTTTAAATTAGCAACCTTGAAACTATAGCCTCCGGGCTTTGCTTATTTGATTTATGCATTTTCTGGTTTTTCCTTCTATTTGGCTGCTTTGCCTTTTGTGTTTTGGCTTACTTTAGCTAGCAATTCTAAATATGCTTTTGACACATAACAGACATAAAACAACAACTAAAGGAGGAGAAAACCAAATTGCATTAAAACTTGAAATGGGCCTAGCCCTTACATAATACCCTACTTCCTACTCAGAGTTTAAAAAACTCCAAAATGGTTTCGTCGACCTTATTTCTACTTTCTTAATAGATATAAGCTACGTCCTTCAAAGGATAATCAAACATAATAGACCTTGAGATTCGATGCATGCCAAGTGCGAGGCACATCGATTCCTTCCAGAGTCTCCAACTTGTATGATCCTCGACCCAGTGTGCTTTTGACCCGATATGGGCCTTCCCAATTTGGTGCCAGCTTTCCTTTTTGTCCAACCCCAGATGCTTCAATCTTTCTGAGCACTAAGTCTCCTTGACGGAAGAACCTTTCTTTCACCCTTTGGTTGTAGTAGAAGGAAGCTTTCTTCTGATGCTCTGTATTCCTAGCATGGGCTTCATCCCTTACTTCGTCGATCAGGTCGAGGGCTAATCTCATCCCTTCCTCATTGGTGTCTGGTTCAAAGGCCTCCACCCGTGGAGATACATGCATGATTTCCACGGGTACCACAGCTTCAGCCCCGTAGGCTAACATGAATGGAGTTGCTCCAGTAGTCACCTTGCATGTGGTTCGGTATGCCCAGAGTATGGGTAGTAACTCATCCACCCAAGTATTTCTGGAGCGTTCCACTCTTTTCTTCAGTCCATCGAGGATGATTCGGTTGGCAACCTCAGCTTGACCATTAGCTTGAGGGTGGGCAACTGAGGTGAATCGAAGCTCAATCCCATTCTCTTCACAATAGTCCTTGAACTCTTTGTTGTTAAATTGTAAACCATTGTCCGTAACGAGAATTCGTGGTATTCCGTATCTGCACATGACATTCTCCCAGAAGAATTGCATGATTTGCTTGGCTGTGATTTTAGCCAAAGGTTTGGCCTCAATCCACTTTGTGAAGTAGTCAATAGCTACAACTAGAAACTTCCTTTGAGCAGTGGCCACAGGGAAGGGCCCAAGAATGTCCATCCCCCACATAGCAAACGGGATGGGGGAGCTAATGGATGTCAACATCTCTGGTGGTTGTCTAACCACTGGTGCATGTTTCTGGCACCGATCACACTTTTTCACATACTCTTTGGCATCAGCCATCATCTCAGGCCAATAGAATCCAAGCCTGACTATCTTGTGAGCTAGGGCCCTGGCCCCCAGGTGTTGTCCGCAAATTCCCTCATGGACCTCTTCAATAGCTGATTTGGCCTCTTCGGGCCTTAAACACTTTAGATACGAAATTACAAAAGATTTTTTGTAGAGTATCCCCTCAATCATAGCATACCTCAGCGCTCTCACAGATAATTTGCGTGCCTCCATGGCATTAGTCGGGAGCCAACCAGTCTCGAGGTGTGCTTTTATGGGATCTATCCAACATTCCCTCACTCCAATAGGTGCGATTAACTTTGAATCGATGGTAGGGGTTCTCAGAACTTGGAAGTAGACACTTCCAGAGTAATTCTCTATCTCAGAGGAGGCAAACTTAGATAAGGCATCAGCCTTAGTGTTCTCCTCCCTCGGAATGTGCTCAATGTAGCACTCATCAAATTGAGTTATTATTGCCTTCACAAGCCTTAAGTATTTAGCCATGGTTTCATCCCTCGCCTCAAACTCTCCATTGACTTGAGCCACAACCAACCTTGAATCTCCACAAACTTTAAGATTTTTGACCCTTAAGGCTCCTGCTAAGCCAAGTCCAGCTATCAGAGCTTCATATTCTGCCTCATTATTGGTTGTTGGAAAGTCTAACTTCAGGGTGTATTCAATCATGAATCCATCGGGACTTTGTAAGACAAGACCTGCGCCACTTGTTTTCGTTTTTGATGCCCCATCAAAATAGAGCATCAAGAATTCCTTCTCCTCTCTTATGGGTTCCTTATCTTCCTTATTGCCTTCCTGATGCATCTCCTGCCCCCCAACTTCTTGGTTGTCAATGGTACATTCAACCACGAAGTCAGCAAGTGCCTGAGCTTTGATGGTTGTCCTTGGCTTGTACTTAATATCGAATTCTCCCAACTCAATTGCCCACTTGATGAGCCTACCACTGGCCTTAGGGCTGTGCAAAATATTTCTCAACGGCTGTCCTATAAGGACCTCAATATCATGTGCCTGAAAATAGGGCCTTAGTTTCCTAGAGGCAGTTACCAATGCTAAAGCAAACTTCTCAATAGTGGAGTAGTTCAACTCTGCTCCGTGTAAAACTTTACTCACATAGTATACGGGTTTCTGAACCTTGTTTTCCTCCTTTACCAGCACCGCACTCACAGCTTGACCTGAAATAGCCAAGTAAAGATAAAGGATTTCTCCCGTACTTGGCTTGGCCAACAGCGGGGCCTCAGACATATACTTCTTCACCTGCTCAAAGGCCTCTTGGCTTTCTTCAGTCCATTCAAAGTTTTTTACCTTCTTCAAAGTTTTAAAGAACGGCAAACACTTGTCCCCGGATTTGGAGATAAACCTCCCTAACGCAGCAATCCTCCCAGTTAACTTCTGTACATCCCTTATAGAACGTGGTGGTTCCATGTCCAAAATAGCCTTGATTTTGTCGGGGTTGGCCTCAATTCCCCGCTTTGAGACCATAAGACCCAAAAATTTTCCAGACCCAACACCAAAGGCACACTTGACCGGATTCAACATCATCTTATGGTGCCTCAGCACTTCAAATGCCTCGCGTAGGTGTTCAATGTGATCTGCCATGTGTAGGCTTTTCACCAGCATATCATCCACATAAACCTCCATAGTCTTTCCAATGAGATGAGCGAAGATCTTGTTTACCAATCTCTGATAGGTAGCTCCTGCATTTTTCAGTCCGAAAGCCATGACCAAGAAACAATACACACCGAAGTCGGTGATGAACGATACCTTTGGAATATCATCCTTATGCATCTTGATTTGATTATAGCCACTAAAGCCATCCATGAAGCTTAACATCTCATGCCCAGCCGTGGCATCTATCAGCGTATCGATCCTTGGCAAGGGAAAACAGTCCTTTGGGCATGCATCGTTCAAATCAGTGAAGTCTATGCACATCCTCCACTTTCCATTAGCCTTCTTGACCATTACAGGATTGGCCAACCATTCCGGGAACTGGATTTCCTCAATGAACCCTGCCTCTAGGAGTTTGTCAACCTCCTGTTTTATGGCTTCTTGCCTCTCAGGTGCAAAATTTCTCTTCTTTTGTTTCACTGTCTTCCGGTTTGGATCCACATTCAGGCTGTGTGTTATCAATTGGGGATCTATCCCTGGCATGTCAGCTGTTGTCCATGCGAAGACATCACTATTGTCTTGCAAAAAGGAGATCAATTTTCTCTTCAAGGGGTCTTTCAAAGATGCCCCGATGTAAGTAACCTTCTCAGAATCTCCCAGCTCCAAAGGTATGGGAAGCAATTCCTCTGTTGGTTTTCCTCTGCGCTCTTCATTCTCCCGAACATCCATATCTTCGATTGGGAGAACCTGCCCCCTGGTTCCATCCGGCCTCAGTGCGGCCACATAACAACTCCTTGCCATCTTTTGATCCCCTTTCTCTTCTCCTACTCCATTTATGGTTGGGAACTTAACCTTTAAATGATAGGTAGAGGCAACCGCCTTGAAAGCATGTAGTCCCGTCCTACCTAGGATAGCATTGTACGTGGATGTAGCTTTGATAACCAAGAAATTTAACATCTAAGTTGCTTCCCGTGGCTCCTGCCCTATAGTCATGGGTAGCTGAATTGTTCCCTCGACCTTCGACTCTACTCCGTTGAATCCATATATGGGCATGTTTGACGGCGTCAACTGAGACTCGGCATATCCCATTTTTAAGAAGGCATCATGAAATAAGATGTCCACCGATGCTCCATTGTCGATCAAGACCCTCTTTACTTGAGAATTGCCTATCACAGGTGATATAACCAGGGGGTCATCATGGGGAAACTTCACCCCGTCAAGGTCTGAATCATGGAATCCAATCGAGACTTCTGTCTTTGCACGTTTTGGTGCTTCCCCTACAATGTGCATTACTTCTCGCGCATACGCCTTTCTAGAATTTCTACTTGTCCCGGCCGCTGTCGGGCCACCGAAGATCATGTTGATTACTGGCCCCCGGGGCTGCTGATTGTGATTACGATCCTCATCTTTCCTATCATAATCCCGCCTTGGGTTTCCCCGATCCCCGTCTTTACAGAATTTATTCAATTTTCCCCTGCGGATCAAGAACTCAATTTCATCCTTCAATTGTCTACAATCATCGGTATCGTGACCCACATCCTTATGGAACCGACAGTACTGATTCTTCTTTCTTTTCTCAGGATCAGTCCTTAGTGGCTTCGGCCATCTCACATCCCTGTCTTTTTCTATCTCCATCAGGATTTGACTTCTCGGAGTATTCAGCCTTGCGTATTCCACAAACCTTTTCCCGGGACTCCCCTTTTTAGGGGCTGAATCAGAATCCCTGCTCGTGCGCGGGTACTTATCTTTAGCATCATATTCCTGTTCCGACTTCCGCTTCTTAGAGTTGTCACCGTTTCCGGTGTTCCCCGTTCCTGGATCTTTCTTTAGACTATCCTCCGCCTTGATGTACTTGCTCGCCCTTTGCTGGAGCTCAACCATATTTTCAGGGGGATGCTTAGCCAATGACATTTTGAAATAAACATTCGAAGTTCCATTCTGCAATGCCACCATGGCTACCTTGTTTTCCAGGTTTGTAATGTTGAGTGTTTCCTTTGTGAATCGCTTGAGATAGTCTCTGAGATTTTCTTTCTTTCCTTGTATCACAGTCATGAGAGATGCGGAATCTTTCTCATGAATTCTTCCTCCTATGAACTGGCTGACAAAAGCATTGCTTAGTTCTTTGAAGGAGGCAATGGAGTTTGGTGGTAGGCGACTATACCAACGTTGTGCCATGCCAGCTAATGTTTGGGGAAACGCCCTACACTTCAAGGCGTCACTGGCGGGTTGTAACAGCAATGCGTTAGAGAACGTCCTTACATGATTAGCGGGATCTCCCGTTCCATCGTAAACCTTTATGGTAGGCATCTTGAACTTCCATGATATATGCGCATTCATCACCTCCTCAGTGAATGGAGGGGTTGGATCATCAGGATCTCCAAGTTGCATCAAGTCTTCGGGATTGCCTCTGGGGGTTTCGACCCTCATGGTTCTACCTCTAGGGACTTCGGTCCTTCTCTCTCTCCTTGGGGTGCTTTCCAAATCAACAAAAGGAATGTCTTCTCCCGTCACTGGTGGGGGTCGATTCTGATTTTGTCTTCGCTGTTCCCTTTCTATGTCCTCCTTTAATTTTTGGATCTTGGCCTCGTGAGCCTTGATTTTTTCAGCAGCCGTTAAGGGAGGTCGGTCATGGGTTCTTCGGCGTCCAACAGGTTCCTTACTTGGACGACGTCTTCTCGGGGCTTCATCCCTATCTTCTTCCGAGGATGAATCATCAGAATACGGGCCTGAGTAGTCATAGTATTGCTGGCCTTGATTGGGTCCTAAACCCCTGATGTAAGGTGGATTGTATGGCTCGTGTATCTGGAGGGCATGACCACTCGGTCCGGCCTGATACGGGGGATAATTAGGCAACCCATATAGCGGGTTCGTGCTTGCGGGGATCACGGTAGTAGAGATCTGAGCGGTGGGTTGAGCGGACTGCCCTCCGAGAGGGGCGACCACCATCTGAAGGGGATTCGTCCCTTGGGTGGTGGGATTCGTGATCAGGGGTAACGACTCACGAGGTTATGCTTCAGTTCCTTATGGTCGAGTGATCAGCGGTTGAGAATTCGCCCCTGGGGGCACTTGTTCCCCAATCGGGGGTGCGGTGGTGTTAGTGATGGTTTCAGAAAGTGTTGGTGTTCTCCGGGTGGTAACCATGGTTGATATCTCTGTCCCACAGACGGCGCCAAATGTTGTGGAACGAAATATAGGGTGTATTTACTGCGTATTTAATGCTAAGGTTTATGAGAGCTTCGAGCTTCAATGGCTGATCAGGTGTTTCGTGACTTAACTCGGGTCCTCACAAGATGCCTACGTATCTTGCAAATATCAAGAATCAAGCCAAAAAATGTAGTTCTGAATGTGAAGGAACAGGTCCTTATATAGGTGTTGAAAACCCTAGAATTAGAGTTGAAATAGGAGACTTGGTGGGCAAGTTATTCAGTTGGCCCAATTCTAGAGCCTTCCAAAAGAGAAGGAGATAAGTATTGAAGGTGTATGCCTTGGAGGCTACTCCTAGTATGATTTAGTTTCCTTTTCAGACTCAATCTTGAAGATTGAGATTGGCTGATTTATTAATTACGAATTTATTATCATAAATAAGGTTTTGGGCCTCACTAAAGGGCTTTAACCTTGGACCAATCTAGACTTATTAAATACCACATTAAATGTATTTTTAGGGTTTACTTTTAGCCCATATCAGTGAAGGTAAAAAAAATAGAGTGATCCAGTTTAACCGCAATTAAATTAATTTAACAGCACAAATATTAAAGAAAGAACGTTTGCAACATTAAGCAGGATGATATGAATGATTACCATTGCTTCTAGGAGATTTTGAGCTGCCGGAAACAAGAATTGTCGGAGAGTTTTTCCAATGTGAATTATTTTTTTGAGTCCGGTATCTATTTCCCAGGCTTGTTTGTTCACCTGTTTCTTTCTAGTACTGTATACTTTTAATTCTTGCGAGTGATTATTGGGTTCACTACTTCGGTGCCATGCTTTCCGTAAGATTTATAGGCCGGTTAAGGCCGAAACCCAAATTAGTAATGCTGTGGCCCGATATTAGATTATGGACTATAAGAACTAGTGGGCCAAACTGTCATGTTCAATGTCACTCATCCAGTGCAATTCGCATTGCACCTAAAAGTTGATTTTCTTTCGATAAAATTCAATCTTTTGGGTGTTTG